>CM060941.1:994902107-996102107 GCA_030765085.1 Allium cepa | reverse complement strand
AGATAGTTTTAGGTTTTAAAAGATAAGTTGTATAGTAAATAGTTTGAAAAAAATAGATTTATATTAAAAAAAATTATTTTGAAAATAGTCCAGAGTCAAACTGTTCCGTTCCCAACCTCCATTTCCAATCAATTCAATTTAAATTTCCACATCCATTTAAATAGACTCAATTCCAACTTAAATAGCTTCAGTTTCCATTGAAATTGATTTAACCCCAATTCAAGTTTAATTAATCCTTAATTTCTTTTCTAAATTCAAATCAAATTCCATTTGAATTTACTTATTCAACTTTAATCACAATTCCAATTTATTTAAATCAATTTGGACTAATTTCAAACTGAATCCACTTCAATTTCAAATCATTTCAATTTCTGCTTGAATTAATCTCAATTCCCATTTGAAATTTGAACTTATTCGTCTTCAATTTCATTTCAAATCAATCCAATTCAAATTTTTCATTTGAATTTTAAAACTTATCCATCTTCAATCACAATACCAATTAATTCCAATCAAATTCAATTTGAACTAATTTAATTTAAAAATCAACTTTAAACCATCTCGAATTATAAATTCGAATTAAATTTTAAAGGTTGATTTAATCCTTGAAATCAAATCAACTCAACTTATATCTTTAAACCATTTAATTCTGAATCCAAATTTCATTTCAAACTTATTTCAAAGTTCAAATATTTTTTTTTTAAATAGCCAAATCTTTGAAATTCAATTTATCATCAAATTTCAATTTTGAAGTCAAATCTTTGAAGTTTTATCTTAAACATTCAAACCTTAAGTCCAAAATGATTCTATTTTACCTTAATAATGGATATATTACCACATCCATTTCTTTAAACAAATCCAATTCACAATTTAAAGATTTTTAATATCAACAGGATGGTATCATTCAAATTATTTTAAAACATCCATCCATTTCCAATTTTCAGATGTCAAACCCAATTTGAGATCACTCAAACTCTCAATTCCAATCAACCATTTAACTTCCCAAGTTAAATCTTAGTTTCATCTTGAAATTTCCAAATCAGGTTGATCATTCAAACTTATTTAACTTCTTCCAAGTTAAATTCAATTTATTTAATCCAGTCAAATTTATACAATTTGAATTCCCATTCAAATTTTAAACTTCAGAATAATATCCTTCCTACTTAAGTTTAAAACCTACTTTACTTTGGGTTTCACATCACATTCCAAAGAAAATTCAAAACTCAACCTTAGAATTTATTTCCTTTACACACCTGGTTACATTTAAATTTTAAACCACCTTTGGTTTTAAATTCAAACAAATTCCTTTAAAATTCCAAACAACCCTCGTTTGAAATAGGACCCTTTCATTCAAATATATTAAATAACATCTCTTATTTTAAAATAAGATCATATTCAAAATAGTTTGAATAATATTATTTCCTTTAACATTTTGAAACCAATTCAAATGTTTAAATTTAGAATTCAAAATTTCACAATTTGAAACCCATTTTAATTTACATCCTTTCAAATTGACAAGTTACTCTTTTTAAATGGTTACTTCCATAAAACATTTTATTGTTTATTGGAAAACAATCATCCCATTATAAATAACCAATCTATTTCTCTGGTTTGAAACCAATTCTCATTAATCTTATTTTGAAATTCTTCCCCAACTTCAAGATTTAATTTCAGTTTGAATCCATTTCAAACTTATCTTTGATTTAATTTTAATCTGGTTGTATTTCTATTACCACTTAATTTAATTCCAATAATTTATCAACCAATTACCTTAGTATTTATTAGAAAGAAATATTGCTATATATATTAAAATATATTCTTTTAAAATCTTTATATAAGAAAATAACAAGTACGCTCTCATATATATATATATACACACACACACACTCAACTCATTCTAGGGTACCATTGACCCTATCCTTAATGAGTAATCCCACCAGAGCCAAGATTGTCGCTTAACCTTCAGCTCTGATACCAAATGTAACGACCCGAAATTTTCGATCCCGAAAATTCCAGATAGTTAGGAAAAGAAAAGAAGAGATAGAAGAAAATAAGAACAGAAGTACTAACATCTCACAATCGCAGCGGATAAAATATAATATCAAATAATAATAACAGTTATACAAAGGAGAAACTATACTTATCAAATTACACTTTCATACATCAGAGTTACACATAAACACAAACACTGAGCAGTCATGCCTCAAATACTACAATATATCTTAGCGGAAACCCTCCATACGATCCTACAATCAGCTTGCCTCCTGAGCTCTAGAACGTCTTTACCTGAAAATCTGTAATACTCGGTATGACCCGAGCATGACATCAAAGTAACACCCGGGTCAAGCTGGAAACCAGCGTGAGTAAATCTATGTAACATGGAATACCAAAAGCATACAACTTATACGAACCCCGGGGTAACTTATATCGATCTACAACTTCACAAGTGGTTGTATACATCACTTATTTCACATATCAAATCTATATAGAATTATTATAGATTATAAATCGAAGTGATTTCGGTTATTTGCTAATACCCGACTCCAGTCTCTTCGAAATCAATACCATCTTATCCTAAATTATTCAAGTGAAATCAAAATTCAAACTTCAAATACAGGGTGTCACCTGTACACATTAATTCATCATCGATAGGTAACCACATCATCATTGTCCACTCAAACATATCATAACACAAAACATTTCATATCTGAGATACCAATCAATTCAAGGTATTAAATAATCATTTAATCATTCATGAGGAAGATGGAACATTTCCAAAATTAATTTAATTTATCTCTAATTAAATTAATTACCAATCTTTTAATCACTAAGATTACTTTTACTAAATCATTAATTAATTACAAATCAATTAATTAGTCATCTTTTAATTATCCATCTTACTTAATCATCCTTGATTAATTTTCTTAAATTACATAAAGTAATTATCCTTTAATTAATTCACAATTTAATTATCCTTAACAATTTACAACATTTAATCTTTAATTACTCTCATTAATTTCATTAATTAATTTATTAATTAACGATCCTTAATTAATTACTTCCATTAGTCAGTCTTAATCAATCATAAACAATAATTAACCATCATGTAATTACTTACCTTAATTAATTAACTCAATAATTAATTATATTCATTCTTAAATTAACTACACCAAGTAATTAATCCTTAATTACTTCTCCTGAGCAATTAATCTTATATTAATTACATCCAGCAAAATATCCATCAATTACTTCACAAAGTAATTACGCTTATCAATTACCAGTTGACTATCCTTAATCAATTAACAAATTAATTAACCACATTCACCTTATTAATTATAACTAGGTAATTCATCCCTTAGTTACCCTATAAACCAATTAATTAAACTTTAATCATAGATTAATTATCCTTTAATTATTAATTAATAAATCTTAATTATCAATTAACAACCCTTAATTACAAATTAATTAATTCTTAATTATTTGCTAATAAATCTTTAATTATTGAATTAATTAATTCCTAGTAAATTTTAAGATAAAACATTTATCTTATTAACTCCTAATTTATCATTAACATGTAATTTTAAACATTTTATTCTTTTAATCAACTCTGAATTTTATTTTTAAATTTAATTAAAATAACTACATAATTTAACTTAACAAGTTTTAAGTTAAACAAATCACATAATGCATGTCCCATAATGTCCATAACTTAAAACTTACTTACCTTGTTTAAAAATTTTAAAACTTACTTTCTTTTACAAATAATTTACATTAGGTTAAAACAGAAAATCCCCTCAGGTCAAACCCGAATCAAACATACTAAAATCTCGAGTCAGCCTCGGGTCAACAACCTAAACGCCCCTACTTCGATTCACACATCAAAATGCACGAGTACAACACCGAGTTGGTCTTCATCTTCCAAAAAACAACTTCCCTAGATACATGAATGTACACGTTCACGTGTACACCAACTTCGATCATCGACGATCAACACTCCGGCCTCCTACAAGTCCAAACCGACCTTGACGACCCAACGCGATCACCCAGATCATGATATTGCTCACGAATCAAAAATCGAGCATTTGAATGAATTCTGCAGCAACCCAAATGGCCAAAACCTCCACTAGTCATCGCCGTCGACCTCGAGATCACCCATCGACTTGTCAGAAGCTACGCCACAATCTCCAGCTCCCCTTCACCCTATCGCGATCCGCTCCATTGTCCAACCGTCATCGCAGAAACCCAAAATGCTAACACAACTAAAAACAGTACTCGAACCCTATAATGACCTCGAAGAGCCACTACGATCATCAGAAAAATTGTTACACATTTTTCTAGTGGTTGTCAACCCTCAAACCAACTGCAACCAAAGTTTCGCCGACAATCATCAATTTGATCGACGAATAGCGATGGTTAACCCAAATTTACTCAGCCCGGATTATCTTGAGGAATTACAAACTATAAATCAAGTTTTGTTTATCTAAATTCAACATTTTCAAGCATAAAACTGATTACACATTCAAATCATGAATTACAGATACCCCATTTTTCTCTTGCTTTCAGTTTTCTCTGCAATTTATTATTTTTGAAGTAAATTACTTGATAAAAATCCCTGAAACAAATTTTAAAAATGACATTGCATCCTTAGAGACATTTTATTTTCAGGGATCAATGCTTGAATTGATTTAGGAAGGATGATATGAATTTTCCTATGTTTTCTTGACACTGTAAAGCATAGACCATATAATACCATATACTAACTAATTAAGGCTATATTCAAAACATAAACATCCATGCAAACCAGATGTACAACATTTTATATCATGCTACTACTCATTCATCACACACAACAAACATTTGATCAGATTCAAAATTGTTTAAAGATTTACTCACTGTTTGTAGAACAGAGGACATGACAGCATTAGAAATCTGGAATCTGAATTCGATCTGCTACTGGAATTTTTGATGTTGATTTGAACTTGATTGTATATTGAATTGAACTTTGATTTTTAAACTCGAATTTTTGCTTTAGGTTTTGTTTGATTCCTACAGCTTGATGTTGCATTGAATATTAATTTAATCACAGATGTTGTTGATTTTCAACAGGCTGAAATCCTCCCCTTTTTTTTCTTTAAATTTTGATTATCAGTTTTAATTAGAAGATGAGAAAAATTTAGCTGAAAGAATACACAGATTATTTTCCCAAAACTTTATTTTTTATTTAATTTCTAATTAAGGATTATTTTGCCACTTGTTGGTTTATTGGATGCTTGGCTTACAAATGTTGTTTATATGTGTTCAAAGCTTTACAAGTGTATTTTTTCTTCACAAATGTTTAAAGGCAATGTATTTTATGTTTTAATCTCCTCATTAATGAATTTCTTATATTTTATATTAGTTATGTAATATGTTTATATTTGTTTATACTTATAATTAGATACATTTTATGCTTCCATTTGTAATTATGTAAACATTTAACTTACGTTTGCAAACCCATGAATTAATGAATCCTTAAATGATTTTTATAAAACTTATATATATGTATGTATGTATGTATGTATATATATATATATATATATATATATATATATTTATTAAGTAAATACATTATCTGAAATTTTTTTATAAAGAAATCTTTTAAATAAAATAATGTGAAACCAATCATATAAAATAAATAAAATCATAAAAAAATAATTCAAAATAACTTAAAAGATTCATCTTTTGAATTTCCAATTTAAATTCAATTTCATATAAATATCAAATTTAAGATCAACACAAATGTATATATAGATATGAATAATATCAAATTTATTTGTTCAATCTATAAATTAGGATTTTCCAATAGTTAGAATCAGATAATTAAACAATTATCTGATGCCAAAGAAATCCGGATTATCACACCGTGCAACTTGTATCAATTTACAACTTCACAAGTCGTTATAGACATCACTTACATCATATATCAATTTCTAAGTACCAAAACTTAGATTAAATGGTCCAATTCACTTAAATTATTCATTTCAGCCTATTGATTTCACATATCAATCTATAAAGAATCGAAGTGGTTTCGGGTATTAACTAATACCCGACTCCGGTCTCTTCGAATCCTATGTCATGTTAACCCAGATTATTCAAGTGAATACAACTTACCTTTAAATATTGGATGTCACTTTACACATCATTTCATCATAGACAACCACGTTATCACGGTCCACCCAAACATATTATATCACAAACATTTCATATCATAGATATCAACCAATTCAAGTCATTTAACATCATTTAATCATTCATAAGCAAGGTTGATCACTTCAAAAATCATTTAATTTACCTCTAATTAAATTAATTTTTAATCTTTAATCACTTGGATTACCTTTACTGACATTAATTAATTACAAACCAATTAATTAATCATCTTTAATTATCCATCTTAATTAATCACCCTTGATTAATTTTCTTTAATTACATGAAGTAATTACCCTTTAATTAATTACACAAATCAATTATCCTTAACAATTTAATGTAATTAATCTTATTATTAACTACACCAAGTACTTAATCCTTAATTACTTCACCTAAGTAATTAACCTTTAATTATTTTCCATTAAGTAATTTCCCTTATATTAATTACATCCAAGAATTTATCCACCAATTACTTCACTACGTAAGTACACTTATCAATCTCATTAGGTAATTATACTTAATCAGTTACCAAGCAACTATCTTTAATTAATTAACGAATTAATTAATCACATTCATCTCATTAATTACAACTGGGTAATTCATTCCTTAATTACCCTATAAACAAATTGATTAATCTTTAATTAATTATAGATTAATTATTCTTTAATTATTAATTAATAAACCTTAATTATCAATTAATCTCCTTCAATACAAAGTAATCAATCCTTAATTACTTTTATAATCAATTAATTAACCTTTAATTAGCTGATTAATTATCCATTAACTATTGGGTTTATCGGTTAATAACCTTAATTATTAATCGATATCTCTCAATACAATTTGATTAATCCATAATTACTTTTATAATAGTTCAAACCAAATTTTATTTTAAATTTTAAAACCAGCTTTCATAAAACCTTCTTAAAACATTTTCTAATCTTGCTTCGGGTTTTAACCCGTTACTGACTCGAGTATTGACTTAATACATTTGGTTCAAAACTTCATAAACAATGCTAAAGAAACAACTATTATATAAGTAATTTATATAATAAAGTTTAAACTACTCTCATTTTAAAATTTCAAAAACCAAGTTTAAACCCTTTTTCTTAAAAAAAAAACTTGCCTAATACTTGCTTCGGGACAAGCCAGAAGTTCACTCGGGTTTAACCCGAGTCCCCCTTCCATTTCAAAATTTTAGATTTAGGTTTAGTTTAAGTTTTAAATTTAAAACCTGGAACCAAAACTCTCTCTCAAACCACTCGAGTTTACACTCGAGTCACAAGCCAAAATGTACGAGACTTACTTTGAGACAACCCCCCCCCCCAATAACAACCCATAAACCCAAAACAACAGACACGATATCCTATGCACATGCACCAGTGTTGGAGTCACCATCCACCTCCGATGAACCCTCCAACACACCATCCTTCACTGTTGCAACACTTCCAGACCAACAGAACACACGCACAAGCTACAGATCAAAATCGAATAGTCCAGTTGTAAACTGGAATCAAACCGTTGTCAGAAAAATGATTCGAATGGCCAATGTTGATAACCGAAGCGCTAGAAATTCCATCCACATCCCCACCAACCCTTCACGCAGCTATTACCCAAACTCGATGCAACTCGATGCATCAGAGTCGCCTCCTCGACCAAAATTCCAGACAAGCCCAAATTAGGTTTAAAAATCTAAATCTTCTCCTCCCCGTTGCCTCGATGATCTAGAGCTCTTCCAGGCAATTTTCCCAAACACCCCGCAACTACATCCACCTCCAGTTAAAACCCCAAGACCTCTCGACCCCTAGATCGCCAGGGATTGCCTCATGTACAAATTCCAGTCAAACCCAAATTGCAACCTCAAAGCATTATTAAAAATTTAGATCTTAGTTTTAAAAAACATAACTTTCTAAACAGATTAAAGTTATAATCTTGAAACATCAAATTATGATGTTTGAAATTTAACTTATTTTGAATTTTGACTGTAAATTCCCAAATTTCCATAGAAATTTTTCTTTGATTTACTTAAAAACTATTTTTAAATTTAAATCTTGCTAAAACTAACATCTATTGTTTAGAAACTATTTTCTAAAATGAATCAAAGGGATAAGATATGATTTTTGAACAGATATAATGCCTGTAACCTGGAAACAAATTCATATGTCTGATTTTTCAGACATGCACAACATCTTTATACATGTAAACATGTTTCAAAATCTAAATACCATCATGAAATCCCATTTTCTAACATACATTGCTACTTTACTTCAACCATTTAGCATATGCATCAAATTTAAAGTGATTCATGTTTACAGATAAAAAGCAGAGGTTCAAAATAAGATCAGAGATGTTTTTAAAATCAACAAAAATACCATAGGTATTCAAACATACAAATATGGAAAGAAATCATCACACAGTTTTTCACAAGTTATTTAAGTTTTAAATCTAAAAAGTTTACTCACATTGTTTGAAAAACAGAGAACAGATCATTCCTGGAACCTGATGTTTGATTAAAATGATCTAAAGCTTGATTAACTGGAAACTTTTTATGTTGAGATGATGATGCTTTCGATTTCAGGTTTGCTTGACTAATCTCTAGTTTTGAAATTGCTACTTTAACTCATATGGTTTGAAAATTTAATTACAGGCTTGTGAAAAAAATGATTTACATGGTTGAGTTTGATCTTTGGTGTTTTTGTCATACTGGTTTTAGGGACAAATTTTCTTTTCTGTTTTTTAAAATGTTTACAGCTCTATGAAAAGGAAAAGAAAGAATGAAGGGGAAGTTTGTTTGTTTATACAAGTTTAAGTTAGATTTATTGAAAAGAAAATTTAAAATGAGAATTTGACACTTGTTCAAATTAGTTACATTTGTCCAAATATCATTATAATCTCATTACACATGTTAACAATGAACTTCATAATTTAAACGTTTGTATTTATTCATTTTCTTACAATTTTTAAATGATTTTGAAAAATTTTGTATTTAATGGTTATACATGTAATTAAATGTTTATAATATGATTTTATATTTTACTTTTAGTTTGGTTTATACTTAAGCATATAAAATTTTAAAAGAGGGCATGTTAAACCTTTTTTTATAAATCTTAGTTTACATAGATAAATTCTAGATAGAAATTTTAGATTTGAAATTTCAAAAATGAATTTTTGGAAATAGATTGGATTTTAATACTCAATATTTTGAAATTTTAATTCATCATTTCTTATAATTTTGATCAATTTATATTTTATATTTATATTCATACCTTTCTAGTATTTATATATATATAAGTTTCAAAAGGGAAGATTTAAAAATCTTAATTATACACTAATATAATTATTCTTTGAATTTCAAATCTCAAATTCAAATTCAATTTAAATTGACTCATATACATAACAAACACACATTACATTTGTTTGAGAATAATGATTTTGCAAATTTTAAAATAATTATACTGGAAGATTATCAAATAAATATCTATCCAAGTATAAATATTTATTATCAAATTTATTTGTTCAATCTATGAATCAATATTCTATTAATTAACCCATTTTGTTAATCAATTACAGATGTCCAAAAATTCGGGTTATCACACTTGAACTCCTAAATCTCCATCCATGCTCTGACCCGAAGTTCACCCCAAGATTTCTCTACCTTGGCCCGAAGTAATCCCCATCATCGACCTGTTCGCACTGGCTTCCAACACCCTATGTCAGGTTGGCAGACATAAGGTTAGCCAGCTTAGCCAACTTCAAACAAGCTGTAACTTGAAGTATGAGCTCCACTTATCCTGCAGAGCCCCTCCTCCAAGTTTTATCCAATTCTGAGCATTTTTGCCTTCGTTTTTCCAAATCAACACTTCTTCCAAACAACACTAAAACATTAGCAATATTAAAGTACAATATACAAATATGCATATCATCCATAAACATTCATTGGACAAAAGCAATCAATCCAAACATGAAAGCATACAAGTTTAAGCCTAGATAGTGTTTTGCACTAAAATGACAACATGGTCCAAAAGGATTTTAAAACCATTTAAAGTCCATTTTAATCATTTCAATTTCAGCCAAAACATTTTTAGGAGTTAAATTAAAGTTTAAACTTATATTGACATGGAAATCATATCAAAAACTTCATTTTAAACTAGAGGAAATTAGGGAGAAGGACAAACTTTAAAAAAACAGACTAAAAGATACCAAGCTTCATTTTTGGACAGAATGACAAGCTTTAAAAAAATTAGCATTGTCCTTTAGTCTAATTTTTTTCAAAGTTTGTCCTTCAGCCTAAAAATGAAACTTGTTCCCCTTTGGCCAAAATCATTTTTCAAAGTTTGTCTGTGTGCCTCTTTTCCACTTTAAACTATATGGGAAAACAAAGCATAGTGAGAGATCAATAATCACTTACCTAATACCCAAATTACCACTTAGATCCTTAGATATGAAATGGACAGTATAGAGAATGAATCCCAAAGCACCCGAATGATGAATCTATGATCCCTCTTTGTTGAGTACTCTTCTAATGAGGATTAGGCTAAGATTAGTGAGGAAAAGACAAACTTTTTGATGAAATTGGGTTAACTTGGTTTGAAATTATTTTGGGAAGGAGGGAAATGATCTAATTTTATCTCATCAATTAGGAACAGTTCCCAAAATTAGTCAGTGGACCTAAGTATGAGCTTAGTTTAATTGCTCACTCATCTATCCACTAGCAAAAAGAATTTAAAATGATCATATCTTCTAAATGGCAAGCCCGTTTTCCTATTATGACCACTCAACGGAAAAAGAAACCAAAATATCAATCTAATGGAAGTGGTTTCAGACCATAATTCGATCACTATCAGAAGTTATAGGCGTTATAAGAATATCTGGATCTAAAATGTCTGATAAAAATTCTAAATAGGGAAAATGACCCAGTAGTTATTTCCCAAAATATTAGAGTCATATGATCTCTTACAATTTAAATAATAATATTTTATGATTCCCTGATATGTAAAATATGGGTCGTTGCACCTTCCCCCATTAGGAATTTCGCCCCTGAAATCCCCAAACAAGTCAAAAATTAGTCAACCATGGTTATCCTGCATGCCTAACAACCATATGCAACCATCAAACATATCGAATTGGTGGCCACGCAATCAATATTATAGATAAACCTATCCTAGCATGCGAGATATTGAACTATCCTATATGATATCAAAAGTGGAAGTAAATACGATAAGCAATACGCCTTACTATGCAAAGAACCCAAGATATATACCCTCATGCTATCTTATATTTCCCATATGTAATCGCCTTTACTTTCGCCCCACTAAACCTTCGTGAGTTCCACCGTCTTCCTCTTAAAATGTTTTATATCATGTCCAACAATACAAACTGGCCTATGAGGTATCAAAGCTTCTAGATCAATCTCAATATCATCAATTTGACTCAGTGCAATCGTTACACATGTGTCTTGCACAAATTTCCACAAATGAGCGATGTCGAATACATTGTGCATGCCCACCATCTTCTGAAGTAAGTCAACCCTATATGCTAGGCTCCCAATCCTCTCTACTAGCGGAAAAGAACCTATGAATCTTGTCCCCAACTTCCCCTTACTACCGAATCGAAAAACATTCTTCAATGGAAAAATCTTCACAAACACGATATCACTGACAGTGAACTCCAAATCTTTATGTCTCTTATCAGCATAGCTCTTCTGCCTATCATGAGTAGCTTTTATCTGTTGTCAAATGATCTTAATCTTCTCTGAGGTCTCTCTAATCATATCTGGCTCGAGTATTAGTTTCTCGCTTGCTTACTACCAACATAAAGAAGCATTATACGATTGACCATACAATGCTTTGTACGGTGCATACCAATGCTAGACTAATAACTATTATTATATGCGAACTCCACCAATTGCAAATTATCATTCCACGACCCTCCAAAATCGTGAATGCAAGCTCACAAAAGATCCTCCAACATATGATTCTCCCTCTCAGTCTGCCTATTGATTTGTAGGTGATAAGATGTACTGAGATGCAGCTCTATCCCTAATGCCACCTTTAGGCTCTTCCAAAAACCACTAGTGAATAATGGGTCTCGGTCACTCACAACACTCTTTGGCATACCATGGAATCGCATTATCCATTTCACATGCAACTCGATCAATTTGGATGTCATTCCACTAGACTTAATGGGTATGAATCGGCTACCCTTCATCAATCTATCGACTATGACCCAAATGCTATTATACCATCCATTGGTCCTTGGTAATTCGTCAATAAAGTACATCTAGACTTGCTTCTATTTCCACTTGGAAACTTCAAGTGGTTGCATCAATCCACTTGGCTTCTTCTGCTCTGCCTTCACCAACCGGCAGTTCGTACACTTAAAGATGAATGCACAACATCCTTCTTCATCCCCTCCCAATAGGGTTGTTAATGGGTTGGGTTGGGTCAAATCAGATTCGGCTTGATTTTAAATGGGTTGGTTCAACCCGTTTATTAAACGGGTCAGAAATAGCTCAACCCGAACCCAACCCGATTATAAACGAGTTGACCCAACCCGACTCGTGTAAACCGATTATAACCGGATCGGGTCGAGTCAGGTCATAAATAGGTAACATCAACCGATATAAGGTATATATGGGTTATAAATGGGCCATAAACGAGTTATAAATGGGTCAAATTCGGGTTCACAGGTCATAATCGGGTCGGGTCAACACATATAAGTATATACGAGTTATAAATGGGTAAAATTTAGGTTCACGGGTCATAATCGGGTCGGTTCAACCCATATAAGCATAAAAGGGTGATAAATGGGTCAAATTCGTGTTTACGGGTCAACCCGAAACCCACCAGTTTATAAATGGGTCAAATTCGGGTTGACCCGAAAATGATCCGCTAACTTAACTGGGTCGGCTTAACCTATTAATTTCCGTGTAATCTTCAGGTGACAGCCCAACCTCCCAATAATATGTCTACTTCATATCATGGTGCATCTTATTACCAACGGATGTATAGTCAACCTAGAATGATGGTACTCCCATAGCACCTCATCTTATAATCCATCAACATCAAGAATAAACAATCTCTCACCCTTATGGAGCCAACCATCTCGGTCGAGTCTGTACTACTGCATCTCCTCAGACTCTTCTCCTTCTTCTATTTTCGCCACAACCTATGCTAGTGTAGCGTCTCGCCTCTAACTAGTATCGATCCACTCAATCGAAGTAAGTTTAATCGTCAAGCTCGCTAACATCTCTGGTTCTAACTATTAATGAGGTCTGAAGTCATAGCCAGCAACATACTCTAATTGATTCCACTCTAGGAACATCGCTACCAATCTGGAATGTCTCTTACTTAAAGCATCAGCGATTGCATTTCCCTTACCTAGTGTATAGGAAATTCTAAAGTCACAAGAGGCTAAGAACTCCAACCATCGCTACTAACGAAGGTTGAGATCCTTCTAGGAGAAGTGGTACTTCATTGACTTTTGGCTAGTGAATAGCTAGAACCTCTTTCTTAATAAGTGGTGCCTCCAAATCTTCAAAGAAAACAGTATCGCCACCAACTCCAAATCGTGGATCGAATATTTCCTCCTATATGACTTCAGTTGCTGGCTAGCGTATGTGACAACCTTGCCTCCCTACATCACTACCATACCTAGTCTGGTACTACAAGCATCATTGTATACTATCATTTCATCATTTCCACTCAGAATATCAACACTGATGCACATGTCAACCTCTCCTCGGACTCACAAACGCATGCTTGCACTTCGTGCCCTAAACAAAATTCCGACTCTTCTTCATCAAATGGTCAACGGCATTATTATCTTGTAGAAATCCTTGACAAAATGTCTATAATATCCTGCCAATCGTAGGAAGCTTATCATGTTAGTAGCATTCTTGGGTTGTTTCAGGATAACCGTTGCCATCTTGGCAGGATCTACTTCAGTACCCTGCTCGAAAATGACATGACCCAAGAATCTCACTTGCCTCCTCCGGAGGTGACCCTTGTGTTTCTCTTCTGTCCTATAATAGATGAGAATATCATCCATGAACATAAACACGAATTTGTTCAGCAAATCCCTGAAGACACAGTTCATGAGATCAAAAAAGTATGTCGGAGCATTGGTTAGCCCAAACAGCATCACCAAAACTCATAGAAACCAGATGACATATGAAATGCAGTGTTCGGCACATTCTTTTTCATTACTTTTAACTGGTGAAATCCCATCACAAGATCTAACTGATAGAACACCTTCGTACTATAAAGATGATCAAACAAGTCATTAATATGAGGAAGTGGACATTTGTTATTCCTCGTCAACTTATTCAGCTCATAATAATCTACATACAATCTCGGAGAGCCATTCGCCTCGGTGGCGACTACTCCAAGTGCGCCTCACTCACACGTACTCCTACACATGAACCATCTCGTCAACAAGTAATTTACTTGCACCTCCAAGTCCTTCTGCTCTTTGGGTACCATACTCCACAAGTGCATAACTACCGGTCTGGCATCCTTCACTAAGTCAAGGTGAAACTCAACCTCTCAGTGTGGCGGTAATCTGGTCACTAACGATGGGCATAAACGACAACTCATCCTATGGGAACTTAAGCAAATATAGAAAGCTAACCATAACCCTATCATTTGGTAGGCAGCCAACCACTACCTTCCACCCGTCCTCGGCCCCAATTGTCACCTATAACTTCTAGCATTCCACCATTGCCGCATATTTCCTCAACCAATCCATCCCAAGATAATCCAGAACCCATGAAATTCAAAACAAAGTAATCAAAAAAAGAGCATCCATGACTTGATAAGGACAAAGCATACAAAGAATAGTGGAACCTCCAACATGGTTCATCACTACTAAAGGTTTGTCAACTATTTTGTGCCTCAGTCCCAATCTATCTACCAAAGTCACTGGATATTAAGGAATGTGAAGCCCTGGTTTCATACAAAACATGAATGAAAACACCAAAGATAGAAAGAATAACTTGAATAGTGATACTCTTCTCCTTCTCCTTGGCTAAGGGGTAATTCGATGAAGTCGGGATAGCATCCAAAGCATATACCTTCACCACCTGGTTCTATTTTTACTTGTTCTGGGAAATTCTTCTGCATATGTTTGAACTTGCCACAGTATAGCACTTCTTCTTTCCATTAGACTTAAAGTCTCTAATCAAGTGGTTCTTATCTCCACAATCATAACACATAAGATCCCACTTTACCTTCCTCTGAGCAATCTTCCCCTGAAAGTGCTTCCTCTTACCATTCCATTTCTTCTTGCCTCACTACCTTACTACAGTTTTAGCTCTGCCTTAACTACAGCAGACTTAGGCTTAAGGTACGAGATCTCAAGCCGAAGGGCTTTCCTAACCACCTTCGCAAACGGCTCATCGATATGCCCTACCAGCTTCTCCCCTAAATAGTCGTCTAACCCCATAATCTACTACTCATTCTTCTTTAAGGGAGAATCATTGAGAGACATCCCATATAGACAAGGCGTCGTGACAAACTCGTAAACAAAAATGTTTCCCTACTTCAAATCAGTTAAATTTCTAAACAACACTAACTCTAAGTAGTTGTAATAAAATTGTCCTTGAATCGAGGCTTGAACTGGTCCCAAGTAAAGTGATCCTCGGGTGTGGAAACCTTGACATCATACAACCAGATCATCTCGCTCCTATGAAGCTTTCGGTAAGCTAACCTTCTCCTCGTAGCATCGTCCAACTCTAGGTCCCAGCATGATTAAGCACATAAGCAACCAGTAAGCATTTTTACTTAAAATCTCCTTTCAATTATTTGTATTAAAATACTTTTATAAAAGATATATTCACAAACCATCTCTACTTTTTTCAATACTTGAAAAAAGTATTAATATACTTATCTCAACTGTATAAGTATACCCATAAAACATTTAACTTTCAATGCTTAGAAAACATCTCCGTATACCTATATCAATGATATAAGTATATTCACATATTCTAAGGAAGATTTCTCCTTTTTCCAAAATCATATTTCAATGGCCAAAACAAATGTTATTTAAAAAAGTTTACAATAATCCCAAACCACTTTCTTTTTTTGTTGTAAGTGAATGGATCGTGTGGAAATCAGACCAAATATATTTACCACCACCCTTTGATTTCAAACTTGTACTATCCCTCAATTAACAATGAAGTTGAACAAGTTAGAGAATTGCCTCGACCTACATTTTTAGTTCTCACATACAGAGACAAGTTTCCCTACCTTAAAATTTAGTGTTAAGTGTGAAAAGAATACTCTCCATACCACCATAATTTAAAATGATCATTTATATAAATCAAAACTCGGTCCTTTTATAAAAGTCCTTTTTATATACCTCTTTTATATTCACAAACTCTTTTTATAAATCTCCTTTTTATTTCTAAAACTCCTTTCTACTTATAAAACTCCTTTTATAAGTCTCATAATTTTAATCTTATGTATTTATCACCAATCTTCGATTTGAAGGAAGGACTAATTACTTTCCATAAAACGATCATTCCATATATCGCTATAAATTCACAAATGTGTTTTATTATTCTAATTTATCAAAATAAAATCATTTCCCTTCTATAAAATATCATTTAAAAATTTATTCTTATATTCAAAAAGGCCATTTAAAAATCTATTTTTCTATACAATATTTTATATAAGGTATTACACAAATATTTATTCTAGAATATTTCTATCTTCTTTTAAAAAAGAATCACTTATTATAAAGATAAACCTCTTTTCTTCTTTTCTTTATAATAAACATTCGTTATTATATTAACTTTTTTGTAAAGTAAATACTTTCTAAAATACTTTCTGAAATACTTTTAAAAAAATTTCCATATATATTAGAAGAGACTAACAAAAAGGTTGGAGTAAAATAGAGAAGTTTAAAAAACATTTCTAAATAAAATGCCATAAAAAATTCCAAAAGGCACATTTAAATCATCCCTTGAAATAAAACCATTTTCAAATCAAAAACAGCAAATAATAATGTTTCCAAAATACTATAATGAGACCTAAAGCTACCATAGCACTTAACAAGTGCTTCCGTTGATCTACATTAAAAGAGCTCAACTTTTGCGACCTATCAAAGTCACATCCAATAAGGCCAAGCTACCAAGATCTTATCATTCAACAATTTATACAATAAGTATATAAATGAAATTAAAATCAATGATGGCAAGGAATCCTTTAGAATCCCTCTGCAAAATTTCTTGAGTTCCCGATATTCCATTTTATATGTCATCCACTTTCCAAAGTAGGAATTTAACCAAACCAACAAAAAAACCATTCAAGCACACAAACAATAATTTAGATCAATACATATAACATATAGTGTTCATCCAAAGGTGAGTCAACTCACCAAAACTCTAGCCAACGCTTATGCATACTTGCTTAATCTAAAATTAAATTGCGTTCGATTTTAGCTCAAAATCCTATTTGCTTCAAACTTGACGAAATCAACTTTAATGCGTAGAAAACACTCCTACGAGTGCAACACAAAAGATCATGTTCGATTTGGACCTTATATGCAAAAGATATTAATTTTATAAGAAATTTGATTGATTAAAAATCATTAATTAGCTTAATTACTTAATTTTCTTTAATTACCTAAACTAATTCTTCTTTTTTAATTCCTAATCTTATGCATGTACATGCACAATCGTGCACCCAAAAACATCCATGTCTCATCATCAATTTCTCCATGTGCAACTAACTATTCGACAAACAGTCGAATCCTATGTGTCACATGACGCATGCTCTCCGCCCCAGTCATACCACGTCGAACTTGCCCCTAATCAAAATTAGACCTATCTCCCATCTTCGACTTCCCGACGTCGCTTTTTGCTTTCCTATGCCTGAGCACTAACGGCCACCACCATTCAACTATTTTTGCCACCCTGAGTTCAAAGCACCTACCCATTTCACCTCTGGCCATCTCCCTACCATCATGACCTAGGCACCTACATCACGATAAAGAAATGTCGCGATCCCCTAGAAGCGTTGCAACTTCTCCCCTCCCCAAACTACCACCATTAACTCGCCTTCACTCAAGAAGCCTAGATCTACCTTCGTCTATCATCGCCTAAATTTTCGACAAACTCAAAACCTAGATGGTGGCCACTAAAATTGAGCAAGGACAATGTCAACCGCACATACTATTGCTTATAAAAACGCGACGCCATCCTCAGCACTATATCAACGAATCTAAAGCCAACTCCTAAAGATGTTTCTATCTCCAAGAACAATTGATTTTGTTGGGCGGCTAAATATATCTTGGTTATATAAAAAGAGGAAGAGAAGTATTAGAGAAGAGTGAGGTAGTAAGGGGTGGTGAATGGCTAAATGGTTATTTATAATAAGATATTTGTTATATTTAATTTCTCTTTTTAATTGTTTCATGTTTTGAGCTCGCATGATCACAGGGGATATCAGATCGCTATAAAACTTGTCTACATACTCATCTCATTATTCTGATTTGATGGTACTAGTTTCGTCAAAATCCAAGAGAGTGTCCTGGAATAATAATTACATGCGTTTCGAGACCGTTTATTGATAAAACGATTTTCGATCACACTGTCGATATTAATTCGAACTATTTATTGAAAAAAATTCAAAATGAGTTGACCATCATTACTCATTAATTAAAAGAGGGTTATTTTATTATTAAAAACTATTAATTAAATATTTAAAATTAATTAAATATTCACAAATCAAAGCGATAAAATTACGGATCGTTACATCAACATATAGACCGTCGAAGATGTATCTTTTGGATTTCGAATACTTATGATTTTAATTGCATCTCTTCGTGGGCAGACGTATCCCTTCATACACTATATATGTAACAACCCTGTATTTTGTGATTTTTTTTTGTATATTTTAATTATTTTAATTAAATTTTTGATTTAAAAACTTATTTTATTTATTTGGAATGATAAACTTTAGTTTTGATATGAATTATCATTCCAAAGCATGACTAAAAAGAATATTTTCCAAAAAATTGAATTTTTGGTCAAAATAATCAAACTTTGACTTTAAATTTAAACTTTTAAAATTTAAATTTTATCTTTTATTATTAAAGTACATAAAATTTTAAGAACATTGCTTTTTATTTCGTTGAATACGGATTTAATTTGTGAAAGTTATACTGTTTTCAATATTGTGTGTACATTGAACTATTTAACAATTTTCTTTATGTTAAATTTTATAAATTATATTTTTAATTGTCAAATAATGTTCTAATATGTGTTATATGACATGTTAGATATATATATATATATATTTTAAAAACATTTTTTTTGTGATGTTATAATTTTTCCAAAGTTTACCGTGTTGATTTCTTTTTTTTTTGCTGTTTTCTTATTTTCTGCTATTTTCTTCATTAAAATTTTATTTAAATTTAATTTTACATATTTATTTTGTGAATTCATTTTTATTATGTGTACTTATCTTTATTTATAAATATTTTTCAAGTATATAAAAGTTTTTCAAGGTGCATTGAATTTATTTCTAATTTTAAAGTCTACTTCGCAATTTTAAGCCATTTTCTTAATTTAAATTCTATTTAATTAAAATTTAATTATTTATTTTATTTTAGAAATGATAAATAAATTATTTTATTTCAAAATTTTTATTTAGAATATTTTTAAAATGAAGTAGATATTTTTCCAAAGCCATCGATGTTTTAATTATAATTTTTGAACCTTGTTTTCAATTTTTAAGCAATTTCCTTAATTCTTTTTATATTTTCTTTAAATTTAATTATATATTTTTATTTTTTTCACTTTGTTTCAGTTTTTATATGTACTTGCTGAATTTTATTTTTGTTTTATTTGATTTAAAAGAAAAGGAAGTATGGAAGGTTTTAAAAGCTAAGAAACGCAAAGTCGTTTCACCGTTTCTTTTTCAATCAATACATCAGTTATTTTGGCCATTCCTTATACTATCTTCAGCTGACTTCTTTTTCTTCTTTTTCACGTGAAAACATCTTCCTCATCTCATTTTCATGGCTAGAGAAAAATTGGTAATGGCTTCTCTATATTTTTCTACTTTTTCTCCTTCCTTTTTGCTTGTTTTGCCTTGTTTTCTTTGTTTGTTTTACTCGGCCACCACTAGCTAGCCTTGGCCATCACCTCCACCACCTTCTCCTCTTCACCATCCACCACTTAACATCATCTCCTCCTATGACTTGACCAGGCCACACCTTCCCCCTTGACAAAACTCCACACAAAAGCCTTGAAAACTCCTTAAAAACATGTTAGCCTAGCCTAGTTGATTCACTACCTTCATCCACCACCAAGGCCACCACCTTAGGCCAGCACCACCACCTTGATATGACCACCACCCATCACCTAAGCTACTATTCAGATCTGAAACCTGAAAGGGTGAGCCTAAACATGCCTTAGCCGAGCCCAAAAAGTTCACCAAAACTCTTATATATGCCTTAACCTTTTATATTCTCCACATTTAAACTCCTACCCACTTCATCACCTTGTAACCGCGCCTTTTCCTACCCATACCTGATCCAAACCATGCTCAAACCTGACCTTATTAATCCCCTAGGCCATGCAAACAAGCATAGGAAGCAAGTGCAATGTCTTTGGTTTTGTTTTATACATCTATTTCTAACATTGTTAAGTATATCTTGTTTTTGAAACTTATGTTTCATATATTTGTTCTGTTTGAATGTATCCAAGGCTATAAATCTTTGGCTCTCCACTCTCAAATCATATTCATGCTTTCATACCTTCGAAGATCTTTGTTGTGTGTAGTTGTTTGTCATCTTCATCTAATACAAGTGAGTAAATCTCACCAGATGTTTATACTTATACAAATGTGAATTGACACCCTGTGAATCTGTAGAACTCTATTATCATGTTATATATGCTCATATTATTATCATATGATGTTCACACTTGTTATTACACTTATTATATTATATGTTACTGTTATTTCATGCTATTCTGTTTATATTATCTGCTCATCACACTGCAAGTTCCCTGTAAATTAGAATCACTATGGGTTGAAATGATACATACCCGAACGGACTTTAGAATAGGGAAAAATCGTTATGGGCTGAAATGATAGGCTTGAACGGTTTTTATTTAATTTAATTTAACTTGGGATTGCGGGTTTGAAATGATAAAACCCGGATTTTCTTTGTAAATTACGGGTTGAAATGATATATTACCCGTATCACTTTACCTAGCGTAGAAAATTATATACAGGCCCGTAGTTAAAATATGTTTTTCTAAAAAATTTAAAATATTTTAGAAATTTAATTATTATAATAATTGATTTGAAATTTAATAAAAATATAACTTTTGTAAAGTATTATTTATTTTCTGGAAATCTATAAGTTAAATAAATTATGGAAAAGTTAGAAAATATGAATGTAAGCTATTTTGGAAATTTTGATTTAATTTTAAACGGAATTTAAATTAACTTTGAAAATATGATAAATTTATGATATTTTGAATTTAAATTAATTTAATGTGATTTTATGTCATATTAATTATTTTTGATAAAGTTGAATGTGAAATGAATGAATATTTAAGTTGAAATTTTGAAATATAACTAAAATTGGAAATTTATGAAATTGACTTAAAAGTGAACTTTTAGTTAAGCAAATAAAAATAAAACTAAGTTATATTTGAGAATTTGAACTTAAGTGTTAAGTTGAAATTTAATGCAATGAATTTAAAATTGAACATTGCAATTTAATAAGTGAATTATTATTAAATCTTGATTTTTGAATGGAAATTTAACTTTATAAAATCATGAACATGAGGAAAATTAAATGATGTTTATAAATGTGAAAATGTATGATTTTATGAGTTAAAAATGTTTTAAATAAAAATATACTTGGTTGAGAAATTATATTGAATATTTGAAGTTAATTGACTACATTTTGAAATGCTATTAATTACAATGTAAATGATATTACAGTATTTGTAAATGCTATAGTTGATGATAATGAACTAAAAAGCTAAATTGAATTAAAAACTATTATAGCAATTTTGTAAGTGCTATAATTTTTTTAATTTAACTAAGTTTATTTGGAATTTAAGCAAACCCTATTACAACATTTTAAAATGTTGTCTTTTGTTAAATTGAACTGTTTTGAATGAAACTTTCCGTAGCGTTTTTCTAAATGCTGCGAAAAGCGAAATTTCACTGTTTTGATAAATGTAAGTGAATAAATGAACTTTGGAAGTTGAAAATTTTGGAAATTTAATAATTTAATTTTTAACATAATAACTTCTTTTTTATGATTAAAAATGATTTTTTTTTGGAATATAAACTGTTTTGAAATATGAATTGAAATGGTATTTTAAATTGAATAAAATGAATAATGATTTGAAATGTGGTTTTGAAAAGATATGATATTTTGATATATTAAAATGATTTGAAATGTGGTTTCGAAAAGATATGATATTTTGATATATTAAAATGATTTGAAATGTGGTACTGAAAGATATGATATTTTGATATATTAAAATGATTTGAAATGTGGTACTGAAAGATATGATATTTTGATATATTAAAATGATTTGAAACGAAGTTTTGAAAGATATGATATTTTGATATTAAATGATTTGAAAAATGAAGCTTTGAAAGGTATGATATTTTGATGTATTAAAATGTTTTGAAAGGAAATTTTGAAAGAATATATAATTTAATATATTGAAATGGTTAGAAATGACTTGATATTTATTTTGATAAATATTTGAATTGAAAGATATGGTATGATGATATATTGAAATGGTTTGGAAATGATTTAATCTTTATTTTGATAAAGATTTGGATTGAATTGATATTTTATTTTGAAGTATAAATATTGTTTTAAAAGTTATAACTACGGGTTATAATAACGATTGGTTGTTAAAGAGACCGGGATCGGATATTGTCTTATAGCCGGCCAATACTGAAAACCACTTTAACAACTGTGTACGCGGTGGAGATTCCAGAATGAAGTAGGATGGTGGCGACGTTCTCGAGGTATATTACGTGGACCCAACTCCCGTGAGTTGGCATAAATGACTAAAACAGGAGCTATATCGGGCTACACAAAGGGTCACACCCTTTCATCGAGCATGCTCCATCGGAAACCATTCTATTACTTTTGTGATTCGATATGTGGCGCCACTTTGATTCGGGGGTATTGTTCGAGGTGGGCGGAAGCTGCTGGCTTGCCGTCACCACCGGTCCGGGAGTGCAAACAGTGTATCCACCCTGGCATTGCCTCGCGTGCCGTGTCATCTCCTTATATCGAGCCCACTACGATTTTGGTTTTAAAGATCCGACCGCGTTAAGGTTCACCATCCCCTTAACGCTATTTTCTATATGATTATACTTTACTGATTAAACACTACTGTATATAGCGTATATTACTACATAGTAAATAGTTTAACGGATCCTTAGAGGATGGGCGGTCCCAAGCATCTTCTAAGTTACTTGTATCTTTGCTACAGTTCACTTGAGTTGGTTTACATTGTATAAGTATGTATGTCCTGAATCGAGTGTTTGTATTTTTATTTACGCTCGGGTCAGCCTGAGTTATTCACAGATTTGGATTTCCACTTTCTGGAGATTGGAATCGCTGGAGATTATCTACCTGTCAAGTTTCATCTTTTCATTTCGGTTGTTCTATTCAGCTTGTACTTGGTTATCATATTTAAACTTCTGTTGTACTTTATTTCTTCTATTGTATCTTATGTAACTCTGATATATTTATATAGTAGCTTCATGAACTACTATCTCTTTTACTTCCGCTGCATTATTATTACTCTGTGTCTGCGATCTGTGATTTTTATTTACTGTATATTCTGAGATTTGCCAAATTTTTATTTACAACGCGGTATTTTGAGCAATTCAATTCTGGCATGAGTGTCTACCTATACACTTATAATGGATGCGAATGGTTGAAAATATCGGGTCGTTACAATATAAAGGAGATTGGAAAATGAATTTTATTAACTATTTTCTTCTTATTCCAAATTCTCATTATATATTTCACAAAATCCACTTTCTGTTCTCTTCAAATTCATTCAAATTCAATTTCCACTTACTACGTTCATTCTCTACATTTTACTTATTGATTGGAAGTATTCTCTTATTAATTCAAATATCAAACCACTATTAAAACGGCTACAGGATATCATGTATCTCAAGACAACTTTTGTATTTTGAAATCAACAACTCTACACGTATTTATTTGGGTATGCATGCTGCCCGTTCAAAACAAGTAGGTGTGCTTAGTAGCCCATCTAAATCTAGTGGGTGATCTTGCTGCCTGGTAAATCAAGAGAGTTTATCCTAAATTCATGAGATAGAAGAGTGTATCTCATAGTCTTGAAATCGAGATTGTATTCTAGTTTAATTACTACCTAGTAAAAGTGGGCAATTGAAAAGAAATCTATATGGTATTGTATTGGACTGAATGTAGGATTGGTTAATTCGAAACAGTATAAAATTCCTGGTGTCAACTATCTCACTTTATTTTTTGATTACTTTTATATGTATCTATAATTGCATTTGTGACTGCTTGATTAGTATAGATCCGTGTTAATAATCTATGACTTGATTTAAATCTTGAAACAAAATTAAGATGATTTGTAAAATTTATAAAACAGTACTCACCCCCCTATAGTGTTAAAGTAGCCTTAATATCCATTAAACTGAAACCCACAACATATAATCAATTCAATTGTAGCATATATAAGATATAAACTATATATCAAAATGATGAACAAATAATCAGACTAAAAGGAACGTGCATAGGATCTAAACTTTATTAACATGATGAAAGTATAATCAAATAAAAATAGAAAATTACCTAACGATTAAGAGCAACAATTGCATATTGAATGAAGAAGAAAACCCCTAGATTTGATTGAATCAACCTTCGAAAGTTGTAAAGATCTGAAGCACCATCTTCGTATTTGTTTAGTTTGATTTCATTATGAAAAATATTCATGATTGGGAGACCGTTGTAACACTTTAATTTTGGCTTAACATTATTCAAGAAACTTAATTAGATAGATTAAATATAATAATGTAGATGGTTAAGGGGAATGCGGTTTGAGAATTTATAAGGTTGTGCCATCACTGATGAACTAAGTAAGATTGTTTTAAAAGCTTAACATATAAGAGGATATATAAGAGGGGTAAACTAGGAAGTAGACCTATTCTTTGCCTTAAACCTTCTCCCCCTCATATCATTCTCACTTTAATCACACGAAAACAATCACAAAAGAAATGGTTTAATAAGTGGATCTTGAACTTCATGTGAAAGAAAATAATCTCGAAAGTGGATTTAAATTCTATTTAAATAAGAGTGAAGATAGTAATCTTTTAGTCTAGATTTAAAAGTAATTAATTTGGTTTTTGTAATAATTTGTTTCAATTAACATATAAACATAGCCTTCTGGGGCACTTCTCGGATTTCGACAAAACCAGTTTCATTGGATTCGTAATAGTATATTATTGTATAATAATAGAATTCATGGTGATCGGATGTATAGTTTGATCGTGCAAGATCAAAATGCTTTGAAATGAATTGCAGAATTAATACAATATAATGATTGAAAAGGCTATCTTCTGCACATGATCGAATTAGGAATCGAGACTAGTTCTATTGCGTTCAGAATATGAGTATAACATATATAACGCTATGCAGCACGTCTCGATAGGAGTTCGAAATTTTCAGACGTATTATAACTCGACATTTTAAATTGAATGTGTGTGTGTATAATTTTATAATTACTGTACTCTCCCGTACCTACCCATGTTTGTATCATTCAACCCATACTTCACCATACCACCCTCTCCTTTATATATTAGTTCAAACATGAGAAGGGGAGGTTAGCCAAATATTCAAAAATTTCAAATCAACGTCATGGCCTCATCCCATGGCCGAGAATCAACGGAGCCATCAACGACATTTTCGAGCAAAGTCACCAACTGCAAAATAGTAGACGTCATCGAGGTCGACCTATTGGACAGTTTGATCATCATGGATCAGATCGGATCGTCGTGGATCGGGGATTGAAGGCATGGTAGTGGGTTTTAATTTTTAGGATTTTTTGGCGAATTGGTGGCTTGATCGATGAGGGAACCTGAAGGGAAGTTGTAGGGGAGGTCGAGGGCTACATGTTGGCAAAGTTTAGTGGTCAATGATGGTCGGAGGTAGCCAGAAATGTCCGTCGTTCGTGGGGTACTATGCATGCGGGTTTTGGGCGTTTTGTGGGTGCTAGGCCGTTATGGGGGGTGGCATTGGCGGCAGGTGGAAGCGGTGAGGCAGGCGGTGGCGTGTGGCGCACGCACGATGGTGGAGGCAAGTGGCGGTGAACTTTCGTGCCACGATCGAGGATTTTAAAAAAATACGCACCCTGGAACAAGAAAGGAGGGAAGAAAGGTTAATATAATTTTAAATGTCTACATTATTTAAGTTAATTATAATTTAATTACTCAAATGTTTGTAAATTCATATTAAAATCATACGAGGTCTGAATCAAACGTGATGAGTTGCTTGTGATCAAATTGACGAAGGCTATGCTATGGAGTTGGGTTGAACGAGATTAGAGCTTGTTGGAATTTATGCTAAAATCGGACGACCGTTTGGTTTTAGTCCAAATCGGGACATTTCACAAAAATAAAAATAAAATCAATGTGAGTCAATCTCACCTTTTTGGTTAACTCCTATGATATATAGTTAATAAAAATTGTTGAATGATTGTTTAGATGAATTATTACATTTATTAGTTGGTTTGGATATATTCCCGTCCTTGGAGCAGATGAGACCCTATTAGATTTCCGTGTAGGAGCGGGTGACCCTTTATATATGAATCCTGTCTCAAAGCGGTTGATTTATATTATTAGTTATGTGCTATATGTGATGGAGGGGAACAAATTGGAGGGATCCAATAGAATTCCTCACCACCGTTAAATTTATGTATATAAATATGTGCTCATATATATGAGTTGTGATGTAGAGGGAAACAAGTTAGAGGGATCCAACGGAATTCCTCGCTATTATTGAATTGTTTCAATAATATTCCTTTTTTGTGGATTATTGAATAAGGAATCTGATTGTAGACACTATGGTTAATATATTGTTATATGTTTGAAAACTAAAACCAGGTAGTGATAGAAAATCAATATCAATATTGGTTGAGCATTTGGTGGCTATTGGCCTTAAATTAGTATTTTGAAATACTATAACTCACCAACTGAGTTGGATTGGATTTTTGAGGCAGGAAATGATTTTAAATTTGAAAATTGGGTTTCAAAAATATTTTGTTTAAAGTTATTTAATTTTATTTGATATATTGTTATAAAGTTATTTAATTATATTTAATATATCGTTTTAAAGCTATCTAATTATATTTATACCATTTTAAAGTATTTAATTATATTAATATTGTTTTAAAGTGTCTACTTATATTAATATTATTTTAAAGTATTTAATTATATTTAATATAACTTTTTAAAGTTATTTAATTATATTAGTATTGTTTTAAAATTTATTTGCTTATAGTTATTGTTTTAAAGTATTTATCAAAATGATAATATCTTGAAAAAGTAATTATATAAGAATAATAATGGTTTGAAATTAATAAAAGGATCTATTAATAAGTTTTGAAAATAAATTATTACTATTTATAATAAGGGTAAAGATTAATTAGTATTACTTTTGAAATGATTAATTATTATTTTAGGATGTTTAAAGATTTATAAATATTATATATTTATTCATAATGTTTGATTTTAATAATTATTTTTATATAGTACCGTTTAGAAGTAAATGATCTTTATTTGTTTATAAATGTGTTCGAGACTCATAAATAGAGTTTTATAAACGGACTTGGGTTATATGTGAAAAGTTTACAAAATGGTTTGGAGACGTAAGGGAAGATTATTTACAAGGTGAAAGAGTTTTATAAATGGTTTGATATTTATAAAAGGACTTAGGAAACGGGTTTATAGATTTACAAAAGAAGTTTTGTAGATGACTTTAGAGATTTATAAAGGATTTATAAATGAGTTTTAGAAATGTACAAATAGGGTTTATAAGTGATTGAAAATTATAAAAGGGATTATAAATGATTCTCGAAGATCATAAAATAGTTTATAAACGATTTTAGGGAATTATAAGGAGTTTATAAATGTTTTCTGAATCAAACAAAAAGAAAATCTTTCTCAATTTTTTGGGAATACTTATACCATTGATATAAGTATATGGATATTTTCTAAGTATTGAGAATATAGGGATTTGCGAATATACCTTTGTAAAGGTATTTTTATACAAGTAATTTACAAAGTGATTTAAAATGAATGAAAGGTTTATAAAGGAGGCTAGTGATTGCTTATGTGCTTAACCAATGTTGTTTTTCCCCTATGGAATAAATCCTTGATTTGGATGTGTGTTTGTGATAGTTAAATAACCGACTATCAAACATTGGTTTAAATATGTAATCTTTTTTAATTTTGGTGGTACAGTAATATTCCCTACTTAACATCGAAGAATTTTAATTCGGGAAATATTTAGGAGTTATACGGGAATTATATGATACAGTTACCATCGGTGGTGCTATACCGTACGTGTAAACTCGTTTTGTTCTTCTAAGACAAATAATGAGGAGATCCATCCACTTAAACAGTTAGGGGGTGATCCACATTCTTGTGTATTGTTTGATTGTTTCCTAAAGAACTGTTACTGAGCATTCTAGAAAATCAACGATTGGATTTTGGAGCGCCAGAGAAATGAAAGAGTGTACTCGTAAGTGATGACTCAAAAACTGCAACCACTCAGAATCCTTATAAGGTTCTAAGGAGGGGTTCATGATATATTAAGATACTGGGAATCCATGTGGGATTCCGTAACCTATTTGGTGGCGGTGCATGGGCTAGAATGTCGGACGTAGCCTCATCAGCGGTAATGACTAAAACTAGAGATAGATGGCATGGCCAGTAGGGTTGGCAAACCCATAGGGTGCAGCTGGCTCCACCTAGACATTACTTTCAGTTATTATGCATGCATGGGGCGATGCATTCGGTTTTAGCAAGACCAAATATGTTTTTTCTATGGCACATCACTAGGGATGTATGCTGCTTTAGAAGGATATCTCTGATCCTTGTGCAGGAGGACTGTTTCTCGAAGTACTGCGGGCACCTCCAAGGAGTACTATATAATTAGCGAACGTGCCTCATCGTTTTTTATTATATACCTAGTATTGTTGTGATGTGCATTAACAAGCATCACAGCTATTTGATTATTATTATTTTCACCCTTAGACATTATTATAATATCAAAGGATTTTCTATAGAAAAGGTTTTGGTTATCGTAGGGTAAACCTTGTCCGTATTTATGTGCGGTATGGTCTTACGAGTTACTTTTGATTTCAAAAATTTTAATAACTTTAAAATCCAGTTGGGTGTGTTTTCTCACGTTGGTTTTCCAAACTGATTCGGATGTTATTTTATTATAATACTTGAGTCAGACTGAGCATATTTATAGATTTTAGTTGGATGCTTTGGAGCTATAGGAGACGAGATGGAGGCCCCGAGACATATTCACATATATAGTTATTTTTCCGCTATGTTCACTGTTGTATTTATCAACAATTTTAACGACAGGTTTTTATAACTACCCGGGCTGAAATAAGTTAGTATACTCTGATTGATGTCTGTATATACATATATTGTTGTTTGTTTTGTGTAAAGATTTGTTGTATATTATAGATTATTCGTTCGCTATGAGATTTTGTGCTGTTTAGTTTTCTTCTTATCTTCTTTATTTTTCCTTAACAGTTGAGTTTTTGGCATTTGATTGCTCGACATGCAGTACAATGGACGTGTTAATGTCGATTTTCGAGGGTCGAAAATCCCAGTCGTTACATTTGGTATTAGAGCTGAAGGTTAAGCGAAAATGTAACAACCTTAGTTTTGGAGATTACCCGTTAATATTAAATTATAACTGTAGTTATAATTTAATATTGTGAATTAAAATAAATTGGAGATTTTTAAACTGTTTATATGGAATAAACAATAAAATTTTGGAATTTAAAATGCAAAAATAAAATTTGGAACTTTATCTTATTTGTTTGGGATAATAACAAATAAGAAATGGTTTTATTTAGAGAAAATGAAATAATTATATTTATCATTGCGCGATTGCTTCTTTTAACAGTTTTTAAAAGAAGTACTTGATTTTTAAGGTGTTTTATTTAAATAAAAAGGTGGAAATTGGTTTAAAAATATGTTTTGGCGATAAATTAAGTTTGAAAAAAAATACAAAGCACTAATCGACGTATTCAATAAATATTTAAGACGAGGCTATAGATGGTCGCTCCTAACCAACCCTATTCTCCGCATTAGCGGACAGTTTACCCAGTAATACTCTTTCTTAATGTGGGTCTCGAGGTGGGGCATCACAGCTTTGTATTAGAGCTGAGTTCAGAATTAAATATGATAAATACAGAACAGAAACATATATCACGGTACGTCCAAGTATAATAAGAGTGTTACAAATTCCTTAATCATCGTACCCTTTATCTTATCGTGTCCTTTGAGATTGAAGTTTGGGATATGTCTAGGAATATTTTTATTCCGTGGTATTCAAAATAGAATTGATGACATCTTATCTTAGGAGTAATCCTAATCAGGATTGTTTTATTCCAGTCATTGTGACTTTGTCGATTTCTGTGAGTCCATTTCGGGTATGACACCCAATCGGGCAATTGAATATCATATTGACTTCATTCTTGATTCTTGGCCTTTCATTCATCCTTCCACGGGGATGTCCACTCGGGAAATGAAGTGATTCATTGAATTTATTTGATATCGACATTCTTAACCCTTTTGAGATATCCTCTTTGGATACTCAATTGTTGATATACTTTGTGGCATTACTTCACTCGAAGTAATGATTTGTTGTTAATGTTACTTCTCCTCATTTAAGAAGATATTTTCCCTTGTTTTTATATCTCATTTCTCTCCTTTTAATCTACTGAGTGGTGTTAGGATCATTTCTCAGCTTGACCCTACATCGATTTTTCATGAGCTACAAGCCGCGGAGGATAGCGTTACTCTTACTGCATTCTGCACTCGTTATGAGTCGTGGTTCGTTATACCATTTAGAATAATGAACACTCCAGTCTATTCCATCAATCTTGAGGATCGAGTATTCTGGAAATATCTCAATGAGCTCTATTTGTGTTCCTTGATTTTGAGAATAAGTAATAAATCTTGTTTTCAAAATTGAAGATATGTTTCTAAAGAAATTGGGCTTTGTTTTTAGGGAAAGACAAAGAACATTTTGAGTATTATTTGTGAGGTGTTTTTTTAAAGAAAATGAATTTTTGTGTTGGGTTGTCCGTCTAGTGCTTTAAGAATTCTAGTCGATGCGTTTGGCCAATGTTATCGATAGGAATTTCCTAAACGCTGTCATGAGACAGTCAGAAATGGTAAATTGAGTTTTAATAAGTAAAGTTTGGAAATGGTTTGAAATATTTTTCTAAGTGATAAAAGTATTTTTGTAGAATTTTAGACGTTAAAAACAATGTTTTATTCATTTATTTGAGTAAATAGTGCATTTTTGTTAAATAATGGAATTTAATAATAAAATTGTTTTAAAAATTATAAATTAATTTTTTTATATGATGGAAAATGTATTATTTTATAAGTAGACAAATTTACATATTTTTCCTATGACAAAATATGTAGAAAATGCATTTTTGGTTGTGTATATGTGATATATGCACATATATTGTTTATTGTTGTTTGATTAAACCTTAGGCCAACTTATTTTGTTTTAATTTTTGAACCCAATTAAGCCCATTAGTCTTAACCAGATAAGTGAGGAAAGAAGAAAATTACTTACTGTACGTTCATTTCTTACCTCCCTTCTTCTTTATCTCCTGAAACAAATATAGTAAAAGAAAAAGCTCCATTTTCTTTATACCAAGCTTTCAAATTCAAGTCTTTTTCAAATAAATTACTGTTATTATCAAATCTTGAGAGAGTTAAAAGGGTAATCAGTCTCCAAACTCTATAGTTTCATCAAATCTCCATTTTAGAAAATGGTTTTCTACTTTACTGTTATCTTCTTCTTGCATGCACTGTTTTTGAGTTCTACAATTTGTTGAAGGCCATTATCTCCTTAAAGCTTCAATCTTTTAGCATAAATTCAAGGTTTGATCATCCCTAACAGCAACATGAGTTGATTAACTCACAAAATCTAGCAAAAACAATGCTTTAATGTTCAAAAACTATGAATATATTTTCTTTAGTGGATAAATTTATAAACTTGTTTTCTTTTTGTTCAAAACTGCTCTGATACCAAGCTGTGACGCCCTATTCTGAGACCCACATTAACAAAGAGTATTACTCGACAATTCTGTCTGCTAATGCGGAGAATAGGCTGGTTTTGAGCGATCATCTATACACTTATCTTAAATATCTATTGAATACGTCGATTAGTGCTCTGCATTTTTTCCAAACTTAATTTATAGCCAAAACATATTTTGAAACCAATTTCTACCTTTTTATTTAAATAAAACACCTTAAAAATCAAATACTTCTTTTAAAAACTATTAAAAAAAGCAATTGGGCAATAATTAATATAATTATTGCATTTTTTTTGAATAAAACCATTTCCCATTTATTATTAACCCAAACAAATAAAATAAAGTTCCAAAATTTATTATTGCATTTTGAATTCCAAAATTTTATTGTTTATTCCATATAAAAAAATTTAAAATATCCAATTTATTTTAATTCATATTATTAAATTATAACTATCGTTATAATTTAATATTAACCGGTAACCTCCAAAACTAGGGTTGTTACAGACTCCCTCCCCCTTAACAAAATTGGGCCCTTGCAGTTTCTAAAGAAGAGTTAGTATTTAGCATATTAATTTCATCAATCAAAAAAGAAGAAAGATAAGCATGAGGTCAAAATTCCTCACTCTCTACTTAAGATGAAAGAAGACCCAGATAAAATTGTTTGATATATTCTATGGTTTCCCAAGTGGAACTACTGGAATTTGTGAACCATTGAATTTCCACGAGCAATACATCCCTATTTCGAAGGCATTTCACCTTCGAAGCAAAACATGGATAGGATGCTACACAATAGATAAATTGGGTGAGATCGATTCCTAAGAAGCTTCATGAACAGAATCGGGATTTAGTCACAACTTTATTTGAACTCTAACCCACAAGATGATAATCGATACGACTTTCCATATAACACTACGAAGGGAGTCATACCGATACTTGTTAGAAAACCTTGGCTTTTGTGGGGACTCATTAGAGATAGGATTAGTAGCACCCTAGAATGGGTCTGAGTCTGTGTGTATGTGAGCGTGTATTTTTTAGTACTATAGAAATGTTTTATATTGTGTTGATTGATTTATTGAGTGGCTTATGGATTTCGGTCAGTGCAAGTAATTAACATTATAGATAGGGATCTCTAAACACTTGAATAGAGCAATTCTACGCGGTATTGTCTTGAAATTGGGTAAATGAAATAATTTTACCTTTATTATATTTTGTATATAAAGGAAAAAAATTCGAAAATATATGGTGTGCTCGGTTGTTAGGAAATGATAATGTTAGATTATTATCATTTGTTGTTTGTATTTGAACAAAGTTCGTTGTTATTATAACGTAAACAAAGATTAACAATTAAGAAACGGTTTTATATAACTATAGTGGGATTATATAAATATGGTTTATAAATGTGATTTATAAATTGAAAGGAAATGAAATTTCAGAAGTATATTAAAATATGATTTGTAAGTAAAAAGGGTTTAAAAGCTAGAAATTTGGGAATTATATCCTGTTAGTTGTGGAAATAGTTTTCAAAGATTTGGAAAATAATAATAATATTATTTAGAAAATATTTTGAATAGAGATATTTAAAAAGGACTAAAAGAAATAAAAGCACAGAACTCACTTCGGTCGGTGGAAAATAATTTCGATGATGACTGCAGCATCACCTACATTCATTTACGGGTTTCTAAGAGAGGAATTGCTACCATTGGAGTTTTATTTTGGTAAAACTAGTTTTGATTTTAAAATTCAAAAGAATGATTTTATATACTAAGGGAATAATGTATGATTTCAAAATGATTTAAAAATAAATAAGAACAAGGTGTTTAAACTCTGGAAATTTTCATTTAAGTGTTCTATGAAAGTATGAGAAAATAAGTTTTATAACTTATAAATTTTAAGAATTATTAAGCAAAACAAGGTTTTAAAATTGTTGAATATGAATGTTGGGAAAAACAAATTTTAAATGAAATTTAACTTAAGTTAAATAAAATGAATTAATGAAATGATTTTTGAAAGGAAATTGATTGTGATTTGAAATGAGTTAATGAATGAACTAATTAAATGAATTAGTGAAACAGATATGGACTTAAGTTGTGAAGTGGAAATAAACATGAGGAGTGTCGTATAAAATACTTATAAGATTAAGCAAAATTTTATGAAATGCTTCATAAATGAATTTAGTATGAGTTGAGATGTTTTTAAACATAATTTGATGGAATGGTTCTTAAGTGGCATTAGTGTTGAAAGAAATATACTAAGTAATAGATGGATGTGAATAAAGTAATGTGAATAATTGAATATAGACCAATTGAATGCGAATAATTGAATGTAAAAAAAATGAGGTTAAAAGGAATGGGAATGAAACGAATGTGAATAAAAAGAATTTGGTATAGCTAGGAAATCAATTGAAATAAATACGTAAGTTGTACGTATATTATTTTATTGCATATCTGTTTGATCAGATTCGAGTACATGATTTCGAGATGATTTACATCAGTCTATGTTGGGATTTTTCACTTCATTCTCAATGATGAGCACTGGATATGGATTTTCGGTTGATTTTGGAATCCTCTATCATAATATATGGCTATGCAAGGAGGATGGCAGTTTCAAATCAAGGAACCAGATCTGAGTTCGCATTAGAGTGGTCGTGGGAATGATACTAGTTTGAAAGTAGGATTGTGTGATCGAGCGAGCGATCAGATTTGAGATTTGCGTACGAATGATATGTGTTCATCTTACGGCTTTAGTAATGCAAATGTTGGAAATTGAAATTGTAGAATAATTAGATAATGAATTATATGATTAGGTATCATTGGTAAATAAGATGAAGGTATATAGAAGCAAAGGTTAGTTTGACGCCATCGGTTTCATAAGTAAAAATTGGTTGCCCAACTAAAAGGTACATATTTATATTATTGTTTGAATTTGATGGTTTTATGATTAAGCCACTTGGCTTTTGTTTTCTTTTCTTGAATTAGACCCGTACAGGCAGTTTGTAGTTTTTTGATCTAGCCATGCAAAAGAGACGCTGGCGAAATTTTTCGAGAATTTAAGACGTTAAGAAATTTTTGAGAAATTTTGAAGAAATTTTTGATAACTAAAATTTTATTTTGTGTTATAACCTGGAATGATTGAATGAGATGATATTAGTTGGAAGCTATGAATGAATTTGAAAACTAAGTAAAAGTAATAAAAAAAATTCAATGAGTTGATTTTTGGGAAAAGTTAAAGGCTTAAAAGGATTTGGTAAGTTATTTAATCTAATTAATTTTAAAAGGTGATGAGTTTAGGCATTTTTCTTACCTCGGCATTTCGGGGACGAAATTCTTTTAAGTGGGGAGAAATGTAATGACTCAGAATTTTAGTAAATTGATATTTGGGATATTTAGTTGATTTAAATATGTAAAAGTTATTTTTATAAGTTAAATAACTTGAATTTCAAAAATATAGCGGTTTATTTGATAATTAAATTGTTAAATTTAATATTTGAAATTGTTTAATACGTGAATCTTGAACTTTATGTGAATGAAAATAATTTCAAAAGTTGATTTAAATTCTATTTAAATGAGAATGAAGATAGAAATCTTTTAATTTAGATTTAAAAGTGATTGATTTGGTTTCTATAATAATTCGTTTTAATTAACGTATAAAAATAGCCTTCTGGGGCACTATCTCGGATTTTGACGAAACTAGTTTTATCGACTCCGTAATAGTGTATTAATGTATGATAACGAAATTCATGACGATTAAATGTATCGTTTGGTCATGTGAGATCGAAATGCTTAGAAATTAATTGTAGAATTAGTATAATATAATGGATTGAAAAGGCTATCTTCTGCAAATAATCGAATTAGGCCTCGAGACAATTTCCACCGTGTTCGGAATAGGAGTATAACATATATAACGCCAAGCGGCACATCTCGATAGGAGTTTGAAATTTTCGGACGTTTTATAGCTCGATATTTTAAATTGAATATATATATATATATATATATATATATGTATATATGTATGTATGTATATATGTGTATGTATATATACACTATTTTATAATTACCATACTCTCTCATACCTACCCATGCTTTGTACCATTCAACTCATACTTCACCATACCACCCTTTCCTTTATAAATTAGTTCAAACCAGAGAATGGGAGGTTGTCCAAGAATTCAAAATTTTCAAATCAACATCATGGCCTCATCCTATGGCCGAGAATCATCAGAGCCATCAATGGCATTTTGGAGCAAAGTCACTAACTACAAAGTCATAGACGACATCGAGGTCAACCTATTGGACGGTTGGATCAACATGGATCGAAGCAGATCATCATAGATCTGGGTGTGAAAGCAAGGTAGTCGGTTCTGGTTTTTAGGATTTTTGGCGCATTGGTAGCTCGATTGGCGAGGGAACCTGAAGGGAAGTTGTAGGGTAGGTCGAAGGCTACATGCTGGTAAAGTTTGGTGGTCAATAGTGGTTGGAGGTGGCCAAAGATGGCCTCTATTCGTGGGGGACTATGCGTGTGGGTTTTGGGCGTTAAAGGTGCTTGGCTGCTATGGGGGGATGCGTTGGTAGCGGGGGCAGCGGCAGCGCGTGGCTCGCACGCGATGGTGGAGGCGAGCGGTGGTGAACTTTCATGCCGCGGTCGAGGATTTGATATACACACACACATACGGCCTCGAAATGAGAAAGGAGGGAAGAAAGGGTGATATAATTTTAGATGTTTATATTATTTAATTTAATTACTCAAATGTTTATAAATTCATATTAAAATCACACAAGATCTGAATCGAACGTGACGAGCTGTGTTGCGATCGTATCGAAAAAGGCTTGCTATGGAGTTGGATTGAACGAGATTGGAGCTTGTTGGAATTTAGCTAAAATCGGATGATCGTTCAGTTTTAGTCCAAATCAGGACGTTTGGCGGAACTAAAAACAAATCATTGTGAGTTAATCTCACCTTTTTGATTAACTAGTATGTTATATGGTTGATAAAAATTATTGAATGATTATTTGGATGAATTACTATATTTATTAGTTGGATTGGGTTTATTCTCGCCCTTGGAGCGGATAAGACCATATAACGTTTCCGTGTAAGAGAGGGTGATCCTTTGTATACGAATTCCGCCTCGAAGCAGTTGGTTTATATTATTGATTAAATATTGGATGTGATATAAGGGGCAGGTTGGAGGGATCCAACAGGATTCCTCACCAGTGTTGATTTTATTTACACATATATATGCTAATATATATGAGTTATGATATGGGGGAAACAAGTTAGAGGGATCCAGTAAGAATCCTCGCTATTGTTGAATTATTTCAATAATCTTCCTTTTATGTGGATTATTGAATAAGGAACCTGATTGTGGACCTATGGTTATAACATTGTTATATGTTTGAAAACTAAAACCTAATAGTGATAGAAAATCAATATCGATATTGGTTGAGTGTCTGGTGACTATTGGCCTTAAATTAGTATTTTGAAATACTATATATCACCAATTAAGTTGGAATTGGACTTTTGAGTCAGGAAATGATTTTAAATCCGAAAATTGGGTTTCGAAAATATTTTGTTTTAAACTTATTTAATTACATTTAATATATAGTTTTAAAGTTATTTAACTATATAAATATTGTTTTAAAGTATTTAAATATGTTAATATTGTTTTAAAGTATTTAATTATATTACTATTGTTTTAAAGTATTTAATTATATTTAATATATCTTTTTACAGTTAATTAGTTATATTAGTATTGTTTTAAAAGTTATTTGCTTATAGTTAATATTGTTTTTAAAGTATTTATCAAAATGTTCATACCTTGGAAAGGTAATTATTTAAGAACAATTATGGTTTGAAATTAATAATAAAGATTTATTGATAAAGTTTTGAAAATAAATTATTACTATTTATAATAAAGGTAAAGATTAATTATTAATTTTTGAAATGATTAATTATTATTTTAAGATGTTTTGAGATTTATAATTATTATTTATTTATTCATATCATTTAATTGAATAACTATTTTTATATAATACTGTTTAGAAGTAAATGATTTTTATTTGTTTATAAATGTATTCAAGACTCATAAATAGAGTTTTATAAACGGACTTGGATTGTATGAGAAAAGTTTATAAAATGGTTTGGAGATGTAAGGGATGATTATTTAAAAGGTGAAAGAGTTTTATAGATGATTTGATATATATAAATGGACTTTAGAAAAGGGTTTATAGATTTATAAAAAAAAGTTATATAAATGATTTTAGAGATTTATAAATGAGTTTTAGAAGTGTACAAAGAGGGTTTATAAGTGACTGAAATTTGTAAAAGGGATTATAAATGATTCACAAAGATTATAAAATGGTTTATAAACGATTTTAGAGAAACAAATGATTTTGAATCAAATAAAAAGAAAATCTTTCTTAATTTTGTGGGTCCATTGAGATAAGTATATGGTTATTTTCTAAGTATTAAAAATATAGAGATTTGCGGATATACCTTTGTAAAAGTATTTTCATACAAGTAACTTACAAATTGAATGAATGAAGGACTTATTAAAGGATGCTAGCGGTTTCTTATGTGCTTAACCAATGTTGTATTTCCCCTATGGAATAAATCCCTGATTTGGATGTGTGTCTATGATAGTTAAATAACTGACTATCAAATCTTGGCCTAAATATGTAATTCTTATTAATTTTGGTGGTAGGAAATATTCCCGACTTAACACTGAAGGATTTTAACTCAAAAAATATCAAGGAGAAACACGGGAATTATATAGTATATTTACCGTCGATGATATATACTGTACATATAAACTCGTTTCGTTCTTCTAGAACAAATGATGAGGAGATTCGTCCACTTAAACAGTTAGGTGGTGATCCCTGCTCTTGTATATTGTCCAGTTATTTCCCAAAGAACTGATATTTAGCATTCCAGAAATCGATGATCGGACTTTGGAGCATCAGGGAAATGGAAGAGTGTACTCGTAAGAGATGACCCGAAACCCATAATCACTCCGAATCCATATACGGTTGTATGGAGGAGTTTTGTAATATATTGAGATGTTGGGAATCCATGTGGGATTCCATAATCTATTTGTGACGACCCATCTTTCATTCCACAGAAAGACGTATCATCAATAAGAAAAGAAAGAGATAGAAATAGAAAGATAGAAAGAAAAGAAACAACAATAATCAGAATCTCACAGCGGAAACGAACAAAATATAATATTACATATATCCCTTACATAGTTTTACATATCAGAGTACACAAAATAATTCCACTTCATTACATCTGACATTTCATAAGAGTTTTCCCAACCATACAACTCAAAACACAACCTCAAAATGCCACTACAGCAAATATAGATAGATAGTACGTCTGGACTCCAGCTCCAGCTTCAAAAACATTTGCTAATCCATACCTAGTCACTTGGCTACTCATAAAAATTTGAGTACCCAAGAGTTTATAAAAAAAAATAAACTCCGGGTCAGACATGGGTCTGGTGTGAGTAAATTAGTTAAATTTGCTTAACTTTAAAAATCATTTTGAAACAAAAGGTATCACTTAAGACTTCCCACAAATAAATACGAGTAAGTTTTTACCTTACGCTAACCAAAACATTTGATAGGAAATTCAGTGATATTATAATAGGGTCTAGGGTTTTCAAGTAAATATAAAATAGTTGAAATTGTTACATCTATTAAATTCCAGCTACTAGCCACGAAAGTGGGTAATACAATCAAAACCGTAGGGTCTCGTAGGGAAAATGGGTTTCCATCAATGGCAGGGCTACTGGGGTACCGCCCGTCACAGTACGGGGCCTAGATCACCGTACCGAGGATCACTCCCGATCCCCTGCAACACAAGGCCGGACCCATCCCTTACTGGACAGTTCCGAACAAGACAACCCCGCAGTTGTGGCCAACAACTGCCCACACAGCCGAATATATAAGGGACTTCTAGACAGGGGTATATCTCACTCTCAAGTTGGGGCTACCCACGAAGCCTTGCTGCACCTCCCCTGTTTTAGCCATTCCCGGTTGATGAGGCTTGAGGCTACGATTACCTTTATAAGGAACACATCTTTTAGAATGCTCATCGTCCACCTGACGATGATGTGAAAGCATTCAATCCATACAAGTTCGTTCCGAGTTCGAACGAAACCGAAGGCATTATTTCGTTACACTCATTTTGGAATCACCCTCAGAGTTAACGACAATAACCCTTGCACTTCAAAAACTCCATCTTGATCCTCACTTGAGATGTCACGACCTAACGTTTAACTTGGATCGATGTGGTTTCCGAAAAATCAAATTTGATTCTCGATCCCGGTCTCATCGAAATCCAAACGTGTCTTAAAGGCCAAGTTGTTTAAAGATTTAAACAATTCAATTCAGATTTTAAACATAGCATCACACAACATTATCAACAGATAATAATCAATATCTATCACATATACAATATCTCATCACAGAGCACAGCTCAACTATCATTCAACAGATATCAACCATATTCAGATATCAATTCAAACTATCATCCACAAGCAAGCACTACTTAATTCATATTATAATTAATTTAATTAATTTAAAATTAAATTAATTACTTAAGAATTTACCACTTAATCTTGCTTAAACAAATGTTAATTAATTAATCACAATCATTTAATTAATTAATCACCTCTTAATTATCTCATTATTAATTAATTAATTAATCCTTAATTAATTAATAATCTTTATTTAATTATCAATTAATTACTATAATTATTTATTAATTAAAATTTGATTTAGGATTAATCATTCCTTAACTGATTATTAATTAACCCTTAATTTATAATTAATTAACCTTAATTAATTCTTAATTACCTTAATTAATTCTTAATTAATCACAAATTAATTTATCTTAATTACTTAATTGATTATTCATTAATTAACCTTAATTATTTAATTAATTAAATCTTAATCCTTAATTAATTTACAACTAATTATAAATTAATTAATGTTTAATTACTTAATTAATTAACTCCAAATCAATTAATTAATTAACTTCTTAATCACTAATTTATTAATCATTAATCAATTAATTAATCAATTATTAATCACTTATGAATTAACCTTAAATTAATTAATAAATTAATTAATAACCTATTAATTGTTATTTAATTTAATCCTTAATTATCCATTAAATAATTCATAAGTAATTAATTAAATCTTAACAAATTAATTAACCAAAATAAATTAATTAATGCCAACTCTAATTTTTAATTAATTAAAGCAAACTTTAATTTCAAATCTAATTAACTTTCAAAACAAAATAATTTTCATTCACCTTTAAAACTCTTACATATTTAAATATTTCAATTCATTAAAACTAATTACTTTTGAAAAAGTTAGATTTAAAAAATGTAAAATCATTTCAACTTCAACAAATAGAATGTGAGTTACTTTTGAAACAAAATATTTGACATTTAAAAAAAGTGATGAAAATATAAAGTTTTAAATTTAAACTTAAAACTAATTTTAGATTTTAAACAAGTTTTAAAGCTCGATTCACTTACTTGGTTAAACTCGACCAAAACTTCAACTAACATTAACACCATACTCCATCTCGTCTCTTCCCTACTCTCATCATTCCCCTGAACCCAACACACACACTCGAGCAACAGCAACACAACCCCGAGCCACACGCGACTCTCACGCGACCAAACACGAGCGTTTCTTCGAGTCAAACCCACTCGCGTTCGAAACGAAGCCCACTGACACAACATGAACCCGTGCACATGCACGGTGCTCCGGCACCTCCATCACCGCCGCCGCCAGCTTGCGCAAACCCCAAACCATTCCCAGTCCCAATCCCAAAACCTAGAATTTGACAATTCGAGCTCAAACAAAATTGGGTTGTTCGAACCCCAATCACGAACTACAGTCGCCAGAGAAAAGACCATCATCCACGGCAAGCCGTCCCCCATGTGCCTCCAAACTCTGGCCATGCACTCGCGACGCCTAAACACAACTCCGCCCCAAACCCCGTGAAACTCGGTCATCTCTACGCTTCACGCGATCAAAAATCTCAAACTGGAAAAGACACAGAGCTTAAACCTTAAAGATCAAGTTCCTAAAATCTGTGTTGCATAATAAATTAAATCAGTATTTTTCTAGTGTTATACATCATTAAACAAAGCTTCGGTTTGAATTTCAAAGCCTATAATCAATCCAGTCATATGAATTTGACAAAACCCCCAAATTCAGTTAAACCCAAAATTCATCTTCAACTCAAAGTTAAAAATCCTGATTTCTGTTTTAAAATTCATATCATGCATTATAGATTTAGTATATAATCTTGATTCATTAAAATTCGAACCAAATTTACATGATATAATTATTTGGTTTCTACTGCATTTCTTGCTTTCTGCAGTTTTTAACAGTTTCATCTGCATATATATTTTAACACTTAAATCATATTGAATTTAAACTCCACACTTGAAGATATCAACTCAGTATTCACTTGCTGTATTTAAATTTGAAGATTGTTCAGAAATCTACTTTGAACTTGAATTTACAGAGGAGTACAGTTAACATTTAAACATGCACAGCAAAATTTAAAACCTGAAAACAAATACTTCATAAAATAACTAACATGCAAGCATTTCAGAGCAAACATTCAACATGCAACAATTTTATACTTAAAGTTTTGATTTAAAAATTTACTCACCGGTTATGTTGTGAAGACTTAAGCTGCAGGAAAGAATTTAGACTGCAGATCTTAAAACTGAGATCACTTGATGTTGTTGCTTTGATGATGCCTCAAACTTGAATCAAATAAGTGATAAAACTTGAGATTGCTTGATGATGTTTGGTTGAAGGTGTATAGATTTATGAAGTTCAGATTTTGAAAAATGAAGAGTGTAAAATTTCTTGCTTAATAAAATGAGAAAGTATGTAAGAAATGTCTTTTTAAAAATTTGCTTTATAAAATTTAAAGAAAATAAAACCTAAATTATGACACTTGTCACAAAACCTAACTAATTTTCTAACACTTGTTAATAATAGGATTTAAATTGTTAACATGTGTTAATCTCATGCAAAAAGAAATTAAAATGTTTTCTTAAATTGATTTTTCTTATATAAATTTATATTTTAAATACCTATAAAAATCAATTCCCTTTAAGAATGAATATAAACAAATGTTACAACTTAAATAAAATCATGAGAATATTCTTAATACTCAAAGTAAAATTTTAGAATAAAAATTAACATGTTTTAAATCTTTTAATTTATCAATTCAACTCAATTTAAGTTTTTAAATTCAATTCAAAATTAAATCTGATATGAATAAAATTTTAACACATTCATTTCCTTATATATGTATTTAGTTTTAATTAGAATAAATTTATATTTACAATTCATTTATTTGCTGTTGAATAAAATAACAAATTTATCAAATTAAATTGGTTTATTATATAGATTATCATATTTAAATTCGGTGTGAAATTTCGGGATATCAAAATCCTCCCCCCTTAAAAGAATTTCGTCTCCGAAATTTAAACAAAAGATAATCCAAAATTTCATTTATTCAACACTTCTAACATACATAACATCCATACATAAGCAACCATCAAACAAAACATCCAAACAATCATACATTCAATACAAACACGACTAGCTATCCGGACACATATCCGAATAAGCCTTCCTAAATTTATCCAGAGTCTCCCAGGTACAATCTCTGAGATCCTCACTCCACTGGACTTTAACGAGCTTCACTATGCTGTTTCTGAGTTGCTTCTCATCTTGATCGACAATCTAAACAGGATGTCTGACAACTGATAAGTCCGTCTCAACCTCTAAGTCTTCCTGCACAGCTGGCTCCACAATAAGAGATGGATCGTGCACATATTTCTGTAGATGAGATACGTGGAAAACATTGTGAATTCCAGCCATCCGGACTAGCAATTCAATCTTGTATGCTACAGCACCAATCCTCTCGAGAACTCGGAACCGACCAATGTATCTCGGAGCGAGTTTCCCTGTCTTCCCGAATCTTACAGCTCCTTTAATAGGGGAAACTTTGACAATGACTAAATCACCAATCTCGAACTCCAATTGTCTTCATCTTTTATCAGCATATTTCTTTTGTCGATCCTGAGCAGCTCTCATCCTTTTCTTGATAAGCTCGACTTTAGCAGATGCTTCACGGATCAGATCTGGTCCAAGCACAATACGGTCCTTCGACTCTATCCAACAAGCTGGAGATCTACAGGGTCTTCCATACAATGCTTCGTAAGGAGCTATCTTGATACTTGCCTGGTTACTGTTATTATAAGAGAACTCCACTAGATGTTGATGATCCTCCCACGATCCTCCAAAATCTAATACACAGGCTCTCAGCATATCTTCTAGAATTCGGTTTAGCCTTTCCGTTTGTCCATTTGTTTGTGAATGATATGCTGTACTCAATCTCAAATTAGTTCCCAAAGCTGATTGCAATGCCTCCCAGAATTTGCTGGTGAAGATCGGATCTCGATCACTTACAATGCTGACTGGAACGCCATGCAATCTCACAATCTCCTTTAAGAAAATTTCTACCGAAGAAACTGCAGTACGGGTTGCTTTAACTGGTATAAAATGGGCGCTCTTGGTAAGACGAACTACAATCACCCATATTCCTTCATTCCCTTTCTTAGTCCTAGGCAATCCGTCGATGAAGTCCATCGAAATGATCTCCCATTTCCATGTCGGGACCTCCAAAGGTTGTAACAAACCGGCTGGCTTCTGTTGATCTCCTTTCACTTGCAGGCAGATAGCACATCTATTAACGAATCTGGCTACATCCTTTTTCATCTTCGGCCACCAGAAAACTCTCTTCATATCCTTGTACATCTTCGAGATTCCTGAATGAATATTCAATCTGGAGCGATGACTTTCTGACAATACTTCCTGACGCAGATCCCTATCATATGGAACATAGATCCTTCCGTTAATCCTCAATGTTCCTTGGCCATCAATCTCAAAACTAGAACACTGCCCCTTCCTAACTCTTCTGATAATTCTTTTCAACATTAAATCAGATTTTTGCTTACTTGAAATCCTTTTCAGAAGATATGGAACCACTTCCAAAAGAGAAAGAACCGCATTTCTACTAAGAGCATCTGACACAACGTTCGCCTTCCCCGGAGTATACAGAATATCCAAATCGTATGATGCCAAGAATCAACCCAACGCTGCTGTCTCAGATTAAGATCTTTTTGAGAGAAAAGATATTTCAACGGTTTGTGATCCATGAACAACTCAAACTTTTCTCCTAAAAGATAATGTCTCCATATCTTTAGAGCGAAAACAATAGCCAACAGCTCTAGATCATGCGTAGCGTAGTTCCTCTCATGTGACTTCAATTGCCGACTCGCATACGCAATAACTCTACCATTCTGCATAAGCACAGCTCCCAATCCAACAATACTGGCATTAGTATACACTTCAAACTTACTCTTACCATCAGGAATAGCCAAAACAGGAGCACTTGTCAATTTTGTCTTCAGTTTCTGGAAAGCTTCCTCACATTCCAGTGTCCACTTGAATTTAGCTCCCTTTCTTGTCAGCTTCGTTAGGTGAGAAGAGATTTTAGAATAATCCTTAATAAACTTCCTGTAGTAACCAGGCAATCCAAGAAAACTGTGAACTTCTGTAGGAGTCCGAGGCTGCTTCCATTCCAGAATAGTCTCAACTTTAGCTGGATCTACAGAGATTCCCTCACCAGAGACAATGTGGCCCAAAAAATTTACTTCAGATTTCCAAAAATGACACTTAAAAAAACTTCTCCTTCAGCACATGCCTTCTCAGAGTTTCCAAAATTATTCTCAAGTGCTGCTTGTGCTCTTCTTCCGATTTAGAATAAACCAAAATATCATCGATGAATACCAAAACAAACTTATTCAGAACATCTCTAAAGACTCGGTTCATCAGATCTACAAAATAGGCAGGAGCGTTGGTTAACCCAAAAGGCATAACCAACCACTCATAGAAACAATTAGGTCCCCTAAATGCAGTTAAGGGAATACTGTCTTCAGCTACCCTTAACTGATGGAAACCTGATGCTAGATCTAACTAAGAAAAGACTAATGCACCAAGAAGCTGGTCGAAGAGATCATCAATGCGAGGAAGAGGATACTTATTCCGAATGGTCACTTTGTTCAATTCACGGTAGTCTACACAGAACCTTAGCGACCCATCCGACTTGGTGACAAAAACTACAGCAGAACCCCAACAGGAAAAACTTGGTCTAATCAAACCCTTCTCCAACAAATCTTGAGTTTGCTTCACTAATTCCTCCCTCTCTCTTGGAGCCATCCTCCCACTAGGTTGAATTACAGGTACCGCTCTAGGAACCAAATCTATACGAAACTCTATTTCTGGTGCGGTGGCAAACACTTAACTTCCTCAAATACGTCGGAGAAATCCCGGACTACTTCAATATCTACAACCTCTTCTTGAGAAGTCTCTATTCCATGTAAAAGACTACTCAAGTGAATTCCAAAGTTATCACATATTACTCTGGCAATCATACTCAGATCAGTTTCCAACGAAACTGTTCTTTCATCACAATTTAAAATAGCCTTATATTTGTCAAGCCAATCCATTCCCAATATAAGGTCGAAACCTTGAAAATCCAATAATAAGGATCACAGGAAAAACTATGAGATAGATAGGAGATTCTCAAACCTTTACAAATCCTATCCAATTTGGTTACCCCTCCTATAGGATTTGATACACAAATGGGATTGTCTACGATACTAGGGGTAAGTAAGAAATTCTCTACAGTTTCTAGGGAAATAAAACTTAAAGAAGCACCAGAATCAAATAAGACTTTAATATACTTTCCATTTAAAAGTAAAGTACCTTCTAAAACTCCCTTTCCCTTCGACGAGTTTGATGGTGCGCCTTCTAAAGCAAATACTTTATTCTGTTGAACCTTATGAAGGAGCGGGCAGTCTTTAATCATGTGTCCTGGCTGGTGACAGTTAAAGCAAAGAGACTTCTGCACTAAGGCTGACCCTGGTCCACTATACTGCTGTCACTGCTCCTGTTGCTGAGATCCTTTGCTGGGACACTTGTTTGCCAGATGACCTTCTTGTTGACAAATATAACACTTTCGGGGTCCATTATTATTCCCATACTTCTTCTTGTTTTGCTTCTTCCAGTTAGGATTGAATTTTCTCTTATCCGGGTTAGAAGAATTCCCTCCTGATGCAGCAGATTGTGCCACTGACCTCTTCTTCATCAAATCTTCATACCTTAATGCCATATCAATAAGTTCCACAAAAGACCCTTTCAAATGTGCAGTCATTCTCTCATGATACTCAGGCCTTAACCCTTGGACAAACATCTCGTTCTTCTTAAGAGGTGTGTCTATAAGTCCTGGACCGTAGCAAGATAACTCGTTGAATTTTGTCTCGTATTCAGCTATATACATATTTCCTTGTTTCAGATTCAGAAAATCTTGATAAAGCCGAGTTCTTCCTGCAGCAGGCATAAACTTTTCTTCAAACATCTCCTTAAACTCTTCTCAAGACATACCATCTTCCGAGATATTAGCAGTCACTGAATTCCACCATACTGCGGCACCACCTTGTAATTGCCATGCAGCCATTATTCTCTTCTGCTCATCTGATAACCTCATGCTCTTAAAAATCTTATCACAGGAGCGAATCCATGCTCGAACTTCTATTATAGTTTCTGATCCCTGAAATGGTTTCCCTCCAAGATGAACAAAGTCTTTGCATAATGCGGCAAAACTGACCGGAGACGTAACTGGATTAACAGTCTCATTATCAGTCTGCTCTCTTCTGTTACCAGTTGATGCACTCCCAATAACTCTTCCCCTTTGGCCTCTTTAACTCATATTGGCTACCTGAACAGGTAATCCAACCAATTTAGATAGGGATATAGTTATATAGGAAAATTACAAATACGCACTCTCAAGATAGATACTATTCCAGAGCCTAGGTGTTTCTCAACCATTGCTCTGATACCAACTGTGACGACCCGTCTTTCATTCCACAGAAAGACGTAACATCAATAAGAAAAGAAAGAGATAGAAATAGAAAGATAGAAAGAAAAGAAACAACAATAATCAGAATCTCACAGCGGAAACGAACAAAATATAATATTACATATATCCCTTACATAATTTTACATATCAGAGTACACAAAATAATACCACTTCATTACATCTGACATTTCATAAGAGTTTTCCCAACCATACAACTCAAAACACAACCTCAAAATGCCACTATAGCAAATATAGATAGATAGTACGTCTGGACTCCAACTCCAGCTTCCAAAACATTTGCTAATCTATACCTAGTCACTTGGCTACTCATAAAAAATTGAGTACCCAAGAGTTTATGAAAAACAAAATAAACTCCGGGTCAGACATGGGTCTGGTGTGAGTAAATTAGTAAAAGTTGCTTAACTTTAAAAATCATTTTGAAACAAAAGGTATCACGTAAGACTTCCCACAAATAAATACGGGTAAGTTTTTACCTTACGCTAATCAAAACATTTGATAGGAAATTCAGTGATATTATAACAGGGTCTAGGGTTTTCAAGTAAATATAAAATAGCTGAAATTGTTACATCTATTAAATTCCAGCTACTAGCCACGAAAGTGGGTAATACAATCAAAACCGTAGGGTCTCGTAGGGAAAATGGGTTTCCATCAATGGCAGGGCTACTGGGGTACCGCCCGTCACAGTACGGGGCCTAGATCACCGTACCGAGGATCACTCCCGATCCCCAGCAACACAAGGTTGGACCATCCCTTACTGGACAGTTCCGAACAAGACAACCCCGCAGTTGTGGCCAACAACTGCCCACACAGCCGAATATATAAGGGACTTCTAGACAGGGGTAAATCTCACTCTCAAGTGGGGGCTACCCACGAAGCCTTGCTGCACCTCCCCTGTTTTACCCATTCCCGGTTGATGAGGCTTGAGGCTACGATTACCTTTATAAGGAACACATCTTTTAGAATGCTCATCGTCCACCTGACGATGATCTGAAAGCATTCAATCCATACAAGTTCGTTCCGGGTTCGAACGAAACGGAAGGCATTATTTCGTTACACTCATTTTGGAATCACCCTCAGAGTTAACGACAATAACCCTTGCACTTCAAAAACTCCATCTCGATCCTCACTTGAGATGTCACGACCTAACGTTTAACTTGGATCGATGTGGTTTCCGGTAAATCAAATTTGATTCCCGATCCCGGTCTCATCGAAATCCAAACGTGTCTTAAAGGCCAAGTTGTTTAAAGATTTAAACAATTCAATTCAGATTTTAAACATAGCATCACACAACATTATCAACAGATAACAATCAATATCTATCACATATACAATATCTCATCACAGAGTACAACTCAACTATCATTCAACAGATATCAACCATATTCAGATATCAATTCAAACTATCATTCACAAGCTAGCACTACTTAATTCATATTATAATTAATTTAATTAATTTAAAATTAAATTAATTACTTAAGAATTTACCACTTAATCTTGCTTAAACAAATGTTAATTAATTAATCACAGTCATTTAATTAATTAATCACCTCTTAATTATCTCATTATTAATTAATTAATTAATCCTTAATTAATTAATAATCTTTATTTAATTATCAATTAATTACTATAATTATTTATTAATTAAAATTTGATTTAGGATTAATCATTCCTTAACTGATTATTAATTAACCCTTAATTTATAATTAATTAACCTTAATTAATTCTTAATTACCTTAATTAATTCTTAATTAATCACAAATTAATTTATCTTAATTACTTAATTGATTATTCATTAATTAACCTTAATTATTTAATTAATTAAATCTTAAACCTTAATTAATTTACAATTAATTATAAATTAATTAATGTTTAATTACTTAATTAATTAACTCCAAATCAATTAATTAATTAACTTCTTAATCACTAATTTATTAATCATTAATCAACTAATTAATCATTACTAATCACTTATGAATTAACCTTAAATTAATTAATAAATAAATTAATAACCTATTAATTGTTATTTAATTTAATCCTTAATTATCCATTAAATAATTCATAAGTAATTAATTAAATCTTAACAAATTAATTAACCAAAATAAATTAATTAATGCCAACTCTAATTTTTAATTAATTAAAGTAAACTTTAATTTCAAATCTAATTAACTTTCAAAAGAAAACAATTTTCATTCATCTTTAAAAACTCTTACATATTTAAATATTTCAATTCATTAAAACTAATTACTTTTGAAAAAGTTAGATTTAAAAAATGTAAAATCATTTCAACTTCAATAAATAGAATGTGAGTTACTTTTGAAATAAAATATTTGACATTTAAAAAAGTGATGAAAATATAAAGTTTTAAATTTAAACTTAAAACTAATTTTAGATTTTAAACAAGTTTTAAAGCTCGATTCACTTACTTGGTTAAACTCGACCAAAACTTCAACTAACATTAACACCATACTCCATCTCATCTCTTCCCTACTCTCATCATTCCCCTGAACCCAACACACACACTCGAGCAACAGCAACACAACCCTGAGCCACATGCGACTCTCACGCGACCAAACACGAGCGTTTCTTCGAGTCAAACCCACTCACGTTCGAAACGAAGCCCACTGACACAACACGCACCCGTGCACATGCACGGTGCTCCGGCACCTCCATCACCGCCGCCGCCAGCTTGCGCAAACCCCAAACCATTCCCAGTCCCAATCCCAAAACCTAGAATTTGACAATTCGAGCTCAAACAAAATTGGGTTGTTCGAACCCCAAACACGAACTACAGTCGCCAGAGAAAAGACCATCATCCACGGCAAGCCGTCCCCCATGCGCCTCCAAACTCTGGCCATGCACTCGCGACACCCAAACACAACTCCGCCCCAAACCCCGTGAAACTTGGTCATCTCTACGCTTCACGCGACCAAAAATCTCAAACTCGAAAAGACACAGAATATTTTAAATACCTATAAAAATCAATTCCCTTTAAGAATGAATATAAACAAATGTTACAACTTAAATAAAATCATGAGAATATTCTTAATACTCAAAGTAAAATTTTAGAATAAAAATTAACATATTTTAAATCTTTTAATTTATCAATTCAACTCAATTTAAGTTTTTAAATTCAATTCAAAATTAAATCTGATATGAATAAAATTTTAACACATTCATTTCCTTATATATGTATTTAGTTTTAATTAGAATAAATTTATATTTACAATTCATTTATTTGCTGTTGAATAAAATAACAAATTTATCAAATTAAATTGGTTTATTATATATATTATCATATTTAAATTCGGTGTGAAATTCTGGGATATCACACTATTTGGTGGTGGCACGTGGATTGGAACGCCGGACGTAGCCTCGTCTGCGGTGATGACTAAAACCAGAGATAGGAGGCATGGCTAGTAGAGTTGGCAAACCCACTGGGTGCAGTCGGCTCCACCTAGACATTACTTTTAGTTGTTATGCATGCATAGGGCGATGCATTCGGTCTTAGCGAGACCAGCTATGTTTTTTCTATGGTACATCAATGGGGATATATGTTGCTTCGGAAGGATATCTCTGATCCTTATGCAGGAGGACATTTTCTCGAAGTACTAATGGCACCTCCATGAAATTCTACAAAATTAGCGAATGTGCCTTATCAGTTTTTATTATATACCTAGTATTGTTGTGATGTACACTCATGAGCATCACAGCTACTTGATTATTTTTATTTTCACCTTTAGACATTACTATAATATCAAGGGATTTTCTAAAGAAATGGTTTCGGTTATCCTAAGGTAAACCCTGTCTGTGTTTATATGCAGTCTGGTCTTACGAGATACTTTTGATTTCAAATTTTTTATAACTTTAAAATCTAGCTATGTGTGTTTTCTCAAGTTGGTTTTCCAGACTGACTCGGGTGTTATTTTATTATAATGCTCGGATCAGACCGATCATATTTATAGATTTTAATTGGATTCTTTGGAGCTTCAAGAGACGAGCTGGAGGCCCCGAGAAGTATTCACATATATGATTATTTTTCTGCTGTGTTGCATTTATCAGCAATTATAAGGACATGTTGTTATAACTGTCCAAGGTGAAATAGGTTAGTGTACTCTAATTGATGTCCGAATATACATATATTACAATTTTTTGTGTAAAGATTTGTTATATATTATAGATTATTCGTTCCACTTTGAGATTCTGTGTTGTTTTTCTTCTTATCTTCTTTCTTCTTTCATTTTCCTTAACAATTGGGTTTTTTAGCTTTCGATTGCTAGGCACGCAATATGGTGGACGTATTAGTGTCGATTTTCGAGGGTCGAAAATCGTAGTTATTACAAATTGCTTAAATTAATTACTTACTTAAAATATAATTATTCCTAATTGATAAATTAATTAATTATAAAAAACATACTCAATTGACTAATAATTGACTTTTACGTTTACTAAATAAGTTTGAAAATAATTTTTCAAAATATTTAAAAGAAACCTCTTAAAACTTGAAAATCGTTAAAAAAATTTGGAATGCATCCATAGGGACTATCGCTATGGATAGAGTAACTTAGAAGTTGTTTTCTCTCTTTTCTAAAATATTCCAAAACTTTAACTTTTCACTTATGCTTACATTTAAAACATGATCAAGAAAGTTTTTTATTAATTTTTTTATCAAAGTTAGAAACTAAAATAAATAACAAAAATGTTTGCTAAATCAAACAAGTAAACGGTTTATTTTTCAAAAGTGGATCCCGAGTCCTTTTCAACATTTCAAGTTTTAACTTCCAAACCATTTAACCACAATCCAAGCATATACATACATACCTAATCACATCAATAACACAATAGAGATCGCAACTTTATATCCAAATACACCACTTTAACCAAAAACCCAAGTCTAATGCTAAACCACAAGCTATCACACACATAAACATACAGACCATACCATAGTCCAACCAACAAACACATACATATAACCAAATAGCCAACATATATTTAACGGTAAAATCTTTTCAAAAGTTAGAAGTTTACTCACCAAAAATCTTTGAAAACTTGAAAAAGCTTGGAAAATCACAAAAATCACTCGAAAATACGTCATCTTCTCCTTGATTTTTGGACATGTTACTCTCGAATTTTGGAAAAGCGGTAAAAAGAAAAATTTTAGTTGCTCTATAATTTAATAAAAAGAATCGCTCAATTTGGGTTTTTTAAGGGAGATATGGTCAAAAGGAGGAGTGTTGTTTTTGGCCTTGATCATATGGGTCCAAAAGTGAGTCAGAAAGAAATGTGTTACCCAAAATATTCAAAATTTGAAAGGGTAGTGTAAACAAAAGTTGAAACCACTGGAATTCTATATAGTTTGAAAATAAAGTAAATCTTGATTTAGAGTAGTATAGAGGAAGTTATGGCCGAATGAAGTGAGAGGAAAATGGAGAAGAAAGAGATTTAAAACAAGTTTGAACATTTAAAACTTTTGATTTTAAAATCTTAAAATTAAGGTAAGAAGCCATCAAAAGTTTCATGAAGCTAAGAAGAAGATGGAGATACTTTAATAAAATTAGAAAAGTGAAAAATGAATGAAAAAGAAAATGGGAATTTTTTTTTAAAAGAAATGAATATGTGAAATTACCAATATGACATTGTCCACTTACCCTCCACAATTTTGTGCCACCTCACCCTTATCTACCCTCTCTTTATTCATGAAAAAATGAAAAGATGGCCAATGTCCTTTAGTTTCCATTAAGTCACTTCATGTCTCCCCTTGATGTGACATTTTTTTTAGTTACCAATATGTCATATCGATGATTATCTAAACTTAATTAAGTTTTTTAATCCTTAATATATTCTCTTAAACCATATTAAATACTTAAGTATATGTGTGCATTTTACACAAAGTATACATAATATTTCAAACAACGTTTATACAATGAAACTTCGAAAATTTGGAAAAATGATTTGCGGTCACATTTTCTATTTTTCATCGAACTATATATTTTTATAAACTAATTTAGAAACTATTTCACCATCATTATTAATCATTAAAAGAGTTTGTTTTTCATTATAAAACCTATATATTAAATACTTAAAATTAATTAAATATTCGAAAATCAAAGTAGTGAAATTTTCGGTCATTACAATAGGTCCATCAGCAACTTGAAGTCTCATCTCTCCCTTTGCCGCATAACGTCTGTTCCTAAGTCCTAGTAACGAATTGCAGATGTGAGTTCTAGATCCAGTATCGAAAACCCAAGATAATTTGTTGATTGCAAAACAAAAAATCATAAATACACCTATAGGAGTAGCAGATCCATTCTATTTCTTCTCGTTGACCATCTTTAAGTACTACAGACAGTTTCGTTTCTAATGACCCTTCTTATGACAGTGGTAACATTCACCCTTGTCAGATAGACCGGTCTTCTTGTTCTTCTTATTAACCCTCTTCTACTTCTTCGAACCATTCGAAGATCCCTTTAACTGCAAGTGTCGCGCTTTGACCCTTGGACAAAGATTCGACCGACCTCGACATATTTAGCAGCTCCACGAGACTTACATTCAATCAGTTCATATTATAGTTTGGTGTGAATGGCTCAAATAGAAAGTAAGAGACCTTAGGATCAAATCCACTTACAACTCATTGCCTATTTTAATGTCTAACCGAGAAAGTATATCAATATAGCATTTCATCATTGTGACTCGTCCACTTTCATGTAGTTCATCATTTTTGTAATAAATTACTTCTTTGTAAGTTCATACCTTATAGAATGGGACTATTCCCTAAACAAATCTTTCAGGCTATCGAAGATTTGATGGACATTCATATTTTTATGTTGTCTCTATAATAGTCTGTCTAACGTAGACAACACGTAAGCTTGGGTGATCTCTAATTCTGCAACCCATTTGCTATAGGCTAAAATTAGTTTAGGGTTCGCATTATCGGCAGGTTTTTCACTTAGAAGTTCAGTTATTAGACCACAGACGTTCGCACATTAGTGCTATCTTAATTGCCCTCAACCGAACTATGTAGTTAGGTCTGGTGAGTTTATCGTTTTTAGAAAACGACTTTGGTGTAGACATTTCCTACAAATTTAACTTAGCATATTAGTATATTTATTCATAGTGGATGTCCTTAGAATATTAGTAAGGTTTAAAATTACATTTCATTGTACTAACAAGCTCCGATTAGACTTTTATGTTTCTCAAAACCCTAAGACTAAACATTGAAGCCTTTAAACTTCACTAGTGGATGTTAGGACTCATTTGCCTTACGATTCTGATCTTGAGGAGTATCAATAAATAATAGTCTAGCAAATGATGGATAAAACTTTATTGGTTGAATCATATATAACTCCTAACCCATGGTTCTTTGTCCTAGTCTCATTTCGACCTTGAGGAATATCAACAGATAGAAAGAGATTATTTGCTCTACCTACCATATCGTGATGGCCAAAGTATAAATGCACGTACATTGAGGAATACTAACAAATGCATGCATATATATAATCTTTTTTCTGCTCAATTAATAGCACTACATATAACATCGTTAGCTTAAAGAATATCAACAATTAAAGAGTATGCAAGTAGTCTATTAATATATAAATGGTAGAAGAAAACTTTTATAATAAAAATTCATAATCTTTAATATATTTAATTGAGTGGTATTAACTTATGGAATAATGTATTTCTTTTGAAATACTCTCGTGATTCAGGTGTTGGACACATCTGAAATCACGGTATATATACTAAAGTATATATTTATTCCTTAGATCTAATAAAGGTTTCTTAATATTCCATCTTTTACTATACATTCATATTATATAAGTTTTAATACTTATACAACATTTTATAATTTAGTTAACTTATATGATAATCTTACATATAATCCTATATTAAATTTATTAATTAAAATTATTATTTAAATCTTATTTGATTAGTTTAATTAATTAACTAACATTTAAATTCATTGTATTTTATTCAATTAAACATTTTTAATTGAATATGTATATTATAAAATTTATAGTTATACACACATATCTTTATATATATGTACTATCTTATTTATTATTAACATTTATTTAATTTATTTAGTTAAACCATTTTAATTAATTATATTATATTTCAAAGATTATATACATACATCGTCTTAAACAATTTAATAATGTAACATATATGATATGTATGTTATATAATTTGATTAATTAACTATTTATTTAATTTAACTAATATTTAAATAATTTTTGAAATTAATTCTCAGAACAATTCTGAAATTTATTTTATAACATTTATAAAACTTTTCTTATTTTAATTTTATCTTTTTAAATTTAAATTTTATTTTAATTCTGAAATAGATTTTGAAAATTAACCCAAAGCCTAAATTCACATTTGGCTTTTCATATTTGGGATAACTTTTGGGCCCACTTTACCTTTCGGGTCAGGTCGGTAGCTAGGTAGGGCGAGGTACATGATTACTCAAATTCAACCTAAACACTACTTTCTAGATACCTTATTAAATTGGTAAGCTTAAATGGCCCCAATACATATTAATTTAGACCGCATAGACTATTGGTCTTTGGTACCATTGTTGAATCTAGGCCAGGACTTTCTAGGTTACATGAGTAAATTTTACTCATAGGACACCATTATTTAATTTTCACTATTAATTTTGGATCTTACTGCGCATATGAAGTCTAAATTGATTTAGATACAATCTAAATAAAAAATTATTTTACTTAATTGATCAATAAAAGGATTTTATTTGATTAATATAACGATCTATGATACCTACATATGTATCAAATACACATGTTCGTGTACGTGCAAGTGCAACATTCCTAGTGCGCATAGTTTAATATGCATGCATCTAAGTGTTGAGATTTATACCATGCAATAGACACATTAGCCCTTTCATATACATATTTGTCATTAATTATTATATAATATAAAAAAAATTATACATATTTATATATAACTAAAAAACTACTATTATATATATATGTACACATATTCAAATGCTAACAAACATTTATAAATTTAAATATGAAACAATTTGAAAATTCAAAATTCAAATTTTAAAAACTAGATTTAGATTTAAAATTTCCTTTAATGGTTCAAAATCAAAAAAATTAATTTACAAATAAGTTATAAAATCGTATTAAAATAAAATATGCGTACGATTTATTTTTAATATGTGTATATATATTAAATTATATAAATTTAGAATCATTTATAATATTTCATAATTATATATATAACATATATGTAAATATTTGATTTCGACCGCAGTTTAGTTTAAAGAATCAAAATAACTTTTAATAAACCTGTGAGGGTTTATTTTGTTTTTTAAATTTAAATTCAAATTTTCTATATGGAAAACTTTTGTGTGTGTGTGTGTGTGTATTTCCATGCAAAAACATTATACAAATGCACATATATTTATATTTATATCAATAAATTACTATTTACTATTTAAATTAATAATTAATAATAACATATATTTTGAATTATATATATAATTATTTTTACAATCCAAATGACATATGTATAAAATTTACCAATATAATTCATATATTTTAGTTTAAAAATTAAATTATTATTTGAAATACATTTTAAAATTAGTTTTGAATTTGACTTTCTTTGGATTAGGCCAAAGGTGAAACGAACATATACGCATTTTTTATAGATATAACAATTTTATATATAGATCGGCAACAAATAGTTTGAGAAATTAGTGTAAAAATACAATAAATAATATATTTTTCCACACCCTTTGATGTTAATCTAATTTTGCACACCCTTTGATATAATTTGAAAGCGCTGGTAATCAAAGAGATTTAAATTCTTAATAATTTGATTGTCGAAAGTAATATATATTGTGTTCATATATGTATATGTGTATATATGTATATACGTGTGTATGTATAGTGTCATAAATTAATATATGAAAGTGCTAACAACTGTAGAGATCTGCACACCCTTTGATATAATTCGATTTGAATTTATATTTGGTTTGAAAGAGAATGGGAATGAAGCTATAATGCTTGTGGCCTATAGGGCAGAGGAAGAGCTAGAGAGAGTATAGAAGAGGTTAGTGTGTTTAAATAAGAAGAAAGAAGGAGGGAAAAGAGAAGATATGGATCTGATCTTTTACCACTTCTTTCTCCACCAATTCAAACCCAAATATCTAAAATATCTCAAAGCATTTTCACCTACTTTAAGAACGACCGTCCCATAGGCTTAGTGGGCCTATTTACAACTTCAAACCATATATGTATATTAATATTTAAATTAAAATTCAAATGCGCATCGATATCCCGTATCGGTACGTGTGTATATAAATTTATACGCATTATTTTCAATACTGATTTAAATAAATCAAATAAAACATTATAATTAATATTTCATAAATATTAATTAAGTTGATTAATTTATAACAACTATAATTTAATTAAGTCAGTGGTTTCAGCGTATCCAACATTGCAGTTGTGCGACTCTTAAGTGTAAATTCAGTCAGCCATTAATATCGGACAATTCAAATTTAAATTTCACATGTCACTTTTGCATTGGTGTGACAGTTTGGTGAATTTATCTCTTATACAGTTTTGGTAATATCCAATTTTAGTTTTCTAACCGGTCACCGGTAGTGACAATTAGTTATACCAATTCTCTTTATCAAAACTATATCACATTATGACTTGCGAAAATTGGTATTGGTCAAAATTCCAATATCGTCCATATTCAACTTATATAGTCAAAACACAAAATCCACTGTTCAATAACAACAATTATTATCAACCAAATTTCTCTGGCTAAAGACTTTGATTTTGAGTTAATTACAGTAGACTGTGATAGTAAACTCGTATAACCGAGGAGGTAAATTCTCTACTGAATAGTGTATTGCTTCCATTTCCAATACTTCAAATCAGACCCAGCTATAGTCATTCGATGGATGTCGTACCACGATCTTACTTAAATCGAAGTTTAGAGTCCATATCGAGGTTCAATAATATTGTCAAATTAAGAGAACTATGTAATATATCACTTTGATATTTTCTATTTGACCTTAGTTATATTAACCAATGGAAAACTATGGTAATATATCTATTCCATAGTTTTCTAATAACTATCAGTATTTAATCCCTTGGTACCCCCAGAAACCATGAGTAATACACTGTCCAACATTTGGAGAGCGTGATGTACTCTAGTCTAAATGGATGTATCGATGTCCAGTCTCTTTGCATCTTAACAAGAAATATTTAAAACAATATGTTTATTATATTATGATAAATTGCTCAGGATTACAATGTGGTGTAACTACTATCACAAAATACACCATTTAGGGATTTTATATTAAAAAACACTTAAATTAAACAATAACTAATATAACACATTATAACAAGTATATAATAGAAATAAAAACACCTTTTATTATGAACGAGATTTTATTTTAGAGTTAATAATTTACAATAAATTATGGAATTTCGCCTAGGGCATACCCCTAACTCTATCACTGGGTTTGAAGTGCAAACTATCTTCAACCCGCTTCTTGCTATTCTCCCACCGACCCTTCTTTTGGAGATTGTTGTCTTCTCGAGCGCTATTCTTATTGCCTCACCTATCCTTCTCATCGCTATTTGAGTGGTTGGCCTCTTCCACCCACATTTCGCCATTTTCTCTTGGAGTAAATTTGTCAAGGAGGAGGTTGGCTATTTATATAGCGTTTTCTACATTCGAACCAGTCTCTCGCTCCAAGACAAAAGGTGACTAATAAGCTACTCTTCTGTGCTACTTGCACTGGTTGAATCCTTATTGAAGCGGTTCGTATTATAATGGAGGGACTCATTGGGGCCTTGTTGGATATTTCCTAGTTCACTCGCCATCATGATTCTAGTTCTCGATTCAAAGAAGCAAGCCTTTAAGCATGCACACAACTGAGCCCATAAGTGGATGTTTCTAGCCTAAAGGTGAAGGAACCAGCAAGAAGCTGGTCCGGTAAGGGTGAGTAGAACAACATACATTTGGTGGGTCAGAAAGTTGGCCAGCGTGGGTGATTAAATTGATGTTGTGATGTGGTTAGATAGGTCCGTGCTCCTATCATATTTACCAATTGGAGGTAATGCATACTTTTGGTGGATGCGAGTTCCTAAGATCTCCTTGGAGAAAGGTTCTTCATTTTCATCATCCAACAAGTTTTCACCTTCAGTACTTTTGGCCTGGATCATGTGCATTTATTGGTCCAAGGCAGTCATTTCTTCTACGAGGTTGGCCTTCGCATGCCATAGATGGTGAGTGCATGTAACGACGTGTAATTTATGATAGAATATTTAAATAATTGATTTAAATATTGAGTCATTAATTATTGACGGTCCCAAAGATATGAATTTTTGCATATGATCGAACCAAGGCTCGTGACCACTTCCATTTTAGTTTGTATCAACGTTGTAAATTAAAATAAATGTATAGATCGCTATATTTGGAGATCAGACGATTTAATGGCCAAAACGGTCTCGAAAAGCATGAAATTATCGTCTTGGAATGCAGTCTTGGATAGCGATGAAATTTTAACCATCGAGTCCGAAAAAATGAGATGATTTATATAGACGAGGTTCATGGCGATCGGACACACTGTTTGATCATGCGAGCTTGAAATGCATGACCGTTTTATTTGAGGATTTGAACAAAATGAATATTTTATTATTTATATCAAAACCCTTCTCTCTCACAAACAAGATTACCATTTCGTTGCCTGTAGCTTAAAAATATGGCCGCCTCCTCCTTATTCTCATTAAAATTTGAGTTCCATCAATCCGCTCGATGAAAAATTCCGAAACCAGTTTTATTAAATCCATATCGAAAAGATCTTCATGACGACTATATCGAAAATTTGATTGGTCGTGCTTGGTGAGATCGACGCACTTATGGTTGCGACTAGGGTTTGATCTAGGAGGAGCTACATGCAACAATAGGTGAAATGGAGACCGCCCTTGGATTTCTTATGGAAAATGGCACAATCGCCTAAAATTTCGTCAACTTGGGGACCTATGCCAAAACATGTCGTTCATGGTCATATGCATAGACCACTAGGCCACATTTCATTAGAGATGATCAAGCTCCACTTCTTTGGGTGCAGGGTGAAGCACATGGGAAGTAGAGTCTGTTGCAATTGACGGTGCATCGATTCGTGGAGTATTGGCCAAGATATGGATGAGAGAAGAAATTGGATTTTTGGATTCATGGTGCATGACATGTACATGCAATTGTTTGATTTGGGGAAGATAGATTAGCAAAGATGGTTAGTCTATTTAATTGTTTAACCAAGTTAATTAATTATTTAAATAATTCGATATCATATATTATACGTATCTTTTGCATACGAGGTCCATTTTGGACACCACTTCTTATGTTGCACTCGTGATGGAGCACTCTATGGCTTGGCGGTGTTTTGGAAAAATTTGGTTGACGGTAGTGATATTGCCTCTCATCGTACTGTGATTATTGGTATATTATTAAAATAATGTTTTGAAATATTTTTTAAAATTCAAAAAGGGATTTCTAAAATAATTAAACCTATATCTTATTTTATAAAAATAATTAAGAGTTTTTTAAATTGGTTTTGAATTAAATATCATTTTTTTTCTATTGATGCATTATTTTGATGATATTGATAGATTTAGGCTATTTTTTACATTTAGCCCACATTGCTTGCTTGGATATATTGTATTGTATTATTTTTAAACGTATATAGGCTATTATAAACATTAGTATGCTTGTGGGTTCCATGTATGCTTGTTTGTTTGTTAGTTGGTTGAAAGCACCGTTCGAAGGTGATAGAGGATTAGAATATATCTCATAGGATAGGATTTCATGCATAGAGTATCATGCATGTTGACTGATCTGAAGATGAAGCACGGTGGACTTGAAGATGTGCTTCGAACTACAAGAAAGGCGCCGAACATTTTATTTGGTTTGTATTTAACTATTTTTGGTTAAGTACATGACAAAATGGTCATTATCGACTATTTTGGAGTGATCGGTATCTATCACTATTAATGATGTCGATTTGGTCAATTTTGACATAGATGATAGAGATGCTTCGAGGAGCATGATGTGATGGTTCATTCTTCCGTTCAACGCTCGGTTTTGGTGCTACTTCTCTTCGATGAGTGGTTTAGGCAGTGAAGCGAGGACAGGGCGCTTCAATGCGATAACTTCATGATTTGACAATGATGATTGCATGATGGGAAGTGACGGCTTAGATGATGGATAGCTATACTTCAAGTTGTAGAATAGGCGATGATGAGTCAGATTGATGGAACTGTTAGAGGAAGGTTACAAGACGCGTAATGACACTCTGTAACTTATGATGGTTGTCTAAAGTAGTTCACTAACGCGATGAATTCAGATGGGAGTTGTATGATGAGCTCTGCTACGGGTGACGTGTGCAAAGGGATCATTGATATCCATATGTTTCAAGGTGTGCTTGTAAAGAGAGAGTATGTGAGGATGCACACTTAGGTTTTGATGTGTGCCCTAGATCACATGATGTTTCGACCTAAGTACCCTGAACTTTTTTGATGTCTACAGTTTGGTTTCTGGTCTACTGACTGGCATGGATTCGAGTATCGACAAACCAGGACATTGATTGGTCCTTGACCTGACGATGGGGTCATATGAGAATCATATATCCAATGCACTGAGTGAGTGAATGCGAGGGTGGATGATGGATGCCATGTTTGTTTGACTGTGTTTATCACCTTAGGGATGTCACATGATGTTGATATTACCGATGTCGTTATCTAGACAACCTTAGTACTTTGATATATTATACACCAACGATGACTATCATAGAGTAGCATATATCATGTGTTATGTGCTAACTTTGTGGATGTAGGGACAGATCGGGCATGATTCCCCATACCTTATGTTTCGTATACTATACCGACTTTTATAGTTGTTTGAGATTATTTATTGCTCACACAAAACTATTGTCTGACTCGAGATTTTATGCTTTGCTTCTTATTATCTCCGGTGTTCTTAAATGAGTAGACTATATAGTGGGTGTAAATAGCATTTGGAGATTCACACTATGGAGTACTTAAATGAGTAGACTTATTATCTGACTCGAGACTTTTATATTTTGAGTTATTTTTGTTTATTCCCTTATGTGACACTATGGAGCCTTGATAGTGTTGACTTACTATTTATTAGAGACAGTTTATCAGTTGAGTTTATTTATTACTTGTATAAACTCTGTTATTGTTTTGTATAATTAGATGAGCCTATGCACTCTCCTATCCAGAAGTTTTCGCAACTCAATCATGTATGATGGAATCATCAAAGATTTTATCTTTTCTAACTCTGTCTGTAACTCACTAGTTCCAGACAATCCCATGTCTTAAGCTTCCATCTGAAAGTTCAGAGAAAGAGAATAAGTACTGACATGAAAGCAAGCCAAGCAACAAGACCATGGTTCCAACAGTCAAGTTTTTAGTGAACCAATGAAAGAACTAATACAATTAGATCCGCTCTTCATAGACAACTTGTGTTTGGAAATGGTTGAAGTAGTTGAATAGGAGGATGCAATAAGTATAAAAAGGGAACATCTTGAATCCTGCACCGCATGCGAATTCTGACCTTAGCTTTTCGTCCCAGAGTTGTGATCGGATTATGCGGTTTATGTAGTTATTACTGCCTCTTATGTTCTACAACTGTGATGACTATTATATTTTATTCGATGCGCTGTGAGATATACGACAGGTTATGTGCTTGTATGATGTTTATTTTATTCTCCTTTCTTATATTCTATTCTCTTCTTTTCTATTCCTCATCTTTATTTCTTTTTCTTTCCTAATTTAACAATCGTCTTGCATCGATCTGATGCTCCAACAGTGCACTATTCGGTTATATGAGCATCGATGGTGTATGGCAGTCGTCTCATTTGGTATCAGAGCTTAGGTTACATAATCAACCTGAGTTAATACGATAATCTGGTAGAGATAGGGTAGGGGTTGTCACCTTAAACTGGATCGAGAATATACCTATGTATAAGAGAGTGCATATTGTTATATATTTTAGTTTTCAAAACTACATAGTAGTATATATAATTTATATTGCACACACGAGCACTATTGATGTCGTTTTCTCTATTGGGAGACTGATCATCCTTATTATGTATTAAGAGTGGTATGGCATACAAGAAATGCGATTATTGACTCTATCTCTAGAGTCGAGGAGTGGGCAGGATCAAGGAACACTAACATCGTTTTACAGAATAACTTCATAGAGATGGTGTGGATTATTTTCTGGAATGCCTAAGTTTCTCTAAATGATTATGGTGCTTAAGTGCAAATGCCTAGAGTCGACTTTGCCGAGCTGTATAAAGACTACATGGGTCCAAGAGGCAGAGCGTTCCTTAGAACAGAGTCAGCTATTGAGGTGGAGGACGGGATGAATATTTGCGAAAGGATCTTTGATTACTTGGAGTTAGATAATGTAATGAGGTAGAAGTTAACATGTAAATGACACCAAAGATGAACAATAAACTATCAGAGTACCCTTATAGCTTCGATTCTTAAGGATCATTTTACTTGGAATCAGTTCATAGTTCACTTCGAATGAAATTTATCTCGACTTTTGTAAAGTCGATGATGTTTAGGAATTTCGTCGATTTGAAGTAAGGCGATATGTCTCTGTTGGAGTATATGACCAAATTCGATACACTGTCGAAGTACGGTCTATCTCTCATTGATACTCCATACGAGAAGAGTAGAGAATTTATTATTGGGTTGAGCGATTACCTTAAGAAGCGATTGATTGATCACATTAATGAGAGCTTCGAGAAGTTGATCAAAAAAGGCTTTACGATGTGAGAGCTTATACCTAGTGTTGAAAGATTATCCTGAGAATGCTGAGTAGGGACAAACTATAGGAACATATGCATCGAATGTCGTTTTGAATACGTCAATTGCCCCATCGACGAAAGAGAAGGAAATGGCATCACCACTTGAGGTACGCTTTCCACTTATGGCGTTTCCATACGTGTTTTATTTTGACGTCGAGGTTTCACATTCGATTATATCGATTGATTTGTAGATAGATTGGAAATGAGACCCGAAATAATTAATCGACCATTAAATTATGACAAACCTTGTTGGGGGCTCGGCTAGATTATACATGCATAACATCCCACATTTTGTCACTGGGAAGTAATACCATAGATAACTACAACTTCCGTACTGCTTAGTTTCAGGCCTTAAAATGCGGAATGTTACCACATGGTTTGTTTACACTTAGCTTATACATGGTTTATCGAAACTTTGTCTTATCGAGTCATGGATGTTTATTCCTGTTTATTATTGATTTCTTTAGTTTTAATTAGGTTCAGTTTATAGTTTCAGAATTGACTGGCTGGAGGGGTATAGAATAACAGTGGATTGTGGGAGGTCGTTACCGACAATAGGGATTGACGATGAGTGAAAGGTAGTGTTTGGCTGACCACCCGATGATGAGCTGATGGTTAACTTCTATATTTTCTCGATATCCCATACAATGATTTGTCATATATACCTGTAGCTGGAGAGTGTTCGAAAACATTTGATGTGATGACTAGATTACCACCATATAGGGATTGAGTTCCATATCGATCTGGTTAGACGTGCTAGACTAGTAATTATGCCTTTTAAGGTAGATGATGCTGAAAGAGCAGTGGAGACTAAAGGTGTAAGTGGATGACGATGTGAGTGTTCATCCGTAGGAGTATATATGAGTGGGATGCACCTATGGTGTTCGCCAATAGGATGGATGGCTCTTCGAGGTTGTATGTTGATTTCCATGAGCTGAGTAAGATGACAAACAAGTAGCAACTCCTACTTATTGATGACTTGTTCGATCAACACTATAGCATGAAGGCATACTTTCAGTTGGACCTTGCGATAGGGTTTCATCCACTGAGATTATCTAGAAAGAGTATGTTGAACACTTCATTTGGTATGGTACCTTGATTTTTGATTGATTGGTTATGTCGTTTGGGCTAACCAATGCATCGGCATGCCTTATTGATTTCTTGAACCATGTTTCGAGGAATCAGTTGAGTGAGTTTATGCTTGTATTCGTTGATGATACCTTCGTCTATCAATGGATGAAAGAGAAGCACAAGACATGATTGATGATTATGTTGGAGGTGTTCTAAAAACACCAACTGATGATGAGAAGTTTCCTTGAATCGGCGAGTTTTTATATATGATCTACCAAGTACTTCCCAAAGGTAGCGGCACCATTGACTGATTTGACGAGTGAACAATAGATTTTTATTTGAGATGCAAGGTGTAGACATGCATTAGTGGGTCTAACGGAAGGGTTGATGAGTACACTGATGTTACTCATTTCGAGCGAGAATAAGGAGTTGATAGTGCACACATGCCTATGGTAATTAACTAAGTTCGTTATTGATGTCGAAAGGTAAGGTTGTTGCGTATGCTAGTAGACAACCGAAACCGCACAAGAAAAAGTATCTAACACTTGATTCGAAGTTGGAGCCAATAGAGTTTGCTTTGGATATTTAGAGGCATTTCCTATTAGGAGAGAGGTTCAGTTGTTTAGTGATTTCATATCATTGAAGTATCTCATCTCTGAGGAGGATCTCAACCTTTGTCGGTAGCGATGGTTGGAATTGTTTGCCTCCTATGACTTTGACATTTCCTATATACTCATAAAGGAAATGTAGTCTTTGATGCTTCAAGTTAAAGACATACCCGTTTAGAAACAATATTCCTAGCGTAGGCATTGCTCAAGTTTATCAACGGTTATGACTTCAGAACTCGATATGAGTTAGTGCCAAAGATGATGGACGGTTTGACTGTCAGACCTACTTTGATTTAGTGGAACAGAACTAGTCAAAGGCATGAAGCTAGACTAGCGGAGATCATGGCTAAATTAAAGGAAAGAGTGATGTTTGTAGAGGTGATGTAGTGCAGACTTGACGGAAACGTTTGGCTTCACAAGGATGAGATGGATTTCACCGATGGAATGCCAAGGACAAGAAGAGAATATGATAGCATTTGAGTCACAGTCGATAGAGTGACGAAAATGATAGGTTTATATTTATTTAAGTCCAGTAGGATGACATCCAAATTAATCGAGTCATATGTGGAATGGATACTGTAATTCCATTATGTGCCAAGAGCATTATAGGTAGTCGAAACTCGTTGTTCACTGGTGGGTTTAGGGAGAATTCACAAGAGGTGTTAGGAAATTTGACACCAAATTGACTAGATGATATCGAGATTAAATCAGGAACTTCGAGACCTCATAGGTCTACTCATACCGATAGACATGATAACCAAAAGGTTAGAAGGAAGGAAATAGAGTAGTAAAGGTTTGGTTGAGAAAAAGCGAAGGCGATTGCATATAAGAGACTGATGAAAGCATGAAGAGCGCTTCTCCAAAGCTCTTCATTATAGGAGATTTCTATTTTGCCAACTTTCATATTGGATATCATGTTTGATATTTTATACTAGATAGTTTAATATCATTCATGGATGTTACTTATTGATGTTTGATCTTATGTGCCTTTTGATGTTTAATTTTTGGCATTTGACATGATTACTTATACTTATATAGTCATTGGGCATGCAGGATAGTTATGGTTTGATATGGCATGCTTATTTGAGACGATTGCCATATATATGATCTAGTATGCCTATTTGTACTATAATGTTACTATTGTGTTTAATCCTCTTTGTTGAGTACTTGATCAGGTACATGGAAATAATTATTGGCTATTTGGCTTCTTACTTGCTTATATTAGCATCTAAATAAAAATGATCTTGTTATAAAAGAGGTATGTAATACTTTTAGTGTAGATTTGGTGATATATGATTGGTTCATCTCGAAAACGAGATGCCTCGGATATGAGACGTATATTATTTGGGTTGTATCGATAGACCTAGCCGCGCAATGGAGGTGCTGCCGTAATTTTCCTTGTCATAAGCCAAAATTGAGAGAGAATTCAATGTGTATTATATTAGATGTTGCCAATAGTTAAGAGAGTTGGTAATGGATTATATTTAGTTTACTTTCCTTTTGATTAGTGGGTTGGCGCTTCTGTTTTACATTGTCTATTTCTTTGTAAATAAGTGCTTAACTTAGATTTTGGTTTAACCATGTTGACTTCGGAATTGATAGTGATTGAACTTAAGGATGAGGATGATGGCTCCAGCTAATTTCGAGTCTATCTATTCCCTTTATTGTAATCACTTTCACTGATTGTTGTCGTGGGTTGATAAGTAACGATTTTCCTTTTGTCATTGTTTATGTGAGGGTGTTGGGTTTTATTACCTCATCCTTGGGATTTCGAGGACGAAATCCTTTTAGGAGAGGAAAATGAAATGGCCCATATTTTTTCATGATAGAATATTTAAACAATTGATTTAAATATTGAATCGTTAATTAATTGACAGTCCTAAAAATAAAAAAATTCGCATAATATCGAATCAAGAGTCGAGATTACATCCATTGAGTTTGTGTTGATGTTAGGAATTAAGGCAAGTATATGGATCGCTATATTTAGAGATCGGATGATTGATGGCCGTAACAGTCTCGAAAAGCACGAAATTATCATCCCAAAGAAAAGTCTCGGATAACCACGAAATTTGTACTATCAGAATTGAAAAAATTAGTTGATGTATGCAGATGAGTTTCGTGGCGATCAAACACACCTTTTGATCACGCGAGCTTGAAACGCACGGCTGTTTTATTTGAGGATTTAAATAAAATGAATATTTTATTATTAAATCAAAACCCTTCTCCCTCACAAACAAGATTCTCCATTTCATTGCCTGTTGCCTAAAAACATGGTTGCCTCTTCTTATTCCCATTCAAAAATTAATTTCCATCAATCTTCTCAACAAAAAATTCCCAAACCAGTTTCATTAAATCTGCATCGAAGAGATCTTCATGATGACCGTGGTAGAGTTTTGATTAGCGATGTTTGGCGAGATCGACCCACTTATGGCTGTGACTAGGGTTTTATCTGGGCAAAGCTACGGGAAATGATAGGTGAAATGGAGACCGTCGTTGGATTTCTCATGGCATATAGCACCTTCGCCTAAAATTTCGTCAAACGTGGGGCCCTATGTCAAAACGCGTCATTCAAGCCATATGCATAGACCACGAGGTCGCGTTCTATTGGAGATGATCGAGCTCCACTTCTTCGGGTCTGGAGCGATGCACACACGAAGAGGAGTCCGTTGCAATCGACGGCGCATCGATTTGTGGTGTATTGGCCGGGATATGGATAAGAGAAGGAAGTCGATTTTTGGATTCATGGGACATGACATGTACAGGCAATTGTTTGATTTGGGGAAGATAGCTTAGCCAAGGTGATTAGTGTAATTAATTGTTTAACTAAGTTAATTAATTATTTATATAATCCGATATCTTATATTATGTGTATTTGTTGCATACGAGGTTCATTTTGGACGTCGTTTCTTGCATTATGCTCGTGATGGAGAGCTCTACGACTTGATGATGGTTTGGATAGATTTGGTTGAGGTGATTAATATTGTCTTTCACTACTATGATTGTTAGTATAGTATTAAAACGACATTTTGAAATGTTTTCTGAACTTTAAAATGGGATTTCTAAAATAGTTAAACCTATATCTTATCTTATTTTATAAAAAGAATTAAGAATGTTTTTAAATGGTTTTAAACTAAATATCACATTTTTTCCATATACACATTATGTCGACGATATTGATAGATTTAGGCTATTTTTGACATTTATCCCACATAGGTTGCTTAGATGTATTGTATTGTATTATTATAGATGTATAAGCTATTATAAATGTTAGTATGCTTGTTGGTTGCATGTATAGTAGTTTGTTTGTTAGTTGGTTGAAAACGTCAATCAGATGTGGTATAGGATTAGAATATATCCCATAGGAACGATTTCATGCATAGAGTATCGTGCTCGCTGACCGTTCTAAAGTTAAAGCATGGTGGACTTGAGACGCGCTTCGAACTTTAAGGAAGGCACCAGATGTTTTATTTGGTTTGTATTTAACCCTTTTTCGTTAATTTCATAACCAAAGTGGTCGTTATCGACTACTCTAGAGTGATCGATATCTACCACTATTGGTTATGCCGATTTGGCTGATTTTGACATGGACTATGGAGATGCTTCGAGGAACACGATGTGATGGTTCATTCGTCTGTTCAACTTAAAATATTGGTGCTACTTCTCGTCGATGAGTGGTTTTGGAGGTGAAATGAGGATGGGGCACTTTGATGTGATGACCTCGTGATTTGACGATGATGGTTCATGATGGGAAGTGACGACTTCGACGATGGGTGGTTGTACTTCGGAACGCAGAGTAGGCGATGACGAGTTAGATTGATGGAATTGTCGTAGGAGGGATATGTGACGCATGATGACACTCTATAACTCATGATGGTTGTCTAGAGTAGTTCCCAATTGCGACGACTTCAAACGGGAGTTGTATGTACAGTTCCAAGACGAGCTCTGATATGGATGACGTGTGCAAAGGGATCATTGATATTTGTAGGTTTCGAGGTATACTCATAAAGCAAGGGTATGTGAGGACGCTCACTTGGGTTTTGATGTGTGCCTCAGATCACATGATGTTTCAATCTGAGTACCCTGGAATTTTTTGATGTGTGCAGTCTAATTTCTGGCCTACTGAGTGGCATGGATTTGAGTACTGAGAAATCGGGACATTGATTGGTCCTTGACCTAACGATGGGATCATATGAGTATCATATATCCAAAGCACTGAGTGAGTGAATGTGAGGATTAATGATGGATGCCATGTTTATTTGACTGTTTTTATTACCTTAGGGATGTTACACGATGTAAATATTACCGATGCCGATATCTACACCCTTAGTACTTTGATGTATAGTACACCCATGACGACTATCATGGAGTAGCATATATCATGTATTATGTCCTAACTCTATGGATGCAGGGACATGTTTGGTATGATTCTCCATACCCTCTGTTCCATATGCTATACCAACTTTTATAGACTTTTGAGATAATTTATCGCTCACACCAAATTGTTATTACCGATGTCGATATCTAGACACCCTTAGTACTTTGATGTTTAGTACACCCATGACGACTATCATGGAGTAGCATATATCATGTATTATGTTCTAACTTTATGGATGCATGGACATGTTTGGTATGATTCTCCATACCCTCTGTTCCATATACTATACCAACTTTTATAGACTTTTGAGATAATTTATCGCTCACACCAAATTGTTGTCTAACATGAGGTTTTATGCTTTGCTTCTTATTATCTCGGGTGCTTATAAATGAGTAGACTATATAATAGGCGTAAATAGCACTTGGAGCTGTGCAGATGGACTAGCAGATAGTGATACTTTCTCATATTTATAATTTGAGTTATAATTGTTTATTCTGCTTTGTGATACTGTGGAGCTTTAACAGTGTTGACTAACTATTTATTAGAGACAGTTTATCAGTTGTACAAAGTCTATTACTTTTTATATAACCGTATGAGCTTGTGTACTCTAATTATGTAGTTTGTATAATTATTATTGTCTCTTATGTTTTATATCCGTAATGACTATTATATTTTACCTGATGCGCTATGAGATATACAATAGGTTATGTGACTGTATGATGTTTTATTTCCTTCTCCATTCTTTTATTCTCTTCTCTTCTTTTCTATTCCTCATCTTTATTTCTTCTTCTTTCACTTGACAATCATCATACATTGACCGGATGCTCTAATAACGCACTATTCGGTTATATGAGCATCGGTGGTGAAAGGCGGATGCCCCAGTGCCTCTACCTGGGGAAGGACATTGGTTTCTAACCTGTGAAGGGGATCCGCAATGATGTTATGGTCGAGTGGGGACTTGAGGTCGGACCGAGATAGAAGACTTGTTCTTGATGACTAGAGGTGATCTCGGTCGATGTGCACGTCTCTCTCGAGATCTAGGCTGGGGCATCTGCCATTAGAATCTAGAGTGGATTGATGATTCCCTAGGATCTGGATTTCTGACTCGCCCACCTCCACTAAGGAGGTCAAAACGTAGGTCGCGCACCCGTTTAACTGCATGAAGGTGATCAAATGTAGAAAAAATTTCTACGTAAAGGGAGTGACAATCGACTTGGATCTCTTGATACACTGTGGGTTCATGTTCTAGGATTACGTTGACATACCCTTGCTTGTGGGTAGAACAAACATCTCTGTGATGGATAGGAGAACCTCCAATGGGGTCTCCAACACGGTCCTTTCGTGGGCTTCGTGCATATGTTATAGGTGCTAGCATGACGATTGGATTAGGGTATGGTCAGTCTTGGTGAGACGACCGAGTCAAAGTTATTGGTTTGAGCATCCATTCTAGCCCTATGTCCATTCACGTTACGAGCAATTTGTCTGGTGTTGGTCAAACTATTTATCTTGTCATCACTCAGCCTTGTGATGAGACATACACTAGCCCTATAGCTCCATTAGTGTTGTGACCATTGCAGTTGTCAGCTTCGTTTTCGCCAAGGGTTCGCAAGTATGAACATAAAGGGAGTTTGTAGAGTAGAAGAGTAAAGAAAGATAAGAGCTTTTAGGGAAGGACCTCTTTCCAATGCCAAAATTGACAAAAAAATTAACCAACTTCAGAATTATGATTGATATTAGCAATGGTTACTTATTGATACCTTGATTATAAAATGAGTAAAATAAGGAAGCAAAGTGCCTAAAAGTAAATAAACCCAATATTAGAGTGGTTCGATATAGGTTGATCTACGTCCACTATGAGAAATTCCTTTTATATTTCTTTTCTTACAATAGCTTGGATTACAAGAGAAAATATCAAGAAAATAAATGATGGAGAGCTTTTGTTCTTTAACCCTTTTAAAAATGAACGTCTTGATGTATTTATGGCTGCTGGAATTTTCTTTGAGTAGCTAAGGTTGCACTTCTAAAGTCCTGAAATCACTCTAGGGCGTCGATTAAGGTATTTGGCTAATATGCGCTAGCTAGGATGCAAATTAGACTGTATGGCAAAGATGATGCCAACTGGTGGTTTATACTAAAGCATGCCTTAGTCAGGGATAGGCAACATGGGATCATGGAGTGCTTGTGTAAGAGTGCTTTACCGGGGGTGGCAGCAATGGACATGGAGTGGTTATGGCATAGTGGAACTTTTGTCAAATGAATAATGCACCACTTTTTAGGAAAATAGTGTCATGCGAAGTTATATTTTGCAGGGGCAACTAGGCACCTGTCGCCAAGGCCTATCGAGTCAAGACAAGAGGAATTTGGAAGGCGTGAGCAGTTAAGATGGAAGGTAGATGGGGAACTTTGCTAGAGAATGGGCTGTTGGCTGGGAGCTCGACTATTGGGGGTCATTTTACATGTCGAGCCACTGTCTATTATTAGGTCCACTGATAACCACTTTGGGTCTTGCTTGGTTTATACAGGCGCTAATGTCGAGTAGGCCATTAAAAGGGCGAGCTAAGTACTACCTTTAGAAAATGCACATACTAAAATGCAAGGAAAGATGCGGGCCAAGGTGCTGGCCGAGATGCGAGTCGAGATGCGGACCAAAATTTTCAATATTTTGAACCAAGCGAGCTGGTAGGACTATCCAAGCCAACCCATTCTATTTTGGTCGACTATTAATATAATTTTGTTCATTTGCAATTGTAATAATTTATGATTTTACAACGGATTAGAAACTTTTGTTTAAATTTCTAAACCATCGAATGAATTTATATATTGTATATATTTGGGATTAGACAGTACACACATATGCACACTAGGGTAGATGACATATGTAAATAGATAAGATATGAGAATATTACCTAGTAGATCCTACCTTTAGAAACATCTTGATATTGAAATGCTCCTAGAATCGTTTGATTCACATCTTGAGATTGCAACAATCAAACAAACCACCTTTTATAACTGTATTTGGATGTAAAGGAGGAGGGGTGTTTATTCTTGGGTGTGCACAGCCAAAAATGGTGGTAGTCAAGGGTGAATGACATCAAGCAAAAATGATTTAGTTTGCCTTCGTATTTATATGGAGAAAAGGGAGAAAAGATCTACCACCTTTTACTCATTCTCTCTTACCAATTCAAACCTAGATCCAAATCAATTCCCGTATCTATGGTCGGCCATCCTATGTCAAACATGGGTCAAAATGCATTTAATCCCATTAACAAATTATTTACGTTTAAAGCATGTTTATATATATATATATATATATATATATATATATATATATCTGTGTGTGTCGATATCATATATCAATACGTGCACAGATAACGTTTATATATACATCCAAACAATTACTAATAACACCCAGAAAATTTCTTGGAGCTACCTCATTACTAAAAAATACCCCAAGCATCATATACACTAATAATTAATATTTCTTAAATGTTAGTTAATTTAAAACATTTTATAAACTAGCCAAATCATATGGTATTTTGGAGAATGCACAAATGTGGTTGTGTGACTCACGGAGTGAATTTAGTAAGTAATTAATACTGAACATTTAAAATATTAATGTACACGCGTCATCTTAGCAGATGGTGTGGCAATTTGGCTCGAGTCTTAGATTTTTCAGTAAAATCATATTTTAGATCACCTTAAGTGGTACCATTAAGTGACAATATAATATACACATTCTCTTCGCCAACACCATATTATTGTAGGATATATGGAGTCTAGTATCAGTCAAGACTCCAATAATATCCTTATTGAATTATTCAGTCCAATTACAAAGTCCTTGATTCAATAAATATTTATTATTTCTTGTTCTACTTTAGTCAAAGATTTTGGCTTTGAGTTGACTACAATTGACAGCGATACAAACCTCATACAACGAGGAGACAAATTCTCTATTGAATAGAGCTTCACTTCCAATGCTTTACTTAGACCAAACTATAGTCACTTGATGGTTGTTATGCCATGATTTAACTATAATCAAAGTGGAGTATCCATATTAATGTTCCACGGTATTCCTGAATGGGGAGAACCGAGTAACATTATCACATTGAGATTTCTTGTTTGACCTAGTTATTATCAACCAGCATGAAACTCTTGGTTGAGTCATTCTATAGTTATCCAATAAATATGAGTATGTATGTAACCCCTTTTCGACTTCCAATAACCATGGGTGATACATTGCCCGACGTTTGGAGAGCATTACGTTTTATAGTCTCAACAGATGTATCGATATCCTTTCTCAAAACATCTTGAATAGGAATATTAAAACAAAATGTTATTTTATATTGTGATTAATTACTCACGGTTGCAACTATTCACAACTACATCACATAACATTTTTTAAGGATTTACTTATTAAGATACTTCCAATTAATTATTTATATCACAACATAACAAAGTACGTAAAAGAAAGCAAACACTTATATTACGAATAAGATTGATTACAAAGTTAGATAACTTACAATAAACTGCAGAACTACCAATAGGGCATACCACTTACTCAAACTTGACCCTATATTGTACTTCACTGAAGTCTGTATAAACTTCAATATTTAAACTGTTTAAATATTAATTTTGGATTGAGTTCATACCATAGAGTCAACATAGCCGCGTTGTTGATTATGTTCGAATTTGATCAATTGTAAAATTATAATAGTTATAAATTAAATAAATTAATAAAAATGTTATATTAATACTTTTTGAATGTTTAATTATCTATTCAGAGCTAAAAATCGGGCAGAATAATGTATAAAAAATTATACCATAATTCGTTTGATATATGAGTAGGGATTAATTAATTAAATGGAGATTCAACTAGAAGTCAATAAAGAATTTAACTAGACAATATCTACTCCTTTATAGTTGGTCATACTATGCATTCAAAGATGGTTCAAATAATTTCCAATTCTTATGGATAAATATAGTAGAAAAATAAGGTGGTTCAAGGCTATAAACAGGGTAGCCACCCTACACCATTTTACACACTTTTCTTTGCCTCTCCCTCAATCTACGCTAGCCGTATCTTACCATCATTAGTGGAGCTAACTCTCAGTTTGGCAAACTAAAGTGAAGAAGGAGACATCGGAAGCTCCAAGACGAAGTATTCAATAACCGACGTGCCAGATTCTCAGTGGGACACTCTTGGTAAGGTATATTTTGAATCCATTAAATTCATGTTATAATCATATATTTCATGTGTGTGTATTATATTTTAATATACATAAATTCGACCAATAAATTTTTATTGAAATATATACATATATATGTATATATACACTCTTTAAACATATTTTTTATATGCATGTATAAACATAACAAAATACATATGTATAATAATCAAATTATTTTTGGTTAAATTATATATAGTGAATTTAAAGACCAGTCATTAACATTAAATATATATATATATATTTGTTTTTAAAAAATGATTATTATATTTTTGACATAATTTTTTTTTGCATATATGTGTGTGTACTTAGTCAAAAGGAATTTTAACTAAAATCTTCATTTGACTTTTTTAAATATAATATTTTTGACCAAAACATATTTGGAAAAAATCTTCTAATATATTCAGCAGAATAAAAATATATTATCTGTTTATTTTGAATAACTCAAAGTTATTTAATTTGACTTCTAAACTATATATATTAACTATCTAGAATAATAATTTGATTAAATTTGTCTGCATGCATAGCTCAGTTGGTTGGGGCTGCCCAGTAATTATAGAACAAAATTCCTTAAGGTTGCGGGTTCGAGTCCTAATAAGTTGCTCTGTGTAAGCTTTAAGACATGAAACGGTTATCCCTCATAAAAGCAAGAATGCTTGGAGGATTGATGCTTTGTGTTCGGCTTGCTACAAAGGTGGTCCGTTGTGATGGGCCATCTGAATCCCCTAGCTCTACTCCCCAAAGTAGGGTTTTTAACATAATTTAATTATATATGTGTGTGTATGTGTATATATGTCTCTGCATATATAATTTTATACATAATATTTTATAGTAAACAAAAATATTTTTAATTATTTTATATTTATATTACATTTATATGTACGTTTATTTGTATATAAACCTATTATTTTAATATAAATATTTTATTCATATTTTATGGTAGATAATACATATATTTAAAAAATATTATGAATGTGTAGGAGATGTGTTATACAAATATACATATTATTTATTATATCACACCATACATCTTGTTGGTTGTAGGTCAAAGCATACAACTCTCCCATGAACCTTAATTAGGATATTTTTTTATGTATATTATTATGATGTCTATTTTGTATGACATATTCAACTAAGTAACTAATTATAGAGAAATTATTTAAATATCAATTAAAAATAAATAATTTAATTGATAAAATCAAATTAAAATATTAAAATCAACTTTTATTAATTAAAATACTAAATTTGATTAGTATTAACAATGTTTGTTTACACAAACACAACTTAAAGATCTTGTGCAAATTAATAAATGAATTTTTGATCCAATAGACACACAGTGTCATTGCTCCTAATCCAATTAGTATTAACCATATTTTACCTCACTGTCATTGCACCTAATCCAATAGGCCTATGGTGTAGGACACATTTTCGAGGTACTAAAAATCATTTTCCATTCAATTATCCAAACAAAGGTAAAAAAAAGTCGAGAAACCCAATGGACGCAAATAGTGTCGCTTCGACTGGCTAAATTGACATGACATAAGAAAATATAGACACAATAAAAGCGATTGAATGTCTCATTCATAAAGGTTACTTGGGATAAATTTTTTAAGAATCGGGAATTGTTTAGGATTTACCGCCACCATTGCCCACAAATCCAATGCGGATATGATTGGAAATCTATATACATAATATGGTCAACTCGTAGTGGACCACATTAGGTTGGAACTTGTAAGAAGGTCATGGAAAGATATGTAGATGAAGCTAAAGGTAGAAACCAAGTGGTATATAATTGAAGGTACCGAGTTAATCGGAAGTGGGTTAAATGAACGAATTTCAAAAAAAATTCGATCCTGCTTGAGTTTATGAACCCTAAATGGATTTTATATCCAATCTAAAGTATTTTAAATAAAATCCTTATTTTATTTAATACGTTTAAAATGTTTTTTAGTTTACAAGTATATCAAATGTACCTGTTTATGTGAAGTACACGTGTTATAGATAACATAGTTAATGTAACCACTGCAAAAGACTCATTCCCTTTTACATGTGCCTATGTTGTCTAGGGTTTTGAATTGAAAAAATATATAATAAAAGATGTACAATAGTGTGCAAATATATACATAAACATATACATAAACATATGTATATGTGTGTACGGCTGTCAACAGATACCTGAAAAATTCGAAATCTGTCTGCATCCGTATCCGAAAAGAGGATAAGTATCCGATATTCGAAAAAATAGATGCGAATGCGGATACGAAGACATCTGCATCCAAGAATTATCCATTCGGTATTTTTCAAGATCATAGCTTAAATTATATATGTTAGAGTGCAATAAAAGATATGTATTTATTGTTTTATTAAGTTAGAAGTTTATATCATGCACACTAGATGCGTATTAACTCCGACAAACTATTTATTATCATTATATTTAATTTTAATTTTTAACACTTTAAAAATAAATGGGATTGAGAAAAGTTTATGTTGAACTAAAAAAATTCATTTATGTTTCTTGATTTATCGATATTTAGTGGATAGGATAATTATTTGATATTCGTCTGTATCCATGGATCGAACATTCGATACCCAAAAATGATTCAGATGCGGATACATATATGACACTATCCCATCCGAAAATATTCGTTGACAGGCCTCTGTGTGTATGTATAGGTATATGTGTGTGTATACATACATACATACATATTAAAATTACATTTAGTAAATTTACATAATTTGAAATCTAAAATTAACATTATTTAATTTACTTTCGATTAAGGAAAGATCTAATATCAAGAATTATGCGAAAGCATAAAATCCATCTTATTAATTTGAATTAGGGCAACACAAATATGTTTTTGTATGTGTGAGTGTGTGTATCTTATATATAAAGCAAATACTTTGGTTAACGGGTCAAAGTGAAGTCATTTTTGGATTTTCGACTATAGCCCAGAAACATAAATGCGTAAGAGAAATTCCAAGGGCATCATAGGTATTTAGAACTTACTGCCTTTCACATCCACATTTACATGTCCAAATAAGATGAGGGCCGATTATTTAGGTTCCATTACATTTCCTAATCAATTAATCTCTCCTTTATACAACCTAAGCTTTCCCCCAATAATTTCATCACTATGGATTTAGAAAGAATAAGAACAAAATACGTTGAGATGTTGCAAGCAATAACCGTCAAGCATCAAATTTGAGATGGCATTATCAATAAAGAGGAAACACCTGCTTCTACATTCAGAAATCGTAGCTTTGATAAAACATGGTACTGTTTTTAATCAAAATTGATCTCATTTTAAGGAAAGCTCAATTAATTGATTAGTTATATCAGACTATTTTTTATTGTTGATATGATTTGATAGAGTAAATATGTAAGGTTCGAATCCTCCTTGCCATTCCACCAAAAAAAACCTTATGTTTCCCACTTGATTTAGTCGGCCTTTTAAAGCGTAATTTTTCTTCTTTCAAGTTTATCGCTTTTCAGTAATGTATCTGTGTTATATTTGGAGATAAACAATTGTATTGGTGGATTCACGTTTAATATCCAAAATTTTATGCTCAAAAACTGTAAAAATCATCAAATTTTAAGGCCTGCAGTTGATTTTTTACTTTCGAATTTTTAATTTGTAGGGAATTCCAATATATGCAAGTGTTTGCGCCAAAATTGATCAACAAACCCAAATATCGTGAAAGCACCAGTGTATGAACACAGATCAGCAGTGTATGATTACACATTACAGATCTAAATAATGTAGAGTAGGGGATAAAAATGAAGAATAACAAACTTAAAACAGAAGGAAATAGACAGAGACACAAGATTTATAGTGGTTCGGCTATCTCTGGCCTACATCCATTTCAAAAGAGAATCTTTTATTGCCTTTGCTTGCTGGTTACAGCGGATTACAGCAGTAGTTTTCGAGTACAATGGTGAAGTTTGAATATAATGGTGATTTCGGCAGAGTCTGGATGTCGCGGGATCCAAAGTCCCTTTTCTGTAGGATCTAGGATGATATTTATAGACGTAGGCTGCAAATATCTCACTCGAATCTTGGGAGACCTCTCGATTCCATGTGATTTGCACTAGGTCCGTGATTGATATGAACCAATTTCGTATCGATTAAGATTTGGTCCAATCAAGTTGAAATTGAGCAGGAACATTCTTTAGGTTGTACGTAAGCTTCTATGAAAATTTCTTAGCATTTGGACTTGTAGATGCGAGATATGATGGATGCAAGCTTGGGTGTATTGATTGTTGTTCTCTTCGCATCGGTGTTATTCGTATCTATCAGTTCGTATCGATTTTCGGTCATGTGCTTGCAAGTTGGCATGGCGCTAACTCCTTGGATCGATCCACTTTTCGTGCCGAGTGACTAACTCTTTCGTTTGAGTGTATCTTGCTCGTATCGATCATTTCGTCTTTGTTTGTATCGATCATTATTGCGTTCTTCGTACCGATCGACTGCATATCAATTCGTACCGATCCCTTACATGTCTACTTCGTATTGATGAGAGGTGTTGGTTTCATATCGATGAAAGGTCGATCTATACGAAGTGTGCGTGATACCTGATTGATACAAATGGGCATTGACGCTATAATCAATCGATACGCAGTGCGATGCTTTTCCATGGATGTTAATCAGTGGACTTGATGGATACGAACCAAGGTCACCTGATGGATACGAACCAAGGTCACCTGATGGATACGAACTGCCGAAGCTCGATGGATGCGAACAAGGCCCTTCGGTTGATGGATACAAATAATGTGATTCTCCTAATAGATACGAAGGCGAGGGCATCCGATGGATTCGAACAAGAACAACACGAAGGACTTTATATGGTCGCTCGATGGGTACGAACAAGATGATTGCCTGAATTTTATCGATCATATCTTGAGCATACGAAATTTGAAATGTTGGCTTCCGTGGCTTTGCTTGTCATGTCTCGTCAATTGTAGCTCGATCCGGACTCGTACAAAATTCATCGACATCCATAGTAGACTTGTGTATTAACGATCACCAGGACGAACTATCATCGGTTTCCAGTCAAGTTCTTGGTGTCACGACCTTGCCAAAAGGTAGGATAACATTTGCCCCCTAAAACATGTCTTTTTCTAAAAAGGCATGTTTTGAATAGCTTCAAATCCAATGTCGTGAATCCATGCTTTATCCATAGCTTTAGTATCCTCAACCAAGTTCGTGGCTGTTTGAAGCCGAATCAGTATCCATTTCAACTTGTGGAAGTCAGTTATCAAATCTTAAGGCCTCTCTAGACCATTGACGGCCACTTCGGACCCTTGCTAAGTCCATTATAAACTTAATGATCGAATAGGAAGATATCGTCGCACTCCGGTGTTGCTTTCTATCCCTTGCACTCTGACTCCAGCAAGGGCATATAACGATGTCTTGGTCCATCTAGACTGATCATAGCCTCTCCGGCCTGTTGCTGGATCCTATCCTGTTACTCTCCGATGAAGGGGAAACATCGTCGAATGAGCCGATCCTATCGCTCTTTGGCGAAGCGGTGACACCCCCTGCACTCCGGTTCAGCGTCCATGTACATTAAACGATGCCATGGCCTAAATCCTAGGCCGATTGTAGCCACTCTGGGCTCTTGCCGAACCCCGATCCAATCACTCTCTGGTGAATGGGGAATGACGTTAAGTGAGTTGATCCCGTCGCTCTCCGACGAAGTAACTCACTTCTTGCACTCCAGACCCTGTCTCTTCGGGTAAGGTCATAAAGCGATCAATTTTAAATTGACTTTCAATATTCATCCTTTAACTTTCTGGTCAAAGCTTTATCTTATGAAATCAAGTTCATTTATTAAATTCGAACTCCAAATGTTCAATCACAAACAAAGGAAAAGTTAAATACTACCTCTCCGGGCAGAGCGGTTTATTGCCATCTCAGAGCATGCCTGGGGATTTCTTCGGTTTCCTTACATGTGTAAGTGGAATAGCCATTTTATTTTGAAATCAAATCTAATAAATTTGTGTAATCGACCAAAGTTCAAGTTCTAAACTTGGCCCTTGCCATCATGATCAATTGATGACGAGTCGTGATCCCGATCCAAGATTAGTTCTGTTGGGTGCAGACGGTAGTTGCTCAGGTTCTACGGCCACTGTCCGATCTCTCACGTATTGTGGCAACCTACCACTTCTGACATGCTCTTCCATCTCATCCTTCAGATGGCGGCACTCATATGTAGTATGCCCTTCCAGCTCATGGAATAGGCAGTACTTTCCACTTCTACATTTCGTTCTGTGGGATCTCTCCTGGGTGGTTTTTGAAAGAGGAGCTGTCCCGGAGTCTCCGTGTAAATCCGTTCCAGGTTCGCCGTCAAGTCAGAGTATTGTTTGAATCTGGGTTATTGGAATTTCTTTCATTTGTCAGGACCATCGTATCTGTCATCTTGCTTCCGCTTTCTTTGGCTGTTCCGAATTGGTCCTTGGAGGTGCCTTCGCCTTGCACGGCGTTTATTTCCTGCCTCTCGGCACGCGAATCCTCTAGTTGAATGAATCTTTCAACATCATGATAGAATTCTCCAAGATCTTGTGGTGGATCTCTTGATAAAGAATCTTTAAATTCTGTACCTTCAACAACTCCTGCTACGCCGCCATCAAAATCATCGGTGGATCCAAACGATCTACTGAAGCCACAGTTGCATTGAATCGTAATAAAAAATCTCTTATGGACTCTCCGATCCTCTATTTCATCGACGCTAAGGTCTTCACACTCTTGGGTCGCTCATGTGGACTCTAAACTGCCTCATGAAGTGTTCCACTAGATCGTTTCATGTTCTAATTGATCCATTCTCTAGCTGCCTGAACCAAAGCACAGCCAAATCTGTCAAATATAGAGGGAAACATCGTGCCATCACTTCCTCGGATGCCTCCAACACTTTCATATGCTTGATATATCTGGTAATATGCATGGTCGGGTCTGACTTTCCATCATAAGTTTCCAGCGTGGGTAACTTGAATTTTGGAGGATTCCTTGCATTCCTGATATTCGGAGTGAACGGACTCCGACTAACTTCCTCTAAGCCTCCGCTTGGCAATCCCCCCTCATAATTCGTCGCACTAGTCCAGCCATTTGTTCGTCTCCGTCTAGGAGCTGTCTCCTTAGCATGTTTCCATCATGCCTCCATGTCCCGAAGGGTATTCTAGGTAATATTCTTCATGTGGTTCATTTCCGTTGGCGTTGGCTCTAGCCTGCTGAGTCCATCTATGGGTCTTCCAACGTCAGATCCCGAGGGCTTGCTCCCAGGTCCTTGTTGATTGCCTTCACACTCTTCGTTCTGATCTTAGATCTGACCTCCATTGGTCTCTATAACTCTAGCTCCTCGTCCTATGTTTGCAGCAACTGTAGCCGGCCCAAAGTTCTATGCTCCAGCTGCTCTCATCTGCTCAAAGAAGCTCTGCACCATTTATTGTTGGCTCTTCAGAAATCTTTCATGCATTGAATCCATCATAGCCTCCATCTCGTCTCCGGTAATGTAGATCGAAGCTTGTCCTTCTCTAGCTTTAGAAGAGGTCTCTTGACTCCCCTCTTGTTGGCTCCTTTCCGCTCTCTGTCTTCTACTTAATTGCCTTGCCATAACTTTTCAGATCTGAATCTTTAAGCCCTCAAATCCAATATCCAAGCGGTAGAATCCCTGAGTTAGATTTCTCAGTGAAAGCACCAAAGTATTTGCGCCAAAATTGATCACAAACCCCAAATATCGTGAAAGCACTAGTGTATGTACATAGATCAACAGTGTATGATTATAGATTTAAATAATGTAGAGTAGGGGATAAAAATGAAGAATAACAAACTTAAAACAAAAGGAGTAGACAGAGACATAAGATTTGTAGTAGTTCGGCTATCTCCGGCCTACATCACTTCAAAAGACAATCTTTTATTAATTTTGTTTGCTAGTTACAGCAGATTACAGCAGTAATTTTTGAGTACAACAGTGAAGTTTGAGTAAATGGTGATTTCTGCAGAGTCTTGGCGTCGCAGGATCCAAAGTCCTTTTTCTGTAGGCTCTAGGATGTTATTTATAGGCATAGGCTGCAAATATCTCACTCAGATCTCGGGAGACCTCTTCTGGCACGTGTGTGGGCCCACGCGATCGATCCATGCGATTTGCGCTCGGTTCGTGATTGATACGAACCAATTTCGTATCGGTCAAGATTTGGCCAAATCGAGTCGAAATTGAGCGGGAACGTTCTTTAGGTTGTGCGTAAGCTCCTTTGAAAATTTCGTAGCATTTGGACTTGTAAATTTTGAGATATGATCGATGCAAGCTTGAGCGTATCGATTGTTGTTCTCTTCGCAACGGTGTTGTTCATATCGATCAGTTCGTATTGATTTTCGGTCACGTGCTTACAAGTTGGCATGGCGCTAACTCCTCGGATCGATCCACTTTTCGTATCGAGTGACTAAGTCCTTTATCTGAGTATATCTTGTTCGTACCGACCATTTCGGCTTTGTTCATATCGATCGTTATTGCGTTCTTCGTATCGACTGACTGCATATCAATTCGTACCGATCTCTTGCATGTCCACTTCGTATCGATGAGAGGTGTTGGTTTCATATCATTGAAAGGTCGATTGATACGAAGTGTGCGTGATACCTGATCGATACGAAATGGACACTGACGCTACAATCAATCGATACGAAGTGTGATGCTTTTCCATGTATGTTAATCAGTGGACCTAATGGATATAAAATTATGACCACCTGATGGATACGAAACAAGGTCACCAGATGGATACGAACCGCCGAAGCTCGATGGATGTGAACAAGGCCCTTCAGTTGATGGATACAAATAGTGTGATTCTCCTGATCGATACGAAGATGAGGGCATCTGATAGATTCAAAAAAGAACAGCACGAAGAAGTGCTTTCTATGGTCGCTCGATGGGTACGAACAAGATGATTGCTTGAATAGTATCGATCATATTTTGAGCATACGAATCCGGATTGACTTGAAATTTGAAACTTGGCTTCCACGGCTTTGCTTGTCATGTCTCGTCAATTGTAGCTCGATCCGGGCTCGTACAAAATTCATCGACATCCATAGTAGACTTGTGTATTAACGATCTCCAGGACGAACTATCATCGGTTTCCAGTCAAGTTCTTGGTATCACGGCCTTAGCAAAAGGTAGGATAATAGCAAGTCATTTTGGATTATCTGAATTGCTTGTCCTCTCACAGTAATTGCACTCTATGATTTTGGCATTTTGATTTTTCTGAAATACGGATGCTGATAAAATATGGAACTAATGGTTTTTAATATTGGCCTGTAGTTGATTTTTTTTTCATTTGAGTTTTTAATTTGCAGGGAATTCCAATATAGGCAAGTCATTTTGGATTATTTAAATTGCTTGCCGTCTCACAGTAATTGTAGTATATGATTTTGGCAGTTTAATTTTTCTGAAATATAGATGCTGATAAAATATAGGACAAATGGTTTTTAATAATTTATTCATTTTTAATCAACAAACAAAATTAATATTCCAAATTAGTGTTTATTGTGATCAACGGTACATTTTGTACCAAAATATCAAAACAATTCTGCTACACAGATTATAAACATTATGCAAAGAGATTAGCTTTAAAATTTTCAGTAGTTTGGTTTTGGATTATAGAACCGGTACATTTCGAATTTATAGTTTTGTTACTAATAATATGAAATCAATGCACACACAAATGAACATTGAAAAGGGAAAAAAATAGTTTGAGAAATGAAAATAGCTAACCAAATTAATTATGAAGTACAAGTATAGCCAATTCTATGTCCACTAGTTCGATTTCTTTTGATATAATTTTTGGAGTTCTGATGGTTTTCTTTTATGATTCCTTGATTCTATGACCAAGCCAGTATTGAGTTAGTTCTAAATCCATCAGTTTAAATTCACAGTTGGATACACTATGTACTTTTGCATACCTTAAATTTACTCATATGCTAATGATATCTTAAATTCATAGTTGGATACACTATATACACTATGCTACATCGTTGCTCTGTACTAAAACTGTATCTGCAATTGTTTCTTTCTAACACAACTTCGCTTACATGTATGTCATATTGTACACAAGCCTACACCTAATGCATGTATGTTTTTGTTTCTTCTTTGAAAACTATAATATGTGGAAGAAGCATCGTCATGATTTTCTTGGCTAAATGTTGTTATTATCAAACTGCCTATTATAATACTACCCTTTTGTTTGAAAAATGTTGATATTTGATGTGCTTTTTTTAATCACAAACCATATTAAATGCTAATACAGCTTAGTTTGATGGTTAACCTTGCCGTCATATGGTAGTGTATGCTCATCATGAAGCAATGGACATGATTAGGTACCATTGATTGTGATATGTGTATCACTAATACTGTGAAGGATGTTCAATTTCATACCATTGATTGTTTTCATTCTTTTTTTTAACTTTTCATATTCCACTCCTTGGTCCTGTAGAGTATAAGAGGTCTGGATTAGCAAGGAACAGAAGGACAGTACTTCGAGTCTATGGTAGTTTTTCAACTGGCAGTGCTGTCAAAGAAAGGTTAGTTACTGTACCCATTTTGCCATAATTCATGATACTTGCATTCTTGATGTTGTGTATTACAGATACTTATTGATTAATATTGTTTGCACCAAAATTGGGAAACACCCTTCGGGAGTTTTTTGAAGAGATAATAAATGAAGAACTTAAACTGAAAACGAGGATTATCTAACAAAAACTCCAAGTCACAGAAAAGTAAATTGCATAGAAGACAAGAATTTAGAGTGGTTCGGCGATGCGCCTGCGTGCACTATGAAGTTTTATCACTTTATTGCTTAATATTTGAAGGTTACAAGTGTTTTGAAGCAAATTACAACAGATAACAGACTTAAATTCGAAATCAGTAGCCAAGGTGGTGGCATGGAGTGATTCTGGTAGCGTTTAGGCGTACTCTATTTCTCCAAATTCTCCGACCCCCCTTTCTGAATGACCAGGGACTCTATTTATAGGCGTGGAAGGCCAAAATCCCTCCTAAAACTCAGGGAGGCTGCTTGGCACGTGAGGGGGGCCCATAAGCCCGCGTTCTCGGGATCCGTGCCCAATTTGGGATCGATTCGAAGTAAGGTTCGAGTCGATCAAAAACGCATCCAATCGAGGCGAAATTTGGTGTGGACATTCTTCAGTGTATAATCAAGCTTCTGTAAAAATTTCATAGCGTTTGGATCAAGGGATTGAGATATATGATCGATTCAAGATTGCGTCTTCGTGTACCCTGTTTGCTTCGACTCGATCCTATGGACTCGTTCGAATCCATATGGTTCGAATCCATATGGTTCGAACCCATAGGTTTGAATCGATCCTTTTTTATGTGGAGGCGGCGACGTGGTGCTTTGATGGATTCGAGGCTATCGATTCGAAGAAGTGCTCCCTTCGAGTCGATTAAATATACGTTCCTTCGTATCGATCGTGGAAGGTCGTGGTTGATCGATACAAAGTTTCCTGTGCTCACTGGATTCGAAGAATGCTACGGCCTGGAGTCGAAGCCATTATGGGTTCGAACGTGGGTGTGTGACGATGGGTTCGAAGCAAGGTGACTGGGATGGATTTGAATCAATGTGTGGTTGATCGATTCGAACTAAGGTATGCGCGTATGGCTTCGAAGCATGGCTGTTGAGGTCTTGTTCGATGGAGTCGAAATTGATGGGTGCGAGGTAAGCACTGGCTGATGGATTCGAACTAGATGGGTTCGAATTATATGGGTTCGAACCAAATGAAGGGGTGATGGATTCGAACCGAGCAAGGTCCATCTCTCTCAACTTGAATCCATCATAACTTGAGCATACGACCTTGGATTGACTTGAAATTTGAGATGCTGACTTCTACGGTTTTTCTTGTCGTGTCCTATCAATTGTAGCTCAATCTAGACTCGGACAAAATTCAGCGATATCCATAGCAAAACGAAGTACGACCAATCTCTGATACGAACTATTCTCCGTTTTTCGATCGATCTTTTGGTATCGTGGCTTTGCCAAAAAGCGGGATAACATTTTGCCCCCCAAAGTACGTCTTGTGAGAACATGACGTGCTTTGAATAGTTGCCATTTCTTCTGAAAAATTATTGCTCTCTTTTTGTTGAGACTTGTACGCTGTATTGTTGTAACCTTGCATTGACATGATTGATTGTTGTATAATAACGATTAGCTATTTGTTGTTGTAATTGTCATCAGGTGGGCATTCGACCTGCGGATTTCTAAAATTGAAAATTAGTTCAACGTACATGCATATATGTTAACCTGACTCTTGTTGACTTCGCACGTTAACAAGTCGTTGTCGGTCTTCTCGTATCGAATTCTGTATCGATCCTCTCTTGAATCGATGTGAAATTCGAGTTACAAGAACACTTGATGGTTGTTGTGGATTCATTCCTTCGCATCGATCCTCTCTTGGATCGATCTGGCATGCACTAAGGTAGACTTCGTATCGATGGTTATCGATACGAGATGGACTCACATAAGGTGTGCCTTGCATCGATGGATACGTAATATTGGGTCTCAGATTGGTGGATACAAAAGTAATGCTTTGTGTCGATGGAGTCGAACGATCCAGACGTAATCATGCAGTGATGCTTCGTGGAGGGTATGCCATCTCTCATTCCCCTATTCAAGAAGAATTCCCCACGGTAGATAGTCTTTGATAGGAGTCGTTAACGCAATTTCGACATTAGAAAGCCGATTATCGGAAGTTCCATCTATGTATGTTCTCCATCGGTTGGATGGTTCTCTACTATTCTTCGGATAACCGTCTGATGAAGTGAGTGCAGATATGAAGTATGCTAATGTTTGACCATGGATAGCTCTCTGAGGGAGATAAGTGATATCAAATTAGCTTAGCTCGATATTCCATTTGAGTAACCTTCTAGACATATAAGGTTGCCACTGGATCTAGCGTTCTCAAGTTTGAATCCAAAGAATGCAGCATAGCACTATAGGCCCGGATCAGTAATGGAATAGTTGTATTCCTGGTCTAGGACATGTTTCAGTATCTGATTGAATCTGGAGGTTTGCGTCCATGGATGAGAGTAATTCATGTCAGATGGTCGAGTCTATTTAGTTGGTTGATTATTGGAAGTGGAAAGCTATTCTTTGACCTGCCTCATGCAAATCTGAGTAGTCAGCGTACGTCCACCACTTTCCTTTTGTTTCTCTCATAAGTAGAGGATTGAATACTCATTTTGGGCAGAGGACATCATGGATAAACCTATTGGTTTTGAGTAGATTCGCTTACTCCTTAAGTGCAGTAGATCTTTCTAGATCCATGTCACTTCATTTTTATTCCCCGAGACATGCATTGGGTTGACATATATTGCATGGTTCTCAATGATTGGTGAGAGTCCTTATATACACATGAGATTGAGTCCAAGCGGACATATCAAATTCACCTGAAGCAATGTAGTTGACTCTTGCATCATCATTGTGCAGAGTTGTGATCTGATCTATAATACTCGTGACGGGTTGTAGGCACTTCATGTGATTGTTTGCAATGGTAAGTGATTAGCCTTATAGGCATGTTGAATCAAAGGCTTAGTAGAGTTTAGCCTTGTATCTTGTGCTACAGTATAGTCGGCTCCAGCTATGAGTTTGAGTCTACATGTGTTTCCACGCAATGCGTTTTCCATTCAATGTACTTGCGATCCATTGCTCATCGGAAGGGTAAGAATGATGATCAGTTGCTCATAAGTCCAGGCGTCGATATGATGATTCTATCTCTAAGCATCCTTTCGGTCGTAACTTAAAGTTGTTATGAATACTAGGCCCAAGCTATAGGATTGAGTAGGCGTATCTAGCTCTTGGATGATCAAACTTGTTCCCCAGTGTTGGGTCGATGGACGTATTATGCGAATAATCGAGTCTAGCTTCTGCTGTATTTATACTGTAGTCCAAGCTGTAAGAGTCAAAGTTGTTTGATGAATGATCAAATTATTTTCATCTTATTTATCGTGCGCACCCCCAAGTCAGGGGAAAATCTCGATAAGCGGCAAGGCAGATAATGTTCACTACAATTTTGCATTCTATCCTGTTGAACCATGGGATCGAGTTAATCGATGGAAGGCTGAGTTGTGCCGTATTCTACATTCTATCCTAGTTCTTTCCTCTAGGCAGAATACTTCGTTGCCTCGTCGACATTCATTATGCTGCTTATGTCATCATACTCTGGGCAAAAACTTAAGAGTGAACCATCCAGTCATATCCAATGCAGGATTGATGCTTCCCTTATCAAATCAAGGGTAAGAATCGGTGCGCGGACATTTAGGTTGCACTTGTTGTGAATTGTTTGTTTATTCGAATTATGGTAAGAGTCAAAGAATGAATGGTCGCATTGGGTTCTTTTGGAGTTGGGCGATCAACCACGCCCGTTTCGATCTACATTCTCCTGTTAGATCTAAGGATACAGTCAGCTCAAAAGCAGTCAGTTCATGCTCATCCAGTCTTATGCTCTTCCTAGCAGATTGAAGGAATGCAACGGAGGATGAATGGTTAAGTCACACTCATTCGTAGTTCTATCCATGCTCTGGTGGTCGAAGGTATTCAATAGGCGCTCATGTCACATCGACTTGTAATCGAAGAGGATCGATATTGGCCGTCAATTTAGCGACACACTGTAGAATGTACGGACCTCATTGCCTATCGATCCTTTGGTATGATATGAAAGGTGCATATTGATATTGCCCATCGATCTTGCGGTACGATATAATTGGCTTCTCGTAACTTCGAGCATCATTCTGATTGGTTAACATTAAGGCCTCCTTGCAGTCGTTGCCTTAAGTTGTAAAGGAATCTGAATAGCTAGCAATGTAGCGAGTCTCATTTCTCTTCTTTCAATGATTTGTTCTTCTGCCCCCACTCTTGGGTTAGCAGAGTTAGTTTGTGGACGGTCTAATTGCATCTGCAGCGAGTTTATACTCCTCCCGTCGACTTTCGGTCGGAGTTGGTGAATGAATGGTCGGATCAAATTCATTCATTTGTCTACGCTCGTAGTCGTACTCCGAAGATGAGAGTTAGTTGAGGGGCCATTAGTCACACCTATTTGATATTTACATCCATGTCCACACTCTGGGGACTAAGAATTTTAGCAGAAAATGGTCGAACCACATTTTCCTCGATTAATTCCTCTGGCGCTAGTCAATGGCAAAAGTCGAAGTGTAGTCGGTCACATTGCGACAACTTTAATTTGATGTTCCTCCTTCTGATTTGGAGAAAGGAGCTAATTGGCGGATGGTTGGGTCATATCCGGCCACGTTGCATGCACAACCCGCCAGACCATTAGCTAGAGTTAGCAGATGAATGGTCATGTCATGTTCATTTGTGGTAGGATGGGTAATCACATCCATTTAGAATAAGACGTTCAGCTAGGTCTGTTTTTCTAATCTGCATCTCCTGTCGAATCATGGAAGAAATTCTATCTTGTTCGGTTGGAGTGCATCCCTATAAGGTTATAGGTCCCATGCCGGGGATAAGCGTTGATGCGTGAACGGTCGCGTCGTTCCCGCTTTATGCTAGATGGTCGAAGCATTCGATTTTTAATGATAAGTATGCCCCCATGTCAGGGGAAGATAAGAAAGCAGATGGTTGAATCACATCCACTTTTTTTTCTACAGGACTTGCTGTGGGATCAGAGTTGATAGATGGACAGTCGAATCACATCCCTACTGATATTTATATTTCAATTCTAGCTTTGAGGACTGGAGTTGGTTGATGGGTTGTCAGTCAAACCCGTTTGGTATTTATACTCCAGTCTGCGCTCTCGGGACTAGAGTTAGTTGATGTTTATACTCCAGTTTGCACTTTGGGAATCTGGAGTTGGCATGTATATTTTGGATCACGCTCCGGGAACCTGGAATTGATGCTTATACTCCACTTTATGCTCTGGGAATTTGGAGTTAGCATGTATGTTTTGGGTTCACACTCCGAGAACCTGGAATTGATGTTTATACTCCAATTCGCGCTCTGGGAATCTGGAGTTGGTATTTGTATTTTGTTCGCGCTCCGGGAACCTGGAATTGATTTTTATACTCCACTTCACGCTTTGGGAATTTGGAGTTGACATTTGTATTTTTTCGGTCCGCTCTCCGGGAACCTGGAATTGATGTTTATCCTCCAATTCACGCTCTGGGAACTTAGAGCTAGCATTTGCATTTTGGTTCGCACTCCGGGAACCTAGAATTGATGTTTATCCTCCAATTCATGCTCTGGGAACTTGGAGCTAGCATTGACGTTTTGGTTCGCACTCCGGGAACCTGGAATTGATGTTTATACTCCGACTCGCGCTCTGGGAATCTGGAGTTAGCATTTGCATTTTGGTTCGCATTCCGGGAACCTGGAATTGATGTTTGTACTCCGACTCGTGCTCTGGGAATCTGGAGTTAGTATGGATGCTTCGGTTCGCACTCCGGGAACCTGTAATTTATGTTTATACTCCAATTCATGCTTTGGGAACTTAGAGGTAGCACGGATGCTTCGGTTCGTGCTCCGGGAACCTGTAATTTATGTTTATACTCCAATTCATGCTTTGGGAACTTGGAGTTAGCACGGATGCTTCGGTTCGCGCTCCGGGAACCTGTAATTTATGTTTATACTCCAATTCATGCTTTGGGAACTTGGAGTTAGCACGGATGCTTTGGTTCGCGCTCCGGGAACCTGTAATTTATGTTTATACTCCAATTCATGCTTTGGGAACTTGAAGTTCGCATTGATGGGTTGGTTCGCACTCCGGGAACCTGGAATAGATGTTTATACTCCAGTTCACACTCTGGGAAGTTGGAGTCAGCCGATAGATGGTCAATCACACCTATTTTGGATTTTTAGGAATTCGTTCACACTCTGGGAACGATGGATTGGATGTTTATACTCCAAATCGCCCTTTGGGAATTTGGAGTCCATTCACACTCTGGGAACGATTTATTGGATGTTTTACTCCAATTCACACTCTGGGAAGTTGGAGTCCGTTCGCACTCTGCGAACGATTTATTGGATGTTTATACTCCAATTCTCACTCTGGGAATTTGGAGTCCGTTCACACTCTGAGAACGATTTATTGGATGTTTGTACTCCAATTCACACTCTGGGAAGCTGGAGTCCGTTCGCACTCTGGGAACGATTTATTAGATGTTTATACTCCAATTCACACTCTGGGAAGTTGGAGTCCGTTCGCACTCTAGGAACGATTTATTGGATGTTTATACTCCAATTCACACTCTGGGAAGTTGGAATCCGTTCGCACTCTGGGAATGATTTATTGGATGTTTATATTCCAATTCACACTCTGGGAAGTTGGAGTTAGTGTTTATACTCCGGTTCGCACTCTGAGAACCTAGAGTTGATTGTTGGACTGTCGTGTGTCGGTTTTCAGTTCGGCCATTGATGCGATGGCTTGCCCCCGAGAGGTGGGTTTCGCTTAGCAAATGATTGGTGGGATCTCGATTACTTTCCACTTATCTTCCATCAACGAAGGAGGAGACTTAGTTTATGGACGGATGAATCGCATCCGTTTTCATTTGGATCCCGCTTCTGCCAAGCCTAAGGAGTAAGATTAGTGTTCTGGCAAGCTTTGAGCTCGAGCAGAGGAGAGGATGGCTGAACTACATCCACTTTGAGTTGTGTATTTTCCCTTAAGTTGGGGGCAAGAGTTGGAGAGTAGACGGTCGAGCCACGTCTACTTTATGCTTTGCGCTCTTCCAGTCGAGTTGAGGAAGAGAGTTGGAATGATGGCTCATGATGATTAGCGAGTAAGTAGTCGGTTGTTGATGACTATAAATTGAGGGTTGGCCCCTGATAAAGTCGGTTTGAGGCATGCTTGTTTTGTCGAATCATTGATGCAAACTGGAGAGTGAATGGTCAAATCATATCCACTTTAAACATGCGTTCTTAAATAACCGCAAGGGTCTAATGCAGGATTGGATGCATGGACGGTCATGTCCACCCTTGGTATGATTCTGGTTCTACTGGGCATTGGAAGAAACATAAGTATTTTGGCGAGCTTCAAGTACGAGATGGATAGTGCATTGTTGAGACATATAACTCCAAGCCTTTCTCAAATCTCATAATTAAATTGCATAGGCTGATGAGTGGATGGTCAGTTGCACCCACTTTGTACTGGAGTCTTGACCTTGTCGGTCTCTTTTCAATGATTTGATCATAGTCCACGGAGGTTGTTTTGCAGCCATCCTTAAGTACTCAGTTACCTGCATCATTTGCAAGTGGTTTAATTCAAGTTGGTCATATTTTGTAACATAAACGAAATTGAAATTGAAATAATTCAAAAGAGATCGGATAAAATCTCATTGATAAGTGAAGCAGCGTCGTATGCTCGCTATTGCACTTCGGTCCAGCCTTTCACAGTTAGAAGTCTAACGCAAATGGTTCAGTCTAATCAAAGTTCTGATTGAGGTCGGTGGTTCTCGGCTCTTCATTATATGGGGCTTGAACATATTGCCAAAGCTATCCTTTCTGGAGCAGCCTTATGGCGTTGGCATCCATGATAGTCATGTAAAGAAGAGGAGCTTCCCGATTTAGAGTATGGAGCAGGTTCCCTCTTATCTTGCCAAGTTGATCCTTCGTCTGATTCATCAATCGTAATATTGGCCTAGACATGTTGGTGTAGTCGTCGGCGACTATCCACCGGTTCTGTTATCAAACTCTGGAAATAAGCTTTTGTGCTGATTTCATTTATTAGTGTTGGCAGCAATGGGCTGTGGATTTTGATCAGTTCATTAGCTGCCAGCTTCTTTATTCCCTTTAGCAATATGAGAAGTAGAAATGATATGCCTAACTACTATTGACAGTCTTCTTTGAGGAATAGGGGATACAACGCATTTGATGGCATTCATCACTTTTCGTGGACTCCATTCACCATTCTCACTTCATGAGGTAGTGGCGGAGGTTGAATTTCCATAGTACACGGATATAGTCGGCATGCTGAATTTTAGTTGGAAATTCTACGTGTGGGATGGTCTCAATGAATAGGTCCTGACTGGGAACGATACTCGAATCAACATTATCAAGTCCATTTTATGGTTACGGGGTCTTGTGATACTGGTGAATGATGTATGCCCGACTGCCTAATGTTCGAGTGGTTGGTAATGTCGAGTGGTTGGTGAGTAGATTAATATGGGCTCATAGATTGGTGATTATTTCTAATTTTCACCAGGAAGGAGGCTCGCATAAGATAGTTAGGAAGTCCTCTTAGAGTTGTATGTCATGCTTTCAGTCATATGGACGTGGAATGATTAAGATGCGGGCATTTGAAGATGGTTCAATGGTGGCTAGCTACGTTTCGAGTTCGTAGAGTAGACAGTGTAGGGCAGTCGTCATATTAGCCATCGTACCATAGTTGTCAATTCAGGAGTTTTAAAAGCTGGTCAATTGGAAGAAGTTGCAGTCCACCTTAGAAGCATGATATATTAATCAACTCCAATTCTTGGCATACTAGCTAGGTTCTCCAGCCTCTAGGGGCACCGGTTGAGTAGTATTTCAATACCCATTCCTCGATTGCATTTCAACAATTGTTGTTGTAATCTCCTATGTCCAGTCCATTCATGGAACGATCAGAATGTTTCTTTACTAAGTTGAGTTTTGAATTAACTATGCGGGTGATCTGCGTTGCGGCTAGGGTTATTTTTTTTAGCCTCTTTTTAGGAAATTTGGATCGTACCCGAAAATATTTTTTTCTTTTTTGAAATTCCGTATCCATGAAGCAACCTGAAAAAGTCCTTCTTCGTATCGATATGAAATGGAGGCAGATGGATGGATACGAACTGCATGTGCGTATCGATACGAATTGGAGGCAGATGGATGGATACGAAGTAGCGCTTCCTGATGGATACGAAGTCGCGCTCCCTGATGGATACAAAGTGGCGCTCCCTGATGGATACGAAGTGGCGCTCTCTGATGGATACGAAGTGGCGCTCCCTGATGGATACGAAGTGGCGCTCTCTGATGGATACAAAGTGGCGCTCTCTGATGGATACGAAGTGGTACATCCTGATCGATTCGAACGAATGCTTGCTGAGGGCTACGAACAAGGTCGATGCGAAGGAAGCCACCTTTGGATGGATACGAAAAGAACCGTATTTTCTGGGTTCGAAAACATGGATACGAAAATGACCATATTTTCTGGGTTCGAAAACATGGGTACGAAAATGACCATATTTTCTGGGTTCGAAAACATGGGTACGAAATTCATGATGAATGTGGTTCCTCTTAGATCTGCAGCAAGCTGAATAGAATAGAAGGAACCATTGAACGATAGATCTGGATCTTTTCCTTAGATTTATGCAATCCGATATCGAAACTAGATCCAAGGAATAGGAGAAAAAATGGGTTTTTCTCGGTGAAAGCACCAAAGTGTTTGCACCAAAATTGGGCAACTCCCTTCGGGAGTTTTTTGAAGAGATAATAAATGAAGAACTTAAACTGAAAACGAGGATTATCTAACAAAAACTCCAAGTCACAGAAAAGTAAATTGCACAGAAGACAAGAATTTAGAGTGGTTCGGCGATGCGCCTACGTCCACTATGAAGTTTTATCACTTTATTTCTTAATACTTGAAGGTTACAAGTGTTTTGAAGCAAATTACAACAGATAACAGACTTGAATTCGAAATCAGTAGCCAAGGTGGTGGCATGGAGTGATTCTGGCAGCGTTTAGGCGTACTCTATTTCTCCAAATTCTCCGATCCCCCTTTCTGAATGACCAGGGACTCTATTTATAGGCGTGGAAGGCCAAAATCCCGCCTAAAACTCAGGGAGGCTGCTTGGCACGTGAGGGGGGCCCATAAGCCCGCGTTCTCGGGATCCGTGCCCAATTTGGGATCGATTCGAAGTAAGGTTCGAATCGATCAAAAACGCATCCAATCGAGGCGAAATTTGGTATGGACATTCTACAGTGTATAATCAAGCTTCTGTGAAAATTTCATAGCGTTTGGATCAAGGGATTGAGATATATGATCGATTCAAGATTGCGTCTTCGTGTACCCTGTTTGCTTCGACTTGATCCTATGGACTCATTCGAATCCATATGGTTCGAATCCATATGGTTCGAACCCATAGGTTCGAATCGATCCTTTTTTATGTGGAGGCGGCGACGTGGTGCTTTGATGGATTCGAGGCTATCGATTCGAAGAAGTGCTCCCTTCGAGTCGATTAAATATACGTTCCTTCGTATCGATCGTGGAAGGCCGTGGTTGATCGATACGAAGTTTCCTTTGCTCACTGGATTCGAAGAATGCTACAGCCTGGAGTCGAAGCCAATATGGGTTCGAACGTGGGCGTGTGACGATGGGTTCGAAGCAAGGTGACTGGGATGGATTTGAATCAATGTGTGGTTGATCGATTCGAACTAAGGTATGCGCGTATGGCTTCGAAGCATGGCTGTTGAGGTCTTGTTCGATGGAGTCGAAATTGATGGGTGCGAGGTAAGCACTGGCTGATGGATTCGAACTAGATGGGTTCGAATTATATGGGTTCGAACCAAATGAAGGGGTGATGGATTCGAACCGAGCAAGGTCCATCTCTCTCAACTTGAATCCATCATAACTTGAGCATACGACCTTGGATTGACTTGAAATTTGAGATGCTGACTTTACGGTTTTTCTTGTCGTGTCCTATCAATTGTAGCTCAATCTAGACTCGGACAAAATTCAGCGATATCCATAGCAAAACGAAGTACGACCAATCTCTGATACGAACTATTCTCCGTTTTTCGATCGATCTTTTGGTATCGCGGCTTTGCCAAAAAGCGGGATAATAAATATAATCACTAATACCGACGAAACATGGTGATGAATCATGTCTAATTGCACTTTTTGGATCACCAGTGCCTTTTTTGAGGAAGAGCAAAAAATTGTGCAAAAGTACTTGAAGATCCCAAAGGCCAAAGAGAAGCTTCCAACCAAATGAGCTGCAAAAAATTTGTTGAACGTTTCTTTTACAAGGATTTTGGTTCTTCTGTTGGCAGAGTTCTTGAGGTTTTCATGTTATTTGTTTCTTGCGCATTTTAATTTGACTCTCTAATGTGTCAATTATGCGAGGATATAGTTGTTTTCTTAACCTTTAATAGTATTTGTCTGCTGTGTGTTATGTAAAAAAAAAGGAAATTATTGTTGACAAAATTTCACAGCTTTTTAACCTCAAGGACAGACCTTCAATATTTTATCCTGAAGGACAACTTTCTGTAGGTATCAGTTTTTAGTTATTGATAGCAGTTTTTAGGTATCAGTTTGTAGTTATCGGTAGCAGTTTTTAGGTATCAGTTTTAACTTGGTAGCAGTTTTGTTGTCCATATGAATAATTTTGAAAAATGTTTGTCCTTATGAATAATTCTTAGAAGAATGTTTGTCATTGTGGTAAAAATATCGAGATCGTGTCCTTGAGGCAAAAAATATACAAATTTTTATTCTTTAAAATAATTCTTCCTATGTAAAAAGGATTTAATATTTTGTACCTAGCCAAACTGATAATGTTTAAAATATTGTAATAATGTAACTTAAATCTCTAAATTATGGGAAAGTTTTGTCTTATGCGGCATTCGGAAGATACACTGTGCTCCTGAAATATTTCACAGCTTTATATTCTTTTTTGAAAAATAATGTCCGCTCTATTATTTCAACATCAACTGATGAAAGAAATACATATGGGTTTTGATTGTTGTTGCTATTCAACATGGAGATAAACGTTCAACTTACCTTTTTTTTAAACTGTTTCTTCACACAAATTGATGCAAATTGTAATAGAGGACAAGTGTTTTCGACACACACTCCGTGTTTCAATATCTTTAGCATGAAATCGGAATGCTATGTTTGCAAACGTGATGCAAGTTCTGAGATGCAAATTTTTCTTTATTCTCCTTCACTGTTCGATTGCCTTCGCAAAGAGGCTATTTCTTTCTCCTTCACACTTAGAAGAGGCTATCCCATCATGATGTCGCCCACGAAAAAAGAAGTAACTATTTGATATTTACTGCTTTAACTACCAAACAACATTTTTCACGAGCAAGTATAACTGCAACAATGTTATTTTGGTTATTTATGTTATCATGAAGGAAATTAATTTGTATTTGCACAACTGTAAATTCAGTTCTTACGGGTTACTTACAAGCTACCATTGTTGCATCAACTTTGAAAAACATAGAGAAAAATTATTACATCGATTTATGTCTTACAAATATTATGATGTTAATGTAAAGGAAAATTCGAAATCTATACACCAACGCCAAGTAGTTTTATACTTTAGCAAGTACTGAGGGTTTATGATGAAGTGAGTATGTAACGATTTGTAAAATTTTATTAGTTTTAATAATATATTTAACTGAAATTTTTGTGAAATTTTAAATAATTGAATTTTGAAATAAAAATTTGATATTTGAAATACGTCTACCAAGACATAGTAAATGGTAAATTTTTATCAGATGATATGGATGTTTATTTTGTGTGTAATTCTATTTAAATGTAAATCAGTTACTATTTGATGATGATAAATTATTTTCCAAACCTGAATAATTTTACATTTGTAAACCATCTTCTAAGTGAGACGTCATATTTCTTTTCATCAAATTTGGATTGTTATTGCTCTGTCTATCTTATTTTCGGCGTTTTAGTAGCATTTTCAATACCGATTATCGAATTTTAACAGGATGATCGTATCGCTGATATCTGTATACATTTTGCTCGTCTCGTCGTGTTGATCTCAGCAGTATATTCATTTTTGTTTTTCGAAACCCGGTACACCACGAAATCAGTAAACTGTTAGCCGTTGTGGTTCGTTATTTGAGCCTTTTGGTTTTCCACTAACCATTCATTTGTTCAAACAGTCAGAAAATGAATGGACATTGCTTTTATTAACTCTGTGAATTCGTACTTGACTTTTACTATTCCCATCAGTTCACTTTTGGTTATCCACCATATTTCATCATTATCCTGGAATTCAACAGACATGATTTTTGGTGTTCCTACCTGTCCAAGTTTATGGTTCGTTCATCTATTCTTTTCCCATCAAATTGTTCTGAGCATGCTTAGAAAAATATATATATAAATTTTCATTGCCTGCAACTTATTCTCGTCCTCTTCCATCGACATAACAGCCTCAACCCATGCTCGGCCCACCATTTTCGAGCAGCCCTTCCATTTGTGGCCATCGTCGAATGCACACTCGGCGTACACCCAGAAGCTCTTCCTACACCCCAGTCGAGACAAGCACCATCAAGGCTTCTGACCTCGCTTGCAACCGCATCCCACGTGCTCCGACCTTAGCCTTCACAGGGAGCCACCAATTCCCTTCCCCTTTGGCCAATGTTGCATATGCCACGGCCTCCACCATCTTTCCCGTCGTTTGCCTTCCACCTTTCACCTCGTTCGCCTTCCATCTCCAGCCGCTGCCTCCTCCGACCACCCTTCACAGGCCCGCCTGTTTCCCTCTCCACGTCAATGACCATCTTCTGATTAGCCAACTTGCTTATATATATATAAGGTTTATATAAATATATATATAAGTTCCCATTGTTCTATTTTTAAAATTTATATATATTGTATAAAGTATGTATATATATATATATATGTGTGTGTGTGTGTGTGTCAGTAACATATATTTATATAATATGCAAGTTCTATATATATTGTTATATATATATATGTATATATATATATATATATATGTCAAAAACTATGTATTTTGTTTACTGTAGCCATATTTTATATTCATAGATATTTCGATTTAAAAGTATACTGGATTTTAGTAATATAGATTTTTAATTGTGCGTGTATATATAAAACTGTATAATGTAAATTCGTATTAACATATGTATATATAAAGTTATATGAGTTTGTATAATCTGTATATATAACAGTTTACATATATTTGAAATGTTTGGGGTTTTACGTATAAGTTATAAAGTTTATATGTATATGGTTATCTGAATTTTATCAACTCGGACTGTTGTTTTAAAGCTTGCAATTCTCTTCACCGTGTACATAATCTTATGTATATATAAATATAAATATATATATATATATATATAGTTGCATGTATTGGTTTTTCCCGAGAAGCTTGGCTTAAGTGATTTTTTTAAAGGAGATACGTTTTGAATTAACTAGTGATTTTAAAATAGGTATCTAAGATTTTATTTTGGTATACATGGACCTTAAAAGATAACGATCTAATGTATATAGTATGATTTTGATAGCTGTTTTCAGAAAATTTGACTTTAAAATTTTATACATAAAGATTTGGTTTTAAATATGTAGTTTGAATTGAATAATGGAAATAAGTATATGTTTAGGATTTTTAATTTAAATGTTATATGTAAATATGTCATTTTAAATATGTACTTAAAATTGAATATTTGTTTTAAGGAAACTTATAATAATAAAAATAGTATATATTTTGTTCAGTTCATATCAAGCTAATTTGATTTATTCTCATCAATTCTGTTTATCAGCTTGTTAGCCGAATTCGTGTCAAATCTTGCTCTGCTTTAGAATTCTACTTGGATTCGTAACTCATTTCATTCTCATTTATCTCTCTAGCCTCGAAAGGTGAGCAATCACTCACGATTAACGTTCTTATATTTATTAAATTTGATTTTGTTTGAAACGACAATTGAAATATGTTATAGCTAGTTATTTAACTATTATATATATATATATATATTATATGTCATTATCTGTAACTGTTCACCTATGACATCTAACACCATTATCAGTTATTTATATTGATAATATATGCGTGTTGTTGATATATTATATTGTTATCATATATTCTCTCAATCTGCAAGTTCCCTGTTAGTATAGAATTCTCTATGGGTTGAAGTGATACATACCCAAGTGATCTTGTAGAATAGGGGAAAATCGTTTGCGTTGAAATGATAAACCCAAGCGATTTTCATTGAATTGAATTAGGGATTGCAGGTTGAAAAGATATATATACCCATAGATATTTAAATTGCGGATTGAAATGATAAATATCCATTTCACTTGACCATAGGATAGAAAATTATATATAGACACCCGTTGGTCTATATATATTTTTTGAAATGATTTCTATGGTTTTGGAAGGAAATATACGGTTTCATTAAATATTGATTTTAAGATATTATATATAAATATTATTATTTTGAAGATTTAAATTTTATATTTTTAAAATTATATGTTTGAAAATTTCAAAACTATAAGTTAGTTTTGAAATTATAAATTTTAAGACTTTATTTATAATTTTAGTATTTTAAAATATGTATAATTTAGTTTTAATACAAAATAGATTTAATAATAAGCTTTAATTTGATAAAGTTTAACTTAATTAATATATAATATGTTTAAGTATTTATTTAAAATTATATTTTTAAATAGATTTTATAATGATTTTTATAAGTTAAGGTTGGGAAGATAAATTTGAATTTATTTGAAATTGTATTTAATTAAGAATTTTAGTTAATTAAATAGATTTGAAACTTACTGAATTTGAGATTTTTAAAGGATAAGATTTTATAACTTGATTTTGGTTTAAGGCGATGAATGAATATTATAAGTTTAAATAAATTGAAGGAAATGTTTAGTTTCTTTGTAATTTGGGTTTCATTTAAATGATATTGGATTTATTAGGTGAATATTTCAAAACTGAATAATAATGAAGTTAAACTAAGATATATATGAAATTATCAAATTTAGTTTTGAAAATGTGGAATATTTTAAAGCTTTGAAATATTTTGAAATTGAATTGGTTTATTTTATGGTTCAAACTTGTATTAAAATCGACATAATTTGAAATGGTTTATTGAGAAACTGAATTGAGTTGAAATTTGTGAATTAAGATTGAATTAAATTTGAATTTTGGAATTCAAGTTGATTTGTTGTGCAATTTGAGGAAATTATTTTTTTGTATAAAGTATTTTTAAATTATATTTAAACTATTTATATATTTTACTTTATAAATTATTTTAATATAGACTATTTTACTATAGTAGTTATTTTAATAAAAACTATTTTAACTTATAACTATTTTTATATATACTATTTTATTTTATAAACTATTTTATTATATATACTAGTATTAATATCTAAACTGTTCAAGTAGGAAGTTATGGTTTCAAAGCTATGGATTTCAAAGTATTATATTACCAAGCGTTATGATTTCCAAAGTGTTATAATGTCTAAGCTTTATAATTTTGAAATTGTTATAACTCTGAAAGTGCTATGATTTTGAAAATGAATATTATTTTAAGTAAGAAATAATATCATATTGATATGGTTTTGAAATGGGTATGATATTTTGGTTTTGAAGTATGATATTTTGAATTGACCATGGTGTTATAATAATGTTTAATTGTTAAAGAGATCAGAATCAGTTATTTTCATACTCTCTGCCAATATCGAAAACCACTTTAACAACTGTGTACGTGGTGGAGATTCCAGAATAAAGTAGAATGGTAGCGACGATTCTATTTGAGGTGTATATATATGGACCTGACTCCCGTGAGTTAGCTTAAGGTGGTTAAAACAAGAGTAATTGACTGGCCAAGTGAGGTAACTCCTCCGATCAGACACATTTCTTCGATACCATTCTATTACTTTGTGATTGATTTGGGTGCACGCTCGGATTTTTGGGAGTGTGGATCGAGGTGGGCAGTAGCTGTGGCTATTTGTTACCACCGGCCCGGAAGTGTAATTGGTATATCTAGCCTGACATTGTCTAGTTGTGCTGTGTCACCTACCATATCGAGCCCATTATGAGTTTGTTTTGTACCATACCTATGGAGTGCCTTCTGATAAGCTCAGTTTACGGGAAGTTACAGTACTGTATATATGATGGGAATATATAAAAATATGTTAAGGGGGATATGGATAACGCCTTAATGTTATTTTAACTGTTTACTTTACTATACACATATTATAATAGCGTATTGTACTACATAGTTGATAGTTCCATGGATTCTTAGAGGATGGTTATCCCAAACATCCTTTGAGTTACTTGTATTTCAGTTGATATTTCACTTGAGTTAGATTTATTGATATAAGAATGATAATCCCGACTCGAGTGTTTTGTGTTTGCTTTACGCTCGGGTTAGACTAAGTGTCACAACATTTGAGACTCACCTTTGGAGTTGGAGCTTCATTTGGAGATTCATCTACCTATTCAGCTTGCAGTTATTCAGTTGACTCTAGAGATATATTCAGATTTTGTTATTTGACTATTGTATTGAGACTTCTATGTATTCGAGACCTCTATTGTATCTTGCTTAAACTATGTTATATATATATATATATATATATATATATATTGTAGCTTAATGAACTACTATTCGTTTATTTCTGCTGCTTATGGTTATATTACTCTGTATCTGTGATTCTGTGATTTATTTATTTACTGTGTATGCTGAGTTTTGCCAAATATAAATTAACAATATGATATTTTGAGCAATTCTAGTCCGGCATGTGCAGATGCGAATGGCTGAAAGTAACGGAATGTTACAGTTGGTATCAGAGCTCTGGTTTTAGGCAAAACTTAGCATATGTAGTAAATTTAATTACAGTATCACCTTCGTTCTAGCTTGAGTCTTTCTTATTTGATTCGGTTTTCCTTTGAATTTTGAAACTTCTCATTCGTTCTGAAATCCATCATTGTCTCTCCCTATTCGTGTTTTCTTGATTTTGGAGTATCCCATAACTCCACTTCGGTTGACCTCTATAATGAAACCGTTGTTCCGTCAATTCTAGAATGATTTGTAAAGGTGCGAAACTCCTTTACAGTAAGCATTGATTCACCGAAGATTTCTGTATCCTCGGTTTAAATGCTCTATCTCTTGCTATGCCAGAATTCTATCTCTTGTGATCAGATGTCGATTTGCCTCAGAATTCTATATCGATCTTATTCTTGAAATCACGGTTGACCCAGTTAAGGTCGTCTGTGATTAATATTACTCTACCATCTTTCAATTTTGTTATTTAATCATCTTATTGTCAGTCCGAGCCTATCTTCTAGTTAGAATTCTCTTTGATTTGGTTTCTCTAATTTTAATCTCTATCCTTATTTTTGGAATCCATTCTAGGATCATCGAGTCAGGGACTGTATTTGTATTAATATTAAAAATGTTTTATATATTGTGTGTTTGAGTTGTTATTATTGATTTGGGGTTTTAATCGATCCGTCTGATCAATGCCATCGATAGAAATTCCAAAACACTTAAACAGAGTAAATTACATAATATTATTTTCAAATTGGTAAATGGAACAAATTTTTTATGATTATATTATATATAAGTATAAATTTTTCTGAAATTGAATAGTTAAATAAATTGGTTGATAATATTTGATTTTCATTTATTGTTTAAAGAAATCATTAACTATTGTCACATGATATAAATAAATGAAGTTATAATACATGGTTACAAATTGATTTGGAATTTAAATGAATCTAAATTAAGAATTTGAGAATTTAATTTCTGGTATTTAGAAAATTTTCTTTAAAAATTTTAGGGTATATTATTTAGAGTATTTTCGAATAGAAATCGTTTCCAAAGAATTTCAAAAGTTTTAAATCAGTACTCTCCTCTTTTGTCGCTGGAAAATAATTTCAGCGATGACTGGAGCATCATCAACATTCATTTTCGAATTTCATAGTGAAGAGACCATTGGTAGCTTTGCTACACTTTTTTTTGAAAAAAAATGATTTATTTGAATTTATTAAATATGACATGTTATATTATATATATAGGTATATGGTTACAGATGTGATTTGATATATATATATATATATATATATATATATATATATATATATATTACATTTATCTCTAAATTGATTGGAGTTAATTGGAAACTTAATTCTTAAATTTTTATTAAAGAATGAATTCAATTTATAAAATGAAGCCAAAAAATTTGAATAAATATTTAAAACTTGAAATAATTGAATTGAAATTTTTACTTGTATAATACTCGAATTCATTTCAATATATATATATATATATATATATATATATAACTTACCTAAATTACTCAAAAGTTAACTATGTAATTAAGTAGTATACAATACAAAATGATGTTAAAGGAATTTTAAATAAAATTTTAATGGTTGAAATAAGTGTTTATACACTAAATTTATGATTATAGAAAATGTTAATTTAGATAATTGAATAATAAGATAGAGAATAAATAAATAATTAAGATTGAATTATAAGTTGAATTTAAGTTTAGAGAAATCAATAGATTTGGGAAATGAGATAAATAAAATTTGTTTAAAAAGAAACCTTTTGTAATAAACATTAATAATTTGAAATTAAATCAACTGAATGAAATATGCTATGAAATACGTTGAATTGAAATCAATTAATTGAATATAAACCAATTTAAAAATAAATGAAATTTATCTGGTTTAAATTAATTATTTCATTTTGTGTTTCAAATATATTTTTCTTCTGGTTGTTTCTATTCTCCTACCTCCTTCCTTTTCCGGGACGAAAAGTTTTGAGTGGGGGAGAGTATAACAACCCGTAAAATTTTGTTAGTTTTAATAATATGTTTAACTGAAATTTTTATGAAATTTTAAATAATTGAATTTTGAAATAAAAATTTGATATTTGGAATACGTCGACCTAAACATAGTAAATGGTAAATTTCGTCAGATAATATGGAAGTTTATTTTGTGCGTAATTCTATTTAAATGCAAGTCACTTAATATTTGATGGTGACAAATTATTTTCCAAAATTGAATATTTTACATAACAAATTTGTAAATCATCTTCTGAGTGAGGCGTCATATTTCGTTTCATCAAATTTGAACTGTTATTGCTCCATCTATCTTATTTTTGGCGTTTTAGTAGCATTTTCAGTACCGATTATCGACTTTTGACAGGATAACCATATCTCTGATATTTGTATCACAACACCAAACAGCTCATTTTGTAACACTTTTCCGCTTTCAATTTGTAATGGGTAGTAACCGTTATAAATTTCTAACGGCTATTTCCTTTCAACCATTTATCACGGTTATAACTATTACTAAACCTGGTAGTTTGGTAAATAATTAACAGCAATATGGATAAAAGTGTCATTTTATTTATTATTAGTAGTCATCTCGTTTCTCGCGCTTCTAAAATCATTTCTCACGCTTCTTTCTGTAAATCAAAAATTCAAATCTAGAGTTTTCGCTCCCTCCGTTATCGCCACGCTTCCTCTTCTGACTTGTTGCCATTCTAGCATTACCCGCCTCTGCCTCGATATTCATTTTAGGGTTATCGCCTCCTTCGCCTCCGCCTTGTTCCAGCAACGCCATTACCAGGTTATCGCCTCCTTCTACTAGCTAGTGACAAAGGTGAGGTTCTCCTCCTTTTTCCTTGCACAATTTATTGCTAATTTATATTGAATAAATTTGTTTGTATTTTGGTAGAAATTGTTCATGGAGAACATAACATTTCCATTTTAGAGTCCGTTCATTCAATATAAATCTAAAAGGGACTTGGGTTCTAGATTAGAAAATAAATTGTAATGATTCACTATAGTTTACAAACATAGCTGGTTCATGAGACAATTTTGTCAGAATTTGAATTGTTTAATGGTACCTATATAGTGAAGTATTTATAACATTAACATTAGCAATTAATATATTATTCTCTTATATTTAATGACTATTAACAGATACAAACTAGCTGAAGTTCTTTAAACTGTGTATTAATTGGAGTCTCCTCTGTTTACTTATAGCTAATCAGTTTCTGAAAAAGAAAGGATTTGTTCGCTTTAGTTTTTGTTTTTTTGGTAGTTTCTTTCATAAGACATTTTCTTATCAACGGCCAGATCAAACTTCAAATTTTATGAGAAATGTAGGAGAGACTGAGTCATCTTCTTAGCACGTAGTTCATCTTTTTAACTTATATCTGGTTCCTTTGATTTTCTTTAAGGGCTATCTTAGATTTGTTATATATAGTTAATCTCCAATCACGGTCTTTTTTCTCTATTTATTCTTCAATCAGTTTTTCCATGCTTATCATTTGATTCATCTTCAGTTTTGCTCAAAAAAATGATTATGATAAGTGGACTAGCTACACATTATTTATTTTATTTTATATATTATTATTGAACTTTCTGGTAAACATAAAACATATTTCAATTGCAGTTTTTAATGAACTAATCGCCAATTGTTTAATTCATCATAAGTTTTTGTTTCTAGTTCTTGAGTCATAATCATGCAATTATTTTACTACTTTAAGGTATTTTAACTTCTTTTTAATTAACTTCTTTTTACATGAACCGCTCCAGTTCAGTCAGAAAGTAGATCTATCTTGGAGAAATTGAATCCACCATTTCTAAAGATACATAACATTTCTTTGGAGCATTTTACATATACATCTACAGAACTTTCTTGTTAGGGTTCTAGAGAATAATAAGCCCTTGTGATTTATAGCTTGGATTTTGATGAGCAATGTTGGCATAAGATTAGGCTGTTCAAAAAAGCTAGAATTACATAAAGTACCGCAATATTCATAATCACTTTCTAGTCGAAATTCTCAAAGAGTGTAGTACTTCTTTTTACCAATTCTAGTAAGAAAATGGGCAATGTATTTACAGCAAATAATCATCCAAACTATTTTGACTCTTATACTTGAAAATATGTTCAAATGAGGAATAAGAAACTTGGGATTATTTGATACATGGTGAAGTAACTTGGGATTATCTGTACGTGGATGATCTCAGCTTATTATTCTGTTTATCAAGAAGAACCTTGGTTAATTTTAGTTATATTTTGAAGTGCAATGTGTTGTTTCATGAACATATAAGGTAGTGTTTTGTCGATAACTGAAAGTTGTATGCTCAGGTATGGCTTTCAGCACTGGTGTTGAAGTAGCTTGTAGAGTGGTTGATACTATCTAGGACCTCATACTATTCATCTTGAAACTATTATTTCCAAAGCCAACGATGAAGTTCCTGCTCCCATGAGTAAAGCCGTAGGAAGCGATGGTGCAAATTCATGTAGTAATCATTCTAAAGCTTTCCAAGATGTAAGTTATCCTTGATTTTCTTTCATTTCTACACAATAGGTTTTTAAACATGCTTCGGCTAAGTTAATTAATGATATTAAGATCTACCAAGACTGGATGTCTATACTTTCATTGGTATTAGAATACTAACTTAAAAATTGCCGAAGAGGTCGTATGATTTCCATCGACTTCCTAAAAAATACCCTGCCATTTACACATTTCTCATATTGATTTGTAAAGTGATTGTCGGTAGATGCATGCCGGAATGAAAGTCTGACTGGGTAACTTGCTTCCACAAAACAAACGCTACCTTTTTTTAGTGCAGTTAAATGCTGTGAGCTGCTATTGCAGTGTTATTTTTGTACAAAATGCATGGAGTTTGTCTGTATGACGTGATTTGATCTGAATTGATGTATACTTTTAAGTTTGATGTTTGCGAATATCAGTATGACTAAATGTCCCTCCTATTTAATTTAGATGTACATAAATCTTGTATTATTATTTAGCCTAAACAATCAAGTTATTATAGCACTAAGTTTAAATTTCAAAAGGTCATACACCATATTTGTATGATAGATGAACTTCCTCTCATTTAGTGCATTGTGTTACATGTATAGCAAATAGCAAAGAGAGTTGTTTCAGATCAATTAAATTAGTCAATGAATTATATACGTTGGGAAGTTTATGATCTGTATGTTTGAATCGTGGAAATGGATTGTCATTGGGATTTTTTCAACAACAAACTTTTTAATTTATATATGCTTAATGCATATCATTGAAAAATCCATAAAATTTTTCATTTAATGGAAATTTTCATTATAATCTTTTTCTAATAAAATTTGTCATTTTTGTACTAAAATAAAAGGAATAGTTGTGGAATAGGTGATAGCAGTGCTGCAAACAAAGAATGAAGTAGGGACTGATAATTTATCCAGCCTTGTTCTTTTTCCATATAACATGCTCTAAATGCAATTCATTTGTATGACAGAAAAAACATGGGGCAAGAAAAGAATGAAATGGTGAAGAAGGGACATGGGCCCTATCAAAATTTTATCCAATGATAGAGGTAAATTTATTTGCTACACGATATGCATTTAGTTCGTACACCAATTAAATTTTTAGTTTTTCCTACGCAACATTTGTTCTAAACTATTAAAATTCTCTTGATTTTATGATCCAATAAACACTAATGAACTAATACAATGTGTTGGATTTTTTTGAAGTATGGATTTATATTTTTCTTTTTTCTCTTTAAAATGAAATTGGACTAATATACAAGTCCCAAACAAGTCCAAAATACTTTTTTTTTGGATTTAAATTCGGTAGCGATTATAATCAGGTGAACGGTAAGTGATACAACCACTAGCATTTACGGTGGAGCTATAATGCTTTACAAGAATGGTCTAAATACCTGTAGTTTTTGAAGAATGGTAGAGTTCTAGTACCCATGACCGGGGTTTCTATGGGTGGAATGTATTATTAAAAGACACTCTTTAAAATTAAGTTATGACTTCATTTCTATCCATGATATAATTGTGCCAGTTTTTCTTTATGAATATATAATCTAAAATTTCGGACATTACTTTCACCTACATTATTGATGCTAAAGAGAAGGCATATCAATGTATCTTCTGTCATAGTCTACAATCTTAACTGTTTTGTTCTTGATGATGAAAATATATTTTCAACGTAGGAGTTGATTGAGAAACTTTGCAAGGGTGAGCTACCAAAAAACGAATATCAATGTATGAATGAACCAAGCCCTACTTTCCATGGAACCTTGCATAGTGCTGCTTTGCTTAACTCAAGCCCTATTCATACCGCTCATTCCATGAAAACAAGACGAACTCCAACATGGGCTAGGCCTCGTGGTTCAAATGATGGTTATTCAAGGTAAACTTGAACCCATATAAAGGTTTAGATTGTAGAATTATCCTATTTTATTCATATGTTGCAATAACCAACACTAATTTGTTATAATCATACAATCTTTATTATAAAAATTATTTAAGAGAAGTTATAAAGCTTTAAATCTAAGTAGCACGATGTCATATTTTTGTTGCATGACAAAGAAAACATTGGATTTTCAGACCAAAATATGTTACAAATCAAAGGTTTATTTTGACATAACAAACCTCTGTCGGTTCCCATATGAATTTATGACTATCATGAAATTTCAGGGTGTCTTTAATTTATGTATGTTTGCTGATATGTAATGTACCTTTACAGTGATTCAGTTCTGAGGCATGCATCTAGTAGCTGATAAACAGGAAGATCCTAAACAGAAATGGATCTAGAAAATTATGAAATGAGTTTTAGTAAAGCTCAATTGGCTATAATTTTAATTTTCTATTTAGAATTGCAATTATCTGCATTGATTAAAAAATTGAAAATAAATAAATTATAGGATCCTCTTGAACTCATAATGACAATCTATCGATACACAACATATTATAAGTTGTATCAAATGGTTAATCGTACCGAGTGGTTTTAATTTGAACTACTGATTGCCAATAAAAAATATTTTATTGTTTTATTCTTTTAATAAGAAAACTCCTCTTAACTTAAAAATGAAGGTAAAAAATGCACTCAATAATGAGTTAATTGATCATGACAATTAACTGTAAAAAGTAATATAAACTGAAAGAGAATAAACTGCAAACAAAACTGGAAATGCCCGTATTTGTGGAAAAACACATAAATATGAATCCAAGAAAGAATGAATCCATATATGACCGTTACAGTTAGAACCCCAACAAATATCTTATAACCTTGTCTTCGATAAGTTAGATCCATTACAATTCGGTTGGTATTAACAAAATAACAATAATAATAGTAGTTGTCCAAATAAAATTTGATATGTTGTAATGAAAACTATACACAATAATAACTCTTGCATTATCTCATATCTAACTGTATTGATTATTCACTCTGTTTCTACTTCTTGTATAAATGTATATTCCTATGTATGTGCAAGTTTCGGTAGTTTTCAAAGTATAATTTATGAGATTCTAATATAAATAAAGTTTCAAACAGTATTTATTTATTTGATATAAAAAATAAGCAATTAGTTTATAAAAACTGAGTATGGATATGGTTTTGATATAATAAAAAGTATAAAAAGTGAGTGTGGATGAATGAAGTATTTGATTTGGCTAGAGAATAAATGGGTGAGCAAAGTGTTTATGTATGTGTAAATAGTATCACCTTTATTAAATATTTTTTTTAAAACAATCTATATATTTCTTCACAACTGTAATTCCGTCGATCAAAAGCAACAATGTTTTTAAAAAAAATTGCTGCCTTGCAGGTAGGTTGGACCAATTTTGTATTAGAAATGTATAGCAGAGTAGAGCAACGTAGCATGCCTGAAGGTGTTTGGTCTGAAATTCCAATATGGCTACCAGTGGTGAGCTTATTGTTATTACGGTTTAAAACTGCATGCAAATATTGGTTTTTCCTCATTGAGAGCTCCACTTACTTGAGATCACCATTGTCATAGTGGCAAGGGCAGCGTCATTGCTTTTTACCATGATAAGAAATATCAGTTAGGCACTGGTTTACACTTCTGCTTGCTTTCTGGTAACAATTATGAAGTGTACACCGATCATAGTCCTAAACAAGGATATAAAATGGAAATCGTCTGAGTACTTGGTTTGGTTTTGGTTATGATGCCAAAACCAACTATTGCAAGGTTGCGAGGGTCAATTGGTTATGGAATAGCTGACGATCAAGTTGAGGTATACAACTGAACAAGCTTTTCTTGGAAAACTATACATAAAAACAACCTAACGAGCTCATCTTGGGCAGTTTGTAATTTAAAAAATTATGATGAAGGAACTGGGGTTGCTTTGTTAACGCATTTTGTCATTTCAATTTATTATTGATCTTAATGTCGGTATGTCATATTTTGATTGCAGTGAATTATGCACTATATATCTTTGTTTGTGTGACTTTAAAAAATCATCTTTTCTATATAATCACAAAGAACCAATTAAAAAGTCAGCTAAACACAAAGTTTGTCTGAGAAACCAATAGCATAGAACATAATGAAAATTATAAAAGACAAAAAATTGATCACTATTTATACAAATAAATCATAATTTCTACAAACCTTTAAACGCTACCAATCAGTTTATAAAAATTTAGCTATCTCAATTTCTACAAACTGAGCAATCTTAGTTTTTTTTCACTGAGCTTACTACTCAGTTACAAACTAAGCAGTGAAGCTCAGTTAAAAACTGAGATTAGCACAGTTTATAGACTATGCTATAAAGCGCAATTTTTAACCGAGCAAAGCACTCGGTATTTATTATCAGATTTGATGCAATTCTATTTTCAAGTACAATGAAGCTTTCCTTCTATTTGTTTTATAAACTGAGCATTGTTTATGCATATGCAGGCTTTGATAGAAGCTATGTAAGAAAAGAAAAAATCAAAAGCAAATAAAATTTAGCCAAGTTAGTTGATGGAGGTTTTGTAATTTGGCCGGAAAGTCGCATTCGTTGCTTGTAAGCTTCTAGATACGTTGTAGTAGTGAAATTTAAAGTTGTCACAATGTACTTTGTAGAATTTTATATGTTCTATTTCGTACGTCTGATGTTTTTTTTACTGATTTTATGGTATGTTAGTTTTGAAATTTACTCCTATTTTTACTATTGTTGTAAATTCGTATATATATAGTTGAATGAAATACTATTAGATGTTGAATAAGATATGGTTCTGTTATACCAAATTTGTAACACTTATAAGTGTTGGTAATTTTGCCACTTAATTATGCAAGGAATTCCCAACGGTTATAACCATTGAAAATTAAATATTCCCAACGGTTATAACCGTTGGGAACGTGAAGTAATTCCCAACGGTTATAGCCGTCGAGAATTACCAAGATTCCCAACGGTTATAACCGTTAGGAATTACGATTTTTTCCAACGGTTATAACCATCAGGAACTTTGGTTATTCCCAACGGTTATAACCGTTGGAAAGTACGAAAATTCCTTACGGTTATAACCGTTGGGAATGACCAAAATTCCCAACGGTTCTAACCGTTACGTTACGAAATATGTAAAAAAAATTATAACGTAGCTACTACCAACGGTTATAACCATTGGGAATTTGATTACCAACGATTATAACTGTTACAAAATGACAGTTCTGGTGTTGTGTATACCATTTTGATCGTCTCGTCGTGCTGATCTCAAGGTATATTCATTTTTGTTTTTCAAACCCCGGTATGCCGCAAAATCAGTAAACGGTTAGCCATTGCGGTTCATTATTTGAGCCTTTTGGTTTTCCACTGACCATTCGTTTGTCCCAACAGTTAGAAAATGAATGGACATTGCTTTTATTAACTCTATGAAATTCGTACTTGACTTTTACTATTCCCATCAGTTCACTTTTGGTTAGCCATCGTATTTCATCATTATCCTGGAATTCAACAGACATGATTTTTGGTGTTCCTTCCTGTTCAAATTTATGGTTCGTTCATCTATTCTTTTCCCAGCAAATTGTTCTGAGCATGCTTAGAAAAAATATATATAACTTTTCATTACCTGCAACGTATTTTCATCCTCTCCCATCGACATAGCAGCCTCAACCCACGCTCGTCCCACCATTTCCGAGCAGCTCTTCCACTCGTGTCCACCTCCGAACGCACCCACTCGGCCTACACCCAGCAGCTCTTCCCTCGGCTCAGCTGAGACAAGCACCATCAAGGCCTCTGATCTCGCTTGGAACAGCACCCCACGGGCTCCGACCCAAGCCTTCATAGTGAGCCACCAATTCCCTTCCACTTCAGCCAGTGTTGCACGTGCCGCAGCCTCCACCATCTATCCTGTTGCTCGCCTTCCACCTTTCACCTCGTTCGCCTCCCATCTCCAGCCGCTGCCTCCTTCAACCACCCTTCACAGTCCCGCTTGTTGCCCTCTCCGCGTCAATGACCATCTTTCGATTACCAGCTTGCTTATTTTGCTGAGGTATATATATATATATATATATATATATATAGTTATGTTTAGTTATATATGTGATATGTATATAGTCTGTTATATGAGTTCGTTGTTTATGTTGTATATATTACATAAAGCTACAGTATATATATATATATATATATATATATATATATATATATATATATATATATATGATATGGTAAATAGTAATATAATTGTTTTATAGAATATTGATGACAAAATTGTGTGTGTGAGTTTGATTTTACATAATACGTTGTTATACATATGTATATTTGTCTTTAAAATTTCGGCATTATATGTATATATTATATAAGGTTTATATATATTAGTTCTCATTGTTCTGTTTTTAAGATTTATATATATTGTATAAAGTATGTATATATATATATATGTGTCAGTAATATATATTTATATAATATGCAAGCTCTCTATATATATATGTCAGAAGCTATGTATTTTATTTGCTATATCCATATTTTATATTCATAGATAATTCGATTTAAAAGTATATTGGATCTTAGTAATACTGATTTTTCATTGTGTGTATATATATAGAATTGTATAATGTAAATTCATATTAACATATATATATATATAAAGTTATATGAGTTTGTATAATCTATATATATATAATTGTTTACATATATTTAAAATGTTTGGGGTTTTACGTATAAGTTAAAAAGTTTATATGTATATGGTTATTTGAATTTTATCAACTCAGACTGTTGTATAAAAGCTTGCAGTTCTCTTCTCTGTGTACATGAGTTTATATATATATGTATGTATGTATATGTATGTATATATATGTGTATATATATATATATGTATGTATATATATGTGTGTGTTTATATGTGTATATATATAGTTGCCTGTATTGGTCTTTCTCGAGAAGCTTGGCTTAAGTGATTTTTTTGAAGGAGACACATTTTGAATTAACTAGTGATTTTAATATATGTATGTAAGATTTTATTTTGGTATAGAGGGACTTTATAATGATCTAATGTATATAATATGATTTCGATAGCTGTTTTAAGAAAAGTTGAATTTAAAATTTTATACATAAAGATTTTATTTTAAATATGTAGTTTAATTGAATATTGGAAAAAAGTATATGTTTTGGATTTTTAATTTAAATGTTATATGTAAATATGTCATTTTAAATATGTATTTAAAATTGAATATTTGATTTAAGGAAATTTATAATAATAATAGTATATATTTTGTTTAGTTCACATCAAGCTAATTTGATTTATTCTCATCGATTCTATTTATCAGCTTGTCAGTCGAATTCGTGTCAAATCTTGTTTTGCTTTGGAATTTGTACTTGGATTCGTAACTCATTTCATTCTCATTTATCTCTCTGGCCTCGAAAGGTGAGCAATCACTCATGATTAGCATTTTTATATTTATTAAATTTGATTTTATTTGAAACGACAATTGAAATATACTGTTGTTAGTTATTTAACTGTTATATATATATATATATATGATATGTCATTATCTATAAATGTTCGCCTACAACATCTAACACCATTATCTGTTATTTATATTGATGATATATGCCTGCTGTTGATATATTATATTATTATCATATATACTCTCACTCTGCAAGTTCCTTATTAGTATAGAATTCTCTACGGGTTGAAATGATACATACCCGAACGATCTTGTAGAATAGGGAAAAATCGTTGTGGGTTGAAATGATATACCCAAGCGATTTTCATTGAATTGAATTGGGGATTACAGGTTGAAAAGGTATATACCCATAGATATTTAAATTACGGATTGAAATGATAAATATATGTATCACTTGACCATATGATAGAAAATTATATACAGACACCCGTTGGTCTATATATATATATATATATATATATATATATATATATATATATATATATTTGGAAATGATTTCTATGATTTTGAAAGGAAATATACGGTTTCATTAAATATTGATTTTAAGATATTATATACATAAATATTTTTATGATGGTATGAATTTTAGATTTTTAAAATTATATGTTTGAAAAGTTTAAAGCTATAAGTTAGTTTTGAAATTACTATTTTTATGATTTTATTTATAATTTTGCTATTTTAAAATATGTATGTTAGCGCCAAAATTGGTTATTAACACCCACATGTAAATAAAAGCACCAACTAACAGTCACATATAACAGATTGAGTGTATATAGAGAGTGTAAATATGAAGAATAGTCAAAATTAAGAAGAAAGCCGTAAAAACACAGAATTTTTAGTGGTTCGGCTTACTCCGGCCTACGTCCACTCTAGAAATTTCCTTTTTATTGATGTTAGAATCGATTGTAGTTACAAAATGGTAGAGTAACCTTAGCTTTAGGAAATTGAAAGCAATAGAGCAGAAAGAAGAAGATCCCTTTTCTGAACCCCCACATGCTGTATTCATAGGAAAATCCTGAGTTGTTGGGCTTTCTGAGTAGCTCGGCCCATCAGGTCCATAGCCACACCATCCTACTGAACCACACTATCATGCCGAGCCACACCGTCCTGCCGAGCCATAGTCCTGTCGAGCCGCATAGTCATGCCGAGCGGCATTCCTGCCGACCTGCATTCATGCCGACCTGCATTCCTGCCGACCTGCATTCCTGTCGAGCCGCATTCCTGTCGAGATGCATTCCTGCCGAGCTGCATTCCCGCCGAGTCGTAATCCTGCCGACCTGCATTCCTGCCGGACCTGCATTCCTGCCGACCTGCATTTCTGCCGACCTTCATTCCTGCCGAGCGGCATTATTGCCGACCTGCATTCCTACCGTGCCGCATTCCTGCCGAGCGGCATTCCTACCGACCTGCATTCCTACCGAGCCGTAATCCTGGCGACCTGCATTCCTGCCGAGCGGCATTCCTGTCGAGCCGCATTCTTGCTGACCTACATTCCTACCGACCGGCATTCCAACCGAGTGAAGTATGCCGAGCGGCATTCCAACCGAGCGAAGTATGCCGAGCGGCATATGCTAAGTGAAGTATGCCAAGCGGCATATGCTGAGTGACGTATGCCGACGCCCTTGACCGAACGACATATCCAAGTGGATTTCATCCTTTTAAACTGAATCCATCATATTCCAGCCTCGATAATCGTGAAGTTGGTTAGGTTGAATCTGCCTGTTTATGGCCTTGACAAAAGGCAGGTTAACACTTGCCCCCAAAACATGTCTTGCTATTGAAAGGTGTGTTGCCTCAAATCTGATATCCTAAATCCATATTCCGTTCATGACCATATTATTAAGTTCATGACCTCTCCGGGTTTAACCTTGAATCCGTAGACCTCACAAGGTCGTGTTACCCTGTTCCAGCGTCTGCTCTTCGGTCAAGGGTGTTAGTCCGTAAGATGATGGTTTTGAAGAGAACAACCTTAGAATAGATTATAAATATAAATACTAACATTATAAGTTTAGATATATATGTATATGCAGGATTTAATCATGTTGGTACCAGGAATGAAGACTGCACAGTATAGAGATTCAAGATATCAAGATTGAAGACTCATGAGTATCAAGATTATCAAGAGTTCAAGAATTCAAGTAATTTATTCTTTAATTAGAAAATTTTGTTAAAACTCGTAGAAAAGCACTGGCATCTTAAAATTCAATTTATTCGTGGAATGGAATCCACTTCGAGCCTGTTAAAGGGATGGAACCCTAAGTAGGATGGAACCTACGAAAAATCTAGTGGAACATTGTTTTGTATCCGCTAACTTTTTATTCAAAATGATTTTTCAAAATTATATCTTGTTTTCAAAATGATTTCAAAACCTTCCTTTTAAAAAGCATCAAAAACCTCTACCCTGATTTTAAATAATTTTAGCCTCAAAATCATCTTTAATTTCAAAGTCAAATTACTCCTGATTTTAAACTATCTTTATATAATATATTTAACTTTTAATATTTATACTTAGATTTAAATATAAAATTATAATTAAATTCTACATATATTATTTTCTACATTTACTTATGAATTTTAACTATAATCAAGTATATTTATAAGGTTTAAAATAGTTTTAATATAAGATAAAGATTGTTTTCAAAGAAAATAAAATTATCAAAAAATGCTTTGGGATGCCGACATAATCATGGTGACCATGTCGACATGGTGTCAGTTGAGTTTAAAATTTAAATTTCAAAAGAAGTGTCTATTCGTCATAACTCTTCACGAATGGACATGACTGTTGTTCTTCTATAAATAGGGGTCAGTTTCAACGAATTTTATATCAGATTTTCTGGTTTTTCACTCTTCTTCTTCCACTTTTGTTAATAAATATTTTGAAACAACCCGGAAATTTCGATCCAGAAACTTCCAGATATTTAGGAAAGGAAGAAGAGATAGAAGAAGAAGAAGAAGAAGAAGAAGAAGAAGAAACAGAAAACCAAACCCAAAGTCTCACATTCGCAGCGGATAAAATATAATATCACATAAATAATTGTTATGCAAAGTAAACTGTACTTGTCAAATTACAATTTAATATATATAAGAGTTACAATATATTTACAATCACAGAACAGACAAATCAATCTGTTTAGATACTATAATATACCACATCATAAGCTCTCCATACGTTCCTGCTCTCCAGCTCGCCTCCTGAGCTCCAGAATGTCCTTATTTGAAAATCTGTAATACTCGGTCTGACCCGAGCATTACATCAAAGTAACACCCGGGTCAGGCTGGAAACCAGCATGAGTAAACTCATTCAATATGGAATACAAAAGTATACAACTCATATAAACCCGGGGTGTGTATATCAAATTACAACATCACAAGTTGCTAGACATCACCTATTTCACAAAGAAATAATGTGCCATAACTTAGATTACTTAAATCATTCCATTACACCCTATTGATTTCACGTATCAATTTATAAAGAAACAAGTGTTTTCGGGTATTAATTAATACCTGACTCCGGTCTATTCGAATTTAGTTCATCTAAACACATGTCATTTAAATGAAATGCAACCCAACGTTAAATTAAAGGTATCACCCCTTTTTTTCCTGTAATTCATCATTGACAGATAATCACACTATCATTGCCCACCAAACACATCCTATTACGAACCTTTTCATATCAGGGGTATCAATCAATTCAGGGTATTAAATTTTCATTTAATCATACATAAGCAAGATAAATCAATCACACCATCTCGAATAAATCTAATTAAGCATAATTGAATTAAATCAATTACCTTTAAGTTCTGCCTATTAATTCAATTCAACCTAATTGATTTACCCTCCCATAATTATTCAGCTTAATTAATCCTCCTTGATTAATTATTCTCTAATCACATTTAGCTTATCATCATTATCTATTTACTCCCATTAAGAAATTATACTTAACCGTATCCCATGAATGATTATCCTTAATTAATTGCATCCATAAATCAACTCCAATTACTTATAAACAGTAATTTCCCTCTGTAATTACTTACTTAAGTAATTAATTCCTTACTTAATTATTAATCCCTTTTGATTAATTACACCAGGTAATCTATCCTTAATTACTTCTACTAAGTAATTACCCTTTTATTACTTCCCAATAAGTAATTCCTTTTAAATAATTAATTTCATCCTCTAATAATGAATTACTTCACTAAATCTTATCAAATATTTATATTTAATTAACCTCCAAGAGCTTACCTTTAATTAATTATCAAATAAATTACAATCGGGTAATCCATCCCTTAATTTCCCTCAAACCAAATTAAATAAATCTTAATTGTGGATTAATTATCCTTTAACCAATAATTAATAAATCTTAATTATTGATTAACACAACTTAATCACAAATTAGATATTTCTTAATTACCAGTTAATTAGTCATTGAATTACTTAATTACTTAATTACTTATATATTAGTCATTCATTAATTAACTTAAGTAGTTAATTACAAATTTATTTATCAATTAATCGAAACTCTAATTATAATTTAATTATTCTCAATTACTTTCTAAAAAAATTAATTGAATAATTAACCATCTTAACTAACATTTAAAAGAGATCATCTTTAACTTTGAAAATTAGACCATTATTAACTACAACCCTTTAATGTTAATAATTTTATACTTAACATAAATTAATTACTAAATTGAGATGATTAATTAAGAGTTAAAACATTTTAAAGTATTCACTAAAATAATTAAGACCTGTATAAGTCTTGACTCAAATTAGATCAATATTTATAATGTTCATAGAACTTAAACTATTTAAAGCACCACTTGTTTATCCTCATTTTATAATATTGTAGTACTGTAAAACCGAGACTCCACTGTTCTTACTCGGGTCACACTTCGCGTTGCCCTTCCATTTTCCCAAGACTTTCACCTATTCTTTCACGCAACACACTTCTTCTATCCCTTTTTTATTTAAGTCTAAGTTTGGAACTTAAATCTGGAAAGGAAGCTACACAGTCCAGACACAATTCGAGGCAATCACTATGCTTACTCGAGGAACTACTCGAGTACTCACAACAACAAAAAAACACTGACACAAACCCATGCCCGTACACCTGCACAGATCATCCACGATGATGCCACCTCCGGCGCCACCTCGAACAAGTCGCCTACCAACCCCACGTGCCACCTCAACCTTCGAACGAGCACCACGAAGCCCTCATCAAAAACCAGACTTCCATTCGAAACAAAAACTTACGACCATCCAACAAATCGATTCGCCACATCTTACTCTGACCATCGGAGGTGCCGCAGCTCCGGCCCCGCCTCGCTGACCGACCATGCTACCCTCCTTTGCAATTCCACGCAGCTCGATCATCCAGAGAGGAAGTAAACACCTCTTCTCTGACCTTAACCAAAAAAAAAAGAGTTAAAACCTATAATGTCTTCACCAAGCCGCAACAAATCCCAGAAAATTCGATCATCAATTTTTTCATGATCCACATCCAACAGACCACCTCCTGTCCAAACTTCATCATCCAGTTCAACGCCACTCACTGGAATTTGACTAAAAAGTAAATTCCGTTCAACACCCAAAATTTCGCAATTTACAAACCTGAAATCCTTGATTTTATTTTTAAAAATCATCATTTCATATAATACATTAGATTATATATTCGAATACATAGTTTATTCAAAACGAGATTTTGAAATATTCATACATTTACTGTAGTTCTTTATTTTGTTTAAAACCATCTTGAAATCTTTCCTGAATTATTTTTAGATCGAATATTCCGTAATTCCAAACATGTTTTGCTTATATACCAATCTCTAAAAAGAAATTAGGGAAGAAGATATTCGATCTGGAACATGTTAAAAAAACAGTACAAGAAGAACAAAGTTTACATATACTGCTATGCACTCATTTACTCAAGTACTATATACATTAACAAAATTATCAGGCAAACACTTAAGTTATCATCCATCAAGTTTTACTTTAAACATTTATTTACCCGAACCACTTTTAAGTTGTTTGAATTTAATTTAATTTACTGTTCCAGTTTTGAACAGAGATTTATTTCCGTGTTCCATTTTTGTATATGATTATTATCACACATATATATACTTATAATCATTTCAAAACAACATGCACAGCATAGATCACATCATAATTCCAAAAATCATTACATGCAAATTTTAAGATGTACCAGAAGTTTTCAGAGTTACTCACAAATTCTAAAACCAGAGAAGCCCAGGAAATGTTTCCCTTTGAATCTGAAAATCTGGAGTTTCTACTCGCTTAATTGCTGAACTAAATCCCTCTTGGTTGCTTGATTCAAAATTGAACTTTGGAAACTTGTCAGTTTGTTTTGAATCTTATTTTTTTAAGATGATCTGGAATTGATTCACTTGAGCTTGATTTCGATTTGTGACCTTCCAGGTTCTATGTTTCATCATTTGATTCCTAAACTGAAATCCCTTGAGATGGTCTAAGCTTAGAAACTAAGATTCTTTAACTTGATTTTTTCTATTTTCTGGTTTTCAAGTTTGTTTACAGCTTTTGTCCTTCAATATTCTTGTTTTTGAAATAGGAAACAAGGGAAAAATAAGAAAGATGAAGATAGTATGTTTTGTATAGATTTAAGTTGGATTTACTAAATTTTAAAGAAAATAGAATGACAAATGTGACACTTGTTTATAGAATTAACACTTGTCTTATCTTAATTTTATTTGTTAACACATGTAAATTTACATGCATAAATAGATTTCTAAATGTTTTATAAAGCTTTTATAATTAACTTTCTACTTTATAAATACATATTTTAATTTATATACATAAATTTCTTTAAAAAGAGAATGATATAAAATAATTTATGTTTTAAATAAAATAAAAATACATTTTAAAACCAAAGTAAAATCTAAGATATATATATATATATATATATATATATATATATCTTTTGAACTTCAATTTAAATATCCAAATTCAAATAAAATTTCAAGTCAATTCTACATATACATACTTTTAAACAAATACAAATCCAACTTGTATATAATAATTCTGTTTAAAATCTATGTATATATATACAACACAATTACAAATATAAATGTTTATCTGATCAGATTCATTTGTTCAATATATAAATTTAGTATTTCTATTAATTAACCTAATTATCTTATTAATTACAATGCCTAGAAATCCGGGTTATTGCATTCCTCCCCCCGTAGAATCTTTTCGTCCTCGAAAAGAAACAAAGCCAAAATTTATATAATACCTAATATTAGTTAAATCACCTTTTTATTATTCTTAAAACACTTTAAAATCTATATAATATCACAAAACAGTTTTGTAGAAATATTTTTTATAACTTGATGTCTCAGCCAGTCCATCCTTGTTCTCACAGAAATTCGGTCGTACATTGATCAGGCGTATGACTGAAAATCTATAAGTGCTTGGCAGACCCGATTTTAACACCCAGTGAAAATACTTTGAAAAATAGTTTCATTGAAAATATTGAAAACAGTTTTTGAAAACAGAGGATATATTTTTGGTGAGAATGCTCTGGAAATCATCACCCCCATCCATGGTCACAGTTACATTCCAAGGTTACGTTGCCGTCGCAGCAAAAGTCCATGTAACTGCAGGCTCTCCGCGGCCTCTCGATTACGCCATGGAACCCACAACAGATCGCAGTTACATTTCAGGGTTACGTTGCCATCACAGCAAAAGTCCATGTAACTGCAGGCTCTCAGCGGCCTCTGATTTTCACTGTCGAAATGAAACTTCTCCACTCCTATATAGGTCGCAGTCTACCGATATAAAATCAAACGCAGACTGTTGGCTCTCAACGGCACACACGACTTTCGCTATGTTATACCATAGGTCGCAGTCTACCGATATAAAATCAAACGCAGACTGTTGGCTCTCAGCGACACACACGACTTTCTCTATGGTATACTCTACTCCTAATCCCCAGGAACTAGTTTTGTCCAGACTCCTCACAGGATCAACTTTAGAACCCCCCTTGGGGCTCAAGGCAGCACCACCCGGTGGAACTCCTGAGAAGTTCATTTCAAGGGAGCACCTTTTTTCCCCAGAGCCATCATCAAAACATTTTATACTATACACATATAGTATCTTCAAATCATACACCTAGTTTGATCTCATACAAAGCTCCTTTACACAAAATTGATTATTCCAAAAATCGATAATTCTCAAACTAGGCTTCCCAAATTCAATATTGATTTTACCCAAAAATCAAAATCCTTTCCAAATCCAAAGGTTCCCAAAACCTTTTTCCAAAATCCTCATAAGATCCTTAATATGTATATACATATATATATATATATAATCTTTAAAACTTTGGATCATTTCAAACTTGTATAAAACTCCTTTTATACTTCAAAACACTTTCAAAATCCTTTTTTTTGGCAAAAGATTCAACAAGGGAAATTTCATTTTATAAAACAAAGATATTTAACTTTGTTTACTCAAAATAAAATATTCAAATTTGATTACTCCTTTCAATATCATTTTCATTCAAATCCGTACGATGTACACAAATCATCCGTACGCTATACCAATCTGATCGTTCACTCGATCACATAATTTCTCTTCCGAACTAGTATCGTCCACCCGACTTTCTAGTGCGGACTCAGATCTGGTTTCTTGATCAGAAACCGTCATTCTCCTTGCATAGTTATAACTATGATAGAGAACATCCAGAACCAATCAACAATCCATATCCGGGTTTGCCATCGAAAATCGAGTGAGAAATTCCACTCGGATCGATATATCTATCTCAAAATTCTGTGTTCGAATCTGGATCATTTCACCATGAGAATAGAAGAACATACGTACACCCTACGTATTTATCTTTATTGGTTATTAGCCAAATCAATTCCATTTCTATTCACATTTACTTTGATTTCGTTCACTTACTCTCAATTGCTTCAATCCATTTGGATTATCACCTCTATTCTTATCTCGATTGGGTATTTAACCAATAACAGTTTGAACTCCGACCAGTTTATTTAGAAAATAGCTTGAAAACTTTTAAAATAGATAAGTAGTTGAAAAATAATTGCTAGTTTTTAAAATAGGTGTAAAATAGGTAGAAAATAGTTAAAATAATTATAGAAATTTTAGATAATTGCAAAATAATAGTAAGATAGTAATTAGTTTATAAAATAGTTGAAAAATTGTTAAACAGTTTCAAAAATAATTGTAAAACAAGTATAAGAAAATTTGTCTTTTAAAAGAAAGGTTGTATATATAATGAATAGCTTCAAAAAAATAGGTTTGTATTTAAACAATTTATATTAAAAATAGTAGTCAAAACTATTCACTTCCCAATCTCCATTCTCATCAATTCAATTTAAATTTCCACTTCCATTTAAATTGACCCAACTCCAATTTAAATAATCTTAAATTTCCATTGAAATTAACCCCAATTCAAGTTGAATTAACCTCAGTCACTTTTCAAAATTTAACTTTATTCAACCTTGATCTCAAATTCTACTAATTTAAATAAATTCCAATTTATTTCTGCTCCAATTTGAATTAATCCCAATTTCAAACTCCATTTCCAAATCAAGTTGAATTATTCTTGATTTCCTCCCAAATTCAATTCAAATTCCATTTGAATTTTAAAACTATTAAACTTTAATTACAATTCCAAATTATTCAAATCAGTCCAATTCAAATTTTCCATTTGAATCTTATACTCATACATCTTCAATCACCTTATCAATTAATTCAAATCAAATTCAATTTGAACTAATTCAAATTTCAAATTTAAACCATCTCGAATTATATAAATTCGAGTTAATACTTCAAATGTTGATTTAATTCCTTTAAATCAATTTACCTTTATAGTTTTAAACAATTTAATTCTGAGTTCGGATTTTTAAAATTCCATTTTAAATTATCTTTACTTAACTCATTACAATGTCCAAGTTAGAGTTTCAAACAATTTTTCAAATCTTAAGTTCAAAGGAATTCCATATCCTTAATTTTAAATTTAAGTTAAATTTTATTTATCTCTACAATGGACATATTACCACAATCCATTTCTTCATTTATTTAAACAAATCAACATGCAATTTAAAGATTTTTAATAACAATAGGATAATATCGTCCAATTATTTCAAAACATCCATCCATTTCCAATTTTTGGATCTCAAACCCTAGTTGAGATCACTCAAACTCCCTAATTCAAATCAACCATTTAACTTTCCAGATTAAAATCCAATTTCATCTTGAAATTTCCAAATCAAGTTGACCATTCCAAATTATTTAACTTTTCCCAAAGTTAAACTCAATTCACTTAATCCAGTCAACCTTACCCAGTTTGAATTTCCGTTTCAAATTTTGAACTTCTCATAAATAATCTTCCCACTAATTAAGTTCAAAGACCTATCACCTTTGGTATCACATCTTATTCCAAATTTAAAACTCAATATTTAGAGTTTATTTCAAACCAACTTTGATATTATGTATATCCACATGTATACATATTAATTTCTTTTACATACCAAGTTATACTTTAAAATTTTAAACCACCTTTGGTTTTTAATTCAAAACAAATTTCTTTAAATTTTCAAACAACTCTTGTTTGAAATAGGACCATTTCATTCAATTGCATTAAATAATATTATTTATTGTTTCTTTAAATTAATTACGCCATTAATTAATTCCAATTAATCACATTCGGTAATTAACTTATTTCTTAGTTACCTTCATTAAGTAATTGTCATTTAAATAACTTATCTCTAGTTACTTCATTAACTAACTTCCTCTTAATTTATCATTTCCAATTATTATCCATTAATTAATCTCATTAAATAAAGTTTAATTAACATAAATTGATTGATTATCCTTATCCTGAAACCTTTCCCAAAGTCAAGATTTAATTTCAGTTTGGTTGTATTTCTATTACTTCTTAATTTAATTTAATAATTTAACAACCAATTCCTTTACTATTTGTTAGAAAGAAATATTGCTTTATATATCAAAATATATTTTTATATAAAATTATTTAAAATCTTTATATAAGAAAATACAAGTATGCTCTCTCATGTATATATACACTCAATTCATTCTAGGGTACCACTTACCCTATCCTTAATGAGTAATCCCACCAGAGCCAAGGTTCTCGCCTAACCTTCAGCTCTGATACTAAATGAAACAACCCAGAAATTTCGATCCAGAAACTTCTAGATAGTTAGGAAAAGAAGAAGAGGTAGAAGAAGAAGAAAAAACAGAAAACCAAACCCAAAGTCTCACATTCGCAGCAGATAAAATATAATATCACATAAATAATTGTTATGCAAAGTAAACTGTACTTGTCAAATTACAGTTTAATATATATAAGAGTTACAACATATTTACAATCATAGAACAGACAAATCAATCTGTTTAGATAATATAATATACCACATCATAAGCTCTCCATACGTTCCTGCTCTCCAGCTCGCCTCCTGAGCTCCAGAATGTCCTTACCTGAAAATCTGTAATACTCGGTCTGACCCGAGCATTACATCAAAGTAACACCCGGGTCATGCTGGAAACCAGCGTCAGTAAACTCATTCAACATGGAATACAAAAGTATAAAACTCATATAAACCCGAGGTGTGTATATCAATTTACAACACACAAGTTGCTAGACATCACCTATTTCACAAAGAAATAATGTGCCAGAACTTAGATTACTTAAATCATTCCATTACACCCTATTGTTTCACGTATCAATTTATAAAGAAACGAAGTGTTTTCGGCTATTAATTAATACCCGACTCCGGTCTATTCGAATTTAGTTCATCTTAACACATGTCATTTAAGTGAAATGCAACTCAACTTTAAATTAAAGGTGTCACCCCTTTTTTTCTTGTAATTCATCATTGACAGATAATCACACTATCATTGCCCACCAAACACATCCAATTACGAACCTTTTCATATCAGGGGTATCAATCAATTCAGGGTATTAAATTTTCATTTAATCATACATAAGCAAGATAAATCAATCACACCATCTCGAATAAATCTAATTAAGCATAATTGAATTAAATCAATTACATTTAAGTCCTGCCTATTAACTCATTTCAACCCAATTAATTTACCCTCCCATAATTATTCGTCTTAATTAATCCTCCTTGATTAATTATTCTCTAATCACATTTAGCTTATCATCATTATCTATTTACTCCCAATGAGAAATTATATTTAACCATATCCCATGAATGATTATCCTTAATTAATTGCGTCCATAAATCAACTCCAATTACTTATAAACAGTAATTACCCCTCTGTAATTACTTACTTAAGTAATTAATTCCTTACTTAATTATTAATCCCTTTTGATTAATTACACCAGGTAATCTATCCTTAATTACTTCTACTAAGTAATTACCCTTTTATTACTTCCCAATAAGTAATTCCTTTTAATTAATTAATTTCATCCTGTAATAATGAATTACTTCACTAAATCTTATCAAATATTTATATTTAATTGACCTCCAAGAGCTTACCTTTAATTAATTATCAAATAAATTACAATCGGGTAGTCCATCCCTTAATTTCCCTCAAACCAAATTAAATAAATCTTAATTGTGGATTAATTATCCTTTAACCAATAATTAATAAATCTTAGTTATTGATTAACACAACTTAATCACAAATTAGATATTTCTTAATTACCAGTTAATTAGTCATTGAATTACTTAATTACTTAATTACTTATCTATTAATCATTCATTAATTAACTTAAGTAGTTAATTACAAATTTATTTATCAATTAATCCAAATTCTAATTATAGTTTAATTATTCTCAATTACTTTCTAAAAAATTAATTGAATAATTAACCATCTTAACTAACATTTAAAAGAGATCATCTTTAACTTTGAAAATTAGATCATTATTAACTACAACCCTTTAATGTTAATAATTTTATACTTAAAGTAAATTAATTACTAAATTGAAATAATTAATTAAGAGTTAAAACATTTTAAAGTATTCACTAAAATAATTAAGACCTGTATAAGTCTTGACTCAAATTAGATCAATATTTATAATGTTCATAGAACTTAAACTGGTTAAAGCACCACTTGTTTATCCTCATTTTATAATATTGTAGTACTGTAAAACCGAGACTCCACTGTTCTTACTCGGGTCACACTTTGCGTTGCCCTTCCATTTTCCCGAGACTTTCACCTATTCTTTCACGCAACACGCTTCTTCTCTCTCTTTTTTTATTTAAGTCTAAGTTTGGAACATAAATCTGGAAAGGAAGCTACACAGTCCAGACACAACTTGAGGCAATCACTATGCATACTCGAGGAACTACTCAAGTACTCACAACCAAAAATAACAGTGACACAAACCCATGCCCGTACACCTGCACAGATCATCCACGATGATGCTACCTCCGGCGCTACCTCGAACAAGTCGCCTACCGACCCCACGTGCCACCTCAACCTTTGAACGAGCACCGCGAATCCCTCATCAAAAACTGGACTTCCATTCGAAACAAAAACTTACGACCATCCAACAAATAGATTCGCCACATCTTACTCTGACCATCGGAGGTGCCGCAGCTCCGGCCTCGCCTCGCCGACCGACCATTCTACCCTCCTTTGCAATTCCACGCAGCTCGATCATCCAGAGAGGAAGTAAACACCACTTCTCCGACCTTAACCAAAAACAACAGTTAAACCCTAGAATGTCTTCACCAAGCCGCAACGAATCCCAGAAATTTCGATCATCAATTTTCTCGTGATCCACATCCAACAGACCACCTCCTATCCAAACTTCATCACCCAGTTCAGCGCCACACACCGGAATTTGACTAAAAAGTAAATTCCGTTCAACACCCAAAATCTCGCAATTTATAAACCTAAAATCCTTGATTTTTATTTTTAAAAATCATCATTACGTATAATACATTAGATTATATATTCGAATACATAATTTATTCAAAACGAGATTTTAAAATATTCATGCATTTACTGTAGTTCTTTATTTTGTTTAAAACCATCTTGAAATCTTTCCTGAATTATTTTTAGATGGAATATTCCGTCATTCCAAACATGTTTTGCTTATATACCAATCTCTAAAAAGAAATCAGGGAAGAAGATATTTGATCTGGAACATATTAAAAAAAACTGTACAAGAAGAACAGAGTGTACATATACTGCTATGCACTCATTTACTCAAGTACTATATACATTAACAAAATTATCCGGCAAACCCTTAAGTTATCATCCATCAAGTTTTACTTTAAACATTTATTTACCCGAACCACTTTTAAGTTGTTTGAATTTAATTTAATTTACTGTTCCAGTTTTGAACAGAGATTTATTTCCATGTTCCAGTTTTGTATATGATTATTATCACACATATATATACTTATAATCATTTCAAAACAACATGCACATCATAGATCGCATCATAGTTCCAAATATCATTACATGCAAATTTTAAGATGTACCAGAAGTTTTCAGAGTTACTCACAAATTCTAAAACCAGAGAAGCCCAGGAAATGTTTCCCTTTGAATCTGAAAATCTGGAGTTTCTACTCGCTTGATTGCTGAACTAAATCCCTCTTGGTTGCTTGATTCAGAATTGAACTTTGGAAACTTGTCAGTTTGTTTTGAATCTTGTTTTTTTAAGATGATCTGGTGTTGATTCACTTGAGCTTGAATTCGATTTGTGACCTTCCAGGTTCTACGTTTCACCATTTGATTCCTAAACTGAAATTCCTTGAGATGGTCTGGGCTTAGAAACTAAGATTCTTTAACTTGATTTTTTCTATTTTCTGGTTTTCAAGTTTGTTTACAGCTTTTGTCCTTCAAGATTCTTGTTTTTGAAATAGGAAACAAGGGAAAAATAAGAAAGATGAAGATAGTATGTTTTGTATAGATTTAAGTTGGATTTACTAAATTTTAAAGAAAATAGAATGACAAATGTGACACTTGTTTATAGAATTAATACTTGTCTCATCTTAATTTTATTTGTTAACACATGTAAATTTACATGCATAAATAGATTTCTAAATGTTTTATAAAACTTTTATAATTAACTTTCCACTTTATAAATACATATTTTAATTTATATACATAAATTTCTTTAAAATGAGAATGATATAAAATAATTTATGTTCTTAATAAAATAAAAATACATTTTAAAACCAAAGTAAAATCTAAGATATATATCTATCTTTTGAACTTCAATTTAAATATCCAAATTCAAATAAAATTTCAAGTCAATTCTACATATACATACTTTTAAACAAATACAAATCCAACTTTTATATAATAATTCTGTTTAAAATCTATGTATATATATACAACACAATTACAAATATAAATGTTTATCTGATCAGATTCATTTGTTCAATATATAAATTTAGTATTTCTATTAATTACAATGCCCAGAAATCCAGGTTATTACATTCCTCCCCCTTAGAATCTTTTCGTCCTTGAAAAGAAACGAAGCCAGAATTTATATAATACTTAATATTAGTTAAATCACCTTTTTATTATTTTTAAAACACTTTAAAATCTATATAATATCACAAAACAGTTTTATAGAAATACTTTTTATAACTCGATGTCTCAACCAGTCCATCCTTGTTCTCATAGAAATTTGATCATACGTTGATCAGGCGTATGATTGGAAATCTATAAGTGTTTGGCAGACCCGATTTCAACACCCAGTGAAAATACTTTGAAAAATAGTTTCATTGAAAATATTGAAAACAGTTTTTGAAAACAGAGGATATATTTTTGGTGAGAATGCTCTGGAAATCATCACCGCCATCCATGGTCATAGTTACATTCCAGGGTTACGTTGTCGTCGCAGCAAAAGTCCATGTAACTGCAGGCTCTCCGCGGCCTTTCGATTACGCCGTGGAACCCACAACAGATCACAGTTACATTCCAGGGTTACGTTGCCATCACAGCAAAAGTCCATGTAACTGCAGGCACTCAGCGGCCTCTGATTTTCACCGTCGAAATGAAACTTCTCCACTCCTACATAGGTCGCAGTCTACCGATACAAAATCAAACGCAGACTGTTGGCTCTCAACGGCACACACGACTTTCGCTATGTTATACCATAGGTCGCAGTCTACCGATATAAAATCAAACGCAGACTGTTGGCTCTCAGCGACACACACGACTTTCGCTATGGTATACTCTACTCCTAATCCCCAGGAACTAGTTTTGTCCTGACTCCTCACATGATCAACTTTAGAACCCCCCCCTTGGGGCTCAAGGCAGCACCACCCGGTGGAACTCCTGAGAAGTTCATTTCAAGGGAGCGCCTTTTTTCCCCAGAGTCATCATCAAAACATTTTATACTATACACATATAGTATCTTCAAATCATATACCTAGTTTGATCTCATACAAAGCCCCTTTACACAAAATTGATTATTCAAAAAATCGATAATTCTCAAACTAGACTTCCCAAATTCAATATTGCCCAAAAATCAAAATCCTTTCCAAATCCAAAGGTTCCCAAAACCTTTTTCCAAAATCCTCATAAGATCCTTAATATGTATATACATACATATATATATAATCTTTAAAATTTTGGATCATTTCAAACTTGTATAAAACTCCTTTTATACTTCAAAACACTTTCAAAATCCTTTTCTTCTGGCAAACGATTCAACAAGAGAAATTTCATTTTATAAAACAAAGATATTTAACTTTGTTTACTCAAAATAAAATATTCAAATTTGATTACTCCTTTCAATATCATTTTCATTCAAATCCGTACGATGTACACAAATCATCCGTACGCTATACCAATCTGATCATTCACTCGATCACATAATTTCTCTTCCGAACTAGTATCGTCCACCCGACTTTCTAGTGCGGACTCAGATCTGGTTTCTTGATCAGAAACCGTCATTCTCCTTGCATAGTTATAACTATGATAGAGAATATCCAGAACCAATCAACAATCCATATCCGGGTTTGCCATCAAAAATCGAGTGAGAAATTCCCCTCGGATCGATATATCTATCTCGAAATTCTGTGCTCGAATCTGAATCAAATCACTATGCGAATAGAAGAACATTCGTACACCCTACGTATGTATCTTTATTTGTTATTAGCCAAATCTATTCCATTTATATTCACATTTACTTTGATTTCATTCACTTACTCTTAATTGCTTCAATCCATTTGGATTATCACCTCTATTCTTATCTCGATTGGGTATTTAACCAATAACAGTTTGAACTCCGACCTGTTTATTTAGAAAATAGCTTGAAAAATTTAAAAATAGATAAGTAGTTGAAAAATAATTGCTAGTTTTGAAAATAGGTGTAAAATAGGTAGAAAATAGTTAAATAATTATAGAAATTTTAGATAATTGCAAAATAATAGTAAGATAGTAATTAGTTTATAAAAAAGTTGAAAAATTGTTAAACAGTTTCAAAAATAATTGTAAAACAAGTATAAGAAAATTTGTCTTTTAAAAGAAAGGTTGTATATATAATGAATAGCTTGAAAAAAAATAGGTTTATATTTAAACAATTTATGTTAAAAATAGTCCAGACTCAAAACTATTCCCTTCCCAATCTCCATTCTCATCAATTCAATGTAAATTTCCACTTCCATTTAAATTGACCCAACTCCAATTTAAATCCTTAAATTTCCATTGAAATTAACCGCAATTCAAGTTGAATTAACCTCAGTTTCTTTTCAAAATTTAACTTTATTCAACCTTCATCTCAAATTCTACTAATTTAAATAAAATCCAATTTATTTCTACTCCAATTTGAATTAATCCCAATTTCAAACTCCATTTCCAAATCAAGTTGAATTATTCTTGATTTCCTCCCAAATTCAATTCGAATTCCATTTGAATTTTAAAACTATTAAACTTTAATTACAATTCCAAATTATTCAAATCAGTTCAATTCAATTTTTCCATTTGAATCTTATACTCATACATCTTCAATCGCCTTTTCAATTAATTCAAATCAAATTCAATTTGAACTAATTCAAATTTCAAATTTAAACCATCTCGAATTATATAAATTCGAGTTAATACTTCAAATGTTGATTTAGTTCCTTTAAATCAATTTACCTTTATAGTTTTAAACAATTTAATTCTGAGTTCAAATTTTTAAAATTCCATTTTAAATTATCTTTACTTAACTCATTACAAGTTTCAAGTAAGAGTTTCAAACAATTTTTCAAATCTTAAGTTCAAAGGAATTCCATATCCTTAATTTTAAATTTAAGTTAAATTTTATTTATCTCTACAATGGATATATTACCACAATCCATTTCTTCATTTATTTAAACAAATCAACATGCAATTTAAAGATTTTTATTAACAATAGGATAATATCGTCCAATTATTTCAAAACATCCATCCATTTCCAATTTTCGAATCTCAAACCCAAGTTGAGATCACTCAAACTCCCTAATTCAAATCAACCATTTACCTTTCCAGGTTAAAATCCAATTTCATCTTGAAATTTCCAAATTAGGTTGACCATTCCAAATTATTTAACATTTCCCAAAGTTAAACTCAATTCACTTAATCCAGTCAACCTTACCCAGTTTGAATTTCCGTTTCAAATTTTGAACTTCTCATAAATAATCTTCCCACTAATTAAGTTCAAAGACCTATCACCTTGAGCATCACATCTTATTCCAAATTTAAAACTTAATGTTTAGAGTTTATTTCAAACCAACTTTGATATTATGTATATCCACATGTATACATATTAATTTCTTTTACATACCAAGTTATACTTTAAAATTTTAAACCACCTTTGGTTTTTAATTCAAAACAAATTTCTTTAAATTTTCAAACAACTCTTGTTTGAAATAGGACCATTTCATTCAATTGCATTAAATAATATTATTTATTGTTTCTTTAAATTAATTATGCCATTAATTAATTCCAATTAATCACATTCGGTAATTAACTTATTTCTTAGTTACCTTCATTAAGTAATTGTCCTTTAAATAACTTATCTCTAGTTACTTCATTAACTAACTTCCTCTTAATTTATCATTTCCAATTATTATCCATTAATTAATCTCAATAAATAAAGTTTAATTAATTACATAAATTAATTGATTATCCTTATCCTGAAACCTTTCCCAAATTCAAGATTTAATTCAGTTTGGTTGTATTTCTATTGCTTCTTAATTTAATTCAATAATTTAACAACCAATTCCTTTACTATTTGTTAGAAAGAAATATTGCTTTATATATCAAAATATATTTTTATACAAAATTATTTAAAATCTTTATATAAGAAAATACAAGTACGCTCTCTCATATATATATACACACTCAATTCATTCTAGGGTACCACTTACCCTATCCTTAATGAGTAATCCCACCAGAGCCAAGGTTCTCTCTTAACCTTCAGCTTTGATATGAAATGAAACAACCCGGAAATTTCGATCCAGAAACTTCCAAATAGTTAGGAAAAGAAGAAGAGATAGAAGAAGAAGAAGAAGAAGAAGAAACAGAAAACCAAACCCAAAGTCTCACATTCGCAGCGGATAAAATATAATATCACATAAATAATTGTTATGCAAAGTAAACTGTACTTGTCAAATTACAATTTAATATATATAAGAGTTACAACATATTTACAACAGACAAATCAATCCGTTTAGATACTATAATATACCACATCATAAGCTCTCCATACGTTCCTGCTCTCTAGCTCGCCTCCTAAGCTCCAGAATGTCCTTACCTGAAAATCTGTAATACTCGGTCTGACCCGAGCATTACATCAAAGTAACACCCGGGTCAGGCTGGAAACCAGCGTGAGTAAACTCATTCAACATGGAATACAAAAGTATACAACTCATATAAACCCGGGGTGTGTATATCAATTTACAACATCACAAGTTGCTAGACATCACCTATTTCACAAAGAAATAATGTGCCAGAACTTAGATTACTTAAATCATTCCATTACACCCTATTGATTTCACGTATCAATTTATAAAGAAACGAAGTGTTTTCGGGTATTAATTAATACCCGACTCCGGTCTATTCGAATTTAGTTCATCTTAACACATGTCATTTAAGTGAAATGCAACTCAACTTTAAATTAAAGGTGTCACCCCTTTTTTTCCTATAATTCATCATTGACAGATAATCACACTATCATTGCCCACCAAACACATCCAATTACGAACCTTTTCATATCAGGGGTATCAATCAATTCAGGGTATTAAATTTTCATTTAATCATACATAAGCAAGATAAATCAATCACAACATCTCAAATAAATCTAATTAAGCATAATTGAATTAAATCAATTACCTTAAGTCCTGCCTATTAATTCATTTCAACCCAATTGATTTACCCTCCCATAATTATTCATCTTAATTAATCCTCCTTGATTAATTATTCTCTAATCACATTTAGCTTATCATCATTATCTATTTACTCCCATTAAGAAATTATACTTAACCATATCCCATGAATTATTATCCTTAATTAATTGCATCCATAAATCAACTCCAATTACTTATAAACAGTAATTGCCCCTCTGTAATTACTTACTTAAGTAATTAATTCCTTACTTAATTATTAATCCCTTCTGATTAATTACACCAGGTAATCTATCCTTAATTACTTCTACTAAACAATTACCCTTCTATTACTTCCCAATAAGTAATTCCTTTTAATTAATTAATTTCATCCTGTAATAATGAATTACTTCGCTAAATCTTATCAAATATTTATATTTAATTAACCTCCAGGAGCTTACCTTTAATTAATTATCAAATAAATTTCAATCGTGTAATCCATCTCTTAATTTCCCTCAAACCAAATTAAATAAATCTTAATTGTGGATTAATTATCCTTTAACCAATAATTAATAAATCTTAATTATTGATTAACACAACTTAATCACAAATTAGATATTTCTTAATTACTAGTTAATTAGTCATTGAATTACTTAGTTACTTAATTACTTATCTATTAATCATTCATTAATTAACTTAAGTAGTTAATTACGAATTTATTTATCAATTAATCCAAACTCTAATTATAATTTAATTATTCTCAATTACTTTCTAAAAAAATTAATTGAATAATTAACCATCTCGACTAACATTTAAAAGAGATCATCTTTAACTTTGAAAATTAGACCATTTTTAGCTACAACCCTTTAATGTTAATAATTTTATACTTAACATAAATTAATTACTAAATTGAAATGATTAATTAAGAGTTAAAACATTTTAAAGTATTCACTAAAATAAGTAGGACCTGTATAAGTCTTGACTTAAATTAGATCAATATTTATAATGTTCATAGAACTTAAACTGGTTAAAGCACCACTTGTTTATCCTCTTTTTATAATACTGTAGTACTGTAAAATCGAGACTCCACTGTTCTTACTCGGGTCACACTTCGCGTTGCCCTTCCATTTTCCCGAGACTTTCACCTATTCTTTCACGCAACACTCTTCTTCTCTCTTTTTATTTATTTAAGTCTAAGTTTGGAACATAAATCTGGAAAGGAAGCTACACAGTCCAGACACAACTCGAGGCAATCACTATGCTTACTCGAGGAACTACTCGAATACTCACAACCAAAAAAAAAACACTGACACAAACCCATGCTCGTACACCTGCACAGATCATCCACGATGAAGCCACCTCCGGCGCCACCTCGAACAAGTCGCCTACCAACCCCACGTGCCACCTCAACCTTCGAACGAGCACCACGAAGCCCTTATCAAAAACTGGACTTCCATTCGAAACAAAAACTTACGACCATCCAACAAATCGATTCTCCTCATCTTACTCTGACCATCGGAGGTGCCGCAGCTCCGGCCTTGCCTCGCCGACCAACCATGCTACCCTCCTTTGCAATTCCACGCAGCTCGATCATCCAGAGAGGAAGCAAACACCTCTTCTCCGACCTTAACCAAAAACAACAGTTAAACCCTAGAATGTCTTCACCAAGCCGCAACGAATCCCAGAAATTTCGATCATCAATTTTCTCGTGATCCACATCCAACAGACCACCTCCTGTCCAAACTTCATCACCCAGTTCAACGCCACTCACCGGAATTTGACTAAAAAGTAAATTCCGTTTAACACCCAAAATCTCGCAATTTATAAACCTGAAATCCTTGATTTTTATCTTTAAAAATCATCATTACGTATAATACATTAGATTATATATTCGAATACATAATTTATTCAAAACGAGATTTTGAAATATTCATGCATTTACTGTAGTTCTTTATTTTGTTTAAAACAATCTTGAAATCTTTCCTGAATTATTTTTAGATCGAATATTCCGTCATTCCAAACATGTTTTGCTTATATACCAATCTCTAAAAAGAAATCAGGGAAGGAGATATTCGATCTGGAACATATTAAAAAAAAATATACAAGAAGAACAGAGTGTACATATACTGCTATGCACTCATTTACTCAAGTACTATATACATTAACAAAATTATCAGGCAAACCCTTAAGTTATCATCCATCAAGTTTTACTTTAAACATTTATTTACCCGAACCACTTTTAGGTTGTTTGAATTTAATTTAATTTACTGTTCCAGTTTTGAACAGAGATTTATTTCCATGTTCCAGTTTTGTATATGATTATTATCACACACATATATACTTATAATCATTTCAAAACAACATGCACAGCATAGATCACATCATAATTCCAAAAATCATTACATGCAAATTTTAAGATGTACCAGAAGTTTTCAGAGTTACTCACAAATTCTAAAACCAGAGAAGCCCAGGAAATGTTTCCCTTTGAATCTAAAAATCTAGAGTTTCTACTCGCTTGATTGCTGAACTAAATCCCTCTTGGTTGCTTGATTCAGAATTGAACTTTGGAAACTTGTCAGTTTGTTTTGAATCTTATTTTTTTAAGATGATCTGGAGTTGATTCACTTGAGCTTGAATTCGATTTGTGACCTTCCAAGTTCTACGTTTCATCATTTGATTCCTAAACTGAAATCCCTTGAGATGGTCTAGGCTTAGAAACTAAGATTCTTTAACTTGATTTTTTCTATTTTCTGGTTTTCAAGTTTGTTTACAGCTTTTGTCCTTCAAGATTCTTGTTTTTGAAATAGGAAACAAGGGAAAAATAAGAAAGATGAAGATAGTATGTTTTGTATAGATTTAAGTTGGATTTACTAAATCTTAAAGAAAATAGAATGACAAATGTGACACTTGTTTATAGAATTAACACTTGTCTAATCTTATTTTATTTGTTAACACATGTAAATTTACATGCATAAATAGATTTCTAAATGTTTTATAAAGCTTTTATAATTAACTTTCTACTTGATAAATACATATTTTAGTTTATATACATAAATTTCTTTAAAAAGAGAATGATATAAAATAATTTATGTTCTAAATAAAATAAAAATACATTTTAAAGCCAAAGTAAAATCTAAGATATACATATATATATATATCTTTTGAACTTCAATTTAAATATCCAAATTCAAATAAAATTTCAAGTCAATTCTACATATACATACTTTTAAACAAATACAAATCCAACTTTTATATAATAATTCTGTTTAAAATATATGTGTATATATACAACACAATTACAAATATAAATGTTTATCTGATCAGATTCATTTGTTTAATATATAAATTTAGTATTTCTATTAATTAACCTAATTATCTTATTAATTACAATGCCCAGAAATCCGGGTTATTACACATTCTTAACATTACTCTGCCGAAATCAACATTGAATTGAACTCGATCGTTCGTAGTTTGATTCTCTATTACTCTCTCAACAAGATCTTCAGTGCTATTCAGAGTTATAGGCTCTTTGTAATCAACATAGCGAGAAAAGGTGTGATTATAGCCTTGAAAATCAATCAAGCGAGATAAGGTGTGATTGTAGCCTTGAAAATAATTCAAGCGAGATAAGGTGTGATTGTAGCCTTGGGAAATCAGTTGGGTGAACTTGTTGCCCGTAAAATCAAGTGGGTGAACTTGTGGCCTAGAAAATCCAGTATCTCTACCTAGAGTATTGTGATTCTGGAGGGTGTAACTCGTAGCCTTGAGATCGAGGGTGTAATTGTAAAAGATTGCTTTTGAAAAAAAAATCCGTACTTATATGCGGGTCTGGATGTAGGGTAACTCCGAACAGTATAAAATCCGGTGTGTTCTTTCCTTTACTGCTTTTATTTTATTTCTGCATCTGTGTTTGTTTATGTGATCATATCTATATCTGTATATTGCATACATTTGTGAATAAATCAACATAAACTCAAAAAGATTTAGTAATTCTTTATAAACACTATTCACCCCCCTCTAGTGTTAACTCTAGCCTTGAGATCCGTAATCCGCACTTCTCACAATTGTTATCAGAGCAAGGTTTTCAAAGTTTCATAATCTGATTTTTGAAAAGTTTCAAAATGGCTACCAACACTGCTACTATAACTAACACTAGTATTCCTGTCACTAATTTATTTTCAGAAGGTCAATCTACTGTCAGACGACCACTTTTTAATGGCAGTAACTATGCATATTGGGCATGTAGGATGAAAATATATTTACAATCTATAGGATTAGATACTTGGAATGTTACACAAACTGAATATTCTGAACCCACAACTGATTTTGCATAGTGGACTGCTGAGCAAAAGACTGTTGCACAAAATAATTCTAAGGTAATGAATATTCTGTTTTGTTCACTAGATAGAAATGAATTCAATAGAGTGTCAGTTTGTAAGTCTCCATATGAAATATGGAAAACTTTGCAAGTTACTCACGAAGGAACAAGCAAAGTTAAACAGATCCAAATTTCCATGCTCACAAATCAGTTTCAATTATTTAAAATGAATCCTAATGAGTCTATTTCAGATATGTATAGTAGATTTCAGGATATTGTGCATTCTCTAATATCTTTGGGAAAGGAATTTTCTGAAGAAGATCAAGTCAGAAAGATTTTAAATTCTCTTACTCCAGAATGGGATCAAAAGACACTTGCTATCGAAAAGGCAAATGACATCATTACTTTAAAGATAGAAGAATTAATTGGAAATCTACTGTCGTATAAAGTTCAAATATCGAGAGAAGAGAAAGCAAAACATCTGAAAAGAAATCAATGGCATTCAGATGGATCAGATTCAAACAGCGATAATGATGAAGAGATAGCCTTGATGACCATAAACTTTAGGAGATTCCTGAAATACAGAAAGATGAATAATCTTAAGAGAAACAACTATAAGAACTTTGGAAATCAGAATATAGTGCCAAACAATGTCAAATGTTTCAACTGTGATGAAGCAGGCCACATCAAAAGAGACTGTCCGTATCCAGATAGACAAAATCCTCCTATGAACAATGATCCAGCAAAGAAATGGAAGCGTGCATTTACTGCTACCTAGATGACTCAGACTCGTCCTCAAGTGACGATGATCAGAAGACAGATAATTCGAATTTGTGTTTCACAGCAGTTCACGACTCCGACAAATTTAGAGAAACGGATTTAGAAAAAGGTACACGTTTATAATACAATTGGTTAAAATTGCTTGCTTAGAATTAGATGCTTGATTATTTGATTTTTAATTGGTGTGTTATTTGAATTTTATTTTTTTTATTTTTTTATTATTATTTTGACAAATTATGGAATATACTATAATTCTAATAATATTCCATATATATACAGACATTAAAAATAATATAGTATATATATATATATTTACTAGAGAACTTAGGAAAAATAATTCATGAAAATTCACTGGCACATGTCGACATGGTCCTTACCATGATGTCGACATGGGTACCAGAATTTGAATTTCAAAATTTGAATTCAAATATTTGAATTTCCCTCCATCTTTTCACTTCATTCAATTCTCTGAAAAGCTATCTTTTGACCAGAGAATATGCCCTTTGAGAATCTATTTATTCACTATCCTTTATCATATCTTTTCACTCTCACTTTCAAATTCAAACTCTCTCTTCATAACTTCAAGTTCTCTACTCTCTACTTTAATGGCTTCTTCAAGCAACCCCTCCACCATGAGAATTTCCAAAAAAATAAAAGAGCAACTATTCAATGATCCGGAGGCAATAAAAGCATACATCAATTATGCTAATTATGCCAAAGTCCATCCCGAAAAGTTTGCTATTTTTCAAGATTTCTCTTCTTATGAACTTGATTCTCTTTTTGCAAACAATAGAGTTCTTAGTCTTATTGATGCTTCTCAAAATGATTTTGTTTGCTATCCAAATCTTGTCAAAATTTTCTATGCTAATTTAAACCATGGATTTTATCATGGAAATAAGGATGAAATTTGGAGTAGTGTCAAAGGCACTAGAATTGTTTTGAATTGTGATCTTTTGGGTACCATTCTCAATTGCAAGTGTGCGGGAATGGATCTTTCTAATTTTAAATCGATGAAAATGATCGTGAGACATTTCATCACATTTTCGAAAGGAATGATAATTTTGAATTCAAAAATCGAAATTTTCGACCAAAGGCAAGAATTGTCAATCTTCTTTTGCAACATACTTTGACCCCAAGATCGGTGAATTTTAACAATCCTACTTCAAAAGCTTGCAAAGCACTTTTTGCTATTTTTGAAAATTATGACATAAATTGGAAGCAAGTTATTTTGGATGAACTTCGTCCTAAAAATCTTGAAATGGGTGAGAATACTTTGTATCATGGAATTTATCTCACTCGGATTTTTAACTATTTTAGAGTGGATTTCAAAGGCGAAAAATTTGTTTCTAGAAAATTTTTCAATCAATACAACATTTCGCTTATGAAAATTCCATTTGTTTTTCAACCTTATGAGGCTCTTGCAGAAAAGGAAGAGCATTTGGCTCATGAGAAAATGGAAGAAGAGGAAGAGGAAGAAGAAGAAGAAGGGGATGAAATGGAAATTGAAGAAGAAGAAGGTGAAAGCTCTTTGAAAAGCATCGACTATCCTCCTAATCCATCCACCAAAACCCTTCTCAAAAACCAAAAGACGATTGTTGAGAATCAATGGATTCTTAAACGATTCGTTAGTAAGAAGTTAGACAACATTTCATCCAAGATGAACAAATTCATTTCCAAAGTCAACAAGAAACTTGGACTTTCTTCATCATCATCATCCTCTAACTAGTTTTATCTTTTCGTATCTTGTTGTATGTGTTTTAGCTTACTTTAATTCGAAAGTTCATATAGTTTCTTATGTTTAATCATTGTATCATCTTAGTATGCAATGAAATGAAATTTCCTTTCCGTTATCTCGTTTATCTTATCTCCAGAATAAATATTAGTATATTATATAAATACACACACACACAATTATTCAAAAAATCTAACTAGTCATATTTTTTCACTAACCCATGTCGACATACCCCCTATGACCATGTCGACATGTACTGGTCAGAAATGACAATTCATTTTGAATTTGAAATTTGAATAACAACCATATGTCTATTCATTTCAAACGAATTTCTACACCTATATATACCTATTTCTTCTAGAACTCTTCATTGAATATTATTTCCTATCTTCTAATTCTTCATTTCTTTCACAAATTCAACTATGGCTAATACAATTCACAATTTATCCATAAATCTTGAAGAAACTCTTAATTCGTTCAAAAGTTTTCTCTCGTTCATTCTTCGTAACCAGCGACACTTAGAATTGAGTCAAATGCAGATGATCAAGGAGCAAGAAAGGCATTTCGATGCAATACGATGGATGATTTCCTCCCTAACAAGGATGATAACGAAGCACATCCTCCAGTCTCTCTTACCAACGACAATGAAATTTAGGATGCTATTAAGGCAGACCCAATCTTTGGAGAAGAAGGATGGGTGGAAGTTCCACGTAACGTTTGATTTTATTTGTTTGCTTTGTTTGAATTGTTTGTTTGAATTAATTTGATTTGGTTTGGATTATACTCGGTGTGGATTGATTGATTTGATGCTTGCTACATAAAACATGTATACATTAAAATGTATATAATCCTTGATTAATTATCATGTTCATAAGGATACTTAACTCTTAATCTATCTATTATATATTCCATTGTATAGTTCGTTAATGCAGGTACTCCAGTCCAAGAATGAGGGGGAGTTTGTTTTTGTTGATGACAAAGGGGGAGAAGTATAAAATAGGGTAGTTAGGTATAGATTAAGGGGGAGTTATTAGTTTTAAGGGGAGTTATTAGGATAGAAGTAATATTTTATAAACAAAGGTTGTTATCATCAAAAAGGGGGAGATTGTTAGTCCGTAAGATGATGGTTTTGATGACAACAAGCTTAGAATAGATTATAAAATATAAATGCTAACATTATAAGTTTAGATATATATATATATATATATATATATATGCAGGATTTAACCATATAGGTACCAAGAATGAAGACTGTACAGTATAGAGATTCAAGATATCAAGATTGAAGACTCATGAGTATCAAGATTATCAAGAGTTCAAGAATTCAAGTAATTTATTCCTTAATTAGAATTTTTTTTTAAAACTTATAGAAAAGCACTGGCGTCTTAAAATCCAATTTATTCGTGGAATGGAATCCACTTTGAGCCTGTTAAAGGGATGGAACCCTAAGTATGATGGAATCTACGAAAAATCTAGTGGGACATTGTTTTGTATCCCTAACTTTTTATTCAAAATGATTTTTCAAAATTATATCTTGTTTTCAAAATGATTTCAAAACCTTTCTTTTAAAAAGCATCAAAAACCTCTATCCTAATTTTAACTAATTTTAGCCTCAAAATTATCTTTAATTTCAAAGTCAAATTACTCCTGATGTTAAACTATCTTTTATATAATATATTTAACTTCTAATATTTATACATCGATTTAAATATAAAATTATAGTTAAATTGTACATATATTATTTTTTATATTTACTTATGAATTTTAACTATAATCAAAGGTTTAAAATAGTTTTAATATAAGATAAATGTTATTTTCAAAGAAAATCAAATTATCAAAAAATGCTTTGGGATGTCGATACACTCATGGTGACCATGTCGACATGGTGTCAGTTGAGTTTAAAATTTAAATTTCAAAAGAAGTGTCTATTCGTCATAACTCTTCGCGAATGGATATGACTGTTGTTCTCCTATAAATTGGGGTCAGTTTCAACGAATTTTATATCAGGTTTTCTGGTTTTTCACTCCTCTTCTTCTTCCACTTTTCTTATACATATTCTTACCACTACTCTGCCGAAATCAACATTGAATCGAACTCGATCATGTGAGAAATGCAGATTACGGATCTTAAGGCTAGGATTGACACTAGAGGGGGGGTAAATAGTGTTAATAAAGAATTACTAAATCTTTTTGAGTTTATGTTAATTAAGATATCGATGTATGCAATATACAGACACAGATATGATCGTAGAAACAAACATAGATGCAGAAATAAAATAAAAAGCAGTAAAAGAAAGAACACACCGAATTTTATACTGGTTCGGAGTTACCCTACATCTAGTCCTGCAACACAAGTACGGATTTCCTTTCAAAAGCAATTGTACAATTACACCCTCAGTTTCAAGGCTACGAGGTACACCCTCCAGAATTTTTATCCTCTGGGTAGAGATACATGATTTCCAGGCCACAAGTTTACCCAATTGATTTACCAAGGCTACAATCACACCTTTTCTCTTTTGATTGATTTCCAAGGCTACAATCACACCTTTTCTCGCTTAATAGATTACAAAGAAGTCTATAACTCTAAATAGCACTGAGAACCTTATAGAGATAGTGATAGAGAATCAAACTAGAAGTAATAGAGTTTGTTCCAATGTTGATTTCGGCAGAGTAATGGTAAGAATATGTATTAAGAAATGTGGAAGAAGAAGAGGATTGAAAAACTAGAAAATCTGATCTAAAATTCGTCGAAACTAACCCAATTTATAGAAGAACAACAGCCAAGTCCATTCACGAAGAGTTATGGCGAACAGACAATTCTTTTGAAATTTAAGTTTTGAACCCAACTGACACCATGTCGACATGGTCATCATAGGCATGTCGACATCCCAAAGGATTTTTTTGGTGTTTTGATTTTCTTTGAAAATATCTTTTATTTTATATTAAAACTATTTTAAACTTTATAAATATACTTGACTATAGTTAAAATTAATAAGTAAATATAGAGAATAATATATATAGAATTTAACTATAATTTTATATTTAAATCTAAGTATAAATATTTAAAATTTAAATTAAATATATTATATTAAATGATAGTTTAAAATCAGGAGTAATTTGACTTTGAAATTAAAGATAATTTTGAGGCTAAAATTATTTAAAATTAGGATAGAGGGTTTTGAATCTTTTAAAAGGAAAGTTTTGAAAAACATTTGAAAACAGGATATAATTTTGAAAAATCATTTTGAATAAAAAGTTAACGGATACAAAACAATGTTCCACTAGATTTTTCGTTGGTTCCATCATACTTAGGGTTCCATCCCTTTAACAGGCTCAAAGTGGATTCCATTCCACGAATAAATTGGATTTTAAGATGCCAGTGCTTTTCTATGAATTTTAACAAAATTACTAATAAAAATACTTAACCTTGAAATCTTGAACTCTTGATAATCTTGATAATCATGAGTCTTCTATCTCGATAGCTTGAATCTCTATACTGTACAGTCTTCATTCTTGGTACCTGCATTGTTAAATCCTACATATACATACATATCTAAACTTATGATGTCAGTATTTATATTTTATAATCTATTCTAAGGTTGTTGTCATCAAAACCATCATCTCGCGGACTAACAGATCACTCTCTCAACAAGATCTTCAGTGCTATTCAGAGTTATAGACTTTTTGTAATCAACTTAGCGAGAAAAGGTGTGATTGTAGCCTTGAAAATCAATCAAGCGAGATAAGGTGTGATTGTAGCCTTGAAAATCATTCAAGCAAGATAAGGTGTGATTGTAGCCTTGGGAAATCAATTGGGTGGACTTGTTGCCCGTAAAATCAAGTGGGTGAAATTGTGGCCCTGAAAATCAACTACCTTTACCCGGAGGATTGTGATTCTGGAGGGTGTACCTCATAGCCTTGAAATCGAGGGTGTAATTGTAAAAGATTGCTTTTGAAAAGAAATCCGTACTTGTATGCGGGACTGGATGTAGGGTAACTCCGAACCAGTATAAAATCCAGTGTGTTCTTTTCTTTACTGCTTTTATTTTATTTCTACATCTATGTTTGTTTCTATGATCATATCTATATCTGTATATTGCATACATTTGTGTATAAATCAACATAAACTCAAAAAGATTTAGTAATTCTTTATAAACAGTATTCACCCCCCACTCTAGTGTTAACTCTAGCCTTAAGATCCATAATCCGCACTTCTCACAAAAGGCTTGTAAGTTCTCCGGCCTCGTTTCTCGGGCCAAGGACTTCTTATATTCTCTGGCCTCGGCTCTCCGGCCAAGAACTTTGATATTCACCGGCCTCGGCTCTTCGACGAAGGACTTACCAATGTCAGCCTCTTCGGTCTCTTACTGGATCACATCCAATCACTCTCCGGTGAAGGGGAAACAACATTTAGTGAGCTGATCATGTCGCTCTCCGGCGAAGCAGCGTCACTCCCTACACTCCGATTCAGTGTCCCTGAACATTAAGTGATGTCCTGATCCTCCTGGACCAATGTCAGCCTCTCCAGGCTCTTACTGGATCCCATCCTGTCACTCTCCGGTAAGGGGGAAATAGCGTTGAGTGAGCCGATCCTGTCGCTCTCCGACGAACCAGCTTCACTCCCTACACTCCGGTTCAGTTTCCCTAAATATTAACCGATGTCATGATCCTCCTAGATCGATGTCAGCCTCTCTGGGCTCTTACTGGATCACACCTGTCACTCTTCGTTGAAGGAAAAACAGCGTTTAGTGAACTGATCCTGTCGCTCTCCGGTGAAGCGGCTTCACTCCCTGCACTCCGGTTCAGTGTCCCTGAACATTAAGCGATGTCTTGATCCTCCTGGACAGATGTCAGCCTCTCCGAGCTCTTACTGGATCCCATCCTATCACTCTCCGGTGAAGGGGAGATAACGTTGAGTGAGCCGATTCTGTCGCTCTCCGGCGAAGCAGCTTCACTCCCTACACTCCGGTTCAGTGTCCCTAAATATTAAGCGATGTCCTGATCCTCCTGGACCGATGTCAGCCTCTCCGAGCTCTTACTGGATCCCATCCTGTCACTTTCTGGTGAAGGGGAAACAACGTTGAGTGAGCCGATCCTATCGCTCTCCAGCGAAGTCGCTTCACTCCCTGCACTCCGGACCCCGTCTCTCCGTGTAAGGTCATAAATGTTGATAGCGAAGATTTTGATCAATGACAATGTGCTTCAACAAAAAAGGAAGAGATATGTGCAAAGCTAAAGGAAGATCGATGAAGACCAAACAAACATAAGTATGATTTTTATATAGGTCTTAGTCTAGATTTATTGTTAAAATCTATCCTCAAGAGGCTTGCACGAACACTAGAACACATTTTATGAACTTCATTTTTATTTAAACTTTCACTGTGCATATTTTAGTAGTTCAGTCGACTGAACAGGAATGACCAGTCGACTGAAACTGGTACACATATATAAACATGCACAGTTTCAGTCGACTGAACTTCCTGCGCAGTCGACTGAATTTGTTCCTGAAAATTTTACTTCATATTTTCAGTTGACTGAATTCCCTGCTCAGTCGACTGAATTTGAACCTGCGAATTTTCTCCGAAAAGACACCTTCTTCCTCCCAAGAGTTGCGACCATTCTCCAATCGAAATGGAAGCATATCTTGTTTGCAACCTTTGACAACAAATGCACCTCTTCTACAAGTATAAATACATGATTCTATCATCATTCAATTCACCGAATTCTCTTGCTTTAACCTTACTATTTTCTTGATCATATTCTCTAGACATTCTCAAAGCAATCACCAATCTATTGCTTGAATCACTGTTTTGTTTATAACATTCTTTTGATTCATAGTAATTCACATTTCCTAAATCTTCACAAACACATCGCATACTCTCGAGGATAAGATTATAGGAATATTGTACTACATTAGACTCATTAGTGTTGACAAGAACACAACAAGTCGAATATTGTTTTTTAGTAATAGAGTTGAAGTCCTCTTCGATAGTTGAGGCAAGAAATCCCGTTCGGTTGTTTGGGTAAGTTGTAAACCTATTCCTCTGGGTTAAGTGAGGGTTGTTAGTAGAATTCCTAAGAGAAGCTTAGGGACTGTACGTAGGACAAGAGGTCCGGACCAGTATAAAGTCTTGGTGTCTACTTTACTTATTGCTTATCGCTATTTGTCTATATCATTCCGCTATTCCATATTATACGATCCTACCGCATAGCCCCCTCTTTCAATTGGTATCAGAGCGAGGCCGTCCTATAACCATAACACCGTTATCAGACATATTGATAATATGGAAAATAACGCAATACAAGCACAACATCTGCCTATAGTTCTACATTTGCGGAAGGACAATCTACCCAAAGACCCCCCTATTCAATGGACTAAGCTACAACTATTGGGCTACAAGGATAAGGATTTATATGCAAGCAACAAGTTTCGAAGCCTGGAATGCTACTCAAACAGAGTTTGTTGTACCCACGACCAATTATCCTACATGGACACAAACTCAGAAGAATGAAGCTAGTGTAAATGCCAAAGCTATGAATATGCTATTTTGCGCCCTAGATAGAAATGAATACAACCGTGTTAGTATATGTAATACTGCATATCAGATATAGGAAACACTTAAAGTCATACATGAAGGCACAGACAAAGTTAAACAAACAAAGATATCCATGCTGAAGAACCAATTCCAAAACTTTAGAATGCGACAAAATGAATCCATCAATGACATGTACTCGAGATTTCAAGACATTCATCATGCCTTAATAGGACTAGAGAAAAATACACGGATTTTGACATTGTGTCTAAAGTTCCAAATTCACTCACTGATGAATGGGAGAGAAAAGTACTAGCAATCGAGGAAGCAAATGATCTATCTACAATGAAACCAGAAGGATTGATTGGAAATCTTATGTCGTATGAAGTAAATATGCAAGCTAAGAAAGATCAAGCTCAAGAAAGAAAGAATGTTGCTTTTCATGCGGAAAAGGAAGAATCAGAGTCTGAAGATGAGGATCTAGCATTTATAGCCAAAAATTTCAAGAAATTCTTAAAGTATAGAAAAGGAAACAAAAATGGATTCAAAAAGAATTTCTTGAACAAACCTTCATCCTCAAATATAGAATGCTTCAATTGTCACAAGAAAGGACACGTGCAAAAAGATTGTCAAGAACAAATGAAGGAAAATCAGAAAAGCTTCAACAACAAAAACAAGAAGGATAAATTCAAAAAGAAGGCATTTTCTTTAACATGGGACGATTCATATTCATCTTCATCCGAAAATGATAGTGATAGTGACAATGAACAGACAAATGTATGCTTCATGGCTCAAGATTTTGAGGTAAGTAATTTAACTTTCGATGATTTAATTGAAGTAAACACTGAAATTTTAAGCACAATAAAAATTCTTAAAAAGAAAATTAAGGAAATTCGTGAAAATCAAAACAAAGTTGAGTTTGAGAGAGATATGTTAAATGATGAAAAGAAAATTCTTGAAGAAGAACTTGAAAAAGTTCAAGAATCTTATTCAAATTCGGAAACTCAATTAACACTTTTAAGTCAAGAAATTGAAACTCAAAAGAAAAAGAATGATGTATTTGTTTCTGGAAATCACGAGTTAAAAATTAAGATTAAACATGTTGAATTAGAAAATAATAGTCTTCAAGCTAAATTAGATGACATCACTAAAAATGTTTCTAACTTTAACAAAGGAAGAGAAAATTTATCTAAGATATTAGAAAATTCTCAATCATCTTCAAACAAACAAGGTTTAGGTTATAAAAAAGAGTCAAAAATTTCTAATAAGAAAAATATAAAACTTAACAGGAATGTTGATTCAAAACAACAAATATTGCTAAAGAAACCTATTAAAACAAAAGTAGAAACCAAGGTAGTTAAAATTTGGGTACCAAAGACTAACAATGTATTAATAAGAAATAAATATATTAAAACATTTATGGATAATGTTCATCATAATGAAAACTATATTTATAAAAAGGATACTGAACCAAATTGGGTTTGGTTTCCTAAACTATAACTTTTTAGGACCCTATTAAAAGGTGGATACCAATAATTTCATATTTATTTTCAGGTCCCACTCAAAAAGAAGAAATGGATATTAGACAGTGGTTGTTCAAAACACATGACCGGAGACAAAGATATGCTTACAAACATCACATACTTTGATGGTGGCTCAGTTACCTTCGGAGACAATTCAAAAGGCTATATCATTGGCAAAGGAGATGTGAACAATTACGGTACATCAAATTTACCTTTTATAACAAATGTTTCATTAGTTGAAAATTTAAAACATAATCTACTTAGCATAAGTCAACTGTGTGACAAAGGTTTTAAAATAACTTTCTCGGATAATAAATGTAGTATTTTTAATCAAAACCAAAATCTTGTTTTTGAAGGAAATAGAGATAGAAATATTTATGTTCTAAATATGAATACTAATCATAATATAAGTATGTGTTTACTTGCCAAAGATAATGATCCTTGGTTATGGCACAAAAGATTTTGTCATATAAATTTTAAAACTATTAGAAAACTTTCTAAAAATGAATTAGTAAGAGGTTTACCCAAAATAAACTTTAAAATAAATAATCTTTGTGATGATTGTCAAAAAGGAAAATTAACGAAATCATCTTTCAAATCTAAGAAAAATATTTCGACTTTACAACCATTAGAATTACTACATATGGATTTATTTGGACCAACACAAGTTCAATCCATTAATCATAATCGATACGTATTTGTAATAGTTGATGATTTTTCAAGATATACATGGACTATTTTTATGAAAAATAAAAGTGACACTTTTGAGCATTTTAAAACATTTGTCAAAAGAATTCAAAACACTAAAGATTTGAAAATTAAAAATATTCGAAGCGATCATGGAGGCGAATTCGAAAATGAAGCTTTTGAAACTTTTTGTAAAAAGAAAGGAATAAATCATAACTTTTCATTTCCTAGGACTCCTCAACAAAATGGAGTTGTAGAAAGAAAGAATAGAACATTACAAGAATGCGCAAGAACATTATTAAATGGATGTTCTCTACCAAAACATTTTTGGGCAGAAGCCGTTACTACTGCATGTTATGTATTAAATAGAATATCAATTAGACCATTAACTAAAAATACTTCTTATGAACTATTTAATAACAAAAAGCCAAATATATCTTATTTTAAAATATTTGGATCAAAATGTTTCATTTTGAATACAAAAGATCAACTAAGAAAATTCGATCCAAAAGCTGACGAAGGAATTTTCGTAGGATACTCATAACGAAGTAAAGCATATTGAGTATTTAATAAACTAACAAACATAATTGAAGAAACTTTGCATATATCTTTTGATGAAAATTTTAATAAAAATTTAAATATAAAAGATGATGAAGAATTGATAAATATAGAAGAAACAAACCTTGAAAATAGTAATAATGAACTAAGATCTCCTCCTAGAATATTACGAGATCATCCAACTCAAAATAGAATAGGAGAAATAAATTCTCAAGTTAGGACAAGAAATCAACTAAATCAAATGGGTCATGTAGCTTTCATTTCATCAATAGAACCTAAAAATCCTAAAGAAGCATCAACAAAATACATGGGTCAGTCGACTGAAACCCCCAGCTCAGTCGACTGAACTTAAGGCAGAAAGCAAATTTTTTTTTGTAATTCAGTCGACTGATTCCTCTGCACAGTCGACTGAAATACAAACAGAAACTTTCAGACAAAAATTCAGTCGACTAAAAACCCTGTTCAGTCGACTGAATTCAGCCCAGAAAATTTTCGGCCTTCAATTCAGTCGACTGAACGCCAATTCCCAGGCAACTTTCCCCTTTTATCCACCAATTTTTTACCTATCCATTCACTTTTTACTTTCCAAAACAGTTTCTTCCCCAGTTATTTTCAAAACCCTAGCCCCCAATTCCTTAAAATTCACTCAAATCTCACTCAGATGGCACCAAAGAGATCAAGAGCTTCCTCTTCTTCATCCTCCGAGCTAATTGATGCTCAATTAGCGCAATGGCTTTACGATGGAGTAGCTGTCACTAGATGGAGTAAGATGAAGAATTCCCGTATTTTCGAGCATTCCTTCGTTGATTTCCAAAGCTTTCAAACATACAACATCCAAGCGTTAACCGATCAAGCAGGTTTAACTTCTCTTTTGGATTTGAAAAGAAATGACCACGCCATAAATCATATAATGGTCAAATTATTTTATGCTAACCTTAATCTTGGACACCAAACTCCAAGAAATCCAAACAATAGTGTTTGGAGTATGGTATGTGGAAAGAAAGTTTGGTTTTCCCTAGATAGAATAGCACACATTCTAGAATCACCAAATGTCGGAAGAAAGCTAGACGAGATAGAATTCAATCCACAAATTCGTGATAACATAAACCATCGATTATGGATGATAATATCAACTTTAGAGATTTTAAGTCCACCTCTCTTCGACCTATAGCAAGAATCCTTCATAAAGCTTTAATGAGAACAATTACTCCACGCACGGGCTCGTACGAAATTGTCTACCCAATTAATTATCGAGCTCTATATGCTATTTTTGGCAATATACAAGTCAATTGGGTACAACTTATTCTTGATGAGTTTCTCACTTTTAATAATGGCAAAATGCAAACTATCTATTTTGGAGAATACATCATGCGACTTCTCTTCAATGTCGATATGCCATTACTCGAGTCGGAGAATACAATGGTCCATCAAATTAACCACCGTACCATAAGCCTAATGCAACTCCCATCTTGACCTCCTCGCATAATATCACTCGCCGAATGGGAAGCGAGGCATTAAGAACAACAACAACAACCTCCACAACCTCACCACGAAGAACATTTCGAGCAAGATGATGAAATTCGTCTTGTTGACCCAAGCTTTACTACCAACCAATCATTGGGGATATTATCAAGAAATCAACAAATTCTTGATACTCGTCTTAAAAAGGTAGATCACCTTGACAAAATCAAAGGATTCTTCAACAAGCTATGGGATGCAATCTCGTGCTCAAGCATCACTACTGCTTCGACATCTCACGGCAAACGTCCGGCACCTACGTTTACATGGACGTCATCCGAAGAGCAAACAAGTAGCAGCACAAGCGGAGCTAGTGGTGGCCAAGGAGGAAGAGCGTACAGACCACCAACGGGAGGACGCGTCATACGTGAACCAACATGAGGAAGAGAAGGTTCATATGACAGGGATAAAGATGAGTAATTTTAGTATGGTTTGATGTTTATTTATAACTTTCTTATGGCTTGTATAAATAGCCATTTTGTGCTTGTTCGACGCAACATTTTTAACTTTTTTAAGCCATGGTTATGCAAATTTTCTATTCTCTATGCTTCAGTGATTGTTTTGATAAAATATTTATACTGTTAATTCTTCCTTTTTGTCGATGACAAAGGGGGAGAAAATCTATGGTACTAACTTTGTTTTGTAGGAAAGATAGTGCATACATTCAGGGGGAGAAAATAAGTAAATACATCTCTAGAATAAATCAGTATTGTCATCAATCAAAAAGGGGGAGAATGTTGATACACGAAGATTTTGATCAATGACAATGTGCTTCAACAAAAAAGGAAGAGATATGTGCAAAGCTAAAGGAAGATCGATGAAGACCAAACAAACATAAGTATGATTTTATATAGGTATTAGTCTAGATTTATTGTTAAAATCTATCCTCAAGAGGCTTGCACGAACACTAGAACACATTTTATGAACTTCATTTTTATTTAAACTTTCACTGTGCATATTTTAGTAGTTCAGTCGACTGAACAGGAATGGCCAGTCGCCTGAAACTGGTACACATATATAAACATGCATAGTTTCAGTCGACTGAATTTGTTCCTGAAAATTTTACTTCATGTTTTCAGTCGACTGAATTCCCTACTCAGTCGACTGAATTTGAACTGCGAATTTTCTTTGAAAAGACACCTTCTTCCTCCCAAGAGTTGCAACCATTCACCAATGGAAATGGAAGCATCTCTTGTTTGCAATCGTTGACAACAAATGCACCTCTTCTACAAGTATAAATACATGATTCTAACATCATTCAATTCATCGAATTCTCTTGCTTTAATCTTACTATTTTCTTGATCATATTCTCTAGATATTCTCAAAGCAATCACCAATCTATTGCTTGAATCACTGTTTTGTTTATAACATTCTTTTGATTCATAGCAATTCACATTTCCTAAATCTTTACAAACACATTGCATACTTTCGAGGATAAGATTATAGGAATATTGTACTACATTAGACTCATTAGTGTTGACAAGAACACAACAAGTCGAATATTGTTTTTAGTAATTGAGTTGAAGTCCTCTTCGGTAGTTGAGGCAAGAAATCTCGTTCGGTTGTTCGGGTAAGTTGTAAACCTATTCCTCCGGGTTAAGTGAGGGTTGTTAGTAGAATTCCTAAGAGAAGCTTAGGGACTGGACATAGGATAAGAGGTCTGAACCAGTATAAAGTCTTGGTTTCTACTTTACTTATTGCATATCGTTATTTATCTATATCATTCCGCTATTCCATATTATACGATCCTACCACATAGCCCCCTCTCTCAATAAAGCGATTAATTTCAAATTGACTTCTAATATTCATCCTTTAACTCTCGAGTCAAAGGTTTATCTTATGAAATTCAAGTTCACTTATTAATTTAAAATTCTAAATGTTCAATCACAACAAAGGAAAAGCCTACAACTGCCTCTCCGGCAGAGCAGTCTGTTACCATCTCAGAGCATGCCTGGGGATCTTTCTGGTTCCCATACATGTGTAAGTGGAATGACCGTTTGTTTTAAAATCAAATCTAAAGAGTTTATGTAATCGACAAAATTTCAAGTCATAAACTTGGCCCTTTTCATCATGATCAATTGATAACGAGTCATGATCCCGATCCAGGATTGGTCCTATTAGGTGGAGGCGGTAGTTGCTCAGGTCCTACGGCCGCTGTCCGATCTCTGGTGTATTGTGGCAATCTGCCACTTCTGACATGCTCTTCCACCTCATCCTTCAAATGGCGACGTTCATCGGTAGTATGCCCTTCCAGCTCATGAAATAGGCAGTACTTTCCACTTCTACTTTCGCGTTCTGTGGGATCTCTCCTGGGTGGTTTTCGATAAGGGAGCTGCCCTCGAGTCTCCGTGTAAATCCGTTCCAGGTTTGTCGTCAAGTCCATGTATTGTCTAAATCTGGGTTCTCGGAATTTCTTTCGTCTGTCAGGACCATCGTATCCGTCGTCCTGCTTTCGCTTACCTTTGTCTGCTCTAGGTAGTTCTTTAGAGGCTCCTTCGTCTTGCACAGCGTTTGTTTCTCGCCTTTCGGCACGCGGATCTTCTAATCGAATGAACCTTTCAGCTTTATGATAGAATCCTCCAAGGTCTTGGGGTGGATGTCTTGCTGGAGAATCCTTAAACTCTGTGCCTTCCGCAACCCCTGCTACTGCCGCCATCAAAATCATCGATGGATCCGAACGATCTACTGAAGCCACCGTTGCATTGAATCGCAATAGAAAATCTCTTATGGTCTCTTCGATCCTCTACTTCATTGAAGCTAAGGTCATAACACTCTTGGGTCGCGTCACATGGACCCTAAACTGTCTCATGAAGTGTTCCACTAGCTCACCCCATGTTTTGATTGATCCATTCTTTAGCTGCCTGAACCAAAGCGCAACCAAGCCTGTTAGGTATAGAGGAAAGCATCGTGCCATCACTTCCTCAGATGACCTCAACACTTCCATATGCCTGATATATCTGGTAATATGCATGGTTGGGTCTGATTTTCCATCATAAGGATCTAGCGCAGGTAACTTGAACTTTGGAGGATTCCTTGCATTTCTGATATTCAGAGTGAACGGACTCTGACTAACTTCCTCTAAGCCTCCGCTTGACAATCCTCCTCTCATAACCCTTCTTATTAATCCAGCCATCCGCTCATCTCCATCCGAGGGTAGTCTCCTGTTTGCATCTCGACCTTGCCCCCATGTCCTAGGGGGTACTCCGGGTAGTACTCTTCATGTTGGTCATTTATGTTCATGTTAGTCCCTGCTTGCCGAGCTTCATTCACTTCTCTCTTAGTATCCAATCTTGGAGGTCTACCTCCGAGCCTTTGCTAATTTCCTTCAATCCCTCCAGTCTGGTTCTGTTGTTGACCTCCAAAACCTTCTACGGCTCTGGTTCCTTGTTCTGCAATGTCATCTGCCGCTGTTGGTCCATTCCCTTGATTTGTGCTCCAACATGTCCAACCTATCGAAGTAGGTTCTGTATCATGTCTTCCTGCCTTTTCAGTTCGTCTCCTTCTCGTCCCTAGTGATATAAATGGAAGCTTGACCTGCTCCAGCTCTAGAGGACGCCTCTTGACTTCCCTCCTGATTGCTTCTTTCTGTCACTTGCTTCCTTGTTGATGGCCTAGCCATTGCTTTCCAGAATCCAAGTTCCTAGCTCCAAAATCCCCGAGTGCTTGCCTTCTCAATGAAAACACCAAAATGTTAGCGCCAAAATTAGTCACTAACACCCAGATGTAAATGAAAGCACCAACTAACAGTCACATATAACAGATAGAGTGTATGTAGAGAGTGTAAATATGAAGAATAGTCAAAATTAAAAAGATAGCCGTAAACACAGAATTTATAGTGGTTCGGCTGACTCCGGCCTACGTCCACTCTAGAAATTTCATTTTTATTGATGTTAGAATTGATTACAGTTACAAAATGGTAGAGCAACCTTAGCTTTAGGAAATAGAAAGTAATAGAGCAGAAAGAAAAAGATTCCTTTTCTAAACCTCCACGTGCTTTATTTATAGGTAAATCCCGAGTTGTTGGGCTTTCTGAGTAGCCCGGCCCATCAGGTCCATAGCCACACCATCCTACCGAGCCACATTATCATGCCGAGCCACACCGTCCTGCCGAGCCATAGTCCTGCCGAACCGCATAGTCATACCGAGGGGCATTCCTGCCGACCGACATTCCTGTCGAGCGGCATTCCTGCCGACCTGTATTCCTACCGAGCCGCATTCTTGCCGACCAGCATTCCTGCCGAGCCGCATTTCTGCCAAGCGGTATTCCTACCGACCTGCATTCCGGTCGAGCCGTAATCTTGTCGACCTGCATTCATGCCGACCTGCATTCCTACCGACCCGCATTCCTGCCGAGCCGCACTCCTGCCGATCTGCATTTCTACCGACCTGCATTCTTGTTGTGCCGCATTCCTACTGAGCGGCATTCTTGCCGACCTGTATTTCTGCCGGCCTACATTCCTGCCAAGCCGTAATCCTACCGACCTGCATTCCTACCCACCTGCATTCCTGCCGAGCGGCATTCCTGTCAAGCGGCATTCCTGCCGACCCGCATTCCTGCCGACCGGCATTCCTGTCGACCTGCATTCCTGTCAAGTGAAGTACACCGAGTGGCATATGCTAAGTGAAGTATGCCGAGAGGCATATGCTGAGTGACGTATGCGGGTCACCCTTGACCGAACGACATATCCAAGTGGATTTCATCCTTTTAAACTGAATCCATCTTATTCCAGCCTCGATAATCGTGAAGTTGGTTAGGTTGTATCTGCCAGTTTATGGCCTTGACAAAAGGCAGGTTAAAAATGTATAAATTAGTTTTAATATCAAATAGATTTAATAATAAGCTTTAATTTAATAAAGTTTAATTTAATCAATATATTATATGTTTAAGTATTTATTTAAAATTATATTTTTAAATAGATTTTATAATGATTTTTATAAGTTAAAGTTGGGAAGATAAATTTGAATTTATTTGAAATTATATTTAATTAAGAATTTTATTTAATTAAATAGATTTTAAACTTATTAAATTTGAGATTTTTAAAGGATAAAATTTTATAACTTGATTTTGGTTTAAGGTGATGAATGAATATTTGAAATTTAAATAAATTGAAGGAAATGTTTAGTTTCTTTGTAATTTGGGGTTTTATTTAAATGATATTGGATTTATTAAGTGAATATTTCAAAATTAAATGTAATGAAGTTAAATTAAGATATGTATGAAATTATCAAATTTAGTTTTGAAAATGCGGAATATACTAAAGCTTTGAAATATAGTGAAATTGAAATGGTTTATTTTGTGGTTCAAATTTATATTTGAAATCGATATAATTTGAAATGGTTTATTGAGAAACTGAATTGATTTGAAATTACGAATTGAGATTGAATTAAATTTGAATTTTGAAATTCGAGTTGGTTTGAATCGATTTGTGAAATTTGAGGAAGCTACTTTATTATATAAAGTATTTTTAAATTATATTTAAACTATTTATATATTTTACTTTATAAATTATTTTAATATAAACTATTTTAATATGTTAGTTATTTTAATAAAAACTATTTTAGCTTATATAATTATACTATTTTATTAAATATACTAGTATTAATTTCTAAACTGTTCAAGTGGGAAGATATGATTTCAAGGTTATGGATTTCAAAGTATTATGTTACCAAGTGTAATGCTTTCCAAAGTGTTATAATTTCTAAGCTTTATAATTTCGCAAGTGTTATAACTTTGAAAGTGCTATGATTTTGGAAATGAATATTATTTTAAGTAAGAAATGATATCGTATTGATATGGTTTTGAAATGGATATGATATTTTGGTTTTGAAGTATGATATTTTGAAATGACCACGGTGTTATAATAACGTTTGGTTGTTAAAGAGATCAGAATCAGTTATTGTCATACTCTCTTCCAATATCGAAAACCACTTTGACAACTATATACGTGGTGGTGATTCCAGAATGAAGTAGGATGGTGAAGACGATTCTACTTGAGGTATATACATGGACCTGACTCCCGTGAGTTGGCTTAAGGTGGTTAAAACAGGAGCAATCGACTGGCCAAGTGAGGTAGCTTCTCTTATCGGACATATTTCTTCGATACCATTCTATTGCTTTGTGATTGATTTGGGTGCACCCTCGGATTTTTGGGAGTGTGGATCGAGGTGGACGGTAGCTGCGGCTATGTGTTATCACCAGCCCGGAAGTGTTATTGGTATATCTACCATAGCATTGTCTAGTTGCATCGTGTCGCTTACCATATCGAGCCCACTATGAGTTTGTTTTGTACCATACCTATGGAGTGTCCTCTGCTAAGCCCAGTTTACAGGAAGTTACGGTATTGTATAGACTATGGAAATATATAAAAATGTGTTAAGGGAGATATGGGTAACGTCTTAACGCTATTTTAATAGTTTACTTTACTATAGACATATTATAATAGCATATTGTACTACATAGTTGATAGTTCTATGGATCCTTAGAGGATGGCTATCCCAAACACCCTTTGAGTTACTTGTATTTCAGTCGATATTTCACTTGAGTTAGATTTATTGATATAAGAATGTTAATCCTGACTCGAGTGTTTTGTGTTTTTCTTTATGTTCAGGTCAGACTGAGTGTCACAGCATTTGAGACCCACCTTCGGAGCTGGAGCTTCGCTTGGAGATCCATCCATCTATTCAGCTTGTAGTTATTCAGTTGAGTCCAGTGATATATTCAGATTTTTTTATTTGACTATTGTATTGAGACTATGTATTCGAGACTTTTGTTGTATCTTGTTTAAACTCTGTATATATAGTAGCTTAATGAACTACTATTCATTTGTTTCCGCTGCTTATTGTTACATTACTCTGTTCTGTGATTCTGTGATTTATCTATTTATTGTGTATGCTGAGTTTTGCTAAATATAAATTAACAATATGATATTTTGAGCAATTCTAATCCGGCATGTATGGATGCGAATGGCTGAAAATATCGGGATGTTACAGAGTATCATGGAAAGTCCGATCTTTATGGTTGACAAGAAAAATTGTTTATACATTAATATGGTGGTTTAATACATTTTAAAAGGCAGATGATTCAAGTTTTCTAAGTTCCAAATTACTGGAAGAGCTAATTTTAATATTTTTTACATTTTTCTAGATTCATGTAATGGTTGATTACTTTCTTTATTTGTTTGATAATTTTCTAAAATAATTTAGTCTCATTCACATTTTGATATACGATTGATTTGTGCATGTACATGCATAAAAAAGGCAACATTACATACCCATCAAAGTCATTTCGTAAAATAAAAAAACTATACCAACAACGTTTTTTTAATATCAATTCCTCCTACGCACGTGCCAAAGTAATCGTGTAGACCCAGACACACACACACACACACACACACAGAGAGTAGCATGTAATGTTTTAGATCTAAAATCAACTTATTTATGTAAATATATAATTGATAATATATATATATATATATATATATTTGTTGGTCCTTAAAGGTAACAATTTTGAATCAAATATTTAATTTAGAACAGAAACAACAGATATAGAATTTACACTACACTTGAAGCTAAGAAATGAAATAAAATTGTTGGATTTTGAACAAAAATATAAAAAAAGAACTCCTTTATTGTTTTTATGAAAACAATACTTAAACAACTGTATTCAAAATATCAACAGTGTAACAAATCAAATACAAATGATTAACATATATAGTATGGAAACTATAAAGATAGTTTCCAACCAAAATAGTTTTTTTTCAAAACAACAAAAAGTAAAAAAACAAGGAATTGGATAGCTTGGGCGTATGTAAATTCAGGATAAGAATATTTGCATCCAAATAATACAGAGAATAGCTACAAAATATCATAGGAGATAGAAGATTTAAATTATAGGAATCATAAAGGACATACAATAAATGGATATGAAAACAAAGGCGGATCACCAAAATAATATAAAAAAATATACTTTTAATTTAGATGGAAAAAGGGGATTTGAATTAGATGTTGTAAGATGAATAACAAAGAGGCAAGATGAATAATATAGAATTCAATCTTATAAATATGAGAAACACATAGATAAACTAAAACAAAAAATATCTTTGAATGTTGCCAAAAAGTCCTACCTTGAATGATGAATCGATGCTCTTAGAACCATGAATCAACCTCCGGATGTTGTAAAGACCAAAAGGTACGAAAATCAACTTTAATTTTTGATTTAATTTGTATTTGATTTTGGAATTTTTAACCCTAAGCCATCATTGAAATTTCGGCTATGACTTGATGAGAGGAAGAGAGAAAAAAATTCATCGGGAAAGAACAAATGAATGAATGAGAGAGAATTTGCTTTAAAGTGAACATTAGAACCTTTCAATTCCCTCCTCTAAAACCTTCCATATTTAATTCTCAATTAAATCTCATCAAATCCTTCCCTCCATCATGCATGTCCAGCTATAGAATAAGGTGGAGTGGGCCTAAAAAAATTCAAAATCCATTCAAAATTTGTTCCATTTAAATCTAGTTTAATTATTCTATCGATATCGTATATCGATACTCGTGTTTATAACTTTTATACACCCACTTTATTAAATACTAATGGTATCCAAACATCAGATAAAATTTATTAATTAATATTTCACAAACATTAATTAATTTAATTAATTTACAGTGAATAAATTAATTAAATCATGTAGTTTATTTGTAGTATTCATTATTTTAGTTGTATGACTCAAAGATGCAAATTCAGTTGACGGTTAATATCAGACAATTCAAATATTAACGTTCGCACATCACTATAGCTAGCGGTATGACATTTTGGCCAAATTTACTGTTTACACATTTGTTTGGTAAACTCCACTTTTAGTTATTATAAATGATACACGGTAATAATGATTATTTATACATATTCTCTCCGCCAATGCTATATCACATTTGGACTTATGAAATTTGGTTTTCATCAAAATTCCAACATCGTCCACATTCAACTTTGTTAGTTTATAGACAAAGTCTTTGGTTCAGTAATAATATTTATCATTAACCAGACTACTCTATGCAGATATTTTGACTTAAAGTTGAATACGGATGATTGTAATACTAACCCTATATAGTTGAGGCGATAAATTCTCTATTGAATAGTGTTTCGCTTCAAATGCTTCAACTCAGACCAAACCATAGTCGTTCAATGGATGTCATGCTATGATTTAACAATAATTAAAGTGGAGCGTCTACATTGTAGTTCAATGGTATTCAAGTCGAAGAAATCGTGTAACATCATCATTTCGAGATTCTTTGTTTAACCACACTTATATTAACTAACAGAAAACTCCCGAGCGAGTCATTTCATAGTTATCCAATAATTATCAGTACGTAACCTCTTCGTGCCTCTAGTAGTCATGAGTAATACACTGCCTGACATTTGAAGAGCATTATGCACTTTAATCTTAGTAGCTGTATCGATATCCCGTCTCGAAACAACTTGACTGAACTATTTAAAAAAATAAATTATTTTGATATAATAAATTTTTACGATTACAACATATTGTAATTACTACCACATAACACTTCATTAAGGATATCCTATTTAATATACTTTACATTAATTACATAATTAATTATATCACAATATAACAAATATATAATAGAAAAAACCTTTTATTTTTTAACAAGATTGGTTATCGAGTTAGATATATATAAAAAATTACATAATTGCCCACAGGACATTCCCCATATCAACAGCCCAACCCAAAGACAACCAAAGATGCTCAATCAAGATATAGTGTTCACCGTTGAAGAGTCATAAGGAGTGTTCTTTCCTTATTAGGATCCTCCAATGGTAAAATTTCAAATTCCAAATTACACGATAATGAAGATGTTGATCCGTACTAGAGCTTCTGTAAATGCGAGCTTCCAATCTCATGAATTAGAATTTACCTAAAAAAGTAGCGTTCTTTGCTTCTAATCCTATAAATGGTTTTAAAAACAACGCAATTATTCCATACAAAGCAACCAGGCTAATATAATCCACTATGCACATTTTCTACGTCACTTTTTTATCATCAACCAACCATTACCTAACAACGCTTTCTTGGACGGTCGAAAATCGTAAAAATGAGAACTATTATTTCATAGAGTGCATGGAATTGGTTGTAATAGGGATGAACATTTATTAGATTTACAATGTGGAAAAATAGTTTTTCCAAATTTGGAAAACAAAAACTTTTGCTAGCAGTAGTGTGGAATTTTTTTTTACACAAAATGTAAAAAAACTTCTACTCTAAAAAAAAGTCACATGTATTAATAGTTGGAATAAAAGCACAATATTTTGATCCAACTATGAAATTTCAAAAATACCTGTAACGACTAGCAAATTTATCACTTTGATAAATTATATTTAATAGAAAGATTGATAATTCAAATAATATTGTTTTGAGTGATAAAGCAATGGTAATTTTATTTTGAATAAATATTAATAGAAATAGTTTTCTCGAAATCTAAATCGATAAATGGACGAAAACCGTTTTATCAATAACCAACTCTATAATCATAAAAAGTCATATACAGAGCTGGATACATACACTTATTTAATAATTAAACAAGAATATGAAATAAAATTAATTGATTTGTTTTTGAAAATAAAATGTGTTTTTGACATTGTTAGTAAAGCCCTTAAATAGGTTAATTGATTTATTTAATTTAAATTGAGATTTAATGATTATTTTAATCTCTTAAATAATTATTTTTAAAAAATAATAATTATTTTTAAATAATAATAATTCATTTTGAATGGTTATAAAGTGATAATAAATCATTTATAATAGTTTTATAAAGTTATATAAGTGATTTGAAAATATAATGAAAATCAATATCGCTTTACCGGTGTAATAGTAATTATTGTAAATAATTGTTAATATTAATTATATGGTTTTATCATTCAAATGTTATCATTTTAGTTAATTTAAAGTTACGATAAATTTATTTTTTACAAAAAATGTGTACGTTAACTAAGAAGTGAAAATATGCGGTTCTCCGGATTTCAACGGTGTTGCTGGATTTCTTGCATTCAGTAGCTTGCATGTTGAACTTCATTTCTGCAAATTTTGGTTGAAAGATATTATCATTTGAATGTTCAAAACATTGCTCAAAATCAACTCAGGCACGGATTTTTGCCTGTAGTTGTTTTGAGTTGCTGCAAACATGGCCTAAGTCCATGTTTGAAACAACATAACTCATTCATTTCTTACTGGAATTCAATGATTTTTTTTTGAAAGATGAAGTTATCTACTATAAGCATACCAAATTTCAGGTCATTTTGACATAGGTATCTTATATTAATATGATTTCGAACTTAGACCTGGATCATGTTTTTGCCCAGAGTTTTACAGTGAAAATACTGTCTGGGTTCAAATTTGAGACATCGTAAATTTCTCATATTTTATCCAAATTGCATCATTCCATTTTTGTTTGAAGATAAAGTTTTCTACTATATGCACACCTATTTTGAGCTCAATCCAATGCCATTTGATCCTCTGCTTCATGATTGGAATTTGAACCGAGGATGGTTTCAGGCCTGTACATTTTTTGTTTTTGAATTGTTGCAAACATGGCCTGAGTTCATGTTCGATACATCATAACTCATTCGTTTAAAATAGAATTTAAGTGATTCTTTTTGCATATTAAAGTAGGAGTGTCGAATTACACTCCTGTAAAACTTCATGACAATCTGGGTTGGTTTGCTATTTCGATACTACTGTCGAACTTGTACTCGCAGCTTGTTGTAATTCTGTGTTTAAAACCTTGTTTTGGTCCAAATTTGAAATGATGCAGGTTCTTCGTTTCAAATCGGGTTTGAGTGATTCTTTTTGCAGATTTAAGTAGGAGTGTTGCGTTACATTCTTGTAAAATTCATGATAATCTGGGTTGGTTTGCTATTTCGAAACTACTGTCGAACATGTACTCGCGACTTGCTGTAATTCGGTGTTTAAAACCTTGTTTTGGTCCAGTTTTGAAACAACACAGATTCTTCGATTCAAATCGGATTTGAATTATTCTTTTTGCAGATTGAACTAGAAATGTTGAGCTACATTCTTGCCAAATTTTAGGTCATTTTGACACAGTTAACTCGTTCAAACCTACTGTCGAATATCGAGTCGCAACTTGTTTTAAACGGATAATACTTGGTGTAATTTCCGTTATTTCGATGTTCTCTTGATATTTCTTTGTGGATTTCATACACAGGTTTTTATAATGTGTTTTAAAAATATTTTTCAAATAAATGGTCTTTTGAAATTATTATTATATACTTTTTTAAGTATAAAAATTATACACTCTATAATAAGAGAATTTCAAAGGCAACTTCTAAAGCGATTTCGAAGCGTTCCTAAAACTCGTTTTCTTCAACTTAATTTCTATATAAAACACACAATTTTGCACTTCGAGCGAAAAGGGAGGAGAATCAAATGATTAGATAAAGCGTTTATCGAATGAAAGTTATTCGAAATCCATGCAACGTTATTTATATGTCATGTACACATATATAACACATAAATGCACAACCTAACATACACATAAACATATACATGTATACATATAGACTTATATACATGTGTGTATAAATTACAAAATCTATATGTATATAAATAGATTTTCATAAAAAATTAACATTTTTAAGTAAAAAATATTAAAAATCTAAGATATTTTATAAAGCTTCTTTCTTAAGCTTAAATAAGTCAACATATGCACATATGAGAGGATGGAAGTGATGGGCACATGGGGGAAGGTTTTAGCCGTGCATTAAGGGGTAGGAGGTGTGTTGGAGAAGCTTTGAAATGGTGATAAAGTGATGATGTGTGCATGTCTTCTTTTTACTCTTCTTTTTCCTATAAGTACCACCCATCTTTCTCACAAACTCCTAATACCATTTCACTTCTTCTTCCTCTTCTTTTCAAGCTTTCCAAGAGCTCTCTAATGGCTTCTTGTTCATAAAAATAAAATAATAAAAGCTGGAGAAAAATTATCACAAAATAAAAGTAGGAAAGAGATGTACTAGTTTATATAATCAATCCACTTCAAAACTAGTCTGAAACTCCTCCACTTCTCTTCCAAAATCAACAAAACACTACCCCCACACACCTTGGTCGTGAGCACCATATCCATCTAGCCCAGGCCGAGCTCCTCTTTGATTCGTAGGCTTAGTTTCGTTTGCTTTGGTTCGATCATAGTGGAGCTATAGTCGTTCTAAAATTAGTTCGAAGGGAAAATGAAGGTGAGAACTCCTATAACTATTATACTATATGTTAGATGATGATATGATGTTGCAAATGGACGTTTAATATGCTTTGATCATCAAGTTTGGTTGTTTTCACGTGAGTATAGAATATATATGCAAGTCATGAATATACACATTGATAAAACAAAAGGAAATCACTTTCCTTAAATTAAAGAAATGGTGTATATGAAAGTGTTAAACCTATTATAAATGGTTTATAATGTATTTTAAATGTTTTATGAACATTTGAAAGTGTATTGGTGAAGTTTGGAAAGAAATAGAAAATTTGGTCGAAAATAAGCGCGTCGCATAACGGTAGCTCTCGATTTCGCGCTATAAAAGTCAAACAAGTGTAAAAGTTGGAATTTTGTTTGGAATTCTTCAAGATAAGAATTTTCCGAGCTATTATGTTCTTAATTTTCCAATAAAGAAATAAAATCGAGATTTCAACAAGTATATTTGAAAATATGAGTTAAAATAAGTTTTGGAAAAATCCTCATTTTGCAGTTCGGAATCCAAAACTGGATTTCTTTAAAAATGATGTTTTAAAATTGTTTAAAAATGTGGAATAAATATTTTAAAATGTTTTAAAATGATTTGAGTAATAAAAATGAATTTTAAAATAATAAAAAGTCATTTTGATCAATATAGCATAAAAAGGCACTTTCCGTAGCACTTTTTCGCAGCACTTTTTATAACTTTTCAAATATAGTTTTAAACGCAACCGTTCTTTCCCAAATCTTTTGTAATTTTTTTTAAATAATTCATAAAGTGTTTTAAGATAAATTGAAGGATTTATGAAATAATTTAATGTTTTAATGATTTAGAGTCGATCAAATAACTTGATCGCCTTATGAGTGTCAAAGAGATAGTATCTAGGCTTGGTTTAGAAAACCAGTTTCCTGCTCTCCCTGGCTATTTGGGCTGGCCCGACGAAGTGGACAGTAAATTAGGTTTACTCGGATCTAAATTTCAAAAAAGGTAAAGAAAAATATTTTTCAACGTTTAAACAACTTGGATTTTATAAAGATAATCTTCTTGTGCTCGGTGTTAAAGTCCGAAGAGGGAACTCATGCTATTCGTGGAACTTAAAAGGCGATTTCACCGTTATTCCTCTCATAATATTTGTTGAATATGAGAATTGATATTGAGCAGAATTATATGATTTCTATAGATTCTGCTCACTTAATATTGATTGGTTTTGCATTAACATCCTAGATAATATGGTTTCAACTAAATCAAAAGTATGAGTTTTTAAATAAAGAAATCTTTGTTAAGATTTAAATGACATGATTTTGGGAATATTTCCCTAACTATAAAAGAAATGACTTCGAATTAGTCCATGTTTAAAAAGGGTTTAAGCAATCGAAGATTTGATAAGAGAGGTTTGATAGTTTCATATATGTTGGAAAGAATGTTTTAGAAATATATATCTCTAAAAGAGATTTGATAAAAAGAACTTAATCAATTAAAGAATGATTCCCTATTCACAAAACCACTTTTTATCGATGATTGGATCGATGAAATCGGGGTCAGATTTGGGTAATTCCTATCGAAAAACCACTTTGAACCAATGTATGCATTCAGAAAAATGAATACCAATAGTGAGAATGGAGAATGAAGACCAGGGATTTTCGGGATGTGTAACATTCCTGTTTTTAAATCAAATTTAAATTGGTAATTAATTTAATTGGAAAATTAGATTGTGGATTAATTTGTTATTTTTCAAATTTAAATAGATATTTATTTGTTCATTCATTTATAAATACAAATTGATTGTCTATTAATTTTTGAATTTGAAATTTTAAAATAAATGTTGTTTTAAATAATATATTGGATTGGGAATTTGAGAATAAAATATATTATAAAATTAATTGGACCTAAAAGTTATATTTTGAAAAATAGCATATATATGTATATAACAAGAATTGTAAAAATAATATGATATTAAAACAAGGTTCAATAAAAAGTTTAAAATACTTTTCTTTTATACTTGAAATAAATTAGTTTTGTACATATTTAAACTAAATAGAAAATATACTACATAAACATATGTAAATATAAAGATTAAGTAATTTATAAAAGAAAGGGTTTAAAATATAAATTAAATGAAGTAATGTTTAAAACATAATTTTTAAATAAATTAAAACAAAGGGGCTAAGCATAAATTTATTTGTATTAAACAAGTGTAAGTGTTTTAAAATTATATTAAGACATTTGTAACATTATTACATAAGTGAATTGACAAGTGTTAATACTAATAGACAAGTGGTAACAACTAAAGTTTTTTTTTGATATAGGAAAACATGTATTAGAGAGAAAATGGGTTAGTCATTTCTGTTCCAAAGTTAAAACATTTTTTTCTCAACAAACCTGAAAATTAAAAACAAAAACCAAAACAGATTCAATATCAACAAAATCCAGATCAAAGAAAAAGTTTAAAACAAAAGCCTGAAGCATTCAAGCAAACAAATTCAAAGATTTTCAAATCCAAAAATCAAAGCTCAGATCAATTTTCAAATTAAATACAAGCAGTACCAGATCAAAGTAAAAAAATCATCTCAATGTTTGCAAGATTAACCTGGAAACAGGAAATCAAAAAAATTCAGACTTCAGCAAACCTGAATCAAGCATGCAAGTTTGAATTCAAATTTATCAAGCAAAGTAAAACTTTCAACAAACAACAGTTAAGCTAAAGCATACCAGATCAAATCTTCTCAAACTTTTTCCAGTTTCAACTTTTAGCCTGTATTCTCTGTTTCTTCCAATCGACAGGTGAGCAAACCCAACCCGATATATGTCTGAATGATCTGTGAAGTATGATCTAAAATGTGCTTGATAGATGATGTGATTATGCTTGCATGTCTGTGTATGTTTAGAGATGATGATATGCATGTATGTCACAGGGGTATATAAACTTTCTTCTTCCTCTGATTAACATTTTAACAGACTAAACCCATAAAGAAATTCAAATACTTCTTCCTCAATTAGTTTTAGGTGATAATCTTTGAATAAAAGTTGATTCTAACAAAATAATACTAATTTTAAAAATAATTCAAACTATATTTGTTAAGGATTTATTTTTAAAATAAATTATTGAGTGAACTTCTTGAAAATGATAAAAAAAAAATCATTTTAATCTCTAGTTTGGAATTCATAAATTGAATTGTATTATAGAATGATGAGTTTAGATAATAAAATCGAGATTTTTTGTTTATTAAATTTTGAGAAATTATGAGTGGAATGGAAATGACATTTTTGTCAAATTCCGTTGAACGGCGAGATGAAGTTCATCGTGCTTGGGTCAAAATGATGGTTCGAGCATCAAGGATCAACGGAAAAATACAAATGGAATTTATAAATAATCAAGGCAATGGAACAATGTGGATTTAGGGTTTGAACTGGATTTTGGTCGAACTGGTTCCCTAGGAAATCACAATGTCGTCGAAGCTATATGGTCGATCGGACCTGGGGGGATGGAATGGTTGTCGTTTGGCGAAGCTTTGGCCAAGCCCGCGTCGATTCTGGTGGCCGGTGGTGGCTTTACGAGGTGGATTTATGGATCAGAGCCGGTTCCAGTTAGGTGCTCGTTTGCTCAATTTTAATTTTCAAGCACGATCGATTTGCTGAATGGTTGACTCGACTTGGGGGAACGTTGTCGACATGTGTGTGGTCGCGGTAGTGACCAGAGGTGGTCGAGACGGTTGTACACGTGCACGTGCACCTTGAAGCCTGGGTTTGATTTGGTTGCAGTGATTTGGGAAGAAGGATATTGGCTTGGGAAACAGCTCGAGTAATTGCAAAAAATGGCTCGAAGAAAGATGGGTTGATGTGCATATTAAAATTTTAATCGAGTTTTAAAATATTTTCTTAATTGAAAGCTGTATATCGTTTTGGTTAAATAGTTAAGTTTGAAAATAATTATTTTCAAATAAATATAGTTAAAGGTTTTAATGTGTGTATATATATATCCTTTATTTTAAATGAACTCTTTATTTTATTTAAACGAGATTTAAATGTTGAAATGAAGAAACCAGTTAAGGTAAGAATTTATTTTAATAAATAAAGGACTTAATTAAAGGATTATTTTTGACGTGTTAATAATAATTAATTATGTGATTAATTAATTAAGGTAATTAATTTGAGGATGATAAATAATTAAAAATTAATTAATGTAAGTAATTAAGGGAAACTAATTACTTAAAGATGATTACTAAATTAAGTAATTAAATTTATGATTAAAGTTGATTAATCAGGTGATTATAGAATAATTAATTAAAGGATGATTAAATAATTAAAGGTTAATTATTTAATGATTAAAAGTTGGTTTATTTATTAAGGTTGATTAATTAATAATTAAAGGTTAACTGATTTATGAATTAAGGTTGATTAATTTATTATTAAAAGATAATTAATAAATGGTTAAAGATATATTAATGATTAGGGGTTGTAATTAATTAATATTAATTATCCCGAATTTGTAATTTATTCATAAGTAATTAATCTGATTAATCAGATAACTAATTTATCTTACTTATAGATGTTTGAATTGTTTGATATCTTTGTGTGTAATGTTTTGTGTTATGAATTATTTTGATTCGCGCTGTGATGAATATAATTTATTTATTTATCTGTGATGAATGTACATTATTCTTCTGTGAATCTGTGAATAAGATAAGCGTTATAAACTACACCGCTTATCAACATTGATGTGATTGAATATGTGATGATTGATGGTGTTGCACTATTATGTAAAACCCCTGGACTACACCATACACATACAAATATGGATTACACGAGGGAATTGGTTAAGTCGCAGATTTTTGAAATGGTTTTAAAGTTGAATTTTGAATCCAAATAGTTTTGGAAATGGGATTGGGTTAAATATGAAAAGCTTTTGAAATGAAGTTTTCAAAGATAAAAGTTATTTTGGATAGCTGGATAGAGTTTTGGAAATTTAAATAGTTTGATTTGAATTTTGAATTCAAAATTTGAAATTGAATTCTATATTTGGAAATTATGAATTAAAAAAAGGTTATACAAGTTATAAATGTGTTTATATGGATTTAAACCATTAAAAAGGTATTGTTTCTGAAATTTGAATTTAACCCAAGGGCTTTGACTTGTACAAATGAAATCGGATTTTTTTGAAACAAAAACTATTTGTTTTCAAATAATAAAAGCTTTCATATAAGGAAATAATTTCCAATTTGTGTTGAAAGGATTTCAAGTTTGAAATGAAAATGGTTTTCCAAGTTGTGAATGAATCTTTGGGTTTTTAAAGCTATGAATTAAATCTTTGACTTAAAGATTTGATGAGTTAATCCAATTTGAAAGGGAATTTTTTTTTGAAAGAATATGAATGAATCTTTGTTAAAGATTGGTGTACTTTGTTTTCAAATTGAAAAAGGATCTTAAAAGTGTATCCTTTCTATAAAAAATTTGAAATGGAAATTGTTTTGAAATATGTGAATAAATCTTTGTGGAAGCTGGGTGAACTTTGTGAAATAAATCTTATTGTTTAAAGATTTGAAAATGGTAATTGGTTTAAATCATTTGAAAGAAAGGTTTTGGATAATAAGTCGTGACTTAACTGAGATCCATATATCCATATGTTTTTAAATATTGCGCTCATTATTCGGTTTAGCCAGGAGAGGACCTTGTGTCATATAACCCATCCGAATAATGATACGACGTTATGGATTGCATTTGAAGACCGGTGGTGAAGACCAGATATTTTCGAAGGCGAAAGGATGACCAGTCGAATGTCTCTACACCAAATGGCTTCGGTATAGAGATTTGATCACCCATTTTGATGGGGAGTCCGGACGTGATTAGGGATTATCCGGATTTGCAAGGGCTTCTTTGGAAGTGCCTTCGGTTCTATTCGAACCCGGAACAGACTTGTATGGATGAGTGTCTGACATTACACTTTGATATGTAAAGCTAGTTTCTATCAAATATATTTCTGTTTAGTAGCGGAGAATTTATTCTCTTAGCTTAACACCCATCTTTGAGACGTACGAGCTCAAAGGTTATGTAGTTGATGGTTAATAGTGATACATTCCCAATTTGGTAATGTGGCATACGAAGTACTGCTAATCATTCGTTGATCAAAGCGTGACTTTGTGAAAAGTGTAGCTTTGTGGACGAGACTTCGTCAGGCCTCACAACCCGGAAATGGTCGAAGCAGGAATGTTGCGGCAAGGTTTTAGGGGTCGCTCCCCTAGGGTATGTCCATTTCCTTCTGGATTATAAGCGGTATCATGATATGGAGCCCAGATACTTAACTTTGTGGTTGTTGCAAAACTTATTGCTTTGTGGTTGTTGGTGTAGAGGTACCTCGGATAAAGGTCAGTAACGACCGGGGATGGCTTACTTGAGGGTTACTTCCGGAAAGTGGTAACCCGGCCTTGTGCCGGTAGGGAACCATTTTGGTTCTTGGGGGCGTCCCTCCAGAGTCGTTTCATTTGATAACGAAGTTTCTTAGCCTGACCATTTGTTGGAAATCCAAAGAAACAATACGCGCCCTGTCGGTTTTTGTTGTATAACCTGCCATGGAATGTGACGGTAACCTGCTATTGAACATGGTAGCTATAGTAGGCATACAATAATGGTTGTATGCTGGCTAAGATTAATATTATACTTTCAAAAGGTTTTCTACACTATGCACTAATAATAATATCAAAAGGATTTCATGTATCAAGCATGTTTGACTATCATAAGGAGAAATCTCCTCCAACTGTGCGCTTGCATTGTGTGTGCGGCGGGAGGCCATATGGTTGTTTAATTTTTCAAAAAGCATTGTGGTTTTCAATGTTTTAAATTCTTTTGTTGTTTGTTTTAAATATAAATTGTTTTTGTTTGCTCATACCGGTCCCATGACTGACCTGGAGTTTATTATTCCCTTCCTAAACTCCGTGTGCCCAAAATTTTCCACATGGGCAGTCTAGAGTTGGGTTTTTCAGATGATCAAATAGTAGGTATAGATGCGATAGCCTTCGCAGCCTTTGGATTAGGGAATGGCATTTGCTACACTTCAGCATTCATGGCTAACCTTGCTTAGTACAACTTGATCGGGATTTCGAGCTATTTCTGGATTGGTGCTTTGGAGATGGAGTTACAGATATTGGATTTCTCACTTGGTGGTTCAAGTACAAGTTATCTCTTTCTACTGCTGTATCTTGTCTATGATAGTAGTGATATCTATTATATCATTGTGTTGTATCAAAATTTTGTGTATCAATGATATTATTCATTTTCTTCCACTGTGTTGTTGCACTTAATATGTTATAAGCTCCGGCATGAGTCGAATTTCAACGGTTGAATCTACAGCATTCGAGTACAAGTGAAGTACGGGTGCCGATTTTCGAGCGCTAAAATTTGGGTCGTGACATTTTGGTATCAGAGCTGAAGGTTGAAACTTTAGCTCAGGAGTATAACACATTAGGTAACTCATTAGAGATAGGGTGAAGTATACCGTAGAATGAGTATATCCCTAAGATATCCGTTTGAGTGCCTCAATAAATTCTCTTACTATCCACTGATAGTGAGTATGAGTGCAAGAAGAGAACAAGATAAGGGACATGGGAGTACCACTTCCAATGGTCAATACCCTGCAACAACGGAAACAACTTTTTCCATCAATCTCCTTTGATCTAGTTTCAAACTCTTTGATTTCTTCGTGGCAGCTCAAGAGAGAAGCTTCGGTGTGATGGTGGCCCTGCGAATCCTTGTAGAAATTTTCTATTTCGTATTCTCTTCATTGGTTTCTTATCAGCTTTTCGTTTTCAACTCTGATGAATTTGGAAATTTAGTTGAAATAAGTTGGTTAATAAAATATGAAATTAAATTTTAATTTGTATCGATAAAACGATTTCGATCAAAACCAAATTTGGAATTCTATTGTAATTTTTTGTGTGGATCAAAGTCCGAGGAAGGACAAGCAAGTGTAAACTTTGGGGTATTCCGACCTGAATTTGGAATCCATACCTAGTATTTGAGAGTTGTGGGAGATTGAATCTATTTGTCAGTTCTTTGGGGTCTCGATATATTATATGAGTGGTTAGTTATCTTTCGAACTAACCGATGCCCTTGCATATTTCGTAGACTGGATAACCCGAGTATCCTGTGTAATATTAAATGAGTTTTTTCTCATATCTATTGTGATATTCTGATTTGGTAAGCCAAATGCAGAATAAATATTCAGTTTAATCTGTTGAACCATTTCTCCATGTGTTTATCTATCCTTTGTTGTCTCCCTGGCAAATTTTGAGGACGAAATTTTCTTAAGAGGGGAATCTGTAACATTCTTGTTTTTAAATCAAATTTAAATTGGTAATTAATTTAATTGAAAAATTAGATTGTGAATTAATTTGTTATTTTCCAAATTTAAATAGATATTTGTTTGTTTATTCATTTATAAATACAAACTGATTGTATATTAATTTTTGAATTTGAAATTTTAAATAAATGTTTTAAATAATATATTGGATTGGGAATTTGTGAATAAAATATATTATAAAATTAATTGGATTTGAAAGCTATATTTTTAAAATAACACACATATATATATAACTAGAATTGTAAAAATAATATGATATTAAAACAAGGTTTAATAAAAAGTTTAAAATACTTTTATTTTATACTTGAAATAAATTAGTTTTGTACATATTTAAACTAAATAGAAAATATATTACATAAACATATGTAAATATAAAGATTAAGTAATTTATAAAAGAAAGGTTTAAAATATAAATTAAAATGAAGTAAGGTTTAAAACATATTTTGAAATAAATTAAAAAAAATGCCTAAACATAAATGTATTTGTATTAAACAAGTGTAAGTATTTTAAAAATATGTTAAGACATTTGTAACATTATTACATAAGTGAATTAGTAAGTATTAATAATAATAGACAAGTGGCAACAAATAAAGTTTTTTTTTTGATATAGGAAAACATGTATTAGAGTGAAAACAGGTTATTCATTTCAGTTCCAAAGTTAAAACATTCTTTCTCCACAAACCTGAGAATTAAAAACAAAAACCAAAACAGGTTCAATATCAACAAAATCCAGATCAAAGAAAAAGTTTAAAAACAAAAGCCTGAAGCATTCAAGCAAGCAAATTCAAAGATTTTCAAATCCAGAAATCAAAGTTCAGATCAGTTTTCAAATTAAATACAAGCAGTACCAGATCAAAGTAAAAAAAGAATCATCTCAATGTTTGCAAGATTAACCTGGAAACAGGAAATCAAAAAAATTCAGTCTTCAGCAAACCTGAATCAAGCATAGAAATTTGAATTCGTCTTTATTAAGCAAAGTAAAACTTCCAACAAACAACAGTTAAGCTAAAGCATATCCAGATTAAATCTTCTCAAAAAATTTCCAGTTTCAACTTCAAGCCTGTGTTCTTGTTTCTTCCAATTGACAGGTGAGCAAACCCAAACTGATATATGTCCGAATGATCTGTGAAGTATGATCTCAAATGTGTTTGATTGATGATGTAATTATGATTGCATGTATGTGTATGTTTGGGGATGATGATATGCATGTCTGTTACAGGGGTGTATACACTTACTTCTTCCTCCCTTTAACATTTTAACAGACTAAACCCATAAAGAAATTCAAATACTTCTTCCTCAATTAGTTTTAGGTGATAATCTTTGAATAAAAGTTGATTCTAACAACATAATACTAATTTTAAAAATAATTCAAATTATATTTGTTAAGGATTTATTTCTAAAATAAATTATTGCAGTGAACTTCTTGAAAATGATAAAAATAAATCATTTTAATCTCTAATTTGGAATTCATAAACTGAATTGTATTATATAATGATGAGTTTAGATAATAGAATCGAGATTTTTTGTTTATTAAAATTTTAAGAAATTACGAGTAGAACGAAAATGACATTTTTGTCAAATTCCGTTGAACGGCGGGATGAAGTTCATTGTGCTTGGGTCAGATGATGGTTCGAGCATCAAGGATCAATGGAAAAATACAAATGGAATTTATAAATGATCAAGGCAATGGAACGATGTGGATTTAGGGTTTGAACTGGATTTTTGGTCGAACTGGTTTTCGAGGAATCGCAATGTCGTCGAAGCTATGTGGTCGATCGGACCTAGGGGATGGAATGGTTGTCGTGTGGTGAAGCTTTGGCCAAGCTTGCGTCGATTCTGTTGGCTGGTGCTGGCTTTATGAGGTGGATTTATGGATCGGAGTTGGTCCAGTTAGGTACTGTTTGCTCAATTTTGATTTCCAAGCACGATCGATTTGCTGAATGGTTGACTCGACTTAGGGAAACGTTGCCAACGTGTGTGTGGTCGCCGCAGTGAACGGAGGTGGTCGAGATGGTTGTACACATGCACATGCACGTTGAAGTCTGGGTTTGATTTGGTTGAAGTGTTTTGGGAAGAAGGATATTGGCTCGGGAAACAGCTCGAGTAATTGCAAAAAATGGATCGAAGAAAGATGGGTTGATGTGAATATTAGTAACAGTTCTAAAGATTTAAAAATAAAATCAAGTTTTAGAAAGAAAGAAGTAAAAAAGGAAGGGTCGAATGATTGCTCGAGGATTCTGAAAGATGGCTCGGGTAAAAACCCGAAGTCATCTCGGGTGGTGTTAAAAACAGTTTCTTGGATTTAAACAAGTCTTTCAAATTTTAAAATTTAAATCGAGTTTTAAAATACTTTCTTAATTGAATGTTGTATATCAGTTTTGGTTAAATAGTTAAGTTTGAAAATAATTATTTTTAAATAAATAGAGCTAAAGTGTTTTAATGTGTGTGTTTGTATATATATATATCCTTTATTTTAAATGAACTCTTTATTTTATTTAAACGAGATTTAAATGTTGAAATGAAGAAATCGGTTAAGATAAGATTATATTTTAATAAATCAAGGACTTAATTAAAGGATCATTTTTGATGTGTGAATAATAGTTAATTATGTGATTAATTAATTAAGGTAATTAATTTGAGGATGATAAATAATTAAAAATTAATTAATGTAAGTAATTAAGGGAAATTAATTACTTAAAGATGATTACTAACTTAAGTAATTAAATTTATGATTAAAGTTGGTTAATCAGGTGATTAAAGAATAATTAATTAAAGGATGATTAAATAATTAAAGGTTAATTATTTAATAATTAAAAGTTGGTTTATTTATTAAGGTTGATTAATTAATAATTAAAGGTTAACTGATTTATTAATAAGGTTGGTCAATTTATTATTAAAAGTTAATTAATAAATGATTAAATATTTGATAATGATTAGGGGTTGTAATTAATTAATATTAATTAACCCGAATTTGTAATTTATTCATAAGTAATTAATCTGATTAATCAGACAACTAATTTATCTTACTTATGGATGTTTGAATTGTATAAAATGCTTTGAATTGTTTGATATCTCTGTGTGTAATGTTTCGTGTTATGAATTATTTTGATTCGAGCTGTGATGAATATAATTTATTTATTTATCTGTGATGAATGTATATTATTTATCTGTGAATCTGTGAATAAACATAAGCATTATAAATTACACTGCTTATCAATATTGATGTGATTGAATCTATGATGATTGATGATGTTGCACTATTATGTAAAACCCCTGGACTACACCATATACACACAAATATGGATTGCACGAGGAAATTGGTTAAGTCACAGATTTTTGAAATGGTTTTGAAGTTGAATTTTGAATCCAAATAGTTTTGGAAATGGGATTGGGTTAAATATGAAAAGCTTTTGAAAAGAAGTTTTCAAAGATAAAAGTTATTTTGGATAACTGGATAGAGTTTTGAAAATTTAAATAGTTTGATTTGAATTTTGAATTCAAAATTTGAAATTGAATTCTATATTTGGAAATCATGATTTTAAAAAAGGTTATACAAGTTATAAATGTGTTTATATAGATTTAAACCATTAAAAAGGTATTGTTTTGGAAATTTGAATTTAACCTAAGGGCTTTGACTTGTACAAATGAAATTGGATTTTTTTTCGAAACAAAAACTATTTGTTTTCAAATAATAAAAGCTTTCATATAAGGATAGAATTTCCAGTTTGTGTTGAAAGGATTTCAAGTTTGAAATGAAAATGGTTTTTCAAGTTATGAATGAATCTTTGGAAATGGTTTTGAAAGCTATGAATTAAATCTTTGATTTAAAGATTGGATGAGTTAATCCAATTTGAAAGGGAAATTTGTTTTGAAAGAATATGAATGAATCTTTGTTAAAGATAGGTTTACTTTGTTTTCAAATTGAAAAAGGATCTTAAAAGTGTATCCTTTCTATAAAAGATTTGAAATGGAAATTGTTTTGAAATCTGTGAATGAATCTTTAGGGAAGCTGGGTGAACTTTGTGAAATAAATATTTTTATTTAAAGATTTGAAAATGGTAATTGGTTTAAACCATTTGAAAGAAAGGTTTTGGATAATAAGTTGTGACTTAATTGAGATCCATATATCCATAGGTTTCTAAATATTGTGCTCATTATTCGGTTTAGCCTGAAGAGGACCTTAAGTCATATAATCCATTTCGAATAATGATACGACGTTATGGATTGCATTTGAAGACCGGTGGTGAAGACTGGGTATTTTTGAAAGCGAAAGGATGATCTGTCGAATGTATCTATACCGAATGGGTCTGGTATAGAGATTTGATCACCATTGTGATGGGAGTCCGAACGTGATTAGGGATTATCCGGATTTGCAAGGACTTATTTGGAAATGCCTTCGGTTCTGCTCATACCCAGAACTGACTTGTATGGATGTATGTCTGACGTTACAATTTAAGATGTAAAGCTGGTTTCTATCAAATACATTTCTGTTTGGTGGCGGAGAATTTATTCTCTTAGCTTAACACCCTTCTTTGAGACGTACGAGCTCAAAGATTATGTAGTTGATGGTTACTAGTGATACATTCCCAATTTGATAATGTGTCATACGAAGTGCTGCTGATCATTTATTGATCAAAGCATGACTTTGTGAAAAGTATATCTTTGTGGACGAGACTTCGTCGAGCCTCACAACCCAGAAATGGTCGAAACAGGAATGTTGCGGCAAGGTTTCAGGGGTCGTGCCCCTAGGGTATGTCCATTTCCTTCTGGATTATAAGTGGTATCATGGTACGGAGTCCAGATACTTAATGTTGTGGTTGCAGCAAAACTTATGGCTTTGTGATTGTGGTGCAGAGGTACCTCGGATAAAGGTCGGTAACGACCGGGGATGGCTTACTTAAGGGTTACCTTCGAGAAGTGGTAACCCGGCCTTGTGTCGGCAGGGAACCATTTTGGTTCTTGGGGGCGTCCCTCCAGAGGCATTCCATTTGATAAGGAAGTTCCTTAGCCTGACCATTTGTTGAAAATCCAAAGAAATAATACGCGCCTTATACGGTTTTAGTTGTATTACCTGTCTTGGAATGTGGCGGTAACCTGCTATTGAACATGGTAGCTATAGTAGGCATACAATAATGGTTGTATGCTGGTTAAGATTAATATTATACTTTCGAAAGGTTTTCTACTCTATGCACTAATAATAATATCAAATGATTTCGCATATCAAGCATGTTTGACTATCATAAGGAGAAATCTCCTCCAATTGTGCGCTTGTATTATGTGTGTGGCGGGATGCCTTATGGTAGTTTCATTTTCCAAAAATCATTGCGGTTTTCAATATTTTAAATTCTTTTGTTGTTTGTTTTTAAGATAAACTATTTTTGTTTGCTCATACTAGTCCCATGACTGACCGGAGTTTATTGTTCCCTTCCTAAACTCTAGGTGCGCATGATTTTCCACACAGGCAGTCTAGAGTTGGGTTTTTAAAATAATCAAATAGTAGGTATATATCCTATAGCCTTCGCAGCCTTTGGATTGGGAATCGCATTTGCTACACTTCAGCATTCATGGATGACCTTGCTTAGTACAACTTGATCGGGAATTCGAACTATTTCTGGATTGGTGCTTTGGAGATGGAGTTGCAGATATTGGAGTTCTCACTTGGTGGTTCAAGTACAAGCTATCTCTTTCCGCTGCTGTATCTTATCTCTGATAGTACTGATATCTATTGTATCATTGTGTTGTATCAAATTTTATGTATCAATGATATTATTCATTTTCTTCCGCTTTGTTGTTGTACTTAATGTGTTATCAGCTCCGGCACGAGTCGAATTTCAACGGTTGAATCTACGACATTCGGGTACAAGTGAAGTATGGGTGTCGATTTTCGAACGCTGAAATTTGGGTCGTGGCAGGATGAAAGGATTGCTTATTGATAATTCTTGTTAGCTCCTAAATACTAAAGTAGCAGCGGTCCCTTCATTACTGAAACCTTTTGGGTTGCAAGGACTTTTCGCTACTAATCCTAGGGATAATTCCCAAAAGGATGGGGCAAGAGGGTGCCTTCGGTTCCTTTCAGTCCCATAATGAACTTGTATGTACCGATCTCTAACATTGCATTCTTGAGATTTCATCATTGACATTTATAAACATACATCTGTTTGGTGGTAGAGAAGGCAACTTCTCTTAGTTTAACACCCTTCTCTGAGACATATGAGCTCGAAGGTTGTATGCTTGCGGAAGTCAATAGTGATCGATGGAATAGTAGTGTCGCATTCAAAGGAAGATGATGTGCTATGATAAAGGTAATCGTTACCTCAAGCCTCACAACCGAAAATGGCCGAAACATGGTATATGCAGCAAGGCTATGTCGTTCGCAATCATTATGGAATGATCATCCCCTTTTAGATACATTTCTTCCCGCTACAATGTTCGGGATGTAAATTAATGTGGTGTATGGTAATCGAGCGCTCAGATAGGTTGGTAACAACCAGGATGATGACATATTTGATACTGTCTAGGAAGAGGTAGGCCGGTCTTGTGTTGGTAGATGACCATCTGTTGGGCCTCGGTAAACTCCTATAGAGATACACTGCCGAAAGGTAGTCCCTTCACCTGGTCATTTGTATGAAAACACATTCTACAATAAGAGCTCTTTAGATTTTAGATGTAGAAAGCCTTGTAGTACAAGGTGGTATGCTGGAATTTAATAATGTAACAATTTTGGCTAAGATTAATAAATTTACTTGCGAATGTTTCCAAAGATATATCATTAAAAATAATATCCCTTATTTTTACTTAAGAATGTTTTAGTTATCATAAGATAAAAACTCGTTCTGTGTTTATGTGTGGCATGGTCTTATTAGATACCCTTTTGTTTTTAAAACGCGTACTTTGAGTTTTGACACTAGTCTCATGACTGACCCGGAGTTTATTTTCCTTATCCTTAAACTCTGGGTGCCCTAATTTTCTCTAGCAACCTATTATTCAGGTTTACCTTAGAAGAAGTTGGGTTGAACCCAAAGCATGGAGTTAGAAGATTTTCCTGAAGATTGTTTCCACCACACTTATGTAGTATAGTGTTCCGCATTGTACAGATAGGATTTTATAGTTGTCCATGTGTTAACTCTGATAAATGTAATTTAATTTCCACTGTAAAGATTGTTTGTAGAAATAATGTATGTGAGATTCTATTCTTTTTTATTTTTCTTTCTTACCCTTGAGGATCCGCTTCTTCGATACTTGGATTTGCGGCACATGAATATCTATGGTGTATTAGTGTCAACTTTTGGAAGTCGAAGAAATGGGTCGTCACAACGTGGTATAAGAGCTTAGGTCGAGCAAACACCGGAGCCTAATAGGGGTAAAAGACTCATCAAAGATAGGGTTAGTAATGCCCTAGGATGAGTAACTCATTAGAGATAAGGTTAGTAACACCCTAGAATGAGTTTGAGAGTATTATATATGAGCGCGTATTTGTTAATATTATATACAAATGATTTGGTTTTGATAATGGGAAAATAATTTTACCTAAGATTATATTTTGAATATAAAGAATATTTTTCAAATAATATAGTTATTTGAATTAAGGAAAGGATAATACTAAGTTATCATCATTGATCGATTGGTTGTTTAATTTAAAAGTTTAAGCACGAACACCTCGTGAATTTAGTTTCACAATTTGACTATGGGGAATTCGATAAATAATAATCTTGGTTTAAGTTTAAAGGAATATATTTAGATTTTATAAATATGTTTTATATAATTGATTTGTGAACTGGATTATAAAACGCGATTTATAAAGGAATTTTTGAGAATTTAAATTTCTGTATTTTTGAATGGAATTTCAAATGATTTTTTAGGAAAGGAATAATAATATTATTTCTAGAAAAAGGATTTTGAAAATGAAAAAAAATCTAATAATTAATTAATCCGAGTGGCTCGAAAGTAACTAAAAGTGGGCAGGAGATGTGTTCGGATGGTAAATGCTTCTCTTAAGTATTCCCTTTCTTGTTAAAGAAGCATGATATACTATTGGAAGTACCCAGTTCCTTGGTGTCATTTTCGAGTTACTCGATCAATATAATCTTCTAATCTAAATTTAAAAAGGATAGTGTGAATCATTAGCTGATAAATTAATTAATGGTTATCAATTCTTATCAAAGTGTATGATCTAAATTGATAAGCATGGGTATACTTTGATCTTAAAATAAATAATTAAAGTTATTAACGAATGGTTTTGGGTTTGTTGTAAACGATGTTTTAGAAATGTTTGTTTTTAGACCCTTAAACGACACTTTGGAAGAAATCTTATGGGTATATCTGGATCTTTAATAATGGGATTTTAAAGATAATAACAAAAATTGGAATCTTTTATATTAGGATGGAAATTTTATGAGTTCAAATTATAAAAGAAAAGAGAAGATCGTTATAACAATGTTTTGGTGATAATTGATTTAATCTCTTTGATTATATTATAAAGGTAAAGGAAAAAACTTGTTAAATAAATTATGAATATACTTAAAACATATGAATAAGTATATAAATAATTTTAAGTATTAAAACCGGTATAAGTAAAGAGAATATATATATATATATATATATATATATATATATATATATATATAAAGGAAGTTTTAATTAATAAAGAAGTGTTAATTGATAAAATAAGTTTTAACCAAATAAAGAATGTTTTCACAATTGATATTAGTTCAAGGAAGTTTATGGCGATTTATCAATTTAATGAATTATTTTGGAAATAAGTTTTCCATAAACCACTAAGATATTCTAGAAATGTATTATAGTAAAAAGGATATTTATCTTTTGAAAAGAAATGTGTTTTAAGTATAAATATTTGGAAATAAAAATCTAAAATTGTTATGTATAAAGAAGTATCTTTATAAAAACTTTGAATAAAAGATGAAAGTTTTATGAAATATTTTCCTAAGAATTTTGGGAAGGTTATTAAATATATACGAAGTATATGGATTATTTCGTCGCACGATTTAATCTAAGATTCGAGTGTAGAACTTTACGTGTATTTGGCACTTATCCAAAAGAGGATTTATCTATTGATTCTTGATGACAAACATTGATGAGGGTCGTGGTTGGATACTTGAGTTTTCAATCATAGTTGAGAGCTATGCAAAGAGAATCAAAGTCCTGATTAGAAAGCCTGGTCAGAGTCCGCACTAAAGTGTTGGAGGATCAATACTAGTTCAGAAATAAAGTTGTGGATTCGAATAGAAGATCAAATCAGATATTGTGTATGGATGGTCTATATAAATCAAACGAATGTAAGTTAAAAATAATTATTTTGGGAATACCTTTGGGTTTTTGTTTTGGGTAATTTCGAAGGACGAAATTCGTTTAAGGGAGAAGTCTATAACGACCCGCAAATTTATCATTTTGATAAATTATATTCATTTTAAATTTATTTAAATAAAATATTGATAATTCAAATAATATTGTTTTGAATGATAATAAATAATAGTAATTTTATTTTGAATAAATATTTATAGAAATATTTTCCTCAATCTCAATTGATAAAATGGCCAAAATGGTTTTTTCAATAACCAGCTCTATAATCGTAAAACATCGTGCACAGAGCTGGATGCATACGCTTATTTTTATAATTAAACAAGAACATGGAATAAAATCAATTGATTTGTTTTTGAAAATAAAATGTGTTTTTGCATTGTTAATAATACCCTTAAATAGGATAACTAATTTATTTAATTTAAATTGAGATTTAATGAATTAATAATTATTTTAATATCTCAAATAATTATTTTAAATAATGATAATTCATTTTGAATAGTTATAAAGTGAAAATAAATCATTTATAATAGTTTTATAAAGTTATAAATGTGATTTGAAAATATAAGGAAAAATCGATATCGCTTTATCGGTATAATAACAACTATTATAAATAATAATTCAAATGTAATCACTTTAATTAATTTAAAATTATAAGAAATTTATTTTCAAAGGTTGTCTACAAAAATGTGCATGTTAACTAAGAAGTAAAAATATGATCGATAATCGGTTCTCCGGATTTCAACGGTTTATCGAACGAAAGTTGTTCGGAATCAATGCAACGTTATTTATATGTCATGTGTACATATGTAACACATAAATGCACACCCTAATATACACATAAATATATATATATATATATATATATATATATATATATATATATATATATATATGCATACATTTACATACATACATACATACATACATACATACATATATATATATATATATATATATATATATATATATTACAAAATCTAAGATATTGTATAAGTAAGCTTCTTTCTTAAGCTTAAATAAGTCAACATATGCACGTATGGGAAGATAGAAGTGATGGGCACATGGGGGGGAAGGTTTTAGCCGTACATTAAGGGGTAGGAGGTGTGTTGGAGAAGCTTTGAAATGGTGATAAAGTGATGATGTGTGCATGTCTTCTTTTACACTCTTCTTTTTTCTATAAGTACCACCTCTCTTTCTCACAAATTCCTAATACCATTTCACTTCTTCTTCCTATTCTTTTCAAGTTTTCTAAGAGCTCTCTAATGGCTTCTTGTCCATAAAAATAAAATAGATAAAATCTGGTGAAAAAATACCACAAATAAAAGAAGAAAAGTGATATACTAATTTATATAATCAATCAACTTCAAAACTAGTCCAAAACTCCTCCACTTCTGTTCCAAAATCAACGACCACTAATCCACACACCTTGGCCATGAGCATCGTCTCCACCTAGCCTTGGCCGAGCTCCTCTTTAAGTCGTAGTCTCGGTTTCGTTTGCTTTGGTTCGATCGTAGCGGAGCTATAGCCGTTTTAAAACTAGTTCGAATGAAAAATGAAGGTGAGAACTCCTATAACTATTATACTATATGTTAGATGATGATATGATGTTGCAAATGGATATTTAATATGCTTTGATCATCAAATTTGATTGTGTTCGTATGAATATGGTATATACATGCAAGTCACAAATATACATGTCGATAAACACAAAAGGAAATCACTTTCCTTAAATTAATCAAATGGTGTATATGGAAGTATTAAACCTCTTATAAATGATTTATAATGTATTTGAAATGTTTTGTGAACATTTAAAAGTGTTTTGGTGAAGTTTGGAAAGAAATAGAAAATTTGGTCAAAAATAAGTGCGTCGCGTAACTGCAGTTTGTGATTTCGCGCTATAAAAGTCAAATAAGTATAAAAGTTGGAATTTAGCTCAGCATTCTTCGAGATGAGAATTTTCCGAACTATTATATCCACAGTTTTTCAACTAAGAAAGAAAAATGAGATTTCGACAAGTAAATTTTGAAATATGAGTAAAACAACTTTGTAAAAATCACCATTTTGCAGTTCGAAATTCATAACTGAATTTCTTTGAAAATGATGTTTTATAATTGTTTAAAAATGTGGAATAAACCTTTTAAAATGTTTTGAAAGTGATTTGAGTAATAAAAATTGAATTTTCAAATAATAAAAAGTCGTTTTGATCAATATAGCTTAAAAAGGGCACTTTTCGCAGCACTTTTTCGCAGAACTCTTTATAGCTTTTGAAATATATTTTTAAATGCAACCGTTTTTTCCCAAATCTTTTATAAATGTTTTTAAATGATTATTAAAGTGTTTTAAAGATGAATTGAAGGATTTATGAAATGATTTAATGTTTTAATGATTTAGAGTCGATCAAATTACTAACGGTCTTATGGATCTTAGAGAGACAATGTCTAGACTTGGGTTTGGAAAACCAGTTTCCTGCTCTCTTTGCCTATCCGGACTGGATCGACGGAGGGGATAGTAAATTTGATTGACTCGGATTGAAATTTCAAAAAAGATAAAGAAAAATATTTTTCAAGTTTTAAACAACTTGGATTATAAAGATGATCTTCTTGTACTCGGTGTTAAAGCCCGAAGAGAGAACTCTTACTTTTCGTGTAATTTAAAAGGTGATTTCATCGTTATTCCGCCCACAGATTTGTTGAATACGAGAATTGATTATTGAGTAGAATTAGATGATTTATATAGATTCTGCTCACTTAATATTGACTGATTTTGGATTAACATTCTAGATAACATGGTTTCAACTAAATCAAAAGTATGAGTTTTTAAATGAAGAAATCTTTGTTAAGATTTAAATGAAACGACTTTGGGAATATTTCCCTAGTTATAAAAGAAATGACTTAGAATTAGATCAAGTTAAAAAGGTTTTTAACTAATCAAAGATTTGATAAGAGAGGTTTGATAGTTCCGTATGTATCGAAAAGAATGTTTTAGAAATATATATCTTCAAAAGAGATTTTGATGAAAAGAACTTAATCAATTAAATAATGATTCAGTATTCACAAAACCTCTTTTTATCGATGATTGGATCGAAAGAACCGAGGTTGGATCTGGATAATTCCTATCCGAAAACCACTTCGAACCAATCTATGTGTTCAAAAAAATAAAGATCAATAGAAAGAATGAAGGTTGAAGACTATGGATTTTCGGGATGAAAGGACTGCTTGTTGATAATTCTGTTTAGCTCCCAGATACTAAAGTAGCAGCGGTCCCTTTATTTCTAAAACTCTTTGGATTACAAGGACTTTTCGGTACAAATCGTAGAAATAATTCCCGATAGGATGTGGGAGGAGGATACCTTCGGTTTCATTCAGTCGCAAAGTGAACTTGTATGGACAGATGTCTGATATTGCATTCTTGAGATTTCATCGTTGACTTTTATAAATGTACATCTGTTTGGTGGCGGAGAAGTCAATTTCTCTTAGCTTAACATCATTTAAGACGTATGAGCTTGGAGGTTCTATATTTGTGGAAGTTAATAGTGATCGATGGAATTGCAGTGTGGCATTCAAAGGAAGATGATATGCTATGATAAAGGTAATCGCTACCTCAAAGCTCACACCCGGAAATGACGAAAACATGATAGATGCAGCAATACTATGTGGTTCGCAACCATTAATGTATGATCATCCCCTTCTAGATATATTTCTTCCCGCTGTGACGTTCGGGATGTAAATTAATGTGGTGCATGGTAATCAAGCACTCTGATAAGTTGGTAACGACCGGGTTATGACATATCTGGTACTATCTAGGAAGAGGTAGGCCGGTCTTGTGTTGGTGAAGGACCATCTGTTGGGCCTCAGTACATTCCTCTAAAGATGTATTACTGAAAGGTAGTCCCTCTACCTGGTCATTTGTATGGAAACTCATTCTTCAATAAGAGTCCGTAAGATTTTAGATGTAGAAAGCATTATATTACAATGTTGCATGCTGGAATTTAATAATCCAACAATTTCGGTTAAGATTAGTAAATTTACTTGCGAATGTTTTCCAAAGATATGTCATTAAAAACAACATCCCTTATTTTTACGCAAGAATATTTTGGTTATCATAAGGTAAAAACTCGTTCCGTATTTATGTGAAGCGTGGTTTTATGATGTACTTTTTTGTTTTCAAAACACGTATTTTGAGTTCTCACACCAGTCTCATGACTGACCCGGAGTTTATTTTCCTTATCCTTAAACTCTGGGTGCCCTATTCTCGAGCAGCCTAGTAGTTAGATTTAGCTTAGAAGAAGCTGGATGGAGCATTAAGCATGAAGTTAGAAAATTTTCCTGAAGATTGTTTCCACCACACTTACGTAGTATAGTATTCTACAATGTAAGGACATGAATTTATAACCGTCCATGTGTTAACTCTGATAAATATAATTTAATTTCCGCTGTAAACATGATTCGTAGAAATAATATGTTAGATTCTGTTCTGTCTTTTTTTTTTCTTACCCTTGAGGATCCGCATCTGGATTTGCAACACATGAATACCGAGAATGTATTAGTATCGATTTCTAAGAGTCAAAGAAACGGGTCATCACAAGACCCTTATATGCAAATAAAGACACAAGGAGTTTAAATCACATGAAGAATAAAAATTAACATCCATTATCAAATGGAAATTTTTGGAATATAAATAAGTTTACAAGTTTGAAACTCTGTTTCAACAAAAAATTATAACTTTTTTAATTTTTTCAATTTAGTTTTATGAAGACTAGGTTGAAATTTTAAAACTTATAAATGTATAAAAAAAATTACATGCATTTTAAAATAAAATTTAAAAACTTATTAAATAAAAACATCAGGAGGCAACATTCGTAAATGACATTCGTTTTGGTCCACACCGGCCATGGTATGGAGAAAGGCTCTAATTGAATACCGGCCCGCTATTCGTTTTCTTCCTTCTGCTTTCCACTTCATTTTCTATTCTTCTAAAAATCCAATCGAAATCGAGATAAAATCTCATTTCTCTATCAGAATCTTAAATGGCGCATCGGCTACTACGAGATGCACAATCGGACGGCTGGGAACGTTCCGATTTTCCCATCATCTGTGAATCCTGTCTTGGCGATAACCCCTACGTCCGCATGGTACATAACCCTAGAAATTCCAACCCTTAATTTCTAAACTTACCCTTTTAACTTGCCTCTATTAACTTTCCTTTTTCTGAGTCCGCAGACGAAGGCGGACTATGACAAGGAGTGTAAGATCTGTACGCGACCGTTTACAGTGTTCAGGTGGAGGCCAGGAAGGGACGCGAGGTATAAAAAAACGGAGGTTTGTCAGACTTGTAGCAAGCTAAAGAATGTGTGTCAGGTGTGCTTGTTGGATTTGGAGTATGGGTTGCCCGTTCAGGTTAGGGACACCGCGTTGGCGATAACTTCACATGATTCAATTCCAAGAAGTGATGTCAACCGGGAGTACTTTGCAGAGGAGCATGATAGGAAGGTATATCAATATTTTTGATTAGTTGTTGTTAGATATAAAATTGATTTTGGAATGATACCATTAAGGTGTACCGTTAATGCTGTTAGTTTTTACTGTGTTAGTTGTTTAGGTATAACGGTATTATGTTATTTGGAAGATTTTGAAATTCATACGAATATGGCTGTCTAAGTAATTTAACCTAGGACAATTGCTATCACAATTGTAATCTTCTTTGACCTTCCACAATGAGATTGCTGCCTTGCTAAGGTGGAACCCAGTGCACGAGGCTCCCGCACGATAGCGGGCACTGGGGAGGTCAATAATGTATGCAGCCTTTCCTTCCGGACTTGAATCTGGACGCCCAGATCATCATCATGTGGGTGGCCTAACCATTGCGTGAAGGCTCCACCTTGTTGCCTTGCTATCTATTTTAATAATTTGAAGCAGAATAGAAACACTGTTAGGTTGATTGTTAATATCTTCATTAATTCCAGAGGTAAATAATGGTTACTGCAAAAGGCCATTTGAGAAGTTGTAAGAAACTTGTTTTCTTTGAATTTTGTTAAAGCATGAGATTAGTGTCATGACACATGAGATAATCAGCTGGAGTTTCACTTTCATGCAACAAAAATAAAATAAAAACAACAAATATAGAGAAAAGAAAGTAAACTGTGTCAAATGTCTTAAATGAATCCATTATACATGGATAGTTTTTGGTTTAATATCAGTTAGATTTGAAGTAGAAATGTCCATCCAGTGATTCTATTCTTGTTATCTCGAACGTGCAAGCCTATATGCCTGAAGCTGCTTTGTTGATAATAAGTGATCGGAATAACTGAGTTGCACGTAACACGACACATAAAATCTGCTTTAAGTTTCACCTATCCAAAGTATTAGTTAAGCTTTGTGCATATGAAAGAAAAGCACATTGGTATAGGGAAATACCTTATGTAGGCAGTAAATCAGTAACTATAACTATAAGCACTGGAACAAGAAATACCATTATCTCTGAAGTAAGAGTGAATGTCATGTCAAATCTATGGAGGCAAATTGAAAAGCTAGAGAACTAGTTGTAATAAGTATAGCACAATATATGCTTGTGAAGACCAATCATGGTTTTGTTCATATGTAGTGTTTGTGTTAACATCACCTCAAGGGTTGTTAACTGATGCATGTTATTTGTACAGGTCTTGTTTTTTTGATATGCGGTATGTTTCAGCATATGTGGGGTTAACAAGCTATTATTAATAAACTGTAGCTTAAAAAGGATTTTGACTATGGAAGCAGGTCATCGTGTTTTGTCGAATGATAAACAATCTTTGCCGACATGATCCCTGGATTTTAGTAAGCATTTTTGTCATAGCGTGGCTATTTGTGTATATTTAATCTCATGCAGACATTTTGATGTTGATTGTACGTGTGTTAGTTTTTTATGCTTGTGGACTGCACTAGCTTATGCTAATATTTTGTTGTATTTATATGTAGTCTGAATTCTTGGAAATACTTCATATTTTTGAACTACCGATGCAAGCAATAATTTGACATGCATTGTGGCAATGTGCCCTGGATGTGGACGTCACCTATTTTTGTGTGACAATGGTCTTTTTGGTTAGCTGTAACCAGTTATGATAGCAAAAACTTACAAAAGTAGAATTTTTTTCCTGCTACAGGAATAATTGTACTTATTTTGTTTGCTGGAATAGTTATTTTAGCTCGCTTTACAACATTTCCCATCAAACGGTTAAATCTTTGGGTTTAGAGTTATACTTATCATGGGCAAATTATACTTATTGCCATAACAATAAAATTTACAAGTGGCATTATCTGTATTTTACTGCTGTCTTATTGATTTAAGCTTAAAGGGTTTATCTATACCTGTTTTGTCTTTGAACGTATCCTTGTATTTGTTTGCGCCTGTGTGTGTGATATATATGTGCATAATATATATATATATATGACTTTAGCTGGTATGTACTTAATTTTGCAGGCTCGAGCTGGCATAGATTATGAGTCTTCCTACGGAAAGCAGCGTCCAAATGACACAATCTTAAAGCTTCAGAGGACGACACCATATTACAAAAGAAACAGAGCTCATGTTTGTAGTTTTTATGTTCGCGGTGAATGTACTCGAGGATCTGAATGTCCTTATCGCCATGAGATGCCTGAAACTGGCGAGTTATCTCATCAGAATATAAAAGATAGATATTACGGGTATGTATAGTATAATCTGTATTGCATTAAAAAAAATTGCACTTAGATCGCTCATACAATTGTTGTGCGCCTAAGAATTTTAAGGATGACACAGGTACTAATCTTTAAGGTGCAGATACACTATTTGAAAAGGCTGCTTCCCTACAACGACCCTTTCTGTCCTTGCATAGCTTGTGCACTGGGCTCTTATTTATCCTTTATAATTACCAAGAGCATCTCAACCAAAGTTCGAGATCTTGGTTTTTGGTCTTTTGAAACTTCAGGAACAGCGATCTAACTCATAATTTTCGAGAATTTCTGTTCTAGTTTCGGTTTCGGATTTCATGATTTATTGTTCGTATAATTAATCATATTTGTTTAATTTATTGAAACAAAATGTATAATTTATCTTTAATTGAAAATTTGGATATAAACGAATAATACTATATAAATTATTAACCTTTTTATTCATTGATTATTGGTATTATAAAACAAATAAAATATTTATTTATTAATTCATTTTTAACCTTTTTAAGTTACACTTTATATATATTTTGTGATTTTGTATGTTTTCTAAGTTAAAAATTTAGATTTTGAATGTTCATATATTTTGTGATTTTGTATGTTTTCTAAGTTAAAATTTTAGATTTTGAATGTTCATATATTTTTTGAAACTTAAAATTAATTATCTTTCGAGTTTCTTCTGAAAAATTTGAAGTTATCTGTCTTTTGTAGTGAATCAGAATTTCGGTCCCTACCGAAACCTAAACGGAACACGGAATTCCGTTGTTTCGGTCGAAACCTTCAACCTTGTCTCAACGGATTTTCCTATTTTATTCTTCTCTTCTTTTTCTTGTTTTCTTTTTCTTCTTTTTCTTGTTTTCTTTTTGGTTCTTACAAGCAGTCACACGTGTAATAACAAATATTTTCCATTTTTGTTTTTTCTAAAGCTAATATGAATGAATTTCTATATTTCAAAAAAATTCAAATTTTATTTTTATTTTTATTATTTTGTTGGAATAAATTGAAAAACACAAAGTATAACATATAAGAGGTTTGTAAGCTTGTTGAATAGGTGCCTATGCTATGTGCTTCTTCCGCAAACTATTGGTGCAATGTATCATCATGACATCATCCCATCACAAATCTTAGTGTTACAGATTCTTAGATTTGCTTCCTCCCCTGTGATGGTGGTTGTAGATTTTCCAGTATTAGAAAATTTTCTTCATTGCTAGGAAGAACAGGAATCTACCTTTTTCTGAAGCTGTATTCCCTTTGTTGACAGCAATATGGTTTGTATTTGTAAGATCCATTTACCGGCATATGTATCTTCTCTCTCGTGTCCTGCGTCCTTGTAAATTTCACTTTTCAAATTTAGACTTTTACTTCCTTTTTAAGATTCAAATTTCATTTAAATGCCTTCTTTGAAATCAAAGTTCAATTTGTTCATTTCACCAATGCTAATGATCCAGTAAACTCATGGTCGTATGCAAGATGTGCAATTCCCCAAGTCATCTTTATGGTTTCTGTAGCTTCAACTATTAATCCTATTAAATTACGAAATTTCTATCCAAATGTTTCACTATAATCTATCTGCTAATTTCCTTTGGATTGTCTAAAGACTAAGATAATGTTCTTTCAACCTGGCAATCTTTTATTGGTTCAGTGAGAATCACATAATTTAGTAGTGCACACCAGTACAAGCTTACATAGTGGATATTTATATCCGACGTTCATTTTTTAAACAAAAAGTCAAGACCTCATTTGGTTTGTCGTTTTTTGTTTTGAGTTTCCGTGCAAACAAAAATGAGTACAACACATGTATTTTTAGAAGACAACCAATTTAAAAAAAGAAAAATGTTTTCCGGATTTTGGGAAATAACAAAAGCACGGAAACAAATCCATCTCCTCCGACGTTCTTCCATCGCTTCATCGTCGTAATGACTTCGATTTAAATCTTCTCCTTCGCTTGTCTCATGTTTTATGATGTATGTTGAAAACACAGACGTTAATGCCCCGTTTGGTTTATCATTTTTAGTTTTGGGTTTCGTCCAAATAAAAAAGCACACTACAAAATTTGAAAAATGAATTTAGCATTCAAAATGGATAACAAATTTATTTTGTTTTCCGTGTTTTGGAAAATTACAAAAGCACGGAGCGATCCATTCCTCCACCTCCTTTCATCCCCTTCATCGTCTCGCTGTCCCTTCCGTCGTCCATCCATTATCGTCCGTTCTCTCCACGTTTATTTTGAAAACGCAGAACCCAAAATTCAGAATAAACCAATCTGGCCCCTAAGATTCATATTATTTTTTGTGAGTTTCAGCACGAAGTGGTGTCCAGATACCCTTGTGCACTGGTGAAAAAAAAAAAAAATTCTCCCTTTTTGAGGTAGTTTTGTTTCCACTTTCCAGCGTTGCAATTACTTCAGATCAGATGTGTGATTTAGCACCAGTTGTTTCCTTACTTGGACAATGTTTCTTAAACAATCGTTATTAGTAGGTTGCATTACTTATCATTATACCGACTTAGGCGACGGATACGATTCAAATTTTCAAGTAAATTGTGGTAATCGTCCGCCTACTGCATATGTTAGACCCACGATAAACTACCCAAATCGCAATGAACGATGCTTGTTAAATGACATGTTTCTTACAGCATATTACTGAAGCATCTAATGACATGTGACATTGTTTACAGGGTGAACGATCCAGTTGCACTGAAACTTCTAGGCAAAGCCGGCGAAATGCCAACCTTAGCCCCACCTGAAGACGAAAGCATAAAAACACTTTATGTCGGTGGTCTCACTGGCCGCATAACCGAACAAGACCTACGCGACCAGTTCTACGTGCACGGCGAAATTGAATCGATCCACATCGTTGTCCAACGTGCGTGTGCCTTCGTCACCTACACAACCCGCGAAGCAGCAGAGAAGGCAGCAGAAGAACTTTCCAACAAACTCGTAATCAACGGGCAGCGTCTGAAGCTGCACTGGGGTAGGCCTCAAGCTCCGAAACCTGAAGGGGAAAGGCCGGTCGATGACGACTCAACGAGGCAGGTTGCACATTCTGGATTGGTTCCTAGAGCCGTTGTTTCTCACAATCAGCAGCAGGCACCGCCAACTCAGCAGCCGCAGCAGTTCTATTTTAACATTCCTGCACCGGATAGGACGGTCTATCCATCTATGGATCCGCAAAGGATGGGCGCGTTGGTCCAAAATGCACAGGAAGGGACCAGTTCTGATGGTGTACGTCCTCCGGCTCAACCTTATGTGCCCAATCAGTATCATTACTATCAACCACAGCCATCCCAGTATGGTGGTTACATGGGGCCACCGCCGCCGCATGCTTATCAGCCGCAGTATCCACCACATCCTCCGCCACATCAGCAAATGCTGCCTCCGCCACAGCCAACACAGCAGCAGCCGCTGGGAAGTCGAGATGTAAGTACATCTGGTACATCATAAAAGCTTAATGTAATGAAGTGGTTAAGGTAAAAATCAATACAATGTTTTGTTTACGAATGTTACATCAATTTAGAAACATTTTGTGTGATTTATATTGATATTCGTCTGATCGATTCGTATTTAAGATCATGTTGATGGTTAACTATCTGAATTTGCTTTATATGTATGTATGTAGACTAAATATTTGGTTCCTGTGGGTATTTAAGATATATCGATTCGATTTGTTAACAATTAATGAATGGTAGATAAAATGTATAATTGTTTCCATGCCGATTCTTTAGAAGAAGAAAAAAGGTTAGTAATTTATTTTGAAACGTAACAAATCTGTGTAAATCTCGATCTAATTTATATCAGAAAAAGGAAGTTGTATAATGATTTTAATAGTTTACTGGTTTAGTCGTGTAATAGGATACAAAATGAGTACACGGTCATTTAGTCTATTCGGATTTGTATATTACCTGAGTATCAGAACTTCTTTCAATTTTCGAATCATGAAATTTTGCATTTTTAAAATTACTTATATAATTCGATACCTCAACTATGTGGGAAAGTAATATAGAATCAAATTTTAGGATGTCTCAATTACAAATTTATAAAGAAATGAGAAGGGGAAAAAATGTAATAGCTATACATGAATTTAAATTAAGCAATGGTTAAAAAATCAACAGGCTCATTCTGTCCGCTGAAGGGTTCGTCATCATGATTTGGCTGAGTAACCCAATTGGAGTAGTTCTCCTCCTTAATATCAGAAAGTACCAACTCGTTATCGAAATTAAAATCTAAACTTTCGTACTCCATTGTACCCTCCAATATTTTAACCACGGTGGACATCAACGGCCTTTTATTCGGATCACCATTCAAACACCAAACTGCAATATTTGTTATCTTCAAAATGTCTGCTTGGTTCATATCCCAACCATCAATGTCTTTATCCACAATGTCAATGATCCTATCTTCCTTAGCTTTTCTTTCCAACACACGCAGCAAATGCATCTCATTCCTATCGAGCGTGTAATCCAGTACCATCCTCCCACAAATAGTTTCTAAGAGAACAACACCAAAACTGTATATGTCAGCCTTTACAGTGATCTTCAAATGTTGCCATTCGGGTGCCAAGTACCCGAAAGTCCCCTTCATACCCGTAACCAAATGGCTCTGACTCCTGCCTATAAACCTTGCCAACCCAAAATCCGATATCTTCGCGTTAAAGTTCTCATCAAGAAGTATATTATGTGGCTTCACATCAAGATGAGCAATCCTTTCATTGCACTCTTCGTGAAGGTAAGCTAACCCTTTCGCTACTTCAAGAATGATCCTTCTCCTTGTTTCCCAACTCAATATTTTCTTAGCATCCTTCTGAAATATCCAGTTATCCAGCGACCCATTCTTCATGAACTGATAAACCAATGACCTTTCCGACTTCTCCGCGCAGTAACCAATTAGCTTCACCAAGTGCACATGATGAATGCTTCCTACTGTTTTCATCTCAGCGATAAACTCATCCATCTGCTGTTCCACACAGTCTAGCCTCTTAACCGCAATCTCCGTTCCGTCCTTCAGCACTCCTTTATACACTGTTCCAAACCCGCCTCTTCCTAACCGCTTCGAAAACTTACCCGTTGCAACGCTTAACTCTTTGTGTGAAAATCTTACCGGAGCTCCGAACACACTGTCATAGCAATCCGTTACTTGATACCTTCGCCTTTTTATTCTCCATATCAGAAAACACAACATTGCTACAAATACAATAACAGACACTACGATAGCTGAAATCTTATGTTTTGATGACGAGGATTCCTTCGTCGGATTTAGAAGATTCCTTACCTTGAGAAACACAACCGACTTGCTTGCATCTCCTTCAATCGGTTGCATCCTCATCGACAGTATCATAGTAGGCAAGTAGCAAAGCCCGTTAGACTCTCCGTTCCCATACTTGAAAAACGCAGCTTTACACGATTTCCTATTCCGACATTCAACCTTACAACTTTCCAACGCTGTTATGCCTTTCTCAGCCACCGTTGGATCGAAGTAACTGAAATACGACAAGTTTCCGAAATCGACAAGCCTAGTCTTGTAATTTTTCACATTGAGCATATCGATATATTCGCATCCCTTACGTGGTATTGTGGGTCTTTTAAACTTGAAGTATGAAGTGCCGTCTGCAGCAACGGGGCAGAGGCACTGTCCGTTACTGCAAACTCCGTAGTTGCCGCACACTGACGGATTCAAGCACGGGTCGTACTGCCCAAACGTGTAATTCGTTCCTTGCCATCCATTCTCTGTCTGCCACTTGTATACCCTGATTCCGCCATCCGGGTCCAGTCTCAGCAGCTGGACCGAAGACCCGTTTCCTAGTTTCTCTTGCACATGGATCTGCTGCTTTGCTCGTTCGTAGAAAAAACTTATGTTTCCTGAATCGAACACCGCATGATCCAGTACTCCGTAGTTTCCTAAATTCAGAGGCAGTCGTGTGTATGCAACGGGAATTTTGTGACGCACGAAAGCTGTCAGCGACCCGGGCATCGCAACTAACATGAATTTACCTTTGGTTACATTTGTATGCGTTTGGCTGGACACCAGCTTTTTATTGCCTTTGAATATTTGGCCCATTAGCAACGTATTGGTCGGCTTATTGAACGATTTCCAGATGTTTGAGTTTTCTTTACCGAACAGTACTAGGTTTCCATCATGCTTGAGTTCGATTTTGTTGACCAGACTAGGGAGATTTAGGGTACTCCACACCTTTGTGCCATTGAAGTCTACCAAGGTCAAACCGCCATCGGGCGTGGCGTAGAGAGTAGCATTTTCTTTGACAAGGCTGTCGCGGTTGGCCATCCAAACTAGTTGCGGGGCCCGATCCAGGCGGTCCAATTCTAATATCATGATGGCTAGAATGCAACCTGTGTCCTTCAGGTTGCAGTAGAAGCCAAATGCGAAGGACAGTGAGTCACCGTATAGTTCTGAGTTTGCAGGTTTGAAAAGGATGATGCGTGCTACGTAGTTGTTTTCAGATTTGTAGGTTACGATAGATGGAGAGTCGGAGTTTTCGAAACTGAGCGGGGAGTTTGGAAGGATTTTGATCGTCGACTTTCGAGCGTAAGCTGTGTTAATTAGCAGGGGAATTAGGAGAATGTACGATAATTTCATTGTTGATTAGGAAGAAATGATGAAAAGTGGTGTTGGAAATCTAGCTGTTGCTAGAAAAGGAGTCGAGTGTTGAAAAATGATGAATTTTTGGCGATTTTTACATCAAATGTAGGGAAAAGTTTTGTTTTTGAGATTTTGATCGTTGTATTTGGCATTAGTTCGTTGTTTAGATGCTTTCGGCTAAATTTGTTTTGCATCAATAAAAACAATGTGGACTGCGTAAGAACAAGCACGTAAGTTGATATTTCGGATTATTAATAATTAAAAAAACATAAAAGTAGTACTGTACCAGTGAAATAGCAGGTTTGGTAAACGCCTGCAAATTTGTATATTAATACGATATCATATTGAATAAGAGTGATCTATGGCTGCCAGTTGGTGTTTAGCCTTGAGCTAATGAACCAAAAATTGAATCAGTTTCATCGATTCTTGAATTGGACATGTAAACTTGTAGCATGACAGTTTCAATATTGGTAAACAATTGTTTGTGTTTTACAATTATCATATCCAGTAGGCACAACAACTCTTTACGTCCAAATTGATCTGTGGGTTCCATGTTTAATGGCCTCATGTGCATGCGGTTAGAAGAACATTCCCAGAACCATCTCTTAACGAAAGTGGTCTTTTTGATAAATGACGTGTCATAATAAAAGTTAAGGAAGGGTATATGTGCCTGTGATTGAAAGGATTGAAAGCAAATAAGATTACGTCGGAATTCCTTAACAAATTAAATGAACGAAATATAGAAAGTCTAACATCGCCAAACTATTGAAGCTATATTGGTTTATATATGGCTTTTTCATGAGCAGACTGAGGACCTGAAGCTTTCAAATGTATGCTTCGTAGTGAGGAGGAAGATCATGCATCTCCACTACACGCGCGCGCCGCCGTCCGAACGGGCACGGGTCTAAACCATTTTTTTTGCTAGGCCATTGTTTAATGGTTTTGGGCTTCGTCTGAAAATGGGCTGGGCTTGCGATTTGAAGAGAAGCGGGCGGGCGATTACGGACGCGGGTCTTGGCCTGAAGAGGTGCGACCTGTTGGCAGCATTTTTTTGAACGGATGCGGCCCGTTAGCAGGTGCAGTTTAATTTTGGCGAACAGATGCGGTTTTGGCGAACGGATGCGGTTTTGGCGAACAGAATTCCAGTGTAGTGGAAATCTGAGTTATAAACTTGTGCAACGAGTTTATAATTGATTATTCTCTGTTTTGGTATACTAGACGTATAACATCTTAAGAATTTTACTGTTTTCTTACTAAAACAGAAATGGCAACGGTAGAATTTTCAAAGAATACTACCCACAACAGACCTGAACCGTTCAAGTGAGATGGCGATGATTTCTTGACATGGCAGAATCAGATGTTGTTTTATCTCACCACACTTGGTCTGCAAAAGTACCTCGACGAGGAGGAATCGATTCCTGCACCAGGCAAGGAAGCAGAGGTGAATACGTGGAAGTATTCCGATTTCTTATGCAGAAACTATATTCTGAATTGTCTCGACAAGGTGCTATACAAAGTATATCAGCCTTCAAAGACATCAAAAGCACTCTGGAATAAACTTACCACAAAGTACAAGACGCAGAATATCAGTCTTAAGAAATTCATTGTAGACAAATTCATGAACTACAAGATGGTTGACTCCAAACCGGTGACTGCTCAACTACATGAACTGCAAATCATCATTCATGAACTCGAGGCGGAAGGTCATAAGGTTGGAGAATCGTTTTTGGTTGAAGCCATCACGGGAAAACTGCCGCCGTCATGGAGAGATTACCGCAACTATCTAAAACATAAGAAGAAGGAAATCTCTTTACAGGATTTCATAGTCCGATTAAAAATTGAGGCAGACAACCGTGCAATTACAAAACCAAGCGAGGAGGCATTTGTGGCTGAAGGGTCAAAGACCAAAAACAAAAAGAAGAATTTTCAGAAGAAAAGGAAAGCTCAAGACAACAAACCAAAAGACAACAAACGAACCAAGAAGTTTAATGGCGAATGTTGGGTTTGTGGAAAAGTTAGGCATGCCGCTAGAGATTGCAGACTCAAGAAGGAACGCAATAATGAGGCAAATATAGTGGATAACATGGAAGTGGACGAGTCCAACTTCTCGGTGGTGGTATCTGAATACAATCTGGTTCAGAATCCTAACCACTGGTGGGTAGATACAGGCACTACTCGTCATGTTTGTTCTGACAAATTCATGTTTTCTACATATCACAAATTCGATCACGAAGAAAAACTCTACATGGGTAATTCTGCAGTTTCCATGATCGAAGGCAGTGGCACAGTAATCCTCAAGTTTATTTCTGGAAAAACCGTTAAGTTGAATAACGTGCTCGACGTTCCAGACATACGCAAGAATCTCATCTCTGGTGTAGTCCTATCAAAGAAGGGATTCAAGATGGTATTCGAGTCAGACAAGATGGTTCTGTCCAAGGTTGGAATCTATATAGGAAGGGGATATTTATGTGATGACCTATTTAAGGCAAATGTAGCCGTTGTCGGCAACAAAAATATGTATTCTGATTGTGCTATTAATAAAATTGAAGTTTCTTATTTGCTTGAGCACGAAATTTTACTATGGCATGATAGATTGTGACACATAAATTTCCGCAAAATGAAAACATTATCAAACTTGGGATTAATTCCAAAACTCCAAGTAGATAAGAACTACAAATGTGAGACATGTGTAGAAGCAAAAATGGTCAAACAACCATTTAAATCTGTTGACAGAAGCACCGAACCATTAGGTTTGGTACATACAGATTTATGTGATTTTAAATCACTACCTACAAGAGGTGGAAAGAAGTATTTCATTACTTTTATTGACGATCATGCGCGATATTGCTTTGTATATCTTTTAAGTAGTAAAGATGAAGCAATAACAGCGTTTATAAAATACAAGGCTGAGGTAGAAAATCAATTAAATATAAAAATAAGATGCTAAGATCTGATCGAGGTGGAGAATATGAATCACCATTTCAACAGTTCTGTGCCGAAAATGGTATAATTCATCAAACAACAGCTCCGTATTCACCACAAAAAAATGGTGTAGCCGAGAGGAAGAACAGAACGTTAAAAGACATGATTACTGTCATGCTTTTAACTTCTGGTCTACCGACGAACTTGTGGGGGGAAGCCTTAAATATGTCTAATCACATATTAAACAAAGTTCCTCACAATAAAACGGGAACAATTCCATATGAGATATGGAAATGACACAAACCAAGCTTTAAATACCTCAAAGTGTGGGGGTGCTTGGCAAAAGTTCCAGTTCCGCCTCCCAAGAGAGTCAAACTTGGACCAAAAACAGTAGATTGTTATTATCTTGTGCCAGCCCAAAATAGTAGTGCCTACAGATTTTTGGTATTCAAGTCTGATATAACTGATATACATGTAAATACAATCATGGAATCAAGAGATGCCTCATTCTTTGAAGATGTGTTTCCGCACAAAAGGAATGAAGGAAATAATGTCCCAAAAAGGACAAGGGAAGAATCAAACGATTCGCATGAAGATGAAACTCATCATGAAATTGAGGATGCTGAACCAAGAAGAAGCGTAAGGGCTAGAACTTCCAAAACATTTGGTTCGGACATTTTTACATATGTATTAAAGCACGAACCTCAAACGTACAAGAAAACAATGTCATCTTCTGAGTCCTCATGTCGGAAAGAAGCAATCCAAAGTGAGATTGATTCAATTCTAAGCAATAAAACTTGGGAAATTGTTGATATTCCACTAGAAATAAAACCAATTGGCTGCAAATGGATTTTCAAGAAGAAAATGAAAGCAGATGGCTCTATCGACAGGTATAAAGCCAGATTAGTAGCCAGGATATCGTCAAAAAGAAGGAGTAGACTTTTTTGATACATATTCGCCGGTAACACGAATAACCTCTATAAGAATGCTAATAGCAATTGCATCCATCTATAATCTAGAGATTTATCAAGAGAGAAAATTGACTGCGCATCGAGGGGAATGAGTTTAAAAGCCTAAAGCACAAAGAGTTATCTTATATGGAAATCTATCCTAGCGACTGGAGATCCCACGGACTAGGATCAATAGGCAAACCAGTTCTGAATAACTCAAGACGTAATGCATTTGCATGGACATAGTCCAACTCCATTCCTATGATGCACAACATAAATGCATGCCTACATAAGTATTTAAAGGTTAAAACTATATTTTTTAATGATGACCATATCTTGTAAATAACAAGTGGGGTATATGTAGAATACTCTTAATGGTTGCGATCACCTATGTTGGTGTGAGCTGGGTCGGCTCTATGAGAATATTAAAAGCTTTTATTCTCTAAAACACTCGCAGAACCAAAAATTGTTCAGCACCAAAATGAACACAACCAAGAGACTGGATGAGAAGGGAATCAATGCTTCGTAAAGCTTATTGTCTGGATATATAATAAAGGCCGACGGTTCAAGATGAAATAATTCACCGATTAGCCAAGTAGATCCGATAAGTTTTAACTAGGGAAAGTTCAAAGTGAAATATCTACTTATCCACGATAAAGCATTATTCCATGTTTACTTTATGATATTTCGCTTTGTGTGGGGGATATGTATATTATCATTCATGTGGGGGATTGTTGGAATTCCTTAACAAATTAAATGAATGAAATATACAAAGTCACACATCGCCAAACTATTGAAGCTATATTGGTTTATATATGGCTTTCTCATGAGGAGGTTAGGGGCCTGGGGCTCCCAAATGTATGCTTCATTGTGAGGAGGAAGATCATGCATCTCCACCACACACGCGCGCGCCGCCGTCCGTCCGACCGACCGGACCGAACCGGGCCGGGCTCGGGTATGGGTACGGGTCTAAAATGACCATTCTTTTTGCTAGGCCATTGTTTAACGGTTTTGGGCTTCGTTTGAAGCTGGCTGGGCCTGCGATTTCAAGAGAAGCGGGCGGGTGATTACGGACGCGGGTTTTGGCCTGAAGAGGTGCGACCTGTTGGCAGCATTTTCTGAACGGATGCGACCCGTTATGGCATGCGGCCCGTTAGCAGGCGCAGTTTAATTTTGGCGAACAAATGTGGTTTTGGCGAACGGATGCGGCCTATTCAAAATGAATGGGCGCAACCGATAAACAGCAGCAGAAACGGGCGCGACCGTTTGGACAAACGGGTGCAGACGCGACCGTTCGAAGGGATACAAACCAACTATAAATATGGAGGAAAACTGATCACTTTCCTAACTCATTTCCGATTCGAATCTTCTCTCTTCTAACTGCTGTTCTTATATATTCAAATCATAGAGTGATATACTCATTACAATCTCGAGCAGAATACGTCTGTTGTATCTTGAGAGAATTTTGAAATAAAATTCTTAAGGAAATCGTTACGACGAGCCTCAGACATAATCCGGTTAGAATTCTAGTCTGATTGTATATTTATATACGTTATTCTATATTCTGTCTGTTATTCTGGTTACACTATTCATTCAAAATAGTATAACGCCGTTGTTGTAATTTATTTAGAACATTCATATTGTTATAATAATTACTATAGAATTCCAGTGTAGTGGAAATCTGAGTTATAAACTTGCGCGATGAGTTTATAATTGATTATTCTCTGTTTTGGTATACTAGACGTATAACATCTTAAGAATTTTACTGTTTTCTTACTAAAACAGAGATGACAACGGTAGAATTTTCAAAGAATACTACTCACAACAGACCTGAACCGTTCAAGGGAGATGGTGATGATTTCTTGACATGGCAGAATCAGATGTTGTTTTATCTCACCACACTCGGTCTGCAAAAGTACCTCGAAGAGGAGGAACTGATTTCTGCACCAGGCAAGGAAGCAAAGGTGAATACGTGGAAGCATTCCGATTTCTTATGCAGAAACTATATTCTGAATTGTCTCGACAAGGTGCTATACAAAGTATATCAGCCTTCAAAGACATCAAAAGCACTCTAGAATGCACTTACTACAAAGTACAAGACGCAGAATATCAGTCTTAAGAAATTCATTGTAGACAAATTCATGGACTCCAAGATGGTTGACTCCAAACCGGTGACTGCTCAACTACATGAACTGCAAATCATCATTCATGAACTCGAGGCGGAAGGTCATAAGGTTGGAGAATCGTTTTTGGTTGAAGCCATCACGGGAAAAATGCCGCCGTCATGGAGAGATTAGCGCAACTATCTAAAGCATAAGAAGAAGGAAATCTCTTTACAGGATCTCATGGTCCGATTAAAAATTGAGGCAGATAACTGTGTAGTTACAAAACCAAGCGAGGAGGCATTTATGGCTGAAGGGTCAAAGGCCAAAAACAAAAGGAAGAATTTTCATAAGAAAAGGAAAGCTCAAGACAACAAACCAAAAGACAACAAACGAACCAAGAAGTTTAATGGCGAATGTTGGATTTGTGGAAAAGTTGGACATGCCGCTAGAGATTGCAGAATCAAGAAGGAACGCAATAAAGAGGCAAATATAGTGGATAATATGGAAGTAGACGAGTCCAACTTCTCGGCGGTGGTATCTGAATGCAATCTAGTTCAGAATCCTAACCAATGATGGGTAGATACAGGCGCTACTCGTCATGTTTGTTCTGACAAATCCATGTTTTCTACATATCAGAAATTCGATCACGAAGAAAAACTCTATATGGGTAATTCTGCAGTTTTCATGATCGAAGGCAGTGGCACAGTAATCCTCAAGTTTACTTCTGGAAAAACTGTTAAGTTGAATAATGTGCTCCACGTTTCAGACATACGCAAGAATCTCATCTCTGGTGTAGTCCTATCAAAGAAGGGATTCAAGATGGTGTTCGAGTCAGACAGGATAGTTCTGTCCAAGGCTGGAATGTATATAGGAAGGGGATATTTATGTGATGGCCTATTTAAGGCAAACGTAGCCGTTGTCGGCAACAAAAATATGTATTCTGATTGTGCTGTTAATAAAATTGAAGTTTCTTATTTGCTTGAGCACGAAATTTTACTATGGCATGATAGATTGAGACACATAAATTTTCGCAAAATGAAAACATTATCAAACTTGGGATTAGTTCCAAAATTCCAAGTAGATAAGAACTACAAATGTGAGACATGTGTAGAAGCAAAAATGGTCAAACAACCATTTAAATCTGTTGACAGAAGCACCGAACCATTAGGTTTGGTACATACAGATTTGTGTGATTTTAAATCACTACCTACATGAGGTGGAAAAAGTATTTCATTACTTTTATTGACGATTATACGCGATATTCTTATGTATATCTTTTAAATAGTAAAGATGAAGCAATAACAACGTTTATAAAATACAAGGCTGAGGTAAAAAATCAGTTAAATAAAAAGATCAAGATACTAAGATCTGATCGAGGTGGAGAATATGAATCACCATTTGAACAGTTCTGTGCCGAAAATGGTATAATTCATCAAACAACAGCTCCATATTCACCACAACAAAATGGTGTAGCCGAGAGGAAGAACAGAACGTTAAAAGACATGATTACTGCTATGCTTTTAACTTCTGGTCTACCGACGAACTTGTGGGGGGAAGCCTTAAATATGTCTAATCACATATTAAACAAAGTTCCTCACAATAAAACGGGAACAATTCCATATGAGATATGGAAAAGACACAAACCAAACTTTAAATACCTCAAAGTGTGGGGGTGCTTGGCAAAAGTTTCAGTTCCGCCTCCCAAGAGAGTCAAACTTAGACCAAAAACAGTAGATTGTTATTATCTTGGGCCAGCCCAAAATAGTAGTGCCTGCAGATTTTTGGTATTCAAGTCTGAGATAACTGATATTCATGTAGATACAATCATGGAATCAAGAGATCCCTCATTCTTTGAAGATGTGTTTCCGCACAAAAGGAATGAAGGAAATAATGTCCCAAAAAGGACAAGGGAAGAATCAAACGATTCGCATGAAGATGAAACTCATCATGAAATTGAGGATGCTGAACCAAGAAGAAGCGTAAGGGCTTGAACTTCCAAAACATTTGGTTCGAACTTTTTTACATATGTATTAGAGCACGAACCTCAAACGTACAAGGAAGCAATGTCATCTTCTGAGTCCTCATGTTGGAAAGAAGCAACCCAAAGTGAGATTGATTCAATTCTAAGTAATAAACTTGGGAAATTATTGATATTCCACCAGGAATAAAACCAATTGGCTGCAAATGGATTTTCAAGAAGAAAATGAAAGCAGATGGCTCTATCGACAAGTATAAAGCCAGATTAGTAGCCAAATGATATCGTCAAAAAGAAGGAGTAGACTTTTTTGATACATATTCGCCGGTAACACGAATAACCTTTATAAGAATGCTAATAGCAATTGCATCCATCTATAATCTAGAGATTCATCAGATGGATGTAAAAACAACATTCTTAAATGAAAATCTCGATGAGGAGATTTACATGGAGCAACCTGAGAGATTTATTTCCAAAGGAAATGAAAACAAAGTCTGTAGATTAGTCAAATCATTATACGGACTAAAACAAGCTCCAAAGCAATGGCATGCAAAATTTGATAGTGTCATGATGAGAAATGGTTTTCGTATAAATGAATGTGACAAATGTGTTTATTATAAACAACTTGGACAATCATATGTGATGATCTGTCTATATGTGGACGATATGCTAATATTCGGTCCAAATACTCAGGTAATTGAGACCATAAAGAAAATGTTGATCAACAATTTCGACATGAAAGACTTGGGTGTTGCAGATATTATTTTGGGAATAAAAATAATAAGAACACCTAATGGTATTGAGTTATCTCAATCACATTATGTAGAAAAAGTGATTGAAAGATTTCAAAATTTTGGAATTAAAGGAGTAAATACACCTTTTAATCCATCGGAAGTACTACATAAAAACATTAATGAGAGTCTAATGCAACTGGAATATTCTCGTGTAATAGGATGTCTCATGTATCTTATGAATTGCACAAGACCAGATATAGCTTATGCAGTAAGTCGATTGAGCAGATATACAAGCAATTCAGGGAAGGAACACTGGAAAGCACTAATGAGAATGCTTGGATATTTAAAAAATGCCACTAACTATTCCTTACATTATGGAAAATATCCTGCCGTCTTAGAAGGATATAGTGATGCAAACTGTATTGCAGATTTAGAGGAATTAAAATCAACAAGTGGTTATGTCTTTACCCTAGCAGGGGCAGCAGTGTCATGGAAATCTACTAAACAAACATGCATAGCTCGATCCACTATGGAATCAGAGTTCATTGCATTAGATAAAGCAGGTGAAGAAGCAGAATGGCTTCGTCACTTTTTAGAAGATATTCCATTCTTGCCTAAACCTGTACCAGCCATATGCATACACTGTTATAACCAAGCTGCGCTAAGCAGAGCGCACAATTTTGTGTATAATGGAAAGTCGTGACATATTCGTCGACGTTATAACACAGTTAGGCAGTTACTCCCAAATGGAACTATTTCCATATATTATGTGAGAACAAATGATAACCTAACGGTCCATTTACTAAAGGTTTATCAAGAGAGAAAATTGACTGCGCATCGAGGGGAATGGGTTTAAAAGCCTAAACCACAAAGAGTTATCTTATACGGAAACCTATCCTAGCGACTGGAGATCCCACGGACTAGGATCAATAGGCAAACCAGTTCTGAATAACTCAAGACGTAATGCATTTGCATGGACATAGTCCAACTCCATTCCTATGGTGCAAAACATAAATGCATGCCTACAGAAGTATTTAAAGGTTAAAACTATGTTTTTTAATGATGACCATATCTTGGAAATAACAAGTGGGGTATATGTAGGATACTCTTAATGGTTGCGATCACCTATGTTAGTGTGAGCTGGGTCGGCTCTATGAGAATATTAAAAGGCTTTTATTCTCTAAAACACTCGCAGAACCAAAAATTGTTCAGGACCAAAATGAACACAACCAAGAGATTGGATGAGAAGGGAATCAATGCTTCGTAAAGTTCATTGTCTGGATATATAATAAAGGCCGACGGTTCAAGATGAAATAATTCACCGATTAGCCAAGTAGATCCGATAAGTTTTAACTAGGGAAAGTTCAAAGTGAAATATCTACTTATCCAAGATAAAGCATTATTCCATATATACTCTGTGATATTTCGCTTTGTGTGGGGGATGTATATTATCATTCATGTGTGGGATTGTTGGAATTTCTTAACAAATTAAATGAATGAAATATACAAAGTCCCACACCGCCAAACTATTGAAGCTATATTGGTTTATATATGGCTTTCTCATGAGGAGGTTGGAGGTCTAGGGCTACCAAATGTATGCTTCGTTGTGAGGAGGAAGATCATGCATTTCCACCACACACACACGCGTCGCCGCCGTCCGTCCGACCGACCGAACCGAACCGGGCCGGTCTCGGGTACAGGTCTAAAATGACCATTCTTTTTGCTAGGCCATTGTTTAACGGTTTTGGGCTTCGTATGAAACTGGGCTGGGCCTGCGATTTGAAGAGAAGAGGGCGGGTGATTACGGACGCGGGTTTTGGCCTGAAGAGGTGCGACCTGTTGGCAACATTTTTCTGAACGGATGCGACCCGTTATGGCATGCGGCCCGTTAGCAGGCGCATTTTAGTTTTGGAAAACTGATGCGGTTTTGGCGAACGGATGCGGCCTATTCAAAATGAATGGGCGCAACCGATAAATAGCAACAGAAACGGGCGCGACCGTTCGAAGGGATACGAACCAACTATAAATAAGGAGGAAAACCGATCACTTTCCTAACTCATTTCCGATTCAAATCTTCTCTCTTCTAACTGTTGTTCTTATATATTCAAATCACAGAGTGATATACTCATTACAATCTCGAGCAGAATACGTCTGTTGTATCTTGGGAGAATTTTGAAATAAAATTCTTAAGGAAATCGTTACGACGAGCCTCAGACATAATCCGGTTTGAATTCTAGTCTGATTGTATATTTATATACATTATTCTATATTCTATCCGTTATTCTAGTTATACTATTCATTCAAAATAGTATAACGCTGTTGTTGTAATTTATTTACAACATTCATATTGTTATAATAATTACTACAGAATTCCAGTGTAGTGGAAATCTGAGTTATAAACTTATACGACGAGTTTATAATTGATTATTCTCTATTTTGGTATACTAGACGTATAACAGATTATATACAAATCCCTGATGATGGTGTCTAAATGGATTACAGATTTCAGGCCCACCATCATACTAATGTTAATTTCAGCTTGATGGTTGGTATACACAATGGATGCACAAGCCTTGATAGCCATGCCCTTCTTAACTCCCATGCCGTTCCAATTGGAACACGGTATCCATGCACCTTCTCAGTCGGTTCTTGACCTAGTGATTACCCGTTTTAACCGCACATTTTTCAGTGCACGAGAGCTCGTCCCTTCTCCTAACTAGGAGGACCAATGCATAAGCAAGCCCGGTTTGAGTGCTGGGTTGGCCAAGCTGCCGTCTAGGACAACCCTCCATCAAAGGCAATAAACCGGGAAGAAAAAAGTTAAAAGAATGAAAATTTTCAAAGTATATTGTCGTAATTTTTATTAAACAAATATTTGTTGATTCCGCGCTTGCTTGTGTGTAAGCTTGTCCTTGTTGAGGTATCAAGTTTTATTCCTTAGTTCATCAATATTTTTTCTAATTTTTTGCATATAAATTGAAGGGCAATCCAAGTACTTTAACTGGAAGCATGAGTACTAATGCTCACTCATCTTCTAAGTGGGCATACAACAACCATGTCATTTGGCTTGGATGTACAGGGAGACTCTCCCTATTATATCAACAAAAATAAACAAAATACCAAAAAAAAGAGGCTTAGATCGGTTGGCTGATAATGTTGAGCGAGATCAAATTCTTCATCCCCCTCCTGCCTATCCCCATGTGTCGCAATGATCTTGACCATTTATTTTTTTTACCAACAATAATTCATCAAATACGGTGGATCCTACAAATTCATTAATTTGCTATAATTAAAGTTTGAAATTCTCTGTGGCACATAAGGACATGAAAAATGGGGTCAAAGGATTTGGTCTCATGTCGAGTGAGTACTCTAACTACCAAATCAAGAGTTACGTATGAGCATGATGTGGTTGATAGTGTTGAAATATGTGCAACACATCTAAGTTGAAGATAATTTCGTTATGATGTAACAATGAATATAATTCATCTTTTGCAGATAAGAATCGAAAGATAGGAAGTATTAAACTTTCAATATAGATCTAAGTCTATATGGACGCTTGGATCTTTTAGAAGGTAATCTAATGTGGATGCTAATTGGAGAATTTGTGAATTCTAAGGTTTCAATTATGAGAAAATTAGCTATTCTTCAGTTGTAACAGTGCTCGTTAAAATTCTTATCAATCTCTCTGTAAACTCTCTTTATATTAAAAAATCATTTTTCAAAGTGGATGTGCATTATCATGTAAATACCGGTGTTACTCAAATTTTTCGTAAATGAGACGATAAGGTAATCAAGGTTTCTTAGATTAATATGATTCGGTACGAACCAGCTTGGGTCTAGCTCAGCCTACCACAAGCTACTCTCAGAAACATGCCAGCAAGTCTCTATCGACCTCCATCTAGATTTGAACCTTGTCAGCCCGTCCTCTCCATGACACTTCAGGTTGGGCCGACTGGCCAATGTACCTCGAAGCAGCGATTAAACGTCAACTCGTCAAGCAAAGCAAGACATTTGCACTACCCGACTCGGCTCCCATCTTCTAGCCCCCTCTTATGACCAGCTAGTTGGCTTTCAGACAACCCGTCTACTCGAGCATCTCTTTCAACCCATCCCCAACCTGGCTCTGTTGTAGCCCACATACAATTCTACAGTTGGGTGTCTGTATCGTTCTTAGCAGTACAACCAGACCTACTAGGCTCAACCTCCTCCTTTAGCACAACCCAGGGTAGTTTTCCACCTCTTTCCATATCTTGGAGAAATGGCCAGCCTGCTTGGTCCGCCTCGCCACATCAGCATCATCGACAAAGAAATACAATCAAATATGTCATCTTCTAATATAGAACATGTTGTGCAACATGCTACCATTGTATATGAACATTAGCTAAACAGTAAGGGCGGGGCATGATTCTGCCTATTAGTGTCGACCTTCGCCGGTGACACCCTTCACTTCGCCAGTCGTCCCTCATTAATCAAATCGACGGGGTAGCCACTTTCTAGATTGTTTTATGGCATCGTCCCAACAGTCACAGCATCATCTTCAACCATTATAAATACCCCATGCATGACAACTACTATGGGGTTGTTGGTCGTCACCTACCAAGGGTCGACCATTTGATTGTTGGTCGCCACCCGTCAAGGGTGGGTCGACCATTTGGTTGTTGGGCCCCGCCTACCAAGGATCGACCATTTGATTATTGGTTGCCGCTCACAAGGGTCGATCCAGTCACATTCCATCAGCCACTCACAATTCTGCATCCTTAGCTCAACACTAGTCGGTAGATTCTCATAACAGCTCACCGTCAACAGTTCCAATCCGTCCTCAGCAAGCCCTCAAAACTAGCAGCAACATTAGTCTTGATCTGCCTCTTTATCTTGTTGCATCTCTTGCAATTTCCTGTAATTATAAGAGAGCCACATAATAAGAGGAATTCATAGTGGACATAGGCTGCTCAGCCAACCACTCTATATCTTGTGTCATTTACCCATTAAATGCTCATTTTAGCTCTCAAATCAAACGATTAGCCAATAATCTTTGCTTCTCATAGTGCAATTTCGAGATTGATGAAAAATAAAATCAACTTTTCAGCGCTAGAAGGAAAGTTAGAATCTACGGTCTTGTGGTTAGTAGCCACCTTTGCAAGCTCTTTTCGCACCTGATATCCCATATCCAATATGAAATATGACAACTATATGTGCGGTGCAGCTCGCACCTCCAATCACTAGAAAGACTCCATAACGCAGGGAACGAGCCTCCCACCACTCGCCATGCATTCCCTTACGAGATGCCATGGTCGATCAGCCTTATAACTAGACTTAGGGGTAGGATGGCCATTGGCAGTGATCTTGATCTCCACCTAGCTCCTCCTTGGAAAATCCCTAAGGATTGACACTCATGTCAATATCCAGGGCAGCCTCCCTTGTAGAGTACCGAGTGAACCCTCCTCCATCTCCATCCTCAAAGGTTCCCGAGGGCAACCAAGTGCTCGCCTACATGTTTGGGTCCGAGATTAGCAGCCACTGACTCTCTCAAGCTTACTCCCAATCCCACAGCTTTCTATGAAGGGAGCATTGAAGTCTTCAGAGCCCATTTTTTTTAGCCTTATTGCCAAGGCTCTCCAACGATGATGAGTTTTCCTATACTCATTATCTTGTTTGGGGACCACCGTCCTTCGTCGCCAAGGACCGCTCGAGCTGTTGCTACCCTCATAGCCGAAAGGCTATCCAAAATGATGAATTATCGAGAATTCGTTTCCTTATTGGGAAATACCTAGACTATCCAACAAGGATGAGTTTTCATGTGCTCATTACCATGTCTAGGGATCGTCGCCCTTCGCCGCCTATCGCTTTTTTCCTGCCTGGCTGGCTGTCCCTGAGGTTGATTATTGAGAATTCATTTCCTTGTCTGGTAATACCCAGGCTATCCAATGAGGATGACTTTTCATGTGTTCATTACCTTATTTGGGGACATCGCACTCCACTGCCCAAGTTCGCGTGAGCTATTGCCCCCCTGCTGGTCGGTATGCTATCCACGAGGTTGAATTACCAAGAATTCATCTTCTTATTGGAAAATACACAGGCTTTTCAACGAGAATAAGTTTTCATGTGCACATTACCTTATTTGGGAACCATTGCCATTCGTAGTTCATGACCGCACTAGCTGTCCGCTCCCTTCCTGGTCGGTAGGCTATCATTAAGGATTAATTATTGAGAATTCATTTTCTTATCGGGGAATGCCCAACTATCTAATGAGGATGAATTTTTATGCATTCATTACCTTGTTTGGGGACCACCAGCCTTCGACTTCCAGGACCATGGGAGCCATCGCTTCCTTCTTGATCGATAAGTGATCCACTAGGATGAATTACTGAGAAATCATTTCTTTGTCGGGCCATGCCCAGACATCCATTGAGGATAAGTTTTCATACATTCATTACCTTATATAGGGACATCCAACCTTCACCGCCTAGGGCCTCGTGATTCATCCATCATCTCCTGGCTGGCAGACTATACATGAAGATGAATTACTGAGAATTCATTTCCTTATTCGGGAATACCTAGGCTATCCAACGAGGATGGGTTTTCATGTGCTCATTACCTTTTTTGGGGATCGTCGCCCAGGACCGAGTGAGCCGTCGCTCCCCTCCTAGCCGGTCGACCGGCTATCCACGATGACGAATTACTAACAATTCATTTCCTTATCAAAGAATGCCCAGGCTATCCAATGGGGATGAGCTTTCATATGCTCATTACCTTGTTTAGGGACAATGCCCTTCGTTGCAAGGACCGCATGTGCCATCACTCCCTTCTTGACTAGCATGCCATCTATGAGGATAAATAACAATAATTCATTTCCTAATCGAGAAGTGCCTAAGCTATCCAATGAGGATGAGTTTTCATATGCTCGTTACATTGTTTAGGGACTGCTACCCTTCATTGCCCATGACCGCTTGAGCCGTCGCTCTCCTCCTGGCCCGTAGGCTATCCACGAGGATGAATTACCGAGAATTCATTTTCTTATGGGGGAATGCCCAGGCTATTCGACGATGATGAGTTTTCATGTGCTCATTACATTGTTTGGGGATCGTTTCCCTTTGTCATTCGAATCGTGCGATCCGTCGCTCCTCTTATGGTCGGCAGGCTATCCACGAGAATGAATTAATGAAAATGCATTTTCTTGTCAGTAAATTCCTAGGCTATCCAATGAGAATGAGTTTTCATATGCTCATTACCTTGTTTGGGGATCTTCTTCCTTCACCACCAGGATTAAGTGAGCAATTCCTATCTTCCTGGCCAATAGGCTATCCACGAGGATGAATTACTGAAAATTAATTTTATTGTTGGGGGCTACCAGGCTGTCCAGCAAAGTTGAATTACCATGCATTAGTTTATTTGTTCAAGAACAACCCCTTGCCTCAGGGGTCTAGGTGATATGTCTCTCCCTTAAGCATGGGGTGCATCGACGAATAGATGGGCAGCCACAGCGGTCTATACCCCTCGTCCGTGATGCCGCTCTTTCATGGAACATGATGGGACACTGTTGTCTAAACTGACGTTATTACCCCGAGTGACGCCAAAGACTAACATCTAGAGTGTTGTTGTGTAAAAATAAGCTGGGTCAGCCTTCATTTGTAGCATGTCACCTTGGGAAATCTTAAAGCTGCTCGGTGCTTAGGTTACAGCAGGGGTCACCTACCATCAAAAGAAATGCACAAAGAAGTTCACATTTAACAATTTCCATCTGCCAAGTTCTTGTGAATGACGGCACCAACCGCCCACTTCACCATTATCACTACATCATCTAAGAGTGCTCGAGCCATCCATGCACCCTAGGTCGAGCCAGGCCATGCAATCCTCTAAGAAATAGGTGACATGTTACCCTAGAGAACCCCTAAGCCACGTGTGCTCCCAGTTTGAGACAGTGCCTATCCCCCGCTACACACACGACTACTTGTCACCCTCAAGAGGACTCAGTGCTAGTGCGACCCGCCACCGACGATTAGTAAGAACTCGGCTTGTATGAACAAATAATTAGGCTCAGCCTATTCATGACAATCTTTCTACTTAGTACACTTTAAACGTATATTTTCTTGAAAATAATAATGAACGCACGGGCAGTACGACACCCAGGGAAACCTCCAAGCCCTCCAACACTTAGGTTTGAATTGGGGTCATCATTAGGCCTCAACACCGAAGAATTTTGGTCAGACTAGCACAAAAGACTACTAGTTATTTAAGACACACAACCTTAAAAATCGAAAGCAAGAAAAAATTATTATAGCTAGTTTCTCAAACAACGAGTTTGCAATAAAGAATATTTTTTAATCAGTTTAATAGTGCATGGGGCACAATGCCTGCTTGCTAGGTTACAACAATTTTTAATCGTTAAATAGTTGAAAAGGAGAAAAAGAGAAAGGGAAGAAGAAGCACGTCAATGATACTCTTCCTGGGACTACCAGTCCGCACTCTTATCACCATCCATAAAGCGCTCATATAACAACCCGGTGTTAAGCAATAATTAAATTAAAGATAATTATGTTGATTGAATTAATTAAAATGAAATTTTTAATGATTTATTAAGAATGATTTGCATATAATTACATATTTATGAATTTAAAATGATTTTTGATGTAATAAAGGTAATTATATATTTTATAAACAGGTAAATAGGCACAAGAAAGAAGTTGCAAAGAAATTTAGTCTCAGGGACAACATGTTTGCTTTTTAGTCTGAATGACACTTTTTAATGTAAACTGAAAATGATAGTTACAATTATCATTTCGTGATTTACACTAAAAAATGTCCTTCGGCCTAAAAAACAAACTCCTTGTTTCTGAAACTAAATTTTTCCTTGAGTCTAAAAACCCCTTTTATAAAGCTTAGTGCGATTACTAAATGTGATTAGAAATATATTTTTAAAGGAAAAGAAGTTTTATTTTATTTTATTTAAATGAATAGTTTGGGAAATTATTTGATAATTGAATTTGAAATGTAATTAAGAAATGACTCAAAATAAATTTTGTTAAAATATGAAAATAATATTCTTTAAACCTATATATGGATAAGAAATGGAGTTTTTCGTTAGTAGTAACTTCTATGTAAAGGTTTGAATTGATTTTTGATTGATAAATATAATTTTATTAAATGGTTCAAGACAATAGTTTTGATTTTTTTAGATAAAAGGAGGGAATTTACGAAAAATAAATTCTATGAAAATTTTATAATGCTAGGTAGACAATTAGATAACATGAATATTTTTTTTATTTAGAGTGTTATAGAGCTTTGAATTGGAAAGAAAATAGTTTATAAAGAAGAAGAAGGAAAAAAAAAGTTGTTTTGGGCTTGATTATGTATAGGGCCTAAACCTCAAATTGCTTCATGAACAAAAGGGACTAGACTTTTCTTTCTAGACTTCTCTTCATTTTTTATATGTGTAAACTATCTTCATAATCCATGAAGTAATTCACGTTTCACAACTTACACATCTTCTTTCTCAAGCTTCATGAAACATAAATATTAAAACTCTCCTCATCTTTTAATCAAAGTAAAATGATGTGCACGTAAATGTGCACATTTTTATCACCATATTTAATCTATTTAAATTAAATAAATGATCATATTGGGTATTTTAACTTGTTTTAACCAAAATTCATATTAATTCAAAATTGCCACACATTCATCTTCATACAAGGGTGAAATGGTCATTTTTGTGCATTTATTAAATTGTGAAAATTTACTTAGAATTTTCTATGTTTTTTGTAGGAAATTTGGTGACATTTACAAGTGGTTTCATGAAGATAGCATGCACAAAATCAATACAAAGGAATGAAGATGAAAATAATTCAAAGTGAAGATCATGGAGGACCCCACCTACCCACCTACCCACCTACCTTAATGTACAAATTAAAGGCTAAAGCACATGCTTATGTATTTAATGGCTTCATGTACATTTAAGTGGGGATTAAAACATGCTAATGATAACTTGGCATCCACACTTTCTCATGGGCATTTTGGGCATTCCCCAAAAATAGGAATTAGGGTTTTAAACTTGTATATATACACCTTATGTTTCATGTAACATAATCTCTTCTCTTAGTCTCTCTTAGGCCTCTTTCTCTTTAGTTTAGTTTAGATCAAAAATAAAATGAAAGCTCCTCTTTCTCTTTTCATGGCTACTTAGCCATTTTTTTATTTTATGTAATCTTTTTTATTTTATGCAATTTAATACATGCTCTTTCCTTTTCATGTTCATTTACTTTCATGTTGTAGTGTAGATCTCTTTTATTTTATGCAAGCAGAATAATTTTTCCTTTGATTTTGCTCTCTTTTTCTCTTCTTGTTTAATGTTGTTTTCTACATTTGTTCATATAATAACAAATATGAGAGCTTAATCCCTTCAATTTAGGGGTAATGAAGCTCTCAAGTATGTAGATCCAACATTTTGTTGTTTATGCTCTCTTTTTGTGCTTAATGAGAATGATTGAAGTGGTTTAATGATGTTGTTTAGCTTTGAATTTGATAGTCTATGTTGTTTATAACAAATAGGCTATGCTTAAACAAACATAACACAAATTGTCTCTTCATCTAAATATGATTATGGCAAAGAAGTGAATGTTGAAATTGAAATTTGATAGCCTATATTTCTAAACAATAGTTAATAGGCTATGCTTAAAATAGATTTTGCTTTCAATTTTGTTGTCATATTTCATGAGAGTTAAATGTGTATTAGTGGTTGTGTTATAGTTTGATGGTTTATATTGAGCTAATTAATAGCACAAATATACCATACTTATGATAAGCACATCAACTAATTCACTAATGACAAGAAAAGAGAGATCATAACTTCATTTTGTTGATTTATATGATCTAGAGAGTGGATTTATCTCTAAATTGTTCTCTTAACTCTCATATTTTTATCATTTTCTTTTGCTAGTTTTTGTTAGTTTCTTACATTTCTAGCTATTCACTCTCGACTTCGGTATAATTTGATTGAGTAGATTTTTAAAATCATCAATTCCCTGCGGATCGACCCGTATTCGCCGCGTGCTACATTCGTACACCGTGCGCTTGCGGTTATTTTTATTTCTAAATTCGTTCGACGGTTTTCTAATCCGATAGAAATTCAAGTAACGAACATAAAATCAAATAACATCCAACTAATTCTAAAATAAATATACGATGTTCTTAACACCAAGCTACATCTACTTTCACGGAGAAATTTGTTTTTTGATCAACTTTTGGAGCATGGTGATTCCCAAAGAAGAGTTTAAAAATGGAAAGAAGGTAAATTATAATAGCTATGGCCAAGGTGAGTGTTTCCCACTCATAAATCTATGTATAAATTATTGATTTCATGCTTGAATGAAGTAACATGGTAGTTTATTCACTGATTTTTTGTTGAATACATGGTGTGCATTGTTTTTGATTGATTGGTTATGTATTAATGTGTATTGAAGTGTTCAGAATTATAGAATTTTGGAAGTGTTGTGATAGAATTGCCATAACTTTCGATTGCCTGATCGGATTAGAGTGAGATATTTTCAAACAAAAGGTAGTTTCCTTAGGAACAACTTTTATGTTGATTACCTTTTGAAATTCAGAAATTTTCTAATGCTAAAATATGATTGAATACGAAGCAAGAAGTCTAGCCTGAGTTTTGTTCTGAGATGAAGCACTATAGTATTTTAGTAATAACATTTGTTATTCTGATCTGATTTATTTAAGCTTTTTTCATTTGAAGGGTGCTTAATGAACAATTATCATGTTTATCACTTTTTGAAAATCCAAAGTTTGCTAAGCTTGAAATGTGTTTGAATTTGTGGTAAAACCTCAGGTTTGTGTTGACTCCTAAATCCATTTTCTGTGATCCAACTCTTGTTGGAAAGCTATAATAATATGGAACAACTTTCATTTTGAGAGTTTTGCAAAAATTTGAAGTTTTCAGTGTGAAAATGGCATTTTAAAGGACAAGTCCTGCTTTTTATAATTTGTTTCAGAATTTGTATCATTGGTTAAAATTTCCATAGCCTTTGATATACATCATATTTGTGTAATCCAAAATATGTTTTGATTATGCCACATTATCTCTTTTGGAAGCATCAAATTATTTGGGATTTTGAGCCTTTAAACTTAGCTGCAACTCGCCAACATAAAAGATTTGACTCTGTTCTCTTGTTTTATAGAATATCATTATGATTCAAAAATCTTATAGGATTCTAGGAAAATAAGGAATGTTTTCTAGTTAACTATTTAAGAATTTTAAAGTATACTTTACAATTAATAATCTTAGATAAGAGCGTGTTAAATATATTTGACTAGTGAAGTTTTATTATGCTTTTCTGATTTCTCATCTCTTATATGTTGATGATGAAAGTCATAAATGACTCAACGTGAGAGATTGCTTGATTAGTAGCTTTGATGTGATTAATACAGTGATGACATTCTTCTACATATTTTAATTTTGTGTGACGATGAATTAGAATAAATAGAGTTATAATACTGTCTGGTATGAGACTTTCGGTTATACTTCTTCGGTTATTCTTTGAATTTGTTATATAAAATAATAGGCGAGTGTAGTTTATGAACATTGAGTAAATGTTTGAGTAATGTTGGGTGGCATTGAATGCCCTAGATGATACTATTTTGATTACTCTCAGTGGGTAGATTTTACTCGATAAGGTCATATCTACAGGGTATCATATTTATGATAATGCATGTTGAGAATATGCAGGCTGAAAGCCATAAGTGTGTCTATCCTAAGTGTATGCTCCCATTATATGGCCATAAGTAGACCAGATTGGTTAGTACCCATCATAACAACCTGATTACGGGGTCGCTCTTTGATCCATGACATGTTTTTGATGTATATGGCTAAGAACCACTGCCCATGTGTCACATAGGCTAGCAGTCAGTTACCACTGGGGCACTTGTAGGGTCATGGCCAGTACATAGCTTTGCTTGCACTAGATGGACATTGGGTCATGATGGTCGTCGAGGTAACTGATGACTTTAGGAGTAGCGTTGAGAGCATGTGAGGAAGGCTCCAGGAGCAGGCTGAGAGATGTCAGTCTCCCGTCTGGTTATTGTTGATATAGATACTACTTATTCATCTTTACGATATCGTTATAGATGTGCTTGAGATCTATCCAGATCATATATTGAGAGTGATGCTGATGTAGTTATATTTAGTGTTGAGATCCCATTTGGACTGAGAGTCAAGGTGATAATCAATAGCACTGGGAGTTAAATAGATTACTAGTGGTCTGAGAGACCATATGATTATTTCTTTGGCTGAGAGCCAAGATGTTTACTATGGGGCTAATGTCTAGATTATTATGGGATTATCGATCTTCTTGATTATTCTTTAGACCGAGAATCCTTATAGTAGAATAACCTCGTACACATTGTTTATATTGCTATCGAAGATAGCTAGAGATGTTGAGAGCATCGAATTAGACCCTTGCCTATTTATTATGGTTATCTGAGAGATGACTTTGGTTACCAAGGGTATACCATATCTGTATTTCTTGCATGGATGTTTTATACGTGATGATTATGATGGATCCGGGTATGTCTACTTTACGATAATCTGGGAGATAATTATGTGCATTATTAAAAGCACGTCCTAAGTTATACTGATTATTTTTTTATTAATGATATTTGGATGCATGGTTTATTTCACCAATTTGACATTATTCTCTAATATGTGGTTTTACTTGACTTTCTATATGGATGATAAAGCCTATACATGTTTTGTGATGTGTTTCTGCATTAAGCACCCTTACATCACTTTATGTTACCTTTGATATATCTTACTATTATTAAGATACATTGATACCTTCATTCTAGATATTGTCTGACCCATGTTTTATTTATATAATACTCAGGTCAGCCCGAGACACTTTGGGTTCGGGAATAAGCTAAGAAAAAATGTGATTTTTGGGCTTAGAGGTGGCTAGACTATTAGTCGATTAGTGTAGCATTATAAAAAAATTTAGCCTCATGATATTGATGACGTTCAAATGTATGTATTGGATTTTACGTTGTATATTTTAAAGTGGGAGTTTGACCTATTTTCTATCCCACTTGGCCTCGTGCATATTATATATTACATATTATCGCTACGTTTAATGACTATGTGCTCACTGTGATCTATTTTATAGTGTATTGTTCTATCCTTGAGGCACACATGTTTATTGCTTTTGCCGATACTATGTACTTATATGTGAGTTGTTTATGGTTTTTTAAGGATATGAAATGGTGTTAGCCCAAGGAATATTCATGTACGTACCCCGTACAACCTTATTCCCTATATTATCTGGTGGTGTTATCCAGTAATACTTTTAGATAGTATAGGTATAGAGGTGGAGTGTTACGGTTGGTATCAAAGCAATTTCAAAACAATACATTGTATATAAGAGACACTAGTCATCGGCCTAGATGAGATTTACAATCCCTATCCCTTGGGTGTGTTGGGAATTTAGTTTATAGAAAAATATAATAGAAGTATAAATACATATATCACTTAGTATATTATAGTTACTTAAGGTAATCATCTAGGAGCGTATTTGTATTTTTCATATATAAAATATTTTACAAATATTTATTATGTATGAAATATAAAATGTTTTACCATTAGTGGTTTGATGTAAATATTTATATTCCGGTCCGTTAGTGATCAGAGTGCTTAGCAGGAACGTATGAATTGCTTTCTGTTGAGCATATTGGATGTTTATTTATATTTATTTTTTATTGATTGATAACTTCTTATATTAAATTTATAGTGATTGGCATTAAATCCTCAAGGTATTTTTAATGTTGAAGTTACTGTTAGGAATTTTGAAGATTTTGATTTTAAAACATGTTATCAATGTGTATACATTGTATTTTGTAAAGGAATTTTAAAGTTTGATAATTGTCTGATGAATTTTGAAATGTTAGAAATGATTTATTATCGAAATAAGGTTTTAGCAAGTATTTAAATGTAAGTAAGTTTATGGTTTTGTCTTATAAATATATAGAGTAAGAAGTATGATTTTATGTAAATGTATGTGGATAAAATATTTTGAAGAGTTTTAAAAATAAAATTGTGTTAATTTGTTTATTGAGTGCTTTAAGTATTCTAGTCGATATGTCTGGTCAACATTATCGATAGAGATTTCGAAACACTATGACGAGATAAATGGACATAGAGTTTTGAAGTGTTTTAAGAAGTTTTGAAAAGCTTTGTAAATTTTTGAATGTTTATAAAGCTTTATAAGGAGATGATTTTTTTTAAAGGAAGTAAATATCTCCAGAAAAGGATAATTCATATTTTGTAATTTTGGAAGAAAGCTATACTTTAAAGAAATATTTTGAAGTTTTAAAAATTGTTTTAAATTGGAAATTTATATTTTAGTATTTGTACCTTTATTGCAAAGTTTTATTGTTTTCGTTGATAATGATTTATTTTCGTATGTTGCATATATATATATATATATATATATATATATATATATATATATATGGTGATTGTAGCCATTGGGCCTTTATGGAGAACTAAAGTCGATGGCGATGCAATGTTGATCACATGGCTACATTGCAGCCAATTGGCGAAGTGAGTCATAGAAAATTTATGGTGGGGCATCATCCATCTATTTTTGTACAATAGAATTGTATAATTTGTTTGATATGTGATGTTGCATTTGTATATCTTATATGATGGAAGATTGCTTGAAATTTGGATGAATTATGGAAATATCTATATGTTATGATATCTTGTGATATATGTAAATTTGTATATGAAAAATTCTTGATCTTTAATGATTTTTATTTGAAGTACTATTAAAGTTTTAATATAAAAAGAGAGAAAGTTTTAAAGAAATTCATTTTGGTGAGTAACAAGTGTTTTGAGAAAAGGTTTTAAGAGTGAATCTATGCAAATATCTGACGCAACTTTTATAAAGTTAGAAGAAGTAATTTTCATATTTGTACCTAAATTTTCATGAATATTTATGGTTTTGAATTAAGAAAAATAATAACTCTTTTATGAACATAGAATTTGAGTCTTGAAATAAAAATTCAAAGGAGATTTTTGTAAAATGTTTTCATGAATTATAAAATGCTATGTAAATAATTTAGAAATATTTAGTTCTTATTGAAATTGACTTCTATTTCTTGTAAAGGAAATGGAATAAATAGTGCAAAATCAAGTTTTTGAATAAAGAAATATTTTTGGTGTTTTGAATGAAGCATTGGATTTTGATAATGGTAAGCCTTATCAAAATTGTTTTGTGTTTAAAAGAAGTAACTATTAAAAGAAGTAACTACTATTTCAGAAACTTGTGGTTTTAAATCATTATGATTTAGAAAATGTGTGAAAACAAAAATAACTAAAATCGGCAAATAAAAGAAGGTTTGGGAAATTGGATGTTTGAAATAAAAAGTTGATTTGAGAATGTTTATAAAGTATTTAGAACAAAGTTTTCGTTCATATTCTTAAAATTTATAGCTTGATTAAATATCATCTTAGAAAGGTTTTTAAAGATAGCTTATTTGTTTTTAAGTGATTTGATAAAATATTAGGTTTACAAATGTTTTTGGTTTTCAATATCTTATATATGTAATAGTAAAAATTTTGAAAGGCTTCATGTAACATCCCGTATCTAGAGGCCAAAAGCTAAGTGCTACAGATGTTGCAGTCATCCATAGTATTAACTTCTTGTGACAAAATACGATAATGCAAATGGTATCCATAATATCAGAAGCATGTGAATATGAACAAATCACGGGTTTCAAAACATTTTGTTAATTACATTTCAAAACAATAATTCATATCCATCGTACATAATCCCACAACCGTTTCCGAGATAATCATCAAATATAATTACAATAATACGCCAAAAGCGACATATGACGATACCCCTTAGTTGATCTAAGAAAATATAGTCATAACTGACATAGAATAAAAAGCAGAAAATAAACAGAATAATCTGTAAATCCTATTTAGTTATCCGTCAGCCACCTGCTCGTCTTCGAAAGCTTTATTCGCCACATCAATAAAAACCTGAAAACCACAACCCTCAGCCTACTCAGATCAATTTTGAGCCCCAAGAATTTAAGTGAAAAATTCGAGTCAGTCATAAAGCCTGGTGTGAATAATTCTATTACAACTTGGTTTACTGATATTAAGTGAGACCACGCTGCTTAGCGAAACGGATTTCCCTTCACTAATATCCTTTTCAAAACATATATTTTGCAAATCTTTTTCGGCAACCAAACTGGTTAATCAAATGATTATAATAATAATAGTAGCAATATCCATTATGCTAAAAATAGGTAATAATGGACTATCTGTCCAAAATCTAGGCCGACTCCCCGCAAACTAGACTAACTGTTCTCAAACTGGGTTAAGTGCCCATTTGGTTGACTCGGGCCTACCAGATACAATATCAAATGGTCTAAACAAGTCTTAGACAAAACTTAAAGACGGTCTATCCTTAACTTACATCTCCAAGGGTCAATTGATCCTGAGGATTTTATGGCTTACCAATAACCAACCTCCGTACATAAATATTCTACTCTACGTGTAACCAACATTTTAGTCTTACCTGTTACTAAGCGCTATACACTGGAATTATGAACTAAATTAGCTAGGAGCTAATAGCTAATGATCATAGGGTGCGACCCTACACATCCGAATCATTCACTTAGGGTTAACTACCTTTTAAATTTTCCTTGAAAAAGCTTTTCAAAATGATTTAACCCTTTAAATCATACATATACAAGGAAAATACATATTTAGCTTTACTCTAAGCTATTTTGCCATGTTATATATATTTTAATCAACATAATGTTGATGATATTTAACGAGGATTAACTACCTTTCTAAAAATAAGTTAAAGTCCTTTTTAGCTTAAAACAGTTAGGTTATTCTGGCTATTAAGACATTGAAACCTTTGTTTAAAACCTTTAAACAACCCCTTCGAAACCTTTGAAAGTAACCCTTTCGAAACCAAGTAAAACCCTTTACTTGTCTTGGCTGAAAGGCCAAAACATTCCTTTCGAAACCATTCTTAAAACCCTTTCGAAATTTGCAGAAATCCTTCCTTTCGAAAGCTTTAAAAACCTTAGACATCCTTCTTTTAAAACCTTTGAACATTGCCTTCCGAAACCCTTGGAAAAACATTTTACTTTAATCCTTTCTAAACGATCAAAAAAACCATACCTTTGGATTGCTTCGAAACTTATGAGGAACCACTGCTTTGAAATCATACATTAAAAACCTTTCGAAGCATCAAAACTTAACTCTTTTGAAAGCCTTAGGTTCAATTTAGATCATGTGGAAACACATTTCGAAACCATAAATATTTATCTCTTTCGAAACCATTTGGGTTATACTTCAATTTGAGATATATCACTAAGGTTAAAAGCATCTATTTCGAAACCATCCTTTCATAAGCATTGACAAAGTGACCATGGTTTATAAAGCAAATCAACCCCTTCGAAACCATCTGGGTCGAAAGGTAGAAAGCGGCAGCAAAAGGTTTTGCCTTATTTGAAGGCAGCCGTTTGAAACAAAAGTGCAATCAAATCCAAACCATTCCTTTAAATCCATTTAACTTAATCGAAGGCCAACTAAGTCAAAAGCTACTTAGTCAAAAGCAAGCAGGCGCATTTTCTTTTATAGGCAAAGTAATGCTTCAACCCTTTGGAACCCCTAGTTTCGACCCTATTCCTTCCGCCTACATCTATTTCACTACGTACCAGTTCCTTGATACCATGTGCATTGGTTTGGACTGTGTCAGATGCGAAGGCAAATTAGCGGAACCTGGTGCCAAAAGGTTCGAAACAATGAAAAACATGTTTATTTGTACTTTTAAACTATTTCTTTGTGCCTAACTTTCCTTATTTGTCTAAATCTGATTGGTTTTAAGTTTCTCTTTTTCAAAAGTACCGCCGGCTTTCCAGAATTAACAAATTTATTTATTTGCAAAAAGCCCCTTTTCCTTTCTTAATTGTATAAAACATTTAGGTCTCATACCTTAAATAATTTTCTATAACCATTAAAGCACTTAGGAAAAATCTACAAAAATTCTAGAAAATATCTTTTAATATGTTTTACAACATATAAAAATTTCAGACCCAAACCTTTTATAATTTAACGTAAATAATTTATAACCCAAATCACATTTTCTTTACTATAAAATTCATATAATTCCACAAAACTCAAAAAATTCCAAAAATTGAGATCCATCTCTAAAATATCATTTCCAATCTTCATAAAAATTCGCAATGCATTTGGATGTTATTAATTAGGGTTTTCACCTTTAAACATATCACAAATTCGATATGAATAACCATAATTCATCAACAAGTATATATAATCATTCCATTATTAAAAAACATGGCAAATCAATGAAAAATATTCGGAATTCATTTTAAAACTGAAACAGTAAAAAAATTGAGATGTAAACATTATTTACCTTAGCTTTTGGTATTATAGAGATTGGGATGTGAATAGATTTGATTTGAATTAGCTTTTTCTTTAGCTTGTCTTAACCTTCTTCCCCTTTTCCTTACTAATGGTGGCCCGCCTTATGTTTTAAAATTTTAAGAAAATGAAATGAACATGATAAGACAATAGACGGCCAAGTTTAAGGGATATAGGAATTGCCTCTTTTCTCTTTTACCTTTTCTCTATCTCATTTTAATTATTTTCTTAATTCACTGTTAAATTGCATAGCTACCCCTTAATAAAATCAAATCTAAATCCCCCAATCAACATATTATATTATTTAATTTAGCTAATTAAATATCCCAAATAATGTAACTAAAAATCTAGGATGTTACCGACTTCCCTCCTTAAAGAATTTCGTCCTCGAAATTATGATAAGGCATACAACAAATCAAATAAGAAGGTAAAACATACCATTAAACAAGTCAGGATAAGTATCACTAATCCTGCTCTCAACCTCCCAAGTACAGTCTTTATCATGTCACTCCGTTGGACTTTGACTAATCTGACCATTTTAGTTTAATGCCTCTTCTCATCTTTTGCAACAATGCGAACTGGCTTTCTCACTATAGTTAAGTCAGGTTCTACCACTAAGTCGTCTAGGACAGTCGGTATAATAGCAGACTCCGGATCTCTAGCATACTTTTTGAGATGAGAAACATGAATAACATTGTAGACACCTACCAAACTGCTCGGTAACTCAACTCTATATGTGAGTTTACCAATTCTCTCAATGATAGGAAAAGGTCTGACTAATCTCGGTGCCAACTTTCCTGATCTTCCAAACCTGATCACATCCTTCATCAGCGACATCTTAATAAATACCCGATCTCCAACTGAGAATCTTAATTCTTTCCTTCTGCTATCTGCATAACTCTTCTACCTAGACTGAGCCTCCTTCATTCTAGCTCGAATGGCCTCAATCTTTTTTATAGCATCTCTGACCAAATCTTGTCCAAGACCTAACCTATCCCTGGTCTCCAACCAACAAATGGGAGATTTGCATGACCTTCCATACAAAGCTTCAAACGATTCTATCCCAATACTGTTAGTCCTTGAGATGATGGTTTTGATGACAACAACCTTAGAATAGGATTATAAAATATAAATACTAACATTATAGTCTAGATATATATGTATGATTTAACCATGCAGATACCAAGAATGAAGATTGTACATTATAGAGATTCAAGAAATCAAGATTGAAGACTCATGATTATCAAGATTATCAAGAGTTCAATATTTCAATAATAAGTATTTTAATTAGGAATTTTGTTAAAACTCCTAGAAAAGCACTGGCATCTTAAAATCCAATTTATTCGTGAAATGGAATCCACTTCGAGCCCGTAAAAGGGATGGAACCTACGAAAAATTTAGTGGAATATTGTTTTGTATCCACTAACTTTTATTCAAAATGTTTTACAAAATTATATCTTGTTTTCAAAATGTTTTCAAAATCTTCCTTTTAAAAGAATCAAAAACATCTATCCTGGTTTTAAATACTTTTAGCTTCAAAATAATCTTTATTTTCAAAATCAAATTATCCTTGGTTTTAAACTATCTTTTAATAATAATATATTTAATTTTTAATATTATAGTAAAATTTTATATATATCAAAATGTTATTCTCTGTATTTATTTATGCATTTTAACTATAGTTAAGTATATTTATAAAGTTTAAAATAGTTTTAATATAAGATAGAAGTTATTTTCAAAGAAAGACAAATCACCAAAATTTCGTTCGGGATGTCGACATCCTCAAGTACCCCATGTCGACATGGTAGCAGTTTATTTCAAAAATTTGAATTTCAAAGGAAGTGTCTATTCGTCATACTTTCACGAGTGGACATGGCTGTTGTTCTACTATAAATAGGGGTGGTTTTGAACGAATTTGTAACCATATTTTTTCAGATTTCACTCCTCTTCTTCTTCCATATTTTTTTTACACATTCTTACCATTACTCTGCCAAAATCAACATTGAATCTAACTAGATCATTCCTGGTTTGATTTTCTATCACTATCTCAAAAAGATCTCAGTGCTATTCAGAGTTATATACTTCTTTGTAATCAATTTAGCAAGAAAAGGTGTGTTTGTAGCCTTGGAAATCAATCAAGTGATAAAAGGTGTAATTGTAGCCTTGGAAATCAATTAGGTGAACTCGTTGCCCCTAAAATCAAGTATCTCTACCCAAAGAATTGTGAATCTGGAGTGATGTACCTCGTGGCCTGGAAATCGAGGGTGTAATTGTACATTGCTTTTGAAAGGAAATCTATACTTGTGTGCGGGACTGGATGTAAGGTAACTCCGAACCAGTATAAAATCCGGTATGTTCTTTCGTTTATTACTTTTACTTTATTTCTTCATCTGTATTTGATTCTGTGATCATATTTGTGTCTGAATATTGCATACATTTGTGTTCAAATTAACAAAAAATCAAAAAGATTTAGTAATTCTTTTAAACACTATTCACGCCTCCCTCTAGTGTTAATCCTAGCCTTAAGATCCGTATTCCGCATTTCTCACATTTGGTATCGGAGCAAAGTTTTCAAAGTTTCATAATATGATTTTTGAATTTTTTTTAAAATGGCTATGTTTGAAAAACTTGTAAGTTCTAGTTTAGAAATATTCAGATCATCATTGTCTCATGAGTCTGCATATAATCAATAATCAAATTCAAGTTGTCTACTAAGATTGTTTGATGTGCAGGAAACATGCTTTATGGGTGTTGAGGAATCAATTCACAACGGACAAATTATGCAGATCAAAAAGAATAAATGGATACTCGATAGTGCATGCTCTAGACACATGACTGGGAATCCAGATATGCTGAATGATATAATATACAAAGATGGAGGACTGGTTAACTTTGGAGACAATTCAAAAGGATATGTGATTGGCATCGGCAAAGTCGGTAACTCTGAAACTCCTATTATTACTAATGTTTTGCTAATTAAGAATCTGAAACATAATCTGCTAAGTATTAGTCAACTTTGCGATAAAGGATATAAAATCAAATTTGAAAAAGATAAGTGTCACATTGAAGATAATAATTCAACCATATTTTGTGGTAATCAGGAAAAAGAATATTTATATTCTTAGTATGAAAGTCTCAAATGATAACTTATGTCTTTTGGCAAATACAAGTGACCATTGGATTTGGCATAAGAGATTTGGACATTTGAATTTCAAACTCTTATCTAAACTATCAAAACATGATCTAGTAAGAGGTCTCCCTAAAATGAATTTTAAAGTAGATAGTCTATGTGATGCATGTCGATTAGAAAAACTTAAAAAAAGTTTATTTAAATTAAAAGATATGATTTCAACTTCTAAACCTCTTGAATTACTTCACCTTGATTTATTTGGTCCATCACAAATTCTGTCAATAAATCATAGTAAATATGTTTTTGTAATTGTAGATGATTATTCTAGATTTACATGGACAATATTTTTGAAACATAAAAGTGATACTTTTGAATGTTTTAAGAACTTTACAAAAAGGATTCAAAATCAACTTTCTCTAAAAATTATAATAATTCATAGTGATCACGGTGGTGAATTTGAAAATGAAAAGTTTGAGGAATTCTGCAATAAAAAGGGAATAACTCACAATTTTTCATTTCCAAGAACTCCACAACAAAACAGAGTAGTAGAACGTAAAAATAGGATGATTCAAGAGTGTGCGAGAACTATGCTTTTAAATAGTAAATTACCAAAGTATTTTTGGGCAGAAGAAGTTGCTACCGCCTGTTATATTTTAAATAGAATTTTAATTAGACCTTTAACTGGTAAGACATCTTATGAACTTCTTCACTCAAAGAAACCTAAGGTATCTTGTTTTAGAATTTTTGGAAGCAAATGTTTTATTTTAAATACAAAAGGTAACTTAGATAAATTTGATCCTAAGTCCTACAAAGGTATCTTTATCAAATATTCTAATAGAAGTAAAGCATACAGAGTGTTTAATTTAAGAACTAACACCATTGAAGAAACAATGCATGTTTCATTCGATGAAAATCTCAAAAATTTTGAAGATACAAACGATGAAGAAGATTTAATCACTCAAAATCAAGAGTCAACTGAAACTAATAATGAAATTAATCATCCTAATAAAAGGACTAAACTTTTAAAAGATCATCCGATAGAAAATATATTAGGAGATATGCAATATGTTGTTAAAACTAGAAATCAACTAAGTAAAATGAGCAATGTAGCCTTCATACCAACTATTGAGCCCAAAAATCCAAAAGAAGCATCAACTAATGATTCGTGGATTTTGGCTATGCAAGAAGAACTAAATCAATTCACTAGAAATGATGTGTGGGAACTTATTCCTAGACCTGAAAATAAAACTATAATTGGAACTAAATGGGTTTATAAAAATAAAATTAATGAACAAGGAGAGGTTATTAGAAATAAAGCCCGGTTAGTCGCTCAAGGTTATTGTCAAGAAGAAGAAATAGATTTTGATGAAACCTTTGCTCCCGTAGCAAGATTAGAAGCCATTAGGATTCTACTTGCTTTCACAAATCATAATAATTTTAAATTATTTCAAATGGATGTTAAAAGTGCCTTTTAAATGGATTTGTAAAAGAGGAAGTATATGTTGAACAACCACCACTTTTTGAAAATGAAAAATTACCAAATCATGTTTATAAATTTAAGAAAGCTCTATATAGTCTAAAACAAGCTCCTAGACCTAGTATGATAGACTAAGATCTTACTTATTACAATAAAACTTTGAAATTGGTAAAGTAGATAATACTCTTTTTATTAAAAGAAATAAAAACGATATTCAACTAGTACAAGTTTATGCAGATGATATCATTTTCGGATCAACTAATTTTGAAATGAATAAAGAATTTTCTGAAATAATGACAAAAGAGTTTGAGACGAGTCATATAGGTAAATTAAACTTCTTTCTAGGATTAAAAATAAAACAATTAGATTATGGTATCTTTATTAGTCAAGAAAAATATGTTAAAGACCTAGTTAGTAAATTTGGTTTGACTACTGCAAGTGGAAAACCCACTCCCATGGCAACCAATGTGTACCTAAGTAAAGAAGATCTCTCGAAAGATGTAGATCAAAAATTATATAGAGGAATGATTGGATCACTACTCTATATCACTGCTAGTAGACCTGATATCATGCATAGTGTTTGTCTCTGTGCAAGATATCAATCCCAACCTAAAGAGACCCACTTAAAAGCCGTAAAATATATCATAAGATATGTTAAACACACCTTTGATTATGGCTTATTTTATCCTAAAAATGATTCCTTTAACTTAATATCTTACTGTGATGTTGATTATGCTGGTAGTAAATCAGACCGAAAAAGTACAAGTGTAACTTGTCACTTTTTGGGGCATTCTCTGATTTCCTGGTTTAGTAAAAAGCAAAACACGGTTTCTTTGTCAACAACTGAAGCAGAGTATATTTCTGCTGCTTTGGCTTGTTCTCAAGTAATATGTATGCAACAAACTTTAAAATATTTTGGTTTAAATATCTCAAAATCACCAATTTATTGTGATAATACTAGTGCAACAAATTTATCCAAAAATACTACTCATCATGCTCGAACTAAACATATTGATATCAGACATCATTTTCTCAGAGATATTATAAGTAAGGAAGTAATTACTCTCGATTATATCAATTCTGAGAATCAAATTGCTGATATATTAACAAAACCCTTAAATGAATCTATATTTACTAAATTAAGAAGAGAATTAGGTATTTGTTCAATAAATGAAATATAAAATATAAATAACAAAGTATAATTAAAAATTAAATCAAAATAAATCAAATAGTAAAAATATCAAGCACCATGTCGACATCCCCCCTCTACCCATGTCGACATATAACGATTTTTTATTTTTGAATTTTTCCCGCAAAAATTCAAAAAAGTGGTTATATATTCTTCTTATTTCGAAATTTGGATCATTCTTTCTGTTCTTTCTCCGTTCTATCTTCTGAAAACATTTAAGCAATGGCATCCTCTTCCAAATCAAACAAAAATTCAACCTTTTCGTTACCTTCTCCTACTTCTGGACCGTTTCAACGATCTATGCTTGCACGAGTGACGAAAATGGAGGATTCTTTGAAGGATGCACTGCAACTAATGACTGAAATTCAAGTGGTGCAACTTAGAATGGCCAAAGAACAAGAACGGCAAGGAAAAATATTTAGAAATTTGCAAAAGTTTCTAATGGACAATCATGCTAATCCGATCTTGATTGATGAAGAGTCTTCAGGAGATCAAGTGTAAGAGGACAGCGAGGAAGAAGAAGAAGCATTCATGGAAGAAGAGCACGCTGAAGATGACGAAAAAGTCGTTTGCGTTGGCGAAGTGTTCTTTGACAAGGATGGAAATCTTGTCGAACAACGTGGAAATTTCTGTTTCCACTATCCAAATTGTTCGGTTCATAGATCTTCCATTTTCAAGGACACGCATTAGTTTCTTTTTTTCTCTTTTCTATTGTTGTATATTTTTACTTACGTTCTCTACACACATGTAAATATAACAGTAAATTAATAAATGATTGTGTTCTTATATTTATCACTATTATAAATATTATCTTGTATAGATTCTTAGTTAGGAAATTTATTAGTTTAGGACTAAGTTTTAGTTTTAGAATTAAGTGTTGATTATTTATGATAACACTAGCATTATAATCACATAGTATTAGATTAAGGGGGAGTTATATAGTTTGGAGTTAGTTTTTGTTGATGACAAAGGGGAAGAAGTATAAAGTAGGATAGTTAGGCATAGATTAAGGGGGAGTTATTAGTTTTAGGGGGGTTATTAGGATAGAAGTAATATTTTATAAACAAAGGTTGTCATCATCAAAAAGGGGGAGATTGTTAGTCCTTGAGATCAAGTTTTGATGACAACAACCTTATAAATAGATTATAAAATATAAATACTAATATTATAGTTTAGATATATATGTATATGCAGGATTTAACCATGCATGTACCAAGAATGAAAACTGTACAATATAGAGATTCAAGATATCAAGATTGAAGACTCATGAGTATCAAGATTATCAAAATTTTAAGATTTCAATGATAAGTAATTTAATTTTTGTTAAAACTCATAGAAAAACACTACATCTTAAAATCCAATTTATTCGTGGAATGTAATTCACTTCGAGCCCGTTAAAGGGATGGAACCCTAAGTAGGATGGAACCTACGAAAAATCTAGTGGAACATTGTTTTGTATCCACTAAGTTTTATTCAAAATGTTTTACAAAATTCTATCTTGTTTTCAAAATTTTCCTTTTAAAAGTATCAAAAACATCTATCCTGGTTTTAAATACTTTTAGCCTTAAAATAACCTTTATTTTCAAAATCAAATTATCCTTGGTTTTAAACTATCTTTTAATAATAATATATTTAATTTTTAATATTATAGTAAAATTTTACATATATCAAAATATTATTCTCTATATTTATTTATGTATTTTAACTATAGTTAAGTATATTTATAAAGTTTAAAATAGTTTTAATACAAGATAGAAGTTATTTTCAAAGAAAAATAAATCACCAAAATTTCCTTTGGCATGTCGACATCCTCAAGTACTCCATGTCGACATGGTAGCAGTTTATTTCAAAATTTTGAATTTCAAAGGAAGTGTCTATTCGTCGTATCCTTTCACGAATGGACATGGCTGTTGTTCTACTATAAATAGGGGTGGTTTTGAACGAATTTGTAACCATATTTTTTCAGATTTCACTCCTCTTCTTCTTCCACATTTCTTTATAACATTTTTACCATTACTCTGTCGAAATCAACATTGAATCTAACTAGATCATTTCTGGTTTGATTCTCTATCACTATCTCAACAAGATCTTCGTGCTATTCAGAGTTATAGATTTATTTGTAATAAATTTAGCGAGAAAAGGTGTGATTGTAGCCTTGAAAATCAATCAAGTGAGAAAAGGTGTGATTGTAGCCTTGGAAATCAATTAGGCGAACTTGTTGCCCCTGAAATCAAGTATCTCTACCCAGAGGATTGTGAATCTGGAGTGGTGTACATCGTGGCCTTGAAATCGAGGGTGTAACTGTACAATTGCTTTTGAAAGGAAATCTGTACTTGTGTGCGGGAATGGATGTAGGGTAACTCCGAACCAGTATAAAATCTGGTGTGTTCTTTCCTTTATTGCTTTTACTTTATTTTTGCATCTGTATTTGATTCTGTGATCATATTTGCGTCTGAATATTGCATACATTTGTGTTCAAATTAACAAAAACTAAAAAGATTAGTAATTCTTTCAAACACTATTCACCCTTCCTCTAGTCTTAATCCTAGCCTTAAGATCTGTATTCCGCATTTCTCACAAATACTAGTCTGATAACTGTTATATGAAACTCGATTAGATGCAGATGGTCTTCCCATGATCCTCCGAAATCTAGAACACAGCTCTTAACAAATCCTCCGAGATTTTGTTAACTCTTCCTATTTTCCCATCTGTCTGCGAATGGTAAGCGGTACTCATCTTGAGTTTGGTTCCAAAACTTCCTACAGACTCTTCCAGAACTTGCTAGTGAATAAGGAATCTCTATCACTTACTATACTATTAGGAATTCCATGCAGGCTAACCATATTTTTCATAAACAGCTTCGCTATTATAGATGTCATTCTGGTTGAGTTGACTGGAATGAAATGGACATTCTTGGTCAACCTGTCCACTGTGACCCATATACTTTCATTTCTCTGTTCGACCTTGGCAACCCGTCGATAAAATCTATAGATATAGAATCCCACTTTCGTGTTGGAATATCTAATAGTTGAAGCAATCCACTTGACTTCTGGTGTTTGGCCTTTGCCCGTCGGCAATTCAAGCAGTGCTTTGCACATAAGCCAATAACCCGCTTCATACATTCGTAGAGGAAACTCCTCTTCATATCCCGATACATCTTAGTACCTCCTGAATGAATAGAGAACTTAGAACGATGACATTTCTTCAAGACTTCTTTCCTTATGTTTCCTACACCTGGAATACATAATCTTCATTTCTTTCTCAACCACCCATTCTGGTCAAGACTGAAGTCCTTCAAGTTGTCGCTCTAGGTTCCGTCTTTTAGCTTCCTGATCTGATTAGCTAATAATAGATCCTCCATCTATTTAGAAGCAGTCCTTTCGATCATCATTGGTCGAACTTCCAAATAAGACATTACAACTGTATCTCCACTAGATCCAGCCTCAGATCTCTACTACACTTTACAATCTGCTAGTGCTTCTAAATCTTTCCACTCAGCAACCATTGCCAATATTGAATTCTGATGTTTCCTGCTATGTGCATCTGCCACCTTATTTTCTTTCCCTAGTGTGTACTCAATTCCAAAATCATAAATCGCTATGAACTCTAACCATTTCTAACGTCTCATGTTTAGTTCCTTCTGAGCGAACAGATACTTCAGCGACTTATGATATGTATATAACTCAAACCTCTCTTCCGAAAGGTAATGTCTCCACACCTTCAATGCAAAAATCACTGCAGCCAATTCCAAATATTTCATGGTCTAAGCTGTTTAGAAGCATAGGCAATCACTTTACCCGTCTTCATCAATACAGCCCCTAATCATATTCCACACGCATTAGTATAAATCACCAAATCCCGATTCCATTCAGAACATCCAACACAGGTGCATTAATCAATAAGTGTTTCAAACTCTAGAATGCTTCCTCACACTTATCGGTCCATCCAAACTTCATATCGTTCCTCGTTAGCTTGGTCATCGGTGCTGCTATCCGTGAAAAGTCCCTAATGAACCTCTGATAATAACCAGCTAGCCCAAGGAAACTCTTATCTCCATCACTGTCTCGGGTCTCTTCCAACTATTTACTGCTTCAATCTCCGTCGAATCTACTGACAAACTTTTCTTGTATTACATGACTAAGAAACTTCACTTTCTTTTTCCAGAAGTGACACTTTGAAAATTTTGCTTTCAGCTGATGCTGCCGCAGCGTCTCCAGCACTGCTCTAAGATGAGCTTCATTCTCTCTTTCATCCTTAGAGTATATCAAGATATCTTCTATGAAAACCAACATGAACCTATCTAAGTGCTTTCGAAAAACCCAGTTTATCAAATCCACAAAGAAAGATGGTGCATTATTCAGTCCGAATGACATAACTAACCATTCGTACAATCCATACCAGTCCTAAACGTCGTCAAAGGTATGTTATCCTCTGTTACTCTAAGCTGATGGAAACCTATTGTCAAATCTAACTAAGAAAATACCTTGGCTCCATTCAATTGGTCGAACAAATCGTCAATCTTGGGCAATGGATATTGATTCTTTATTGTCTTCTCATTCAACTTACGATAATCGATACATAGCCTCAACGATCCATTCGGATTCTTAACAAACACTACTGCTGCATCCCAAGGTGAACTACTCAGCCTGAAAAAACTCTTGCCTTCCAAATCCACCACCACACCTTTAACTCCCTCATCTTTATTGGGGTCATCCTGTTTGGGGCCCTACTCATTGGTTCTAATCTTGGAACCAAATCTATTTGAAACTCAATGGCTCGATTCGATGGCAATCCAACTACAGGTTCAAAAACATCTGTGAATTTTCTAACCACAGAAACTCGACTCAACTCATCATATGATTCCATAACACCCAACAAAGCATACATCTCACCGCTAGAACCTTATAGGGTATAAATAATCATGTCGCTACTATCAGGGTGTCTAAGAGATATTTTCTATCTTGGAAAAATATCCTAGCATCGTACTCACTTAACCAATCCTAACTAAGAATAATTCCAAACCCCAAAAAATCAAACACATGCAAACTACAAACAAAAGGATGACCTAACAGGTCCAACTCTAACTGGTCATATCTCAACCCTAGAGTTACATACCCTCCTATTGGATTCACAACCCGTAAGGAAGTAACTAAATATGTGGGTTCTAGGTTAAGCTTATCTATCAAACATCTAGATATAAAGAATGCGAGGCACCAGTATCAAATAAAAAGCTCACATACATACTATGAATCTAAAGCGTACCACCCAAAACAACCTTTCCCTTCTCCTAAGTTATCGGCTTCGAAGCGGAAGGATCCAATGCATACACCTTGCCCTTTCCATCATTAACGGGCTCCTTGCACTGGTTCTTATAGCGGCCTATCTGGTCGTAGTTGAAGCACCTGACATTCTTCCTCCCAGTCACTTCCTTTGCCTTTCCAACATGACACTCATTAGCAAAGTGCCCCTACTAGTCGCACTTAAAGCAAACAATCTCAAACTTCCCTTTCTTTACCGCTCCACCCTTCTAAGCACCTTTCTTAGGAAGAAAACTTTCTCTTCTGGCCCTGCCCAACCTAGACCTCCTTAGCCTTACTCTTCTATAGAGAATCAAGAATCTCCCCATCTCGCAAGGCCATCCCCACAACAACATCAGAACGATCTCTAATATGAGGTAATGTAGCCCTGGTTAATTTAAGCTTCAACCCCCTGAAGAACTTCTCATTCTTCTTCATCACTATATCAACTGAAGCATACCTATATATGGCCAACTCCTCGAACCTTCTGGCATACTCTAAAATAGACATCTCTTCCTACGCTAACTCAGCAAACTTCCTTATCAGAGCTGACCGTGCCATAACAGACATGAACCTCTCCTGGAACTTTCTCTTGAAATCTTCCCAGGTCATAGTCTCTTCATCCACCACCACAGTTACACTATTTCCCCAAAACGGAGCTGCTCCATGAAGCTTTCTAGATGCCAACCTACTCTTCGAAGGAAAGAAATGGCAAGTGCTATATTTGTAAGAAGCCCAGTTATTGGAAGAATGAGTGTCCGGACAAGGAGAAGGCAAAGAAGAAAGTAGCATCTTCAGTGATAATGGTGGAGAGTGGAGTTGGTGAAGGAGACGTATGTGTGTTGACGACGGCAGCATCAGATGTTTCGGGTAGCGAATAGATGCTCGATTTAGGAGCGTCTTATCATACGACACCAAATACGAATTTTTTTCTTCTTATGTCAACAAAGAAGGAAATTCAATTGTTATGGGTAATGGTGCTATTTATAAGTCGAAAGGCATTGGTTCCGTGCAAATTCGGATTTTTGACCAAGTGGTTTGTACTCTCACTAATGCATGCCATATTCCGGGACTTCAGAAGTGTCTTATCTCTTTGGGGTAGCTGGATTCTTTAGGTTGTAAGATCACTATTGAGCTTGTGGGTTTCAAAGGGTGCACTCGTGGTGATGAAAGATGTTAGGACTCATGGTGTTTATTTGCTTGAAGGTGTGACTATAAAAGATCAAACTTGTGTGGGAGTTGATTGGCTTGGATGCGACTAAGTTGTGGCATTTGAGATTAGGTCATGTCTTGGAGAGGAGTTTGGATATTGTTCAAAAGCGGAAGATGATCGATGGTGAGAGTTTCAACAAACTAGAGATTTGCGAGGAATGTGTCATGGCGAAGCAAACAAAAGTTTCATTCGGTGAGGGAAAACATGATTCGAGAAGGGTTCTTGAGTATGTTCACACGGATGTTTAGGAACCGACACCGTTAGCTTCTTTAAGGGGAGTTCACTATTATATTTCTTTTACTGGTGATTTTTCTCGTCAGGTATTGGTGTATGTAGTGAAGGCCAAGTCGGAGGCATTTGCAAAGTTCAAAGTAGGGAAAGCTCTTGTTGAGAATGAGAGTGGCAAGTCTTCGAAGATTCTATGCTCCAACAATGGCGAGAGTATATTTTTGGAGAATTCTTGGAGTTTTGGAAGCATCATGGTATTCGGATGCGTTTTACTATAACATGAGATCCACAGTTGAACGGTATTGCAGAGAAAGTGAACCGTCCTCTACTAGAGAAAGGTCGATGCTTGAGATTGACATCGGGTTTGTCTAAAGGATTTTGGGACGATGCTTTGTCCACCTTGGTGCATATTATTAATCAAATTCCATATTCAGCTATTGGTAACAAAATTCCGAAGGAATTGTGGAAGAAAAAGAGTACTGAATTGAGTTATCTTCATGCATTTGGTAGTTCGGTTTATGTGCATGATCTGAGAAACGATAAGCTTAAGCCTAGAGCTTTCAAGAGGATTTTGCTTGGCTATACGGATGGAGTAAAAGACTATCGAATTCGGAATCTGAAAATGAAGAAGGTTGAATTCTTGTCATATTGCTTTTGATGAGTCGGCTTTGTTTAAGGAGAATAAGAGCTCATCAGATATTCTGGATTTGGTTCATGGTGAATCAAAGGAGAGGGAAGTTATTTCCACATTTTGTCTAAGGTGTAGGGAGAGTAGAGTAGTTAGAGATGCTTATGAGGAGGAAGCGGTTGATGTAACATCATATAGCCCACAGGTTTCCTCTAGTAGTGTTGGTGATGTATAGTTCATAGGGTTCTTCTAGTTGTGTTAGTGATATACATGATTCTAGAGAGGATTTAGTTCAAGGTAGAGCCGAAAGGAGTTTGGGTGATGGTATTGGTAGTCAGGTGGGTCGTGGTATTATAAGGCCACCCGAAAGATATAGTGATTGGAACTATCTTAGCTTTTGTGATAACTTGGACTATGCTCTTCATATAGTCTAAGATGAGCCGATGGACCTTGATGACGTCATAGAGTCGAGTGATAGCTCGTAATGGATTTGTGCGATGGAGGAAGAGACGCAATCGTTGATGATGAATCAGATATGGGATTTGGTTCCACTTCCTAATGGAAACCATGCTATAGGGTGCAAATGGATATGCAAGGTAAAGGATGATGGGAGATACAAAGCTAGGCTAGTGGCCAAGGGGTTTGCACAAAGGAAGGGAAAAGAGTATGATGAGATATTCACACCAGTTGTGTGTCATACTTCAATTCGGATATTACTTGCTATAGTTGTTGTTACGACTTCGAGTTGGAGCAACTTCATGTGAAAACCACTTCCTTGCATGGTGATTTGGATGAAGACGTCTACATGAAGCAACTGGAAGGTTTTGTTGTGGATGGTAAGTCAAATTTGGTTTGCAAGTTAAAGAAATCACTAGATGGTCTAAAGCGATCACCTATACAATGGTACAAGAGAGTTGATCATTTTATGTTTGAAAATTGTTTTGATAGAAGCATCAAGGATTCTTGTGTATATTTCAAGAAGTTGAAAAATGATTATTTGGTGTATTCACTCTTGTATATGGATGCCACGCTCATTGTTTCTAAGGGTAAAAATGAAATCAACAAATTAGAACTGAGTTTGAAATCGGAGTTTGAAATGAAGAATCTTGGAAAAGCAAAAAGGACATTGGGCATGGAAATAAAAAGGGATCGAAAGTGTTTTGATTTGAAATTAACTCAAAAGGAGTACACAGAAAAAGTGCTTTCCGGTTTAGCATGGAGAATGCAAAGGCATCAAATACACCTTTAACTTTGCATATGAAGCTTCAAAGTATGGGATCACCTATCTTGGAGGAAGGCAACGCTTGTATGGCAAAGGTGTCATATGCTAGTGCGGTTGGAAATTTAATATATGTAATGGTGTGTACAAGGTGCGATATTGCAAATCCCGTCAGGATGGTTAGTCGATATATGACTAATTCGAGAAAATTGCATTGGAAAGCAGTGAAGCTTATATTGAGATACCTTAAAGGTACATCATCTCATGGTCATGTTTTTGACGGTGGTGATGGGAAGAATTGCAATTTGGTTGGTTATTCTGATTCAGACTATGCCGATGATAGGGATCGAAAAAATCAACTTCCGGATATGTCTTCACATTTGGTGGTATAGCCATAAGTTAGGGATCGAGATTGCAGACCATAGTTGCTTTATCCACTACGGAGGCGAAGTTGATAGCCGTGGTGGAGGCGGTAAAGGAGGCACTTTATTTGAGGCAATTGTTGTGTGACTTGGAATTCTAGCATGATAGCATCGATGTTCGATGTGATAGCCAAAGTATTATTTAATTGGCGGAGAATTTGACATTTAGCTTATGGACTAAGCATATTGAAGTGAGAGAGTCATTTTTAGTAGCCATGGATAAAGATAAGCAAGTGTATCTTTGAAAAGTGCACATAAAGGATAACACGACAGATATGTTCACTAAGGCATTGCCGGTTGGGAAGTTCAAGCATTGCTCAAACTTGATTTGCTTGTTGAAGTGCTAGGTGCCATGAGGTGGCACGGTTGAGGGAATAGCTTGGTTATGAATGAGGAAGAGTATCGGTCAGAGATAGTGATTCTATCTTCTTGGTGAGTGCTACTTTACACTCCTTAACACTCTAGTCTTTGGTGAGATGGTTTAAGATTTGAACGTTTTCAACATTTCGTTAATGGATGGGGGTTTTGCCTGAGCTCATTTATGGAGTGCAATGGACGGTGGCTTTGCCAGAGGTCATTAGGAAAGCATTCAAGCTTGTTTAGTTGAAGGTAGAAGTGGTGATAGTTGGTGCTATCAGTTGTTGATGATGGTATGGTACCATTGGAGTTTGAGATGGATATAGTGTCGAGGTGGAGTGTTGAATTTTGGCAAAACTATATAGATAACTGAAGAGGCTGAAACTAGCTTTATAAAGGTAAAAGTGGTTTGCAAATCGGAGCTTGGAGGAGGAAGATATGGTGAAGTGAGTGTTGATGCCCAGCGTCAAGAGACAGACGTCTGTGACTTCAGGGTTTAGAATCTGAAAATTTGGACAGACGTCTGTGGTTTCTGGAGAGTTTTTCTGAAACATATGACAGATGTGTGTCATAAAGTGACAGACATTTGTGACGTTTTTTAGCGTTTTGTTAGTCGGGGTTTTGGTTTGAAGATTTGTGATATTCGAAGGGGCAATTGTGAAATTTTGCCTAGGTTTTATACTCTCCTATATAAGCTATTTTCTGGATTCAGAGACGACGCAGATTAAGGGTTTAATCAAGGTTTTTAGCCTCAATTATTATGGTTTATCTAAACCTAATTTTCTTCAATTCTCTTCTCCACAAATCAATTCTATTAAAATTTTAATCATTGTAATCAATCTCTTGTACTCTTCTCATTGATATTAATAAAAGGCTCTCTCTCAGAGTGGATGTGCACTAACAAGACGTTAGTGGAACCACTATAATCCAGTGTATGATTTATTTTATCATTATTGCTTTGGTGTTTTTCTTATTGCTCGGTTGGAGATTGTGATTGGTTTTGTATTAGATTGAGTTTTGGATTGAGATATTGATTGGTTTTTTTACACTTCTTACCATGATTTCATTTTCCGTTGTGCTTTGGGGTTTTGATTTGAGCGGTCTCGAGTTAGAATTTCCCACAACGTAAAATTTGTATAGAAGAAATAAAATCAAAATATGAGTTGGAATGGTTTATGTCGACCAAAATTTGAGGGTAGTGTGGGATTGAGAAGACTATAAGATTTAATGAAAGCAATTGCATTAAAACTTACATGGAAATTTATCAAAGGTGAATGTATATGGGCCTAGTGGATAAGCAAAAGATATTGCGAGATTAAAAACTTCTGGACCATTAGTGTGGACAGTAGCGCATCATACACATATAAATTAATACTCAATACCATAACAGAATCCAAGGAAACAAGGGAAAGGAGAGTAGTCGATGAAAACAACATAAGCTTTTGGTTTGATCTATGGGTTACTGGATAGTTATTAGAAGATCTGATGGGAGAGGATTATGTCTTGATCAGAGGTGGTCACAACAGGAAAGTATCTACTCTCATTTCTAATGGAAGATGGAGAGCCCATATTTGCATTCCTATATTACTTGATGGATTAACAAGATACCATTGTTCCACAATTAATCCGAGGATTATTGCACTTGGAAACCACATAACAATGGTGAATTCTCTTTTCAATCAGCCTGGAATCAAGTCTGGGAGATAAATAGTGAAATTTCATGGTGCAAGCATATTTAGAACCCTACATGTACGCCTAAAATCTCTACGTGTTTTACTGGCAAAATTAAACAAATTACAGACCAAGGTAAAATTTCTAGATGGGATAGTGCAATAGACGTAATGTGTGTACAATGCAAACAGGAATTAAAATCAAGTTCTTATCTACCTTCCAGGTGTCTGTACTCAAACAACCTATCGAATTTTTTTAGAAATAAACTGCGAATCCCAAACATCATAAATACGGGCATAGACGCATTTCAACCAGGTTTTCAACGGGATTACTAGCAATAAATCACTCAACAAACTTATAGATATAGTAATCGCAACATTAGTATGCTATATTTGGTTAGAATATTACATGAGACCTTTCAAACAATCGAATCATTATTATGCTAGACCAAAGCAAATTACAACCGACTGCAAACATATCATCAAAATAAACAAGCATAAAAAAAGCTGAAGTAAAGGGATTACTATCAACTTTTTCAAAATTTGGAGTTTTCCTAGCCTCGACACATGAAGCTGATCGCTGGAGTGATACATTAATGACACAAATTAACATGAATCTAAGATCTGACAACGGAAGCTAAACCACCAGCGATGGCCATAAAGCTGTGATCGAAAGCAGGATCCCTGCCAGAAATGCTTGAGAGATTGCAACATAGCAAAATAATGAATCGATGATTTTATTACGTCTGTTGGAAGTAAATTAGGATCAAGTACAAATAAAAGGAGGAGGAGTCTAGAATTAAGGAAGACAAGTGTTTATGAATTTTGTTTGTGATTGGGTCTGCCTACATGGCGCCCAAGTACTTGGTTTTGTTATGTATTTACTTCTGGACATTGGCTCCTAGGGACTATGCTGTAGCTTTTGAGTCTAGTAGTTTTAGTGGTACTCCTGCTGCCATAGTTTGCTACTTTTGATGGCCACTAATTTGCACCCCTTCTTTTTTTAGTAAGTAAAGTACCTATTTCAAAAAAAGTATTTTATTATGATTTTGAGTGATGACCTAACCTCATGATGCACAAATATGGTTACATAAGGGTGCAACTTTGAAACAATTATAAAGCACGACTTTATCTAGATAATCAACAAGCATATGACTTCATGACCTTTACTATGCTTAAGCAAAGTCTTCACAAGCTTTGATGTTTAAACATTTTAAATACTAACTAATGGTTGAAGTCACACCCATGAATCACATAGTGAATTGTAGCATCAAGCCTAAATGCTATAATATAATAATTTATGATTATCATTAATTATTATGGAGACTCTGTGTGTGTGAACAATTTAATTTTGTTAATTATCAAAATTGATCAAGTTAAATATTTGTAATTGTTGTATATATTTAATTTAATTTAAATGTATAACTAATTTAATTGAAAGGGTTGAAACAAATATATTTGTTGTATATTTTAATGCCATAAATAACACAATTATTATATATATTAATTGCATTGTATATGGTTGACCCTATGTAGAAGAAAGAAAGGGTCAAACGTGTTTGGTCTATGTGGATAAATAAATAGAGATCTAATATATGTAGTGCACATTAATTGTCGAATTAAACATAAATGAATTCTGTATTTATTTTAACATAACATGGATGGCTATGCATAGAGAAAAGGGAAGGTCGAAAGTAGAGAAATAAATTAGATATATTTCTCATTATAAAATAGATTCATCTACTCTACTTCTCCTGATAAACAATTTCTTATCAGGTTTAAAATGAGAAAAGTTCTGATCTTCCTTTCCTCCATTAGAGAAAGGTTTCCTTTTCCATATCCTCCGTTAGAGAACTTCAAGATAGGCTTTGCAAATCATAGCTAGACCGAAATGGAGTTTTCGAAGGTCAATCCATAAACTATGACTTGGACAAATTAAGCACTTTAATTAAGGTGATTCCTTAATCGTCAATTTTAATATGTGACCTAAACCATTAGACATATTTTATATGTTTGAAGAAAAATGTCCATCATGCACACACACTCTCTCTGTTGTTGTGTATATAATTGTTAAATATATTCATATTGAACTTCAAACATTGATTTATTGATTTTAATCTAAATGTTGATTCAAACATTAAATTTTTAAAATATTTATATTTAACATATGACTATATAATTTAACGTTTCAAAAGTTGATTTTTATTTAAAATTTAAACCGAAATGGGAACCTAGATAATATGATCTAATTTAACCATGGATTTAATTAATTATTATGATTGGATAAATATCTCAAAAGGACTTATTTTATACCCAATAATATCCTAGTAGATTAATTTCACATGTAGTATATTTACATGTACATATAAATATTATATATATATATATATATGTAAGTATGTATTATAACGTGTATCTGCATATTTAATAAAAGTAGTTCACATATTAATATAAAAGAAAAAAAAATCATATTTTTGCTAATACATGCTAGTCATAAAATGCATTAAATGCGTTGGTTATTATATTATATTAAAGTCCTTTAGTAAGATTGTACATGAAATAAATAATTGTGCAATGGTCATCCGAATTATTTATTAAAGGTTATCTTGTCATTTAATGTATATTATATTTAGTCCTATATATATATAATTGATTTTGTAACATGCATTTATATTAAATTCCACACACACGTGCACATATTGCTTGCTACTAACACATACACATATAGTTAGAATTCGCAATAACCATATATATATATATATCATTTATAAAATTTAATTTTGTTATCTATTTTTATGTTCACATGAAACTAAAATAATACATATGTCAGGTATATTGATACTCACATAATATAATTAAATTTATTTAAAAAATAATTGAAAAAAACTCAAATTAATTTATATCAAATATGATTTAATTTAATTTTCACATTTGTTCTTAATAACACAAAATTGATCCTTTGGTAAATCTGACTAAGGGTTTTTGATACCCAACTTCTTGATCCTCTAGATCCAACAACGTGATCAAATAGACCTAAACTAACCCTCATCAAAGTACAAGGCGACTCATAAGATCATACATCGCATAACATATATGAGTCTATATATCTTAGCACATTAGCAACTAAGTAAATGAACGATGTCTCTAAATATATATATATCTATATAAGTATTGATAAATCCACAGCACTACACAATGTAATAATTATTAGCTTCATATAATAATAACATGAAAAAAGTGTATGCCTCTTGCTTGTTGTTTGAATAACTCCATGCATTATCACCATACCTGACCTCCAGTCTACCCATGAAGAGTACCACAGAGTTTTGAGAAAACACAAATACAGTTAAACTTCGGTCGGCAACAATTTGGTATGAGTGTTATACAAGCCTTAAATAATAGACATAAACTCGATATATCATAAAGAGCACTGTGGTATGGAAGTCATTCCTTACTTTTCCCTGCATCTAACAGGTTAACACATCGAGAATATCACATTATACTACCATAAACAAGGGTCTACGACTCACCGGTATACACTAAGATGTTAGGGTGTTAGACTCAATAATACCTAATATTAACAAAGATAACCCCAACAACCATCAATCAAGCATCTCTCATACCCACAGTGCACGTGGATATAAGATGACACAAATAACCAACATCAAAAGGTCATAGCCTACTCATGTCATGGCTCCATCAATGTTAGACCCTAGCCTACTTGAATAGTTGGGAAGAAGACCCCCGCAGATGGTCCTCGGTAAGAGTCACTATCTACTCTTGCTTTATGACCAAACATCAAGCCCTTGGTCATTAATGTTATGTTTGCACACATACCGATATTAGGACAACTCCAGTTCCACCCTAAAAGTCATTTATATATAAAACTTGCCTACTTGGATAACTTCAAATGCCTTAACCTTTGTCTTCCCTATAGTCACCCTTGATCAATACCGATCGATATGGATCAGTAATTGTCAATAACTTAGTCTAATCCTTCCTTTTGAACTCTTGTAAACCTGGTCTCCTCTTGTACATCGACTCTAGATCCAATGCCATGCATCACCTTGGTCTTGGCATCAATCGATACCGATCGATCATTAATCGGTACTAATGCCTAAGTTAATCAAATATTTAGAAGGGTTGGTATTAAGCGATATCGATTGGTATAGGTCCATGACTTAGGAAAATTTCTCTATGTTTTTTAGCTTTGGTTCCTGTATCATTCCATTTCTTTCATCGGTGCTTTGATCTACATGCAGACGTAAATATTGCATTGATAGCTCCAAAATCCAAAGCCAATCCATCGAATCTCTCTATGGTTCAAACTCCATCTCTTTGTGTAATCATTAAATGTCCTCTCGATATGGTCCAATCCATACACATATATATAAGTTTCTCATCCATAGAATTAACATCCATCATCTTAAATCCCTTAAATATTGTATAATCATCCATTCAAACTTACATGCAATCAAAACATATAATAAACACTTAAAATCATGCATAACATATTATTCAAGCATTTCAACAAACACTTAGACTACATATATAAGCCAATATCATTCTAACACATGTTTGAGTCCACTTTAAATCATTAAACATCATTCGAAAGTCATTATCAAATTAGGTTTGAAATCAAAATATTATTTTTAAGTTGAAAAGTGGATCCAGAGCGTTGTTAAAACATATATATGAGTAAGAGGTTACAAACCACTCACCAAATGACGACAAATCACCAAATGTTTCAAACCAAAATTGATATGAATAACAAAGAAAATAGAGATCCCTCTCGAAATGTTGATAAAATAATCTCTACCGATGTCTCTAAGTCTTAGTCTCTTTATCTATTAATTATTCATTAATAGAAATATATTTAGTTGATTTCAAGTTAAGAAATGTTAGTGAAGGCATAAGGATCTTTTTAAACATGAAATAAAGTGATACAGTGGCTGCTTTAATCATTATTTACCACTAAATTTTTAAATGAATGATAAACTTTCAATTTTGGCCATTTTTGCCGAACTAAAAATCTATCTAAATTGTCTAATTAGACTGAAAACCTAAAATTTTCATAGCCTTAAAATGGTTATGTTAAATTTCTATTATGACCACTTTAAAAATGATAAACCACTAATTCTTTCATCTAAAGTAAGAATCAACTCCTAATTCGGTTCCAAGTAAAAGTTATGGCCTTTACAAGAATAACATCATTTTGTTACGTAAGTTGTATTTTATATTTTATCTCTATGTAAAATGTGGGTCGCTACACAATGCATTTGCATTTGAGCACCGATTGTTGGGTTTTTACTCCAATGTGTTGATTTCTAATTGTTTTCAACATTTTCTTTGCCATGTTCACAAGGCCACCATGTTTGTTTACCTAATTTGAAATCAATCAAACTCTTGGTCGACTACACACATTGCATCACAGTAGAATTTAAGCCTTCAATCCTCATCTCTCAAGCCATCCTTAATCTATATTAGCATGTTGTGTATTATTTCTTATTGTTTATTGCTGGGAAACTGAATTTTACTACAAACATATGCTTCATATTTGGTTGGGATGAACAGGACTATGATAGGCCCTACCCTTTATATGTTTGATGCTCCATCGGCAGATAATTGATTATCTTGGTTGGTGGATTATCTGGTGTAATATTCTTGTGTTTTCCTATAGAATTTTACCATAAAGTGGGCTAGAGCCTAGTTTGATAATAGAGCTCATGCATTTAGTGGTATGATATTTCTAAAACTCGATCACCCATTTCATAAGTTGCCTAGAAGTGTTAAGCTAACTTAGAACTTGCTTGAGAAATTAATTAGTTAGTTCACTGAAGTGACAAACTTAGAAATAAGGCCTTAGCTAGTTAGCTGCACCGACGATGAGTAAGCAGTGCATAAGGTTCTCAAGCTTGTGTATATGATTACAGAGTCGGACAGTCATTTGATTCTATAGTAGACTAGGAGATGAACATTGTCATCATCTCATACCAAAATGGTGCTAATCAAATGGTCAAAAACTACGTGGTACATATATATTTATTCCCTCTCCGTGGGTGTAACCCTGTAAAATTAACGATAATTAATAAATAATTAATAAGTCTTCAAAAATGGAATTTGAAAAAAACGATGGAATTTGGTCCTGAAACTTGTACTATTGTATTCGTGGTGATTTTTTGAGCAATTCCATATTTGAAGTTTTGTGATCGGGACCTAAAATGAATAAGTTATTAGCTTTTGAAGTTTCGAAAGTGAAAATAATTAAAAAAATGAAATAGAAAATAAATAATAACAAATACAGGACCCCACAATGGACACCCTTACTTTGGTCAATCGACCAATAGCGGTCAACCACTTGTAGGGGCAGTCAACCGGTCAAGGGGTGGTGACTAGGGTTTGAACCTTGACCAAACGGCTCGGATTTAGTTATTTTAATCTAACAGTTACGGTTGATTCGAGAGTCTACAAATACAGGCCTAACCCCTCACTTCTCTTCTCATATTTTCCGATCCAGGCAGTTAAGCTCTGTCATTTTCCTTCACTATTTCTATTGATTATAAAATATTTTATATATACGTGTATATATATATATATATGTACACACATATTGTTATCCGGCATCTTAACCCGGCTATATTGAATTGATTGCGCAAGTCAGATTTGACTACTGTAAAGGTCGATGACTTCAGGGTGGTGATTGTGGGGCCCAAAATTCAAGTACATATGATAATATAAAGTCGGGATTGAATGGAATTGATAAATGTATGACATAGTATGTTCGAAGTATGGAATATGGTTCAATGCATAAGAGGGATCAAAATAGATTGGCTCCAAAGAGAGGGATCGACATACTTCAAAGTACAAGAGCATTCTTATGGAAAACAATCAACATCTCAAGATCTACAAGTTTAATCCCTATGAAATTTAAGGAGCAAGTTATAAGGAGCCTAAGGAACCCACCTTACTGATCACACATTAAATGGACAAGTTTGGAGGGATCGGTATACATCCCTTGGGAGGGATCGGCAGAAAGCAACATGCAAGTAATGTTGAATAAAATATCAAGCAATAACTCAAGCTCCAATGACTCAAATGACATGAAAATTGAAGGCTAAACGTATTTTCACATAAGGAAGCCACCATAGGGATCGCTCCCAAAAATTTGACCAAAGAAGGGATCGATACCGATCCCTCCTCTTTGGGAATTGGGCCTAACAATCCCTTTGGTGGGCCCATTTGGTTTGGAAGGTCCTTCAGCCGAGATTTTAGAGAGATATTTGGTCATCTTCATCAATATATACTGGCCTGATGGGTCATTCTAGGGGATCGTTATGCTGGTAGTTACTCTAGACTCCATTGTGATCAAGTATTTGCTATTTTCTACTACCGTAATTAGATTTAAAAGTGATTAATAAAGGTAATCTTCAAAGTGGATGTATGCATGTAACACTGAACCACTATAAGTTTCTATGTCTTTGATTATTGCCTATTCTTTGTTGCTTACTACTTCATCTACTTAGTTTAATTTTATTTTTCTTCGCTTACTTCTCTACAAAAACTATTCTTGGGTGTTTATGACCATTTTGGGTGCAAACATTTTCACGCATTCACCATAAACCTTGATTCTCGATTTATTAGGATCCCTTTGTTGCTACTGAATTAGATAAATTCTCCAAAGAAGATCCACTGTTATCTTTAAGAAGTTGCTCATACTACTCAGATTTGCGAAAATCTAAGAAGAGCTATCAATAATGGTGAGGAATGCTAGGTCTACTTCTTAAAATGTGGAAGGAAATGAGAACGCTAGCATCCAGCAAGGAGGCCCAAGAAATCAACCGAAGGATGTGAATGCTGAACCAGTTGAAGTTCAGAATCCCAGTATATCTACTATAAAAGTTGAGTTTCATAATTTAACGAGAGAGTTGATGGAGAGCCGTCAACAATTAAATCAATAGATTCAAACCAATATCAATTTGATGAACTAACTCAATCAGCAGTAGCAAGGGAAAACTAGGAAGGACCCCTTTCCTTACTCGGCAGCAATGAGTTCTAGCTCATCAAATGAGTATCATAGGCATAGGCATTGCAGAACAGACAAATATCGCACAGAAACTTCGGGACATCAATCGACATACCATCATGGTCTGCCAGGATCGATCGATGACGATCCTTCCATGAGGATCGGTGTCGATCCATCTATAAGGATCGGTACCGGTCCCTCCACCAGAAGATGGAATCCACTATCCATCATGGCAATCAAGTTGGAGTCACCTCGGTTGGTTTGGACGCTGGAGTTCAATTAAATGTTGACCAAGTCCTACCCTAGAATGATGATGAAGTGAATTTACAAGATACACATCGGAAAGATGGTGAACAAAGAAGGCATGGAGTGGCTTGCAGATATCGACCGGACCATTCACTTGAGGTGGAGCATGACCACCGCTTGGCAACAACCATCGAAATGTCGGACTTATCTGCAATGGTTAGACAACTAGTGAGAGAGAGATAGGGATTGACTAATGATGACTGGGGAATCTCGAGAAGCCATACCTTATTCACTGATAATGTTCTATATGCGGAGTATCCAAGTTAGTTCAACATGTCATCAATGCCCACCTACGAGGGAAAAACCGACCTTATCATGAGATACAAATGGCCGATGGATTTTGCGTGAGCAGATGATGCAACCATTATATATGCTTTCTCATTACTCTCTCTGACATAGTAACGATGTGGTTCACAAGATTACCCACACGATCAATTTCTAGATTCAATGATTTAACAACAAAGTTTGTGGAGCAGTTCTGGATGCACGCAACTCGTCCCAAGGACGTAATGTCCCTATCTAGCATGTTTCAGGCTCCATTATTTGGAGAGATTTCATAGAACTGTTATAGAAATTAGTAATCTAAATGACCATGTGATATTGATGGCCATGAAAAGAAGGAGAGATCGAGAATCTAATTCCAACGATTGGTTAGCTGGCAAACCACCCCCAACATTTGAATGCATTTACACAAAGGCGGCTCAGTATTTGAGAAAGAAGGAAGCCAGGTCCTCCAGGAAGAAGAATGTTGCAGGACCAAGCGGAGAGGGAGTACAAAGTAATATCGCAGTAAAGCAGATTGATGATAACCCTACAAAGTTCAAGTAAATGTCTAAAACAAGTTGAATCGGCAGAAGAAAGATGGAGATAGGGTCCGAGAACGAAAGAGGGATTCTGAAATAGGGAAGCCTAGGATTCTGATGTATGATACATACACACCGTTGAATACGTTTTGGGAGAATATCTATCTATCTACTTGCAATACCATGCAACATAAGAAGCCGCCTCCAAATGAATCAACTAAGAAATAGAAACAACCCGAAAAATATTATCGGTTCCACGAATGCTATGGACATGAAACCAATGAATGTAGGAATCTCCAGGACATTATCGAAAAGCTGATTTGAGGAAGGAAGTTGCAATAATTTGTATAAACCCCATAGGATGGCAGACAGGGGACATCCGATCTCAATCGAGGACAAGTACTACACAGGGCAAAGGAGCCTGCATGGACTGAAGGAAGATTGGTAATAAATATGATAGTCGGAGGACTGCACCCAGCATATAAGAGTTGGCATGAGTTGAAGCGTTATGCTAGTATGATTAAACATGTGGATTTTGAATATTGTTCGAATACAGAAGATGGAGCTCCGGCGAAATAGCAGCGTACAATGACAGATAATGATATTTGACTCTCCTTACAATGTTTTTCTAGGCCAACCGACCCTAGCCGAATTTCGGGCAGCGCTTGCCCCATGGTTTTTGGCTTTGAAGTTTCAAACAGATAATGGTATTTGAGTTGTTCACGGTGATCAGGCGACTAGACGTGCCTGTTATATAGCTAAGTTGAGGGACGCTCAACGTAAAAAGAAAGGTAAGAATGTGGACAAGACTGTCCACATCCAAGCTATCAAAGATTGACAACTAGCGCCTAAGCCTTGGCTCGGGCGTCACAGTTGGTTATATAGAGATATAGATCCGAGAGATGATGAGGAGGAGCCCAAAGAGACCAAGGCTGCACCAGTTGACATGATGATAGACATCAGAGTTAACCACAATGACCTGTCATGGGTACTGAAGATTGGATCACGTCTTATCCCCTCGATGGTGAAACAACTTGCTGGATTTCACTGAGCGAATCTATACGTTTTTCGCTTGGACTCACTCTGACATGTGTGGAATCTTTCCTACCATTGTAAGCCATGCATTGAATATCGACCCAAGGCATGTCTCGGTAAAACAAAAAAGAGGTGGCTTTGATCCGAAGAGATCTGCTGCTCTCAAAGAGGAGGTGGATAGACTCAAAGAAAATAGGTTTATCCATGATGCCCTCTACCCTAAGTGGGTATCTAACCCTATGCTTGTGAAAAAGGCGAATGAAAATGGAGAACATTCATTGGTTACTCAGACTTGAACAAGGCATGTCCAAAAGACAGTATTTCCCTTTCGAGGATCAATTAGATGGTGGACTCAACCGTAGGACACGAATTGCTATCTTTCATGGATGCGTACTAGGGATATAACCAAATCCCGATGCACACACCCGATCAACAACACGCTAGTTTCATTACCGATGTTGATTATATTGCTATGTGGTGACGCCATTTTGACTAAAGAATGCATGAGTGACTTACCAGTGCTTAGTCAATAGGATGTTTGAAGATCGGACTGAAAAAAATGTTGGAAGTATATATGGATGATATGCTCGCGATATTATAACGATTAAGCGACCACATTAGAAACTTTGCTGAAATGTTCGGCATCCTCCGACATTACAAGATGAAAATTAATCCTTTGAAGTGTTCTTTTGGCGTAGCATAAGGGAAGTTCTTAGGTTTTATTGTTAATGCCCGTGGAATTGAAGCTAATCCCGAGAAGATTCAAGCTATCTGTGATATCCAAGCACCAGAGACTATTAAACATTTGTAGAGTCTAAATGGGAAAGTTGCTGCCTTAAGCCGATTCATTTCCAGAGCCACTAACAAATGCATTCCTTTCTTTGACTTGATTAGAAAAGGGAAAAGAAACGTCGAATAGACACAGCATTGTAAAGATGCATTTAAGTCTTTGGTGAATCTTTGGAAAGACTCCCATCTTGTCAAAATGGGTGGATCATGAAGATTTATACATCTGTTTGGCTGACTCGGTACATGCTATAAGTGTTGCATTACTTCGTGAGGAGAATCGAATTCAGAGACCAGTTTATTACGTCAGCAAGCGAATGAAGGAAGCTGAAAGGAACTATCCAAGGATAGAAAAAATGACATAATTTTTTGCTAATTGTGTCATGAAAGCTCCGTCCATACTTCCAGGCTCACCCGATCAATGTTTACACCGACCAACCATTATGACAGGTCTTGCAGCAAGCCGAGACATCTAGAAGATTACTCAAGTGGAATATCGAGCTTTGTCAATTCAATATCACTTATCTCCTTCGGAGGGCTATACCGGGTCAGGCATGGGCAGATTTTATAGCAAAATTCACTGCTAAGATGATTCCCTAGAGAGCAGCAAAAATCCTACCATACGGTGGAAATTTTATCCTGATAGAGCATCCAATGATAATTGTTCTGGAGCTGGAATTGTGCTTGTAACTCCTAAAGATCGGTCAATCTGTTATGCTTTAAAGCTTGATTTCCCAGTGACAAATAGTAAAGCTGAGTACGTGGCTTTGGTTGCTGGACTTAATTCACAAGGTAATTAGGAATAAAGTCTCTTGAAATCTTTTGCAATTCACAATTGGTAGTATACCAAGTCAAAGGAGATTATCAAGCTAAAGGGCAACCGGTTGTCCCATACCTTACCCAAGTCCAAGAGTTGCTGACTGAATTTGACTACTATGACATTTCGCATATTCCAAGGGATCAAAATAGAAAGGCTGATTCACTGGCAAAGTTTGATAGCATCGGCGATGCACAACAGATGGGCTTGGTTTTGATCGAAGTATTAAATGCCCCGAGCATTAACCTTACAGAAATTGACCAGGTACTAGAGGTGGAGCCTGAGAGGGAATCATGGATGACTCTGATTAAAAATTATTTACTATAGGGAGTCCTCCATGAACAAAGGAAAAAAAAGAGACAAGACCTTCGTAAAGCTTTGCGATATATCATGCAAGAAGGAATTAGTACAGAATTGGTTTTTCTGTTCCACTACTTTGGTGTATCACTCATGATGAGATAAAATGGGTCCTAAAAGAAGTTCATGAAGGGGAATGTAGCGATCACACTAGGGGCCAAACTCTAGCAAAGAAAAAACTCCGTTACAGGTATTATTGGCCAACTGCCAATCCAGATGTCGCTAACTATGTAAGACGATGTGATAAGTGCTAGTTGTATGCAAAAGTTCCAAGAGCTCCACCGATTACAATCACACAAATGGTCAGCTCATGGCCGTATGACATGTAGGGTATAGATATTATCTGTTACTTACCAATCTCTTAAGGTGGCACAAAATATGTTATCATCGTAGTTGATTACTTTACCAAATGCACCAAAGCAGAACCTATAGCCACGATCACAACCAAGAAAGTAAACAAATTCATTATCTGGAACATCGTCTGTCATTTTGGTCTTCCACAAACCATTGTAATAGATAATGCGACTCAATTCGACAGTGCTGAATTCAAAGACTTTTTCGGATGTATCATATTGAAAAGAGGTTTGCAGCAGTCGCTCACCCTCAAGCAAATAGATACGTTGAAGCTATGAAAAAAATTATGAAGTCCATTGTGAAGAAGCATTTGGAAAAGGTTAGAGGCAAATGAGTGGATAAACTTCCAACAGCGCAATGGGTTTACAAAACCACCCACAAGTCCGCGATTGGCCATACTCCATTCGCACTTGCTTACGATTCCAAATTCGCCATTCCTGTTGAGCTCAAAGTTCCTTGTCATCGAGTGACTTACTGTGATCCCAAAACGAATAAATATCTCCTCTTAGAATCTCTCGATATAGATGAGAAGCGCAAGGAAATCGATTTGAAGGTAGATATGCACCGATATTGAGTCACATGATACTACATTAAATTCCGACTTAAAACCTTTGACATCGGCGATCTTGCCTTGAAATGGGTTTTTCCTACCCCATCGCATATGAATCCAATTTGGGAAGGACCGTACGTCATTGAACAGAGGCTTGGAGAGGGAATTTTCAAGCTAGCGACTATTGATGGCATCACACTCCCACGTGCATGGAGTAGTGAGCATTTACGATGCTAATTCACTTAGTTTATTTCTTTTTCATCCGGTTGTATTTTCGTTCAGAATTTGCTTTATAATTTGATTTTCTAGATATGTAATAAGATAGATTATGTCATCCCTTTCCATTTAGCAAATAAAGTGTTGAACTTCCTTTATGTTTATGTTTGCTGCAGCATTATGTATTAATTTCATGATGAAACTGATTGATTCTGATATGTCGAAAAAGGTTCCTAGAGTTTGGAATTAATCAACTCTGCTAGTTGTCAATGGGGCTAAACAAGATGAGCATGGTCCGATTGTCCATTTGATAACTCTCGTTCATAATCCGATGGATGGGATACACAATAAAGAATGATTGTGACCCGACCATTTGATGATTTAATAAATCTCACCGAATGATGGGATTGAATAAAATAAGAGTGATCGTGGCACGACCGATCGCTCGCTAAATAAAACCCCGGACCTTGGGGGGAAAATCAGTTAACCAAGGAAAGTACAATCTGACTGCTCTTTGAAATAACTCTAAGTCTCCAGAGTGCAGATTAGAGTATAATCATAAATCAGGTATGAATCGACCACCTGCGAAATAACTCTAAGTCCCTAGAGTGAAAACTGGAGTATAAACATAAATCGGGTGTGAATCGACCACCCTTGAAATGACTCTAAGTCATAGGGTGCGACTAGAGCATAAACATAAATTAGGTGTGAATCAACCACCCATGAAATAACTCTAAGTCCCCATAGTGCTGACTAGAGTATAAACATAAATTGGGTGCGATTCGACCACTCATCTACTAACTCTTATCCCCAGATTGCAAATATGAGTATAAATAGATGGATGAGTGCGGCTCGACAAGTCATTATTCCAGGAACTCCGGCCTGAAACCAATAGAGGAGTGTAAACTCACTAAGGTTGGAGTTCGACCATCCAAAGTCTAACCCCGCTAGCCTATGGCTGGGGGCAGGAGTATAGTTACTCAAATCGCTGAATTCGACGGTCTAATACTAAGGTTTAAGCCTAACGTTTGATGCGACTCAAGGGTACGACCACATGGAGGCCTTGGGATAGAGCCAGTGGATGTTATCCGAATTAACGAACAACGAATTACCAGTTCATTGAATGGAAAGTTATAGTTCAACTACTTAAATTACAGTTAGCACAAGAGATTAACAAAAAACAAAAACTTTTATATGCATAATAAGTTTTCAAATTTTAGCACAAGTTTATTCAAAAAACCGAGGGCCGTACCCGTATAACCATGACTACTAAAAAAATAACGAACAAACAGCTATGTAAACTGTGTACACACCAAGCCAAAGCGATGGCTACTTCTTCGATCTTCTCTCCTTTTTGGATTTTTTGGGGTTGGCGCTGTCTAAACTCCTTCTTGTTCTCTTCCTTGATCCTTTATTGCCCTTGCAGGAGAGGTTCGAAGATCGGAGGGAGTTTTTTGGAAATCGATCCACCGGGCAGAATGAGTTGCAATAGGACAAGGTGTTGATCATCAATGTCCACCGCGGTAGGCTTAACATTGGCCTATCTTTTAGCAACTCTGCCTTCTCAATGCGCTCCTTTAGGCTGATCTCATCAGTGCATTTGGAGGTGCTAGTAATCACAGCATCATCAGATTTATCCACCGACAACGGTCCTTCAGCCTTGTCATCGTCGAGTGCTCCAATGACTTGAGCATTAGGTCCCCGGAACATCGGTGGCTGTCAGAATCTCTATTGATTTCTCTTGTTGCTGCATGGCAGCATCACTTTTAGGGGTTTTCTCAGGAACCGAAAGACATGCAGATTTGTCAAAACAAGGAGATAAGCCTAAAATCATTGGTCATGAAGAACGAAACCTCTCGAAGAGTGGAGAGTAAAGTGGAGTACAAGCATCCGGCTGGGTCTCGATTTCGTCGAAGTGCCTATTCTAGAATAGGGGTCAGCACTTTAGATTATTAACCGGGTTTATCCAGATCGTAGCTCAGGTCTTGCTCCATCCGAAAGAAAATGATGCTCCAGCCGCTTGGAAAGAAGAGGAGCCCTTAGGATCAGACTTCGAGGATTCAGTAATATTTTTCCCTTTACCGGAAGGTGCTAAAATGTTGAAATATCGGAGTCTGGCAGTAGCATGGTCTAGGGGTTCATTTCCATAAAGAATCTCTAGCACTAATTTCTCTTTATCTAACTCGACTTCGCCCAACTCCCACTTTTTCGTCTCAACTATATACTCCCCGGCTTTAACAAGTGACTCGGGATAACCTTTGCCAAGAAAGTTCAAGTTGTGGTGGGTAAGGGCTTTAGTGTTGTATTCAATGATCATAGGATCGAACGTGTACTTTTCAATCCGATCAGATTCTTTAGCGGTTTCCACTTGGGTTTCAATTTGTTCCATCATCTCCTTGCGACCTTCCTCTCGTGCACTTCTTTAAGGGCTTCTATTTTGGCAAATTGCTCATCGAATTTTGTTTTCAAACTCCTGGCTTCAACAGCCTCCTCGCAATACCTCAGTGATTCTTCATGAGCCTCAACCTTCTCTTCCATTTCTTTCCTAAGAAGCTCTTCAAGCTCATCAATGCGGCAGGCCAAGAGCAATTTGAGGTCTGCGGTTGCAGGTTTCCTAGAGCTGGAAGAACCAGAGTACTGCTCATGTGAGGCGAAAATTTGAGATCTCGGATAAGAAGTCCGATCTCCACTGTAAATACGAAGATTGGACCGATCTTCTTGATTGAATCACAGAGACTGTGACTTACACTTGGCAGAAGAAGATTCATTTAAATGACAGCTTTTTTCCTGACCATCGTCATTTTCCCTATGCTTGCTTGATTCTAAGCCGTAGCTAGATCCATAATGCGTTGAAGAGCCCCTTAGGTGATCGAAAACTCTAGAAAGAGTCATTGCACCCGCAAAGACAAAATGAGAACATGTAAGAAACCATTATGCAAAAGATTGATGAAGAGCGTATAGTGCCGTGCACGTGATTGTGAGTGTCCTAGTGTTTTCCCCTGACAGGCCAGTAGTTGTAGCCTTTCTAATAGGCATTTTTTCTCCTCTGTTGGCAGGAAGAATGCCTTCACTGCTTTCTGCAGGAGAATTGAACCCCTTGATATTGATATTTGGGAAGTCATAAGTCATAATATCATCGGAAACCTGGAGATTGAAAATTCTTTCATTGAACCTTCTAAGTGTTGGGAAGATGATTGTTCATCAACAGAAGTGATAAAAAATTCTGGATCTTTAGCAGTTTTCCTTCTGCAAAGTTTATATGCCAATTTCTTCCTTCTCTTAGTTGGCATTTGGGATTGCGCAACTTGTGACGATTTGACTATAGTGCCTTGCTTAGGCCTGCATTAGCGTTACCAGGCTCATTGATCCGGGCATCCTTAATTTCTCCTTCTTTAACATCATCCTCGTCGCCTCGATTAGGAGCACGGTGAGATTGTTGACAACCCTTTCTTACTTTACAATGTTTCTCAATAGTGCTGCATTTCCGAGAAGCCTAATGCTAGGACCCTCTTCCAGTGGCTTAAATAGAGATAATAACTAGTTAGTTATGGGAATTTTGATGTCCTTGTCTTCAATAGGGGTGGCACGAATAGCGGAGATCAACCATGAAAAACTAATGCCCTTAGGACATGGGCTGACACCTATAGATATTCAGGATGTTAGTTGATTCAAAAATATGACTCGGTTTAATGGACTTAAGAGTAAAGTGAAGGAAACACTTACGTCTTTCCAACGTTCGCCTTGCGAAGGCAGGCAGACACCGAACATAGAATCACTCGTGTTTGAAAAGAGAAAGTTTATTTCAAGCGCCCGTTAAGACTTGGCAGTTGGTTGAAGGCTCAAAAAACATAAGAAGGACTTCCTAAAGTTTAAAGTTATAAATGAACTTTACATCCTCAGGAGTTGGCGGTGGAACAGAAAGCTCATGAACAATAGAAAAGTTCCACGGAGAAAGGCATAGCAGTTCGGGTGAACTTAAGTGGGTGCTATTCCCTGAAATCTTAACATTTCCCAAATAAATGAATTGAAGGGCGGCACTCGTCCGGCCCAGCACATTTGTTACATGCTGTGTACCCCTCCGGGGTTAAGTGAGGCCTATCATTTATTGAAGGAACCATGATGTCTTCGAATGGAATTCCATGTATGGAACTTAGCCTGCGAAGGGCAGCCTCACTAATTCGGGAGGCTTAAAAATCTATCGAGTTATCTAAGAGAACGACGTCTTCTACTCAACAGGCGCATGACTTACATCCTCCATCGGGAGATAAGAACATTTGAAAAAAGGTTGAACAACGGGCCAAAAACTTCCGTTTGTTCGGCCGGTGACTAGGAAAATGTCTGCCGGATATACTCGTAGAGCTCGAATTTGCTTCAGAGTTGCTATGCTACTGGGCTGGTCCAGAAGATATTGCAGATAAATGCTCTGAACGTCTGAAGTCCATGTTAACTATACTCAATAGACAATCGAGATTAGAAAAATTACCTTTCCCCCCGTGCTAAGTGTGAGCTAGTGCGGTGTTGTAACACCTCATATTTTTAGTGACGTTATTTAGGAAATTTAATTAGCTAAATTAAATTAAATAATTTAGGATTGATTAATGCATTGAGATTTGTGATTTAATTAAGAGACAGCCATGCCACGTTAATGAGTAAACAATGAATCATATAATCAAGGTGTTAGGAAATAAGGGAGGGCAAAATAGGAAAATAATTAAACTTATACCCTAAACTCTTGGAAAACTAAAACACACATTCATTTCATATTTTCTCAAACAAAAACACCCTGAAGTTGGCTACCATTAGCAATCTCAAGAGAAGTAAAAGCTAGGGTTCAAGAGAAGAATCAAATCAATTAATCAAGACCAAATCTCACATCCTTAATCACAAAGCTAAGGTGAATAATTACTACATCTCATTTTCTTATGGTTTTTGGTTCTAAGGTTAAATCTGAATTATTTGCAAGATGATGCCATGTTTTTGGATAATTAAATGATATACATGCTTGTTGATGATTTGTGCTCATTCATGTAGGTTTTTATGATATGTTTGATATGAAAAATCTATTAAATGATATCCAATTTCCTTGCAAATTTAAATATAGATCAAAAATAATATTTTGGAGATGAGTTTCAATTTTCATAATTTTCTAAATAAATCTGGGTTTTATATTAATTTTCTAATAAACAAAATGATTTATTATGTTATAAATTAGTTATAGATAAATAATTAATTATTTGGGTCTGAAATTTATATATGTTAGAAAACATATTAAAATAGATTTTCTGGAATTTTTTAAAAAATTTCCTAAGTGTTTTGATGAATATATAAAATTATTCAAGGTATGAGACTTAAATGTTTTATATGTTTAATTAAGGAGAATGAAAATTTTGCAAAATAAAATCATTGTTTAATTCTGACAATATTAGCAGCACTTTTGAAAAAGGTTTTAGCAACCAATGAAATTTAGACAAACAATAGCAGGTTGGTTAAAAGGTTTCTCTTTTATGTTAAAAACCAAAAATAATATGTTTTTATTGTGTCCCGCCACTTTCGCACAAGGGGTTCCGACCCAGACCTTTCGCCACCATTGGTTTCAAAACCAATGCGCATAGTACCAAGCTACTTGATACGTATCGCATTGGATAAAGGCGAAGGGTACTTAGTCGAAACGCTAGGTTTCAAAGGGGTTGGAATATACTTTGTTTTAAAAATAAAATGTAGCGCATGCTTTGCTTTCGAAAGATTAGGTTTCAATTCAGTTGGCTTTTGACTGGGTCAAATATCTTACAAGGAAAGGTTCCAAATGGGTTGCACCCTTTTATTTTAAGTAATGCTTTCGAAGGGGTCGAAACCCCTATCTGCCGCCTTTCTATCATTCGAAATTGAAAGGTATACTTAGCTTTTAAAATTAGCCACTTCTCTAATGCTTTCGAAAGAATGGTTTCTACACCATCACTTCTTTGCTTAATGATAGCTTTCTAAAGGTAGGCTTTTGACTTAGATGAATTTATAGACCCTTTTTGTTCTGACTGAAATATAACCCAATTGTTTCGAAAGGGGTGATTTAAATGGTTTCGAAAGGTGTTTTTCCACATGTTTTAAATCGAACCAAGTGCTTTCGAATGGATTGATGCTTTCAGAAGTTATTTGAAATGGGTTCGAAGGGATGGTTCCCCTAAAGGCTTTCAAAGGAGCCAAAAGGTAATGTTTTCTAATGTTTTCAAAAGGGTTGAATTGGAAGGTTTTTCCAAGGGTTTCTAAAGGCAATGTTTTTAAGTGTTTTATGATATGATGTCTAAGGTTTTAAGGCTTTCGAAAAGAATGTTTTCATGGGTCTCGCAAGGGTTTTGAATATGGTTTCGAAAGGAAGCTTTTGGCCTTTTGGCCTAGATAAATGAAGGGTTTTACTTGGTTTCGAAAGAGATGCTTTCAATGGTTTAGAAAAGGGAACTTTCAACGGATTTGAAAGAGGTACTTTCAAAGGTTTAAATGTTTTCATCAACAATGATTTGAGTAAAGTATATATAACATGGAAAGGTGATTTTGAGTAAAGCATAGAATATAAATGTTTTCTTATTTAAGTTTGATTTAAAAGGTTTTAAATCAGTTTCAAATGAAAAGGTTTTCAAGGAAAATTATGGGAGGGTATCCTGAAGGAAAATGACTCGGATATTAGAATACCAGATGCAACCGGTATAGGGCCGCACCATATGCATTAGCTATTGGCCCGAGCTAATTTAGTACAAAATTCGAATATGTAGGGCTTTGACACTGGTAGGACTAAAATTATGATTACACAAAGAAGGGAATATATATTTGTATATAGAAAAGTTATTGGTGAGCCCTTTAAACCAATATGATCAGGAGATCTTGGTAGATGTTAAGTTAGAGACAAACTGTCCAGAAGAGAAGTATTTAATAGATATTTAAGGACAGACCATCCAGAAGAGGAGTGTCTAACAGATGTTAGATTATTTTGTCTAGTAGGCCCGGGTCAGCAAAAGGTTAATAGTAAACCAAACAAAACTACAGTGTTCAGACAGATAGTCTATTTGTTACCTGATATGTATGTTTACATAATGATGCTTTACGGTTTTAACCAGTTTTGGTTATGGAAAAAAGGTTTGCTAAAGATATGTTTTAAAAGGATATTAATGAGGGAAAACTGTTTCGCTAAGTGGTGTGGTCTCACTTGATATCAAATAAACAAGATGTATAATATTATTCGCACTAGGCTTTATGTTTGAATCGAAGTTTATGTTTTTCCCCTTAAACTCTCGGGTGCTCAAAATTGATAAGAATAGATTGAGATTGAGACTTTTCAGGTTTAGTAGGATGAAGAATATAGCTACCAGAGGCGAGCATGAGGCTAACAGAGAACTATCTAGAAGTTATAGTTCTTTGTTTTATATTTATTTCTGCTTTGTATTAATTTAGTTATGACTCTGATCAACTAAGGGGGCATCTTCATATGTCACTCTTAGCATATTTTGTAATAGTTATATTTGATTATTAATTGGGAAATGTTATGGGATTATGTAATTTGGATATGGAACATATGTTTTGATATGTAATGGAAAATGCTATTTTGAAATCTATGATTTGTTTCATATTCAAGTGCTTCTAATTTTATAGATACCATTAACATAGCCGTACTTAGTCGCTAGAAGTTAATACTGTAGATGACTGCAACTTCTGTAGCGCTTAGCTTTAGGCCTCTAGATAGAGGATGTTATAGGTATAGTGTAGTGTATAATAAAAGTAAATAACTTTAAATAAGAGAATGAAGTTAAATGACGAGACTTTGGATTTTGACTAGAGTGACTGTCATCGTTGACCGTCTTAACTGGATTTGAGATTGATTCGTTATGAAAGCTCTAGCATCGACTATCGGCATATCAAATGCAAAATATGTCATTAAATGTATGCTAAGTTTAGGTTCATGTTGAAAGTTCCAAGGGTTTGATTGTCCAATCTCAATTTCGATGTGAATATACAAGTTCTATTGTTCATTGTCAACATATGTTTAAGTTCATTGAGGTGAATTGGTAGTAATTGTTCAAATAAGTATGTTTTGGTTAGGTTTCAGGTTCAGAGAGAATGTGTGTCGATCCCTATGTGCCGAACCATTTATACCGATCCTTATCCCTAAGTGTTTCAACTGATCCCTCTCCATAACCTAGCGGTATCGATTCCTTTTCCTTCTACAGATCCTACCAATCCCTCTCCTTAAACAACACGCCGACCCCTATCTCTTAACAAAGTCCACCTATCCCTCTACTCCACCACCTTCCACTGAATCTCCAACATCGGTCCTTCCATGTAAATCAACTCAACCGTACCCTCCAACCTAACTGTTTTAATCATCCTCCCAAGTAGCTTCAATACCGATCCCTCTATCACATCACAAATGAGGGGTCGGCATATCTACACCATACGCCACATCCCAACCGATCCCTCCTCTACCCCCCTTTTCCTTCCTTCATATATACATTACCAAATCCTATCACACTCTATACTTCACCTTCTCTAGACCACTTCAACCACCATTCTATTGCTCCATCAAGCGCCATCGCGATTGTCAATGGCATGAAATCCTTTATCCTATCATAAAATCGAAAAGCATAGCTTTAAAACTTATCTACATTAGTATGTGAGTTTGAGTGTGGGCGAGTGTTTGGATATGTTCGAATTGGAAGAGGAGAAGAGACGAGTTTGTGGGGCAGATAAAATTGCAATGGGATTCGAGCTAAGAATAGGAGGGTTTGGTTTTGTGAATGGAAAATCAGGGTTCGGTGCAATGGTAGATATTAGGAAAATTATACGAGTGAAGTTTGAAAGGTAGAAATGATAGTTTATATAAGGAGAGGGGGATTCGGCATGCAAAATGTGGGAAGATGGTTCGATGTAAAAAGGGTCGAGTCTTAGAGCATGAATATAAAAGGAGGGATTGGCCGGCAAATAGGAGCGATCGGTATGAAATAAAAAAAGAGGAGTTCAGCCCATAGTTGTAAGTGAAAGAAGAGGGATCGGCTGTCAATATGACGATCCCTGTGAGCACAAGGAATAGAAAAGAGGGACCAGCTATGCATGTGCTGATCCTAACTAAAAAGGAGAAAAGAAAGAGAAAAACATGAACATACAAAATGTAATGAAATTGGTGACGACCTGTGAACATACAAGTACGTCCGAGAAAAAATGACAAGAACATGTATATGAACATACACGTATATGACCTTGAAATTTCAATTTTTGGAATCGACAAGAAGTGAAATCAAACTCGAGGCCCTCAAATTCGAGGCAGGCTAAGTAACCAAAACTATTTAGACCTACGGAACTGTACTTACATATGTTAACTGATGGAATATAGCCCTAGATTTATACTATTGAATATCGACTAAGCTTCATGATGATTAATGAGAAACATAGCACCTTGGAAAAATAATTCGGCAGATTGATAACAACTATTCAGAAAGCTGGAAGATTCCTTATCGACAACTCTAACTTTCTTCGATTCAAAGCACGTCGTGTTCATCACAAGATGTACTTTGGCGGGCAAGTATTATCCAGCATCTTAACCTGGCCATATTGAACAGATTGCACAAGGCAGATTTGACTACTATAAAGGTCGATGACTCCAAAGTGGTGATTATGAGGCCCAAAATCAAGTACATATGATAATATGAAATCAGAATTGAATGGAATTGATAAATGTGTGACATAGTATGTTCAAAGTATGGAATATGGTTCAATGCATAGGAGGGATCGGCATAGATTGGCTCCAACATGAGGGATCGACATACTTCAAAATACAAGAGCAATCTTGGAAAAAACAATCAATATCTCAAGATCTACAAGTCTAATTCCTATCAAATATTAGGAGCAAGATATAAGGACCCTAGGGAACCCACGCTAGGGATCGCATATCAAAAGGGCAAGTTTGGAAGGAACGGTATACATTATTTGGGAGGGATCGGCAGAAAGCAACATGCAAGCAATGTTGAATCAAAGATCAAGCAAACACTCGAGCTCCAATGATTTGAATGACATGAAAATTGGAGGCTAAACATATTTTCACATAAGGAAGCCACAATAGGGATCACTTTCTAAAATTCAACCAAAGAAGGGATCGATATCGATCCTTCCTCTTTGGGGATTGGGCCTAGCGATCCCCCTAGTGGGCCCGTATGGCTTAGAAGGTCCTTCAGACAAGATTTTGGAGAGATATTTGGTTGTCTTCATCTATAAATACTGGCACGACAGGTCATTCTAGGGGATCTTTACGCTACTTATTACTCTAGACTCCATTGTAATCAAGTATTTGCTATTTTTTTACTGATGTAATCAGGTTTAAAAGTGATTAATAAAAGTAATCTTCAAAGTGGACGTAAACATACAACATCGAACCACTATTAATTTATGTGTCTCTAATTATTGTTCATTCTCTATTGCTTACTAATTCATCTACTCAGTTTAATTTTTTTTCTTCACTTAATTCTCTACAAAAACTATTCTTGGGTGTTTTTGACCATTTTACGTGCAAACACATTTACAATTTGGAGAAGGGTAGAAAATTTAAGAGAAGATGAGAAGATGTGAATCAATACCGTAGAAAAAGGTAAGATTTTATAATTATAAATCTATATTCCTCTTAATCTCAAATCTCTTATCAGATCTATAATTTTAATAGTTTGTATATAGCTTGTTATTTATATTATATTCCATTAAAATGAAAAAGGAGTCAAGTAAAGGAATGAGTTTAGATTTGGGAGAATTGAAAAGCTAGAAAGGTGGGTACGAAATTATCAATTTATTTATAACATTGAAATTTATGTTCTTCAACTTTATTTAATTATTATGCCTATATAAGATCTGATGAGTTGTAGGCTTAAACAAACATATATGATTATCACCTACATATTCAATAAAATATGTAATTGGAATAGGAATGGCATGTACAACCTAATATGAAAATTTGAATTCAGTCCCAAATATTGATTATTGTAGAATGTTTGTAAAGTTTATTCCATATTTATAATTGGATTGTAAATTAGGTGGCCCTAGCTGATTTGAAATGTGTATTTTTTATTTTTTCGAGAAAAATGTATGGTCCTCTACAGAAGAGGAGAGCACACATGTACATATATATAACAACAATAGTATGGAGCTGCCAACAAGCCTGGCGGGTAGCAAAAGAAACCCATACAAACCCCAAAAAAATTAAACACCAACCCTAAAGATACAACCAATCTGTAACTTCGGCCAAAAGCGACACCAAAAGAGCAGCAGCCAACTGAAAAATCTCCACAACTGCTAATGTAACCTCCACCACAAAGCTGAATCATCATGATATGCAACATCTACACAAACCACATATAAACTCCAAAACAAAAAAGCACAATAATTCCCCAAAAAAACGACAATCCTCAATTAGAAGACTAAGAAACTTTACGATTTAAACATAGACTTCTCCTAATACTACCAGCTGAAAATCTCTTACAATTTCTTCTCCTTAATTTGTCTTCACGAAGTAACTCTTTAGCATCAGCAGGGGAATGAGGAAATCTACCATAAGCCGCAAGAAAACAATATATAACAAAGTTGAACCCCCCAGTACAATAATAGACCGCTCTATCGGATTGTTGTAATTTGGAATTCTCCCTATCCTCACACACATTGCAAACAATAAAATTGCTCTCCAATCCATTTGCAACTTGATCTACAAAATAATCACCTTCTTAAACTCTCACTTCTTTAATAAAAGCAGATTCAGTCACTTCTTCAACAACATTATTCAATAGAACACTTGGCTCCAATGAGGACTCCATTTCACTGATAGACAATAGAATACCAAACTTAAATCTAAAAGCATCCCGGGGAATAACTATTTGAGGCACCAACATACATGAAGAATCAAAATAAAAGTGACCATCCCTACACAATATAGAATCCTTTATCCTCATATCCGATGCAGAGGAAACATTAAAAGTAAAGACAAAAATCCCTCTAGAATGTGAATCAAACACAATAGCTTGCGAGCCTACAATCAAAACATTATAACTGGATAGCTTCAACTTTTGAGAACAGAGTGCACCTTGTGTCGTACAAAACTCGTGTATACATTTATATCTGACATATTTTTTAAAATCAACTAAACTATCCAAATTCAACTCAAAACTATCCTTGAATGACTTATGCATATAATCAGTCAACTCTACATTATCAAAAGTGGATCCATCATCTTTTTCAAATCCTGATAGTCCTATCCATTCAGATGAACAAAGTCCCATAGAACAACAATGAACACAAGGAAAATTCTCCGAACTGCCACCTTTGATCTTATTCCCTTCCTCATCACTGTCTGGAAAATGATTCCCACTATCATATATAGAAAAACATTTATGACAACTCACATCGACCCTAACTTGTTCATGATCTACTTTAGCCTCAGCACAAAAACTATCAATAGGAGCAAAGTCATCGACAAAATCACAACCTACAACATGACAACTTTCAATAGAAACAGGGCTAACTGTAACCTCATTGACATCAATATCAGATAACTTCGAAAAAGTTGAATCAAAAAATTCACCAACAGATATATTCACTAATTCAGGATAATGTGAATAACAACTTCTGACCCCAGGACCTAATAAAAAGATATCAGCATGAAGATCATTATTCAAGTCAGATACATAAAAATTCTCGATAACAGTCCAATACAAATCCTCCAAATCATGAACAACATTACTACTATTCTAAAAATCTTTAACCTGACAGCCATTCCAATTATCAAAATTCGAATACTTACCTATGTTGTCGGCAGTCAAGCAATCGAAATGCCAAAACACTTTATTGAACAAATAACTACATTCAGCATAATTTCCAACACACCATTCCAAAAATAGACCCTTTAATCTTAAGAACTCAAAAACAAAATAAAAATGATGATCTTTCAGACTCAATGGCTTCAAATGAATAGGATCAGAATATGGAAAGACTGGCTCAGAATTAAGAAAAGGATTGAATAACGAGGGGCACGATGATCTTTTATGACCAGCCACTCCATAATTGAAACATTTAAATGGATTAAAGCAGTCTTTAATCTTGTGATTTTTATCTCCACACTGATAGTAATAAAACCCCCTTTTTCGACTAGAGGTGGAATATTTTTGAGATCGATTTTGAGAATGAGGTAATCTATCTTTCCATTAATCGAATAAGGGAAGAGATTTGAATATATCTATTGTCATGTAATTTCCATAAATTAACCAACCATAAAAGTATGTATAAAAGCACCTTGTTTGAACTAACAAGGAAAATACCAAAAAGGAAAGAGATTGATAAAGTATAGATATTATTCTTCATAGTTTACATTGTCTATTTTAATAAAAGAAGAGAAATAATTCCGTGTAATTTCAAATGATGCAAGGCCTTACTTTTGGTTAATTTATGAAAAACTATAACTATAATTCTTTCTAAAAGGGTAGCTCTGATAAATTGAAACATGAAAAGAAATGTCCTAGTTTATGAATTAATAGTTAAAAATAGAATATATATGTATGTATGTATGTATGTATACGTATACCCATGCCTAATGATTAAATATATATATATATATATATATATATATATAAATAGCATAATTTTATATGATATTCGTATTAATTGATAATGTAATAATTATAGGACTATGAGGTTGAAAAAGGAAGGAATACCAATTCCAAAATTTATGGACAATAACTACAAATTTAATGGACAATAAATTTGTAGTCAATGGAGAGTTAAAGAAATTAAATGAGAATTGATTAGAGAATTTGATATGGCATTTATGGGGAAATTGAATAGGCATAATAGGCAGATTTTGAAACAGGTAAATAAACATCATTAAAGGCTGTCCAATTTTGACATTAATGACCAATTATTACGGATAATCAACATTTACTAGACATAAGAAGGAAACGAGTAAATCATAAGCGTATAAAATAGGAATAGTTACGTAGAAAACAAATAAGTACTAATACTATTAAATATATGTTGAAGGCAATATAATTTTCTTAGTAGGAAATTGTATAACTTTGATTATACATCTAGAACAAGAGTAAATTAGTGGGCCCAGCCTAACACTTAGGCTTTGGGAGTTTGGTTTGGTTCAGTGGGTTAGGATGCAAGGTCAATAGAGTTACATAATAGAAGTCTGCATTTCACCTAGAGGCTACCAGTAGTTGTGTATACTTACTACTGATGTGAGACATCTCAAACTGTAGGACCCGAAAAGTAGGGATATGTGTTGCGAATGGGTAGGGAAAAATATATCAAAGGTTCATCTCAAATTTGAAGTATTAAATGGTCCAGTACCTTCAAGGAAATGGGGTATGCTTTATTTACAATAAGAGGAATTAAGTAACCGAAATGGTATTTTCCTTAACTTACATTAAGTTAGTCTATATAGGATGTCAACTGAGGAAGGTCAGCAGGCTATATGAGTATTTTTGGATTGGTATTTTCCAGTTGGACTGGCATATATGATATAACCATCAGCGGTCTCAAGCGAGCAGTAGCAAAGACTTGGGTTATGCCCTAGTGGATTTCGCTTCCTACTAATATAGAATCCGTATGGAAGATGCACAGATCTCAAAGTAGATGGCTAAATGAAATTTGTTTATCGGAGATAGGCTAGTTAACCCTTAGCCAAGTCTTTAAGATGCCTTAGTAGAACGGGAATTAAATTATAAATTATAAATTCATATATAGTGGTCATCGGTCTTTGTAGCCATAACCGATTGACTAGAATTTACGTTGCAGAAGGTCCGCTTTAGGGACTGAGGTAGTAAATGGATGTTGGGTCTGTCTCCTTCCTATATAAGAAGTATTAAGTAGCCATGATTTTTGGATAGCACAACATTTAGATATATTTGTTTATATGCATATATATATATATATATATATATATATATATATATATATATATATAGTTATACCTTAGAGAAGGTTAGGTTGGACATATTGTGTGCGTAGATAGGGTTGAATGAATTAGTCATAGGTAATAGACACAACACTTAATAGAAATCAATCGGCATAAATTAATGGTATGGGTAGACTATGTAATTTTCCAATCAATAGAACACTGTTCTGACCCGCTCCTCGTCACTATACACATGATAGATTCAGAATACAGATTACTAGAGAAAGATGGGAATGGTAGATGGAGAAGTATTCTTATTCGTGCTCAGCACTAACAAAGCAACTAGACATCCAAGGAATAATATTGTTTCTAAGGTTGTAGGCTTAGTTAATACGTATGTTCTACTATATTTTTGTATTCCATTGTGAGTTTATACGGATTGCACTCTAATATACTTGTATTTATTACAGGTTACCTAAACCAATGATCTTACCCTAATGAACTTGAGTTTTTATTTAGTTGAAATTCGGATCCATTAAAGTGCGGATTATTGCAACGAGCTTGGATAGGATTAGTAGTTTCTCGAGATGTCATTTGAGAGCTTTGAATGATGATAAGATAAACTCGTTTACTCACTCAAAATCATTCCCCTAATTATAATGTCGAAGGTGGCTATGCATTTATATGTTGCTACAGATGTAAATCGATTGTGATAGCTAAGCTTTGTATTGAATTTTAAGTATTCCTATTTTATTATTATAATTTTCCCAATATTTGTTTTATTAATCATGTGCTAACCATGAACCTCTAGAAAATTCCAAATATGAATGTGAGTAAGCACTTATTGGGATCCATATTCACGTTATACTTCCTTAGTACTACAAAGTCTCTTCTAGTTCTTTGATGTTCCCTATGTGCAGTAAAAGTGCTCAGTGGTTCATATCAATAAAGATGTAATACGCTACCGTATTGTAGAAAATGTTTGATATAAAATACAATTGTCAAAATCAATTTATTATAGTCTCGCATCATTTTTGTGGGGAATTGAAATATTTTCACTTCTATATAACAAAACCAAAGAATGTCTTATTCACAAAGTTCAGACCTAAAGTTATAAATAATGATGTAACTTATTTTGGATGCTTAGGCCTAAAACTTAGGCATATACACTAGATTTGTTAAGTGGGTGCTAAAACTCTTATTTTGTAGATTTAGGGCATTAAGCAAATATGCTTTTTAAGAGCAGTAAGTAATAAAACCATACTGGTTAAAGAGATTTAAAAGCTTTACCTTCAGTTTTACATGGTGATAGCTGGGGTCTAACTGCATAATGTGCTCCCAACCTTTTGGGATTTTCACTAGCATGTCAACTATGTTTACATATATAGTCTTTTGTATTTGCTCAAAGACCTTTTTTTTGACTAACTATTGATAAGTTTCTCCTGCATTTATGAGCCCTAATGGCATGATTTCATAGAAGAATATCCATGTGTTATATGTGTTAGTGATGAAGCTTATATGCTCCTGATCTAGTTCATGCATAAATATCTGGTTGTAACCTAAATAGACATCCATGACCATAAATGGTTCATGAAAGTTCATTATGTGTCAGTGGGTTTGCAGACTAGGACAAGGTTTGAGATGCATTATGCATACTTTGATTATGAAGCGATGTTGTTTCTGAGCATCTTTTCTACTTTTTTCTTCAATGTTCTGCATGCTTTGAGGTTTAGTGGTTAGCATTTTTGTCAAATGAGGGTTACCTTTGAATTATTGTTCAAGGCATGACTGACAACATATGGTTCTACACTAATCGTGTTTGCATGGATCTAGGAAAATACACTTTGGGTTCTTCGAAAGAATTATTTTGACTTGCCTCTAAGTTATGTACTCATCTCCCATCTAATTTTCTTTACTTGACTTTCATCCTTGCTATACGATTTCATCTCTTTTAACTATTTTCCAAGTCCTACCCTTTGTATTATCTTCTCCATTGTAGATGTCTAATAAATCATCATTGTGATATTTAAAATATGCCACTAATCATCTGGCATTATTGTTGTTGATTTTGCTAATGCTATTACAATACCCAAAACATGGTTGGAAGGTCTTAGTTCCTTAATCAGAAGTAGAACATTGTTCGACTCTATGATTGTTTCTTATTTGGTTTCTTGGACCTACGGTGACCTTAGGATCCACCGAGGTGTCTATGGTTATACAGTATTGTGGGAAGAGCCATAAGTTCTTCATCTGATAAGGCTACAGTTTGACCATGGTGATGCGTCCATATGCTCTTTGGGTCGATGCAGTCTTTAGCACGCTCCTTTAAAAAGGAGGTGTTTCCCTCAATGCGAGAAGGAGAACTAATCGACTCGTGCGTCCTATTGGGAAGAACGATTACGTGGTATCCGCTTCCACTATTCGAACGAGAGCGCTATTTGACTCACTTGTCTATTCAAGAAGGCGAGGCTAGATATTTCTAAGTTGGTTGCTCCTATAAAGTATTCCAATCACCGAACTTATTTGATGATAAAAATTATGTATCATATTTAATATTTTGTTGAGTGTGAAATAATTAAAGTATGTAGGACTACAAAATTTGCACGTTTGTGGCAGTAGTAGACAATTTAGCCCCAATCAGACATGACTAATAAGGCAACATCAATAATGTAAACATGGTTTTGGAGAGATATATGATTTTGAAATATTTGTAGTTTAGGGAATTACCAAATCATTTCCTATGGATATTTAAGGATTGAAAGATTTGATAGTGATTTCTAATTTGAAAAGTGAAATTACATTTTGAAAAAAAATCAATTAATGAGATTGGTCATCAAAAAATCAAAGCCTAATTGATAACTATTCTCTTCTACAATTTTCTTATGAACAATCAGACTACATAGAAATGATTTCAATTGCATACTCACAAATCAAACCAATTATAGAAATGCAATATTCTCAATTCTGACCAACAACCAATTTCAATTTGTTGATAATATAGTCAAAATAGTTCGCGACTCGTATAAAGGTAGTTACAAACTCCAAAGACATTTCAATATGTGTTTAAAATCCTATTTATACACACATACACAAATACACTTCAAAGGAGAGAAGGAATAATAACTTAAAAGGACAAATTAATTGATTTTCAAATAGTGTCATTCTAAAAATTTACACATCTCTATCCAAGGATTGCATTCAAGAAAGATAGAAAAGAAATTCGCACAAATCAAGGCAACGATCTACATACAAAAATTCTTTTTAACGGCTCTTCCTAATATGTTATCCCACATTTTGACCAAGTAATATCCAGATGGACTCGACTAACCAAACTTCAAAATTATCAAGGAAAAAAGCACAGAGAGATAGCCTGAAGTCCAAAAACTAAGCATAAATAGAGTTATGAGATGATGGTCAAACAACCACATGGAATGAAGTAGCCCAATTCAACCAAAGTGTTGGTTCGGTATCAATCCAAGAAACTTCGACAAAACTTACCCCTATTCCTCCTATCTACTCTGCTTGATGCTAAGAGTCTACTTCAAGTGTTAGTTTGTTGATCCCATGCAATTCTCTATAGATCTCCATGAGCTCTTGAAATCATCGACTCCATTCATCCATAAATCCATCATTTGGCCTCAAATCAAGCTAATAATGATGCAAAAAAATTTGGAATCATGAAACTTACAACAAAGCGCACCTATCCACAATATTCAGAGCGATCCATACGTCAATCATATGGATCAGTATCGATCGAAGACCATGGATAGGTACCGATCCGTAATGGTTAATAATGTGGCAACCAATTTTTTAGGAGAACTAGTCTTGGGCATGGAGAACGATGTGGAGATCATGAAGGAAAGATTTTAGGCTCCCTATAGCTATAAGTAGGAGGGCATGGCTCATTTAAGGATCTTGTGCCTCTCTTGCTCTCTTACTCTAATTTCTTGTAATCACTGATGGATTTGATCCGCAATGGATTTATATCGATCTATAAGAAAAAAAGTGTAAAAAACACTATAAACCATCAGCAAAGTTAAGTGGACATAGGTCAAGATTAGCCGAACCACTATAAAAAGCCGAGTGCTCTTTTCTTTCTCTTTTTAATTTACTTTTCTTTACTTTTTATTCCCTACTAAATATTTTGGGTATTTGGGCAATTTTTAGTTCAAACATTTTGGTGCTTTCATTTAGAAACACTCGAACTCCTTAGCTTGAGATTTGAAAAGATTTGAAACGATAAGAGAATCAACTAGGATGACCACTGTTGGTGGAAATCAACAAGGGGCAGCCAAGAGGAGTCCTTAGAAGCCAACCTCCCTTCCATATATATGATCAGGGATGAGATAGAGACCATGATGATTGGATTGTAAGAAAGAATGATTATTTACCAGAAAGAGGTGATGGAGAATCTCTTTAAGAGAATGGGACAAGTAAGAACAACCAGAGTAGTAGAAAATCCGAACTAAAGACCAGAAGCTAAAGCAAATGCACTTGGGAGCCAAACGGAGCAAAACTGTGTGAACCCTGCATAAATCGCACAGATCAGTGTCGATCCATAAGAATAAGGGGGCATGGCTCATGATGGCTTAAACGAAAATGGTCCATCTTCAGGGAATGCAGCTAAGCATTTGAACGTGAATCAAAACATGGATGCAAGACCAGAGGAGTGTGTGCTGGATTTCCCTCGTAGAAATGGAGGGCAAGCCGAGAATGCTAATTTGAGAATTCCTTTGCATGATGATGGCAGACTTGTCAAGATAGTGAGACGAGCAATGAGTGGTGGGTTGCCCAACCGAAACCTGAAAGATGTGAATAGGAGTCTGTTCACTCCAAACATTCAGTATGCCAGGAATCCGCCCGAATTCAAGCTACCAACGTTAGAAACATACAATGAAAAAATGGATCTGACAGTTCATTTTTTGAGGTACATCAGGAAAATGGAAGTGTTGGGTGCATTTAAAGAAGTAATAGGATAGTGCTTCCTATTGTATTTGATGGATTTGGCAGCGTTATGGTTTAGGTAGTTGAAAATTAGTTCCTAAGCACATGGACCAAGTTAGTGGATAGATTTATAAGACATCTTCGGGCCCATATCTCATGTCTCAAGAATGTAATGGCATTGTCGAGTGTGAAGCAGAGGGCCAAAGAGTCCCTCAAGAGTTTTTTCACGAGATTTAATGTGGCAGCTACTGTGGTAGCTAGGCTAGAATCATGAGTAGTTTTGATGGCAACAAATTTTGAGTAGCTAGTAAGACAGATTTTAAGGATGCTTTGGATCGAGATCCACCGATGAACCTTGTAGAATTTTATCATGATGCTAAAAGGCATTTGCGTCAGGAGGATGTTGAAATTGAAGAGGAAGAGATTAGTGCTGTGGATGGTGAAGGACCGCCCAGAAGAAGGATCCAGTAGAGATAAAGGAAAGTGGAAGATGGATGATGGCTTAAAGGATCAAAGCGGCAAAGAAGGGAACCAAAATTCTCTTCTTATACAGATTCGAACGATGCCTCAGAATGAATTTACCTAGATACTAGAGGATAGTGTTGAATATGCGATTATATGATTATTTTTTTATTGATAATAAACATATATATATATATATATTCGTGTAAATGTATTTGGTAATGTACTATTTCATTTTTCACAGATTAAATAAATATTTGCTGAATAAAATTAAATAGCACAGAATTTGAATTCAAACAGAAATTTTATTCAAACAAATATTTATAACAATTTTGAATAGTACAAATTCAAGCTCTCACTATACACTATACATCTTTGATACAAATTTAATTACATCGCAATTTTACATTTATAGTTGACCTCACTACATATCACTCACACTCGTATTTTATCTTCAACTTCACTTCAAATTGAATCCAGCATATGAGCAATCTGCAAAAGTAAATATTCACGCAGTAAAATTGAAAAGGAAATATTTTTGCAGTATAAAACAAAATGTGGATTTTGAAAATAATATTTGCCTCAGTTATTTGTGTTGTTCGTCATCATTTAAATTTGACTTCATCATACACGAACAGCTTGTGACATACACAATGTATCACTGTATATGCCACAAGGCCGTGCACATCGAAATATACACTTGATTGATTTACAGGGACACGTGAGCACAGGTCAAACCCAAATGAAAAGCCGGGTTCAACTCAAATGCAACACGAATAAAGTCACAACACGCGCACAAGGTCAAACCCGAGCGTTTAAGCTAGATTCAACTCAGGCGCGATAAAATAATGTCACAAACTTCAGCACAAGGTCAAACCCGAGCTATTAGCTGAATTCAACACAGGGGCAAATGGCCAAAACTCAAGAATCAAGTGTCGACTAGTTCAATAGAAACAAGACTCAACATGTATATGAATGGTCAGGCAATACGCATCAGGTTAGAGCATGCAAGCACAGCCTCAAACCAGAGACGATCAAAGACAGAGAAAACAAGTCTACACAGGATACTACAACTTGAACATCAAAATACAAGCCTCAACTCTAAATACATAAGCACATTCAGGTCTAGACATCACAAAATCAAGTTAGTCAATATGATCAAGGCAACGAGTCCAGCTACGACTAAGAACAAGGCACAATACAGTTTCAATGCTGCAAGTACAGACTCTAGTGTTCAATGATACATGCTCGAAGCAAAAATCCATACCAAGCTCAAGTTATACAAGCAAAAATAAAATTAGTGAGTGCACCAGAGATATGACAACATAGCAGCAAAGGCTAGCCAGTAACTACAAACTACTCACAATAGACTCAAGTACGAGCTCCAGAAGAACAATGGCACTCAAGAGCAAAACAAATGACACAATGTATGAAACTGTGCATATACACAGTGAACTACATGATGAATATGTATTCAAACTGAATGACAGCAAGAATATGAATGTAAGTGATAATGTGTACACATGAATGCCATCAGATGTATAAAATCAAATGCAAGACAACATACATGAATGATGCAATGCAAACAGCGGATCGAAAATGCTCAGGGATGAATACAAAGATGGCCAGAGTCGAAGCCGACCAGAAATTCACGCATCAAGCCGCAAGTCAATCAAGTTTATCAACAAATTCCAAGGAAAGCCAAGGATGCAAGTTCGAACAAATTCAAGTCAAAGCTAGAGATTCACGAAATCAAAAATGGGCGAAGTCAAAGCAAAAATCAACACCGTGATGACCACGATAGCACTTCACAACCGTGCCAACCAAGTAACACGAATTTATACGAATTTGATTTAGTCAGTGAAATCACAAGCATCCAAGAAATAGTCAAATGGCCGAAACATAATGTTGAAGAAATCAGACGAACGCAAATTTAGGGTTTCAAATCCTATATAAACCATTCATCATCGGCAAATTCAACCCCTCGAGTTCGAGTACGAAAATCATAAAAGCACAAAAAGTGAAAATTACATACCGAAGCAAACAGTGAACTCGATCAAATAGAAGCGGCCAAGAGCGAACAAACGAGAACGAAGAACACGAATAACCACTGTATCGATCAACAAAAAGGCGCGGCTTCAAAAGCCCTAATTTTGGAACGGAGAAATCAAGCCATCATTTTCACAAAGAAACAAAGCAAAGAGGATCGGGTCAAAATAAAAAAAAGGGCCGGCCTCTTCTATTTTAAAGAGCTTTCTCTTTTATTATAAAGGACTTTTAATTTTTAATTAGGGTTATTTTAACTTTAAATTTTTTTTAATTTGTATTTCAATTTTAAATCGTTGTAATTTCTAGTCGTGTGACTAGGGGACAAACTACGTGGCGTAGTTTGAGAATTCGCAACTCAGAAGCTGAGTTGTGGCAGGGTTTTGAGCGTAGAGTTAGGTTAGTCAGTAGCGGGTGTCGCGAATTTATGTTTGTAAGCATGTGACTGCTTAATTTCTAGTAAAAACCTTGGGGGCAGCACGTAGGTAGGGTTTTGCCGAAGCTGGGTAAATTCTGTGTCGTTCTATTTCTGCATTTATTATTATCTGTGCTGCTATAATTCTGTGATCTGCGTTGAAATTATTTTACAAGCTTCCGCAATTAATTTTTATAATTAATACTATCACTCTATTCACCCCCTCTCTAGGGTGAAATCGATCCTACAAGTGGTATCAGAGCTAGGAACAAAAGCCGTTTTTGTTTTAAAAAAATTGATTTTACAAAACCAAATTTCGTTCTAATTTTTTTTAAAATGGTTTCTTTTAATAATACTTTTGTTAAGGATCATTCCAGTATTATTCCTCCTATTTTTGATGGAACAGATTTTTTAAATTGGAAATTGAAAATGGAATTTTATTTAAAATCTGTTGATGTTAAATGTTGGGATATTATTGAAAATGGGTGTGATATAACAGATAAGAAAATTATCTCGATTAATACTCTTGCTATGCATTTATTATATTCTCGTATTAATCAAGATAATTTTAATTTCATTTTTCATTGTGAAAATGCGCAGGAAATTTGGAATACTTTCGATGCAAATATATGATGCAAAAGTCAACAGCAATGAGAAGTCCTCCACAGCCGACTCAGTTAAAGAAATGTGCTTAACTGGATTGGTAAAAAGCAGTTGTGATGAGGATGATGATGATGGAGCAGCCGAGCTGGCATTACTAATGAAGAAATTCAGAAGGTGGAATTACAAATTTGAAAATCCAGCTCGAAATCAAAAATTGAAAAGCAGAATAGCCAAAGCATTAGACAACTCAGAAGAACACGGGATCATTCACAACAAACCCGGTGATATCAAGCCCCATTATCCCCGAATTCAACTCGACAAAGAAAAGAAATCAAAACGAAGAATTTTTACTTCCACGTGGAATAAAAGCGATAGCAGTGACAGTGAGAAAGCTGATTTGTGCCTTCGAAGTAATATAACCGATAGCGACGATGATGAGCCAAGCGAGGTATCAAAACTCACTCATTCAAAATTACTTAAATATTTCAACGAAGTAAATGGCTGTTTTGAACGACTTAGAGAGAAATATGCCAATCTTGAATCACAAAAGAATACTTTGATAGAGTTGAACAAACAACTTGACCAATTAGTTAAAACCTATCAAAGTTGGATCCCTAAGTGTGATAAGTGTCCAACATATGAAGAAGAAATTAAAAAATCAGAAATTAATATAAAATCACTTGAAAATGAAATTCTGATTTTGAAAGAGAATGAAAATTTTAGGAGAGAGAATTCTATTAAAAAGTGCACACAATTGTTAAATGAAAACGAATCTCTCAAAATACAAGTCCAACAATTGTCAACGACTTTAGATAAATTTTCAAAAAGGGAAAAATCATTGAATGTGCTATTAGGAAAGCAAACTGTTAATACGGTTAGACAAGGACTTGGATATAATCAATCTAAAAATGTTGAAAGCGATATTAATCAAGATAATTCTATGTGCACAATTTGTAGAAAATATGGACACAATCATAATAATTGTTGGTATAGACCCAAACACGTGAAAACTATACCAATTTGGGTTACAAAAGGCACATATACAAAATATCTCAAAGTTAAACAAATTTGGATGCCGAAAGGAACATATATAAATAGTTTTGGGTCTCCACAAAATTATTTTTCAGAATATTCTACCACTAAGAACCATGGACCGATAAAACAAATAGGTCACATAAATCTTTTCTCGTGTAGGAGTGGTGGCAGGCTAAGAAACAATAATAGTGCCACTTGGATTCTGGCTGTTTCAATGGCACACCGAGCGACAAAGTAAAGTTCCTTAGCCTAGTTCAAAGGTGACAGAATCACAATAGACAACAACGAAAAATATCGTAAAGGTAAAACAGGTAATGGTATATTTTGAACGATATATTAAATGTGATAATCTGCACCGTATTCTGAATTAAATCAGCCAATAATGTGATGATGAAAAGATGATTTTGATTCTGACTTGTTCAAAATAGTTGGCCAATTATATTCTTATGCCAAAAACACTATAAAAATCTCTAGATTCTTTGAATTACTTTACATATATTAGTTTGGATTAAAAATAGTGTTTTGTTGGATGATAATACATTTGGTTATAATATGGCTAACTGTATATTCATGGTTTTTGACTATTTACACGGTTTCAATTCAAAATCAAGAGAATGTAATTTGACAAGCTGTTAAAATTGATTTTGAGATATTTTATAGCATACTTCATGGTCTGGTCTATCAAATTCAATTAATGATAATTTTGAGTGAAAGAGAAATTCAGATGCAGATTACACTGGTAATCTAGTTGAACGTGTTTTTGTTGAGACATTTAGTAACTGCATCGTTTTTCAAAGAAAATATCTGCATATTTTTCATTTCAAATAATTTTCAAATAGCAGAAAATTTTCTCATATAAACCCCTCGAGAAAATCATTTTTGACCATATTTTCAGATTAGTCATTTTGAAAATTTGATTTTATAACTATTTTTGAATTTGATTTTAAATGACTATTTTGACTAATCTGACTCCCTAATGATTATCGAAAAGATGAATAGTGATTGAAAAAGTGATGAGTGCTAATATTAATCATATATTAGACTCGAGACGATATAATTAGTAAATTTCTTTAGAATTTAAACAAGAGTTATAAAACTTTTTGTTGGTAAAAATTCCATGACCGTCTCTATATCTACCATATTTCTAAAGACCATCACTCATCAAAATCCTATAGTTTGTCGATATGTGGTACTTTAAACAGGAATCATTCGTTTTTCATTTTACATTTTTTTTAAAATAATATAAAAAAATTATATAGTAAAAAAAATTAATAATAAATAAATACCAAAGTATTCACACTCATTTAAAAGTCCTCACGGTTATGCATGGGTGAATTACTTGGAATTTGTTATGTGCTTCCATGCTCATTTAAAAGTCCTCACGGTTATGCATGTATGGAACGCATATCAAAAGTTGATTTTTAAAAATAAACAAGTTATTCTAATCCCATTTAAAAGTCCTCACGGTTATGCGTGGTTAGAAGATACTTGAATTCATTTTTTAAATGAAATTGGAATACTACTAATCTCATTTAAAAGTCCTAAAGGTTATGCATGGTTAGTAGATATTCAAATTCCTGATATAAATATACCACAAATAGACACAACTGTATGGTTTTATATGATGACATAATTCCCATCATTCTAAAAGTGGAATATGCGCCTAACAAAATATTCATGATTTTTGTTTGATTTTTTATTGAAATTTAATATTTATATTCAATTGAGTTTTAATGTTTGACTAATATCGATCAATTTTTCTCTATTTTCTCTAACACTATTACTCTTTTGCTGATACCAAAAGGGGGAGAGAAAAGTTAAGATTTTGTCAAATAAAATCAGGCAAAGGTCAAATAATTTTCTATTTGCATCTAGGTTCATTTGCATATTTTTATTTGTATCCATATATGTAGGGGGAGCTTTGCGTAGAGAGGAAGCATTAAAATAGGGGGAGCAATTAGAGTATATCTATGATCAAATACATTTAACATATTCAAAATCTTAAATATATGTTTGTTATCATCAAAAGGGGGAGATTGTTGAATATGCGATTATATGATTTTTGTTTGATGATAATAAACATATATATATATTCGTGTAAATGTATTTGGTAATGTACTATTTCATTTTTCACAGATTAAATAAATATTTGCTGAATAAAATTAAATAGCACAGAATTTGAATTCAAACAGAAATTTTATTCAAACAAATATTTATTACAATTTTGAATAGTACAAATTCAAGCTCTCACTATACACTATACAACTTTGATACAAATTCAATTACATCACAATTTTACATTTACAGTCGACCTCACTACATATCACTCACACTCGTATTTTATCTTCAACTTAACTTCAAATTGAATCCAGCATCTGAGCAATCTGCAAAAATAAATATTGACACAGTAAAATTGAAAAGGAAATATTTTTGCAGTATAAACAAAATGTAGATTTTGAAAATAATATTTGCCTCAGTTATTTGGGTTGTTCGTCATCATTTAAATTTTAATTCATCATACACAAATAGCTTGTGACATACACAATGTATCACTGTATATGTCACAAGGCCGTGCACATCGAAATATACACTTGATTGATTTACAGGGACAGGTGAGCACAAGTCAAACCCAAATGAAAAGCGGGTTTCAACTCAAATGCAACACAAATAAAGTCACAATACGCGCACAAGGTTAAACCCGAGCGTTTAAGCTAGATTCAACTCAGGTGCGATAAAATAATGTCACAAACTTCAGCACAAGGTCAAAACCGAGCTATTAGCTGGATTCAACATAGGTGCAAATGGCCAAAATTCAAGAATCAAATGTCAACTAGTTCAATAAAAACAAGACTCAACATGTATATGAATGGTCAGGCAATATGCATCAGGTTAGAGCATGCAAGCACAGCCTCGAACCAGAGACGATCAAAGACAGAAAAAACAAGTCTACACAGGATACTACAATTTGAACATCAAAATACAAGCCTCAACTCTAAATACATAAGCACATTCAGGTCTAGACATCAAAAAATCAAGTTAGTCGATATGATCAAGGAAACAAGTCCAGCTACGACCAAGAACAAGGCACGGTATAGTTTCAATGCTGCAAGTACAGACTCAAGTGTTCAATAATACATGCTCGAAGCAAAAATCCAAACCAAGCTCGAGTTATACAAGCAAAACTCAAATTAGTGAGTGCACCAGAGATATGATAACACAGCAACAAAGGCTAGCCAGCAACTACAAACTACTCACAACAGACTCAAGTACGAGCTCCAGAAGAACAATGGCACTCCAGAGCAAAACAAATGACACAATGTATGAAACTGTGCATATACACAGTGAACTACATAATGAATATGTATGCATACTGAATGACAGCAAGAATATGAATGTAAGTGATAATGTGTACACACGAATGCCATCAGATGTATATAATCAAATGCAAGACAACATACATGAATGATGCAATGCAAACAGCAGATCGAAAATGCTTAGGGATGAACAAAAAGATGACCAGAGTCGAAGCCGGCCAGAAATTCACGCATCAAGCTGCAAGTCAATCAAGTTTATCAGCAAATTCCAAGGAAAGCCAAGGATGCAAGTTCAAACAAATTCAAGTCAAAGCCAAAGATTCATGAAATCAAAAATGGGCGAAGTAAAAGCAAAAATCAACACCGTGATGAACACGATAGCAATTCAAAACCGTGTCAACCAAGTAACACGAATTTATACGAACTTGATTTAGTCAGTGAAATCACAAGCATCCGAGCAATAATCAAATGGCCGAAACATAATGTTGAAGAAATCAAACGAACGCAAATCTATGGATTCAAATCCTATATAAACCATTCATCATCGGCAAATTCAATCCATCGAGTTCGAGTACAAAAATCATAAAAGCACAAAAAGTGAAAATTACATACCAAAGCAAATAGTGAACTCGATCAAATAGAAGCGGCCAAGAGCGAACAAACGAGAACGAAGCACACGAATGACCACTGTATCGATCAACAAAAAGGCGCAACTTCAAAAGCCCTAATTTTGGAATGGAGAAATCAAGCCACCATTTTCACAAAGAAACAAAGCAAAGAGGATCGGGTCAAAATGAAAAAGGGGTCGGCCTCTTCTATTTTAAAGAGCTTTCTCTTTTATTATAAAGGGCTTTTAATTTCTTAATTAGGGTTATTTTAACTTTAAATTGTTTTTAATTTGTATTTCAATTTTAAACCGTTGTAATTTCTAGTCGTGTGACTAGGGGACAAACTACATGGCGTAGTTTGAGAATTCGCACAGTGACTGAGTTGTGGCAGGGTTTTAAGCGTAGAGTTAGGTTAGCCAGTAGCGGGTGTCGCGAGTTTACGTGTGTAAGCCTGTGACTACTTAATTTCTAGTAGAAACCTTGGGGGCAGCACGTAGGTAGGGTTTTGCTGAAGCTGGGTAAATTCCGTGTCGTTCTATTTCTGCAATTATTATTATTTGTGCTGCTATTATTCTGTGATCTACGTTGAAATTATTTTACAAGCTTCCGCAATTAATTTATAATTGATACTATCACCTATTCACCCCCCTCTAGGGTGAAATCGATCCTACAATTGGTATCAGAGCTAGGAACAAAAGCCGTTTTTATTTTAAAAAACTTGATTTTACAAAAACCAATTTTTGTTTTAATTTTTTTTTCAAATGGCTTCTTTTAATAATATTTTTGTTAAGGATCATTCCAATATTATTCCTCCTATTTTTGATGGAATGGATTTTTTAAATTGGAAATTGAAAATGGAAGTTTATTTAAAATCTGTTAATGTTAAATGTTGGAATATTATTGATAATGGTTGTGATATAACAGATAAGAAAATTATCTCGATTAACGCTCTTGCTATGCATTTATTATATTCTCATATTAATCAAGATAATTTTAATTTCATCTCTCATTGTGAAAATGCACAGGAAATCTGGAATACTTTCGATGCAATATATGATGCAAAAGTCAACAGCAATGAGAAGTCCTCCACAGTCGACTCAGTTAAAGAAATGTGCTTAACAGGATTGGTAAAAAGCAGTTGTGATGAGGATGATGATGATGGAGCAGCCGAGCTGGCATTACTAATGAAGAAATTCAAAAGGTGGAATTACAAATTCGGAAATCCAGCTCGAAATAAAAAACAGAATAGCCAAAGCACTAGACAACTCAGAAGAACACAGGATCATTCGTAACAAACTCGGTGATATCAAGCCCAATTATCCCCGAATTCAACTCGACAAAGAAAAGAAATCAAAAAGGAAGAATTTTTACAGCCACGTGGAATAAAAGCGATAGCATTGACAGTGAGAAAGTTGATTTGTGCCTTCGAAGTAATATAACCGATAGCGACGATGATGAGCCAAGCGAGGTATCAAAACTCACTCACTCAGAATTACTTATACATTTCCATAAAGTAAATTGCGGTTTTGAACGACTTAGGGAGAGATATGCCAATCTTGAATCACAAAAGGATACTTTGATAGAGTTAAACAAACAACTTGACCAATTAGTTAAAACCTATCAAAGTAGGATCCCTAAGTGTGATAAGTGTCCAACATATGAAAAAGAAATTAAAAAATCCGAAATTAATATAAAATCACTTGAAAATGAAATTCTGATTTTGAAAGAGAATGAAAATATTAGGAGAGAGAATTCTATTAAAAAGTGCACATAATTGTTAAATGAAAATGAATCTCTCAAAATACAAGTCCAAAAATTGTCAACGACTTTAGATAAATTTTCAAAAAGTGAAAAATCGTTGAATATGCTATTAGGAAAGCAAACTGTTAATACAGTTAGACAAGAACTTGGATATAATCAATCTAAAAATGTTGAAAGCGATATTAATCAAGATAATTCTATGTGCACAATTTGTAGAAAAAATGGACACAATCACAATAATTGTTGGTATAGACCCAAAAACGTGAAAACTATACCAATTTGGGTTCCAAAATGCACAAATATAAAACCTCTCAAAGTTAAACAAATTTGAGTGTCGAAAGGAACATATATAAATAGTTTTGGGTCTCAACAAAATTATTTTTTAAAATATTCTGCCATTAACAGCCATGGACCTATAAAAACAAATAGGTCACATAAATCTTTTCCCGTGTAGGTGTGGTAGCAGGCTAAGGAACAACAATAGTACCACTTGGATTCTGGCTGTTCCAATGGTACACCGAGTGACAAAGTAAAGTTCCTTGGCCTAGTTCAAAGGTGACAGAATCACAATAGACAACAACGAAAAATATCGTAAAGGTAAAACAGGTAATGGTATATTTTGAACGATATATTAAATGTGATAATCTGCACCGTATTTGGAATTAAATCAGCCAATAATGTGATGATGAAAAGATGATTTTGATTCTGACTTGTTCAAAATAGTTGGCCAATTATATTCTTATGCCAAAAACACTATAAAAATCTCTAGATTCTTTGAATTACTTTATATATATTAGTTTGGATTAAAAATAGTGTTTTGTTGGATGATAATACATTTGGTTATAATATGGCTAACTGTATATTCATGGTTTTTGACTATTTACACGGTTTCAATTCAAAATCAAGAGAATGTCATTTGACAAGCTGTTAAAATTGATTTTGATATATTTTATAGCATACTTCATGGTCTGGTCTATCAAATTCAATTAATGATAATTTTGAGTGAAAGAGAAATTCAGATGCAGATTACGCTGGTAATCTAGTTGAACGTGATTTTTGTTGAGACATTTAGTAACTGCATCGTTTTTCAAAGAAAATATCTGCATATTTTTCATTTCAAATAATTTTCAAATAGCAGAAAATTTTCTCATATAACCCCCTCGAGAAAATCATTTTTGACCATATTTTCATATTAGTCATTTTGACAAATTGATTTTATAATTATTTTTGAATTTAATTTTAAATGACTATTTTGACTAATCTGACTCCCTAATGATTATCGAAAAGATGAATAGTGATTGAAAAAGTGACGAGTGCTAATATTAATCATATATTATGACTCGAGATGGTATAATTAGTAAAAAAAATTAGAATTTAAACAAGAGTTATAAAACTTTTTGTTGGTAAAAATTCCATGACCATCTCTATATCTATCATATTTCTAACGACCATCACTCATCAAAATTCTATATAGTTTGTCGATATGTGGTACTTTAAACAGGAATCATTCGTTTTTCATTTTACATTTCTTTTAAAATTATATAAAAAAATTATATAGTAAATTTTTTTAATAATAAATAAATACCAAAATATTCACTCTCATTTAAAAGTCCTCACGGTTATGCATGGGTGAATTACTTGGAATTTGTTATGTGCTTCCATGCTCATTTTAAAGTCCCCACGGTTATGCATGTATGGAACGCATATCAAAAGTTGATTTTTAAAAATAAACAAGTTGATTCTAATCCCATTTAAAAGCCCTCATGGTTATGAGTGGTTAGAAGATACTTGAATTCATTTTTTAAATAAAATTGGAATACTACTAATCTCATTTAAAAGTCCTAACGGTTATGCATGGTTAGTAGATATTCAAATTCCTGATATAAATATACCACAAATAGACACAACTGTATGGTTTTATATGATGACATAATTCCCATCATTATAAAAGTGGAATATGCGCCTAATAAAATATTTATGATTTTTGTTTGATTTTTTTATTGGAATTTAATATTTATATTCAATTGAGTTTTAATGTTGGACTAATATCGATCACCTTATCTCAATTTTCTCTAACATTATTACTCTTTTGCTGATAACAAAAGGAGGAGAGAAAAGTTAATATTTTGTCAAATAAAATCAAGCAAATGTCAAATAATTTTCTATTTGCATCTAGGTTCATTTGCATATTTTTATTTGTATGCATATATGTAGGAGAAGCTTTGTGTAGAGAGGAAGAATTTAAATAGGGGTAGCAATTAGAGTATATCTATGATCAAATACATTTAACATATTCAAAATCTTAAATATATGTTTGTTATCATCAAAAGGGGGAGATTATTGAATATGCGATTATATGATTTATGTTTGATGATAATAAACATATATATATATATATATATATATATATTCGTGTAAATGTATTCGGTAATGCACTATTTCATTTTTCACGGATTAAATAAATATTTGCTGAATAAAATTAAGTAGCACAGAATTTGAATTCAAACAGAAATTTTATTCAAACAAATATTTATTACAATTTTGAATAGTACAAATTCAAGCTCTCACTATACACTATATACTATACAACTTTGATACAAATTCAATTACATCACAATTTTACATTTACAGTTGACCTCACTACATATCACTCACACTCGTATTTTATCTTCAACTTCACTTCAAATTGAATCCAGCATTTGAGCAATCTGCAAAAATAAATATTGACGCAGTAAAATTGAAAAGGAAATATTTTTGCAGTATAAAACAAAATGTGGATTTTGAAAATAATATTTGCCTCAGTTATTTGGGTTGTTCGTCATCATTTAAATTTGAATTCATCATACACGAACAGCTTGTGACATACACAACGTATCACTGTATATGCCACAAGGCCGTGCACATCGAAATATACACTTGATTGATTTACAGGGATAGGTGAGCACAGGTCAAACCCAAATGAAAAGCCGGGTTCAACTCAAATGCAACACAAATAAAGTCACAACACGCACACAAGGTCAAACCCAAGCGTTTAAGCTAGATTTAACTCAGGTGCGATAAAATAATGTCACAAACTTCAGCACAAGGTCGAACCCGAGTTATTAGCTGGATTCAACATAGGTGCAAATGGCCAAAACTCAAGAATCAAGTGTCGACTAGTTCAATAGAAACAAGACTCAACATGTATATGAATGGTCAGGCAATAAGCATCAGGTTAGAGCATGCAAGCACAGCCTCAAACCAGAGACGATCAAAGACAGAGAAAACAAGTCTACACAGGATATTGCAACTTGAACATCAAAATACAAGCCTCAACTCTAAATACATAAGCATATTCAGGTCTAGACATCACAAAATCAAGTTAGTCAATATGATCAAGGCAACAAGTCCAGCTACGACCAAGAACAAGGCACAGTACAGTTTCAATGCTGCAAGTATAGACTCAAGTGTTTAATAATACATGCTCGAAGCAAAAATCCAAACCAAGCTCGAGTTATACAAGTAAAAATAAAATTAGTGAGTGCACCAGAGATATGACAACACATCAGCAAAGGCTAGCCAGCAACTATAAACTACTCACAACCGACTCAAGTACGAGCTCCAAAAGAACAATGGCACTCCAGAGCAAAACATATGACACAATGTATGAAACTGTGCATATACACAGTGAACTACATGATGAATATGTAAGCAAACTGAATGACAGCAAGAATATGAATGTAAGTGATAATGTGTACACATGAATGCCATCAAATGTATAAAATCAAATGCAAGACAACATACATGAATGATGCAATGCAAACAGCATATCGAAAATGCTCAGGGATGAACAGAAAGATGGCCAGAGTCGAAGCCGACCAGAAATTCATGCATCAAGCCGCAAGTCAATTAAGTTTATCAGCAAATTCCAAGGAAAGCCAAGGATGCAAGTTCGAATAAATTCAAGTCAAAGCCCGAGATCCACGAAATCAAAAATGGGCGAAGTAAAAGCAAAAAATCAACACCGTGATGAACATGATAGCAATTCAAAACCGTGTCAACCTAGTAACACGAATTTATACGAATTTGATTTAGTCAGTGAAATCACAAGCATCCAAGCAATGATCAAATGGCCGAAACATAATGTTGAAGAAATCAGACGAACGCAAACTAGGGATTCAAATCCTACATAAACCATTCATCATCGGCAAATTCAATCCATCGAGTTCGAGTACAAAAATCATAAAAGCACAAAAGGTGAAAATTACATACCGAAGCAAACAGTGAACTTGATCAAATAGAAGCGGCCAAGAGCGAACAAACGAGAACGAAGCACACGAATAACCACTGTATCGATCAACAAAAAGGCGCAGCTTCAATAGCCCTTTGGAACGGAGAAATCAAGCCACCATTTTCACAAGAAACAAAGCAAAGAGGATCGGGTCAAAATAAAAAAAAGGGCCGACCTCTTCTATTTTAAAGAGCTTTCTCTTTTATTATAAAGGGCTTTTAATTTCTTAATTAGGGTTATTTTAACTTTAATTTTTTTTTAATTTGTATTTCAATTTTAAACCGTTGTAATTTCTAGTTATGTGACTAGGGGACAAACTACGTGGCGTAGTTTGAGAATTCGCAACTCAGTGACTAAGTTGTGGCAGGGTTTTGAGTGTAGACTTAGGTTAGTCAGTAGCGGGTGTCACGAGTTTACGTGTGTAAGCGTGTGAATACTTAATTTCTAGTAGAAACCTTGGGGGAAACATGTAGGCAGGATTTTGCCGAAGCTGGGTAAATTCTGTGTCGTTCTATTTCTGCATTTATTATTATATGTGCTGTTATTATTCTGTGATCTGCGTTGAAATTATTTTACAAGCTTCCGCAATTAATTTTTATAATTAATACTATCACCCTATTCACCCCCCCCCCTCTAAGGTGAAATCGATCCTGCAGATAGTTCCCTTGTTGAAAACCAACAAGGAGAGAGCCCATAGGCCATGAAAGGATATTTGAAAAATATTGCATATTTCATAAGCGGGATGGGCATAACACAAATGATCATAGAACCCTACGCAATCTGAATGAGGAACAGGTCTGAAACAACCAATTGCAGCAATTTGTAAGAAATCGAGCTGCGGTGGAGGAACAAGAGCAGCCATCATCTGCAATGAATGGAAATGGCCATGGATCGAGGTCGAAGATAGTCATCACATGATCGGGATGAACGGGAGCCGAATTCGATTCCCGCACTTTGTTTTTTCATTTTTTCTTGAATTTTTCTTTTCGTGTTAATTAATAAAGATAAAATCCACTTATACGTGCCCGGGATCCCAAACGGTCCCAAGGCATGCTCTAAGTAGGATGCTTGAGATGACTACTTAGGAATGTAATAATCTTAGACCACTTATACACGTATGAGACCTAGATTGGTTTCTAGACACGATCTGAGTCGGATGTCCGAGATGAATGCTTAATATTTTTGCTTGTTTTGTTTGATTGGAATATTTAGATTTTTGAAAAATCATATTAAATGTGATGGATGAAGTAGATTGCTTTAAAGTCTCATTTGTAGAGACGGGAGATGGAACGTAGTGCAAGGTGCAAGTCCCCATGGCGGAGAGCAAGCGGATGGATTTGTAGGATAATGATTACTTTAATCATGTCCATGGAGGAGGGACCAGAGTGCAAGAAATAAGTCACCTTGTCAGAGCATGAGCATATGGGCTTCCTTGTCGTTGATGTTGAATATGCGCTTATATGATTTTTGTTTGATGATAATAAACATATATATATTCGTTTAAATGTATTTGTTAATATACTATTTTATTTTTCATAGATTGAATAAATATTTGCTGAATAAAATTAAATACACAGAATTTGAATTCAAACAGAAATTTTATTCAAACAAACATTTATTACATTTTTGAATAGTACAAATTCAAGCTCTCACTATACATATACAATTTTGTTTACAATACATCACAATTTCATATTTACATAAATTCCTCACTACATATCACTCACACTCGTAGTTCATCTTCAACTTCATTCCAGTTAGAATCCAGCATCTAAGCAATCTGCAAAAATATTCACTAACGCAGTAAAATTGAAAAAGAAATATTTTTGCAATATAAAATAAAAGATGGATTTTGAAAATGTTATTTGCCTCAGTTATTTAGGTTGTTCGTCATCATTTACATTTGAATTCATCATACATGAACAATGTGACATGCACAGTGTATCACTGTACATGCCACAAGGTCATGCACACCGATATACACTTGATAATGTTACAGGGACAGGTGAGCACAAGGTCAAACCCAAAATAAAAGGATGGGTTCGACTCAGGTGCAATATAAATAAAATCACGACACGAGCACAAGGTAAGACCCGAGTTTTGAAACTGGATTCAACTCAAGTGAAATTTCAAAAATCAGCATGAAATGATCAAGAACCAAACAAAGACCAGAAGTACAAAATGACCACCAAGTATGCTAAAACAAAATCAGGCTCAAACCAGAACAAATATCACTCCAACTGATCAAAGCCAAAGTAGATAACCAAATCTGAAGTCAGTAATGCAACAGTGACATGCACATTAACCAAACAACAAAGGGTCAAGATACAATCAAACAAGAACTCAAGTCTAGACCAAACGCCATCATATGTTCATGAGCAAACAAGTGCATAAATGTACACAATCGAGGCAAAGAAGAATGAACATAACCAACAATGTACTCCAGACCAATATCAAAGACTCAACAAGCTGCATATACGCACAATGAAATCCAACGCTCAACATCATGCAAATGAACTCAGTAGCAAATCAAACACATGAAGCAAAATACTACCAGATCGAACATTGTACAACATCAACATCTACAACATGGTCAGACACACATACTTCAATGATCAGTTCAAGTCAGACCAACCAGAAATGAAACACTGCAACTCAAAGAGCATCAACAATGCAACACTTCAATGAGCTACATACAGTGATGCAATTATAATGCAACAATACCAAAATAACAATGAACCAGTGGAAATAAACATAGTGCATGCTACAACAACAAAGACCAAGGCTATCAAATACACCTGGTCTGACCACACATCAAATATGCAGTAGCAAAGCAATCACCAAACAACACAATGCAAATGAATCCGACAAAGTACGTACACAAGTAACCGAACAACAACAAGCACAGACACATATGTATATGAAGTACACAAGTGCAACAAGCAGCAGTGTGCAAGTGCAGACCACAAAGACAAATGCACATGTCAACAGCACATGAAGGCAACATGAAGCATGTCAAGCTCAATACAACCCAGTATCAACTATATTTGGAGTGAATGCAAGACAGTGGTCGAAGCAATATCAAATGCTACCATGGAATCACATGAACAAGTTCAAACAATATAAAGAACCAAAGTCACAGTGAACAAAGCAAGATCACAGTGAAATCAACATCATCAGAAAAGGTCAAAGCAGAGGACAAGGATGAACTCGAGATTATCTATATGCAATGTAGACTATATTTGAAGCCAGAAGAAATGTAAATGCAGACCAAAGAATCAACGTCGTCAAATGAAATCAAGTATGTATAAAAATGGAAAAAGTCAAAAATCAAATCCAAGTAAAATAGGAAAGTTTCTGCTGTATCGATCAAGGAAAAATCGAACGCCTCAAAGTAAAGACCGTGTGAATCAAGGAAGTAAAAAATATCACAACCTGAGAAAGGAAAGTGATACGAACAAATTCTAGGGTCTCGGAAACCATATAAATATTCACCCAAGTTCATCATCGGCTGTGTGGAGCTAACAAGAACAATCAGATTAAATCCTGACAAAGCAAAAGGTACAAACAACGTACCAAAGGTAATTCGCAATCTCGAGGCAAGCAGTCGATCATCAGAGAAGCAAAAAGCAACACACTCGATCGAGCAAGGCAACACGCAAACTAGAGAATCGATCAAGACAGGCGATCTGAGAAAGCCCTAATTTTGTTTTCAGAGCAACAAAGACAGAGCCGCATTTTTCTCTCAGAGAAATTGAATAAGGAACAGGCGGTAATGATAAAAGAAAAAGGGGTGGCCTTGTTAAAAAATGGATTAGGGTTTTTAAGAGTTTAATCCTTATTTTAATATAAGGATGCTTTATTTTCTTTTGGGTCAGGTTGTTTTGTTTAAGGGCAAAAATTTGTACTCAAGTTTTTATTTATGTTTTGCTGTTATTTTTTTTCTGTACTTTTCGAATCAAATCTAGGTAAATCACCACCTAGGATTTAGGTTGTGTCAGACTGTCTAGTTAGGATTAGTTCAGTAAGCAGGGTTTGCAAGTTTGCAAAACTCTATAGGCGGTAGCAGGGTTTGCGAGTCTGTTAGAGTGTTTGTAAGCAGGAGACTGTTTAATTGTAATAGAAATCAGGGAATGCAGCAGTAGGCAGGGGTTGCCGAAGCTGGGTAAATTTTGTATGTGATTTACTTTTCAGCATATTTACTTCTCTGTAGTTTTTTTTTGTGCTTAATTCGAGAAAATTTGCTATAACCCTATTCACCCCCCTCTAGGGTTAATCTAGATCCTACAAGTGGTATCAAAGCGCGGTATTTTTTTTAACTCTAGAGTCATGAATCCACCAAATAATGCTTTTTCTGAAGGGCAATCTATTGCTAGGCCATCCATGTTTAATGGGAATGATTATGCTTATTGGAAAGTTAGGATGGGTATTTATCTTAGTTCTATTGATTATGATGTTTGGGACATTATTGAAACTGGCTATAAATCTCCCACTATAATTATTGGTGATACTGAGATTCTTAAACCTAAGGATAGGTGGGATGTTAACGACAAGAAATAAAAAACTACAAATGCTAAATCCATGAATGTTTTGATCTGTGCTCTTGATAAGACTGAATTTAATAGAATTTCTCATTATAAAACTGCACAGGAAATTTGGCATACCTTGGAGGTGACACATGAAGGAACTTCTCAAGTCAAGGAATCTCGTCCAGCCCTATTCAGTAATGAATACGAGAACTTTGTTATGGACAAAGGCGAGAGCATAAAGGACATGTTTGGACACTTTTCAACTTTGGTGTGCAGTGCTAGAGCGCTTGGGAAGGTATTCACTGAGGTAGAGCTTGTGAGGAAGGTGCTACGAGTCTTACCGATGAGCTTTGAGGCAAAAGTCACGGCAATACAAGAATCGAAAGATCTGAGTAAACTAAGCATGGAGGAGTTGATCGGCAACTTGATGACATATGAGCTTGAGCTAAAAGCAAAGGAGGAACGCAACAACTCCGAATCAAAGAAGAAGACGATTGCCTTAAAGAGCAAAGAAGAAAGCGATGAAGAAGAAGAAGATCCAATTGAAAAGCTTACAATGGCTGTCAATAATCTTAGAAAATGGTCAAGATTCAGGCCACGCAAGAAGAAAACAAGTGGTAATAGGTCAAAAGATTCTGACAATTCCGATAAAGAATTGACGTGCTTTAACTGCAAGAAGCCTGGCCACTTCAAACAAAAATGCCCACTTCTCAAAAACAACAAAGGAAAGAAAAAGAAGAAGAAGGCCTTTGCAGTGACTTGGGATGATGAAGAGGGAGAAGAAGTTTCGAATAATAGCTCAGAGAAGGCTAACTTGTGCCTTATGGCAAAATCAGGTTCAGAAGCAAGCTCAGAGCAATCTAGTGAGGTAGGTGACTATTCTTATAAAGAACTTGTTTTGATTTGTAGTGATCTTACTAAAACAGTTGATACCCTTGAATCTAAAATTGAAAAACTGAAATCTGATAGGAGAGAACTTGTCCATGAAAATTCTAGGTTGGAAACTGAACTTGAAAATATTCAAAATCTACTGTAAAAAATGTAAAATTTTAGATTCAGAATTATCAAGACTTAAGAATAGCTTGGAGAATCTTGAAAAAGAAAACTTGAGTCTTAAGGAAACCATTGACACTAGGAAAAAGGATTTTATAAATAGATGCACCTCACTTGTAACTGAAAACACAACACTAAAAACCGAAGTCCAAAATCTTGAGAAATCTCTGAATAACTTTTCAAGAGGAGAAAAATCATTCAACGTGTTATTGGGAAATCAAATTTTTGCTAACAACAGAAAATGACTAGGCTTTGGGAAAACACAAGCCGATAATAATGCAAAAGGTAAGAGTGTCTTTGCTAGATGTGAAATAATTGGACATCGTGTTGAAAATTGTAGTCATAGGAACAAGAACACAAAATTTATACAATTTTGGGCTCCTAAGAATTCTACAAACAAATTTCATGTCTATTGGAACAAGAATGTAAGGACAAAACAAACCTGGGTGTCGAAAGGAACATATATAAATAGTTTTGGGTCTCCTCAAAATTATCTTTCAAAATATTCTTCCACTAACAATCATGGACCTATAAAAACAAATAGGTCACAAAAAACTTTTCCCGTGTAGGTGTGGTGGCAGGCTAAGGAACAACAACAGTGGTCTCTGGATTTTTGGCTGTTCCAGAAACACAACGGGAGACAAAGCAAAGTTCCTTAGCCTATTATAAAGGTGACAGAATCACAATGGATAACAACAAAAAATATCGTAAAGGTAAAATGGGTAATGGTATATCTATTTGAACGATATATTAAATGTGATGATCTGCACCATAGCTTGAATTAAAATCAGCCAATATTGAGATGGTGAAGAGATGATGATTTTAATTCTGACTTGTTCAACATAGTTGGCTAATTATATTTATGCCAAAAACACTATAAAATTCTATAAATTTTTTGACTATATTAGGTTGGATCAAAAATAGTGTTTTGTTTGATATTAATACATTTGGTTATAATTTGGCTAACTCTATATTCACGTTTTTTTGATTATTTACACGGCTTCAATTCAAATTCAAAGAATGTCATTTAAATTGTTGTTAAAATTGAGTTTAAAATTTTTGATGCACACTTCATGGTTTGGTCGATCAAATTCAATTAATGATAATTTTTGAGTGAGAAAGAAATTCAGATGCAGATTACACTGGTAATCTAGTTGGTAGAAAAATTACTAGTTGAACGTGATTTTTGAGACATTTAGTAACTGCATCGTTTTTCAAAGAAAATATCTGCATATTTTTCATTTCAAATAATTTTCAAATAGCAGAAAATTTTCTCATATAACCCCCTCGAGAAAATCATTTTTAATCATAATTTCAGATTAGTCATTGTGAAAAATTGATTTCATAATTATCTTTGAATTTGATTTAAATGACAATTTTAACTAGTCTAACTCCCTAATAATTATCGAAAAGATAAATAGTGATTGAAAAAAGTGATGAGTGTTGATATTTTTCATACATTACTCAAGATGGTATATTTTAGAAAAATTTCTTTAGAAATTCAAACAAGAGTTATAAAACTTTTTGTTGGGTAAAGATTCCATAACCATTTCTATGTCTATCATATTTCTATCAACCATCGCTCATCAAAAATTCAATATAGTTTGTCGATATGTGGTATTTTAAACAGGAATCATTCATTTTTCATTTTATAAAACAAAATAAAATCCAAAGTATTCACTCTCATTTAAAAGTCCTCACGGTTATGCATGAGTGAATTACTTGGAATTTATTATGTGCTTCCATGCTCATTTAAAAGTCCTTACGGTTATGCATGTATGGAACGCATATCAAAATTGATTTATTAAATAAACAAGTTGATTCTAATCCCATTTAAAAGTCCTCATGGTTATACGTGATTAGAAGATACTTGGATTCATTTTTAAAATTAAATTGGAATACTACTAATCTCATTTAAAAGTCCTAACAGTTATGCATATTAGTAGATATTCAAATTCCTGATATAAGTGTACCACAAACAGATACAACTGTATGGTTTTATATGATGACATCAGTTCCATTACTTCTAAAAGTGGAATATGCGCCTAACGAGGGTAGTTATGATTTTTGTTTGATTTTTTTTATTGAAATTAAATATTTATATTCAATTGAGTTTTAATGTTGAATTAATATCGATCACTTTATCTCTATTTTCTCTAACACTATTATTCTTTTGCTGATAACAAAAGGGGGAGAGAAAAGTTAAGATTTTGTCAAATAAAATCAAGCAAAGGTCAAATAATTTTTCTATTTGCATCTAGGCTCATTTTCATATTTTTATTTGTATGCATATATGTAGGGGGAGCTTTGTGTAGAGAGGAAGCATTTAAATAGGGGAGCAATTAGAGCATATGAATGATCAAATACATTTAACATATTCAAAATCTTAAATATATGTTTGTTATCATCAAAAGGGGGAGATTGTTGAATATGCTCTTATATGATTTTTGTTTGATGATAATAAACATATATACATTCGTTTAAATGTATTTGTTAATGTACTATTTTGTTTTTCATAGATTAAATAAATATTTTCTGAATAAAATTAAATACAAAGAATTTGAATTCAAACAGAAATTTTATTCAAACAAATATTTATTACATTTTTGAATAGTACAAATTCAAGCTCTCACTATACATATACAATTTTGTTTACAATACATCACAATTTCATATTTGCATAAATTCCTCACTACATATCACTCACACTCGCAATTCATCTTCAACTTCATTCTACTTAGAATCCAGCATCTGAGCAATCTGCAAAAATATTCACTAACGCAGTAAAATTGAAAAATAAATATTTTTGCAATATAAAATAAAAGATGGATTTTGAAAATATTATTCGCCTCAGCTATTTGGGTTGTTCGTCATCATTTACATTTGAATTCATCATACACGAACAATGTGACATGCACAGTGTATCACTGTACATGCCACAAGGCCGTGCGCATCGATATACACTTGATAATGTTACGGGGACAGGTGAGCACAAGGTCAAACCCAAAATAAAAGGACGGGTTCAACTCAGGTGCAATATAAATAAAATCACGACACGAGCACAAGGTCAGACCCGAGTTTTGAAACTGGATTCAACGCAAGTGAAATTTCAAAAATCAACATGAAATGATCAAGAACCAAACAAAGACCAGAAGTTCAAAATGACCACCAAGTATGCTAAAACAAAATCAGGCTCAAACCAGAACAAATGTCACTCCAACTGATCAAAGCCAAAGTAGATAACCAAATCTGAAGTCAGTAATGCAACAGTGACATGCACATCAACCAAACAACAAAGGGTCAAGATACAATCAAACAAGAACTCAAGTCTAGACCAAACGCCATCATATGTTCATGAGCGAACAAGTGCACAAATGCACACAATGCAGGCAAAGCAGAATGAACATAACCAACAATATACTCCAGACCAATATCAAAGACTCAACAAGCTGCATATATGCACAATGAAATCCAATTCTCAACATCATGCAAATGAACTCAGTAGCAAATCAAACACATGAAGCAAAATACTGTCTGATCGAACATTGTAAAACATCAACATCTACAACATGGTCAGACACACATACTTCAATGATCAGTTCAAGTCAGACCAACCAGAAATGAAACATTGCAACTCAAAGAGCATCAATAATGCAACACTTCAATGAGCTACATACAGCGATGCAACTATAATACAACAATACCAAAATAACAATGAACCAGTGGAAATAAACAGAGTGCATGCTACAACAACAAAGACCAAGGCTATCAAATACACCTGGTCTGACCACACATCAAATATGCAGTAGCAAAGCAATCACCAAACAACACAATGCAAATGAATTCGACAAATTATGTACACAAGTAACAAAACTACAGCAAGCACAGACACACATGTATATGAAGTACACAAGTGCAACAAGCAGCAGTGTGCAAGTGCAGACCACAAAGACAAATGCACATGTCAACAGCACATGAAGGCAACATGAAGCATGTCAAACTCAATACCACCCAGTATCAACAATATTTGGAGCGAATGCAAGACAGTGGTCGAAGCAATATCAAATGCTACCATGGAATCACATGAAAAAGTTCGAATAATATAAAGAACCAAAGTCACAGTGAACAAAGCAAGATCACAGTGAAATCAACATCATCAGAAAAGGTCAAAGCCGAAGACAGGGATGAACTCGAGATTATCTATATGCAATGTAGACTATATTTGAAGCCAGAAGAAATGTAAATGCAGACCAAAGAATCAACGTCGTCAAATGAAATCAAGTATGTATAAAAATGGAAAAAGTCAAAAATCAAATCGAAGTAAAATAGGAAAGTTTCTACCGTATCGATCAAGGAAAAATCGAACGCCTCAAAGTAAAGACCATGTGAATCAAGGAAGTAAAAAATATCACAACCTGAGAAAGGAAAGTTATACGAACAAATTCTAGGGTCTCGGAAACCATATAGATATTCACCCAAGTTCATCATCGGCTGTGTGGAGCTAACAAGAACAATCAGATTAAATCCTGACAAAGCAAAAGATACGAACAACGTACCAACGGTAATTCGCAATCTCGAGGCAAGCAGTCGATCATCAGAGAAGCAAAGAGCAACACACTCGATCGAGCAAGGCAACACGCAAACCAGAGAATCGATCAAGACAGACGATCTGAGAAAGCCCTAATTTTGTTTTCAAAGCAACAAAGACAGAGCCGCATTTTTCTCTCAAAGAAATTGAAGAAGGAACAGGCGATAATAATAAAAAAAAAAGGGGCGACCTTGTTAAAAAAGGGATTAGGGTTTTTAAGAGTTTAATCCTTATTTTAATATAAGGGTGCTTTATTTTCTTTTGGGTCAGGTTGTTTGTTTAAGGGCAAAAATTTGTACTCAAGTTTTTATTTATTTTTTGCTCTTATTTTTTTTCTGTACTTTTCGAATCAAATCTTGGTAAATCACCACCTTGGATTTAGGTTTGTGTCAGATTGTCTAGTTAGGATTAGTTCAGTAAACAGGGTTTGCAAGTTTGCAAAACTCTATAGGCGGTAGCAGGGTTTGCGAGTCTGTTAGAGTGTTTGTGAGCGGGAGACTGTTTAATTATAATAGAAATCTGGGAATGCAGCAGTAAGCAGGGGTTGCCGAAGCTGGGTAAATTTTGTGTGTGATTTACTTTTCATCATATTTACTTCTCTGCAGTTTGTTTTTGTGTTTAATTCGAGAAAATTTTCTATAACCCTATTCACCCCCCCTCTAGGGTTAATCTAGATCCTACAGTTGAGTCCTCTCGTCGGAAAGCAACCGGATTAGGCTCGGCAAGGGTCCGGAGTAACCATGGATTTGATTATCGACCTTGAATGATCATGGGTTTGATTAGTGCTCTGGAGAGACCATAGATTTAAACAACGGCAATGAACGACCATGGATTTGATTACCGACCCTAAACGGTCATGGAATTGATTAATAATTCACAGATATCGTCCCCTCAACTTAAACGGTAAACGATTTAGAGAATCGTCCTCTCGGCTTAAACAACAAACGATTTTAGAGAGATCGTCCCTATAGCTTAATCATTGAACGATCCGAAGGGATTTCACATTAAACTAAATATAAACAATATGGAGTGATCATGCATTAAATTGAATATTCGAAATGAATTTTAGTATATAATATGTTAGGGTTTGGATATTGTGATCGATTTGGGCATTTTTAGGCCAAGAACCACTTTACATCCAAAAACTCAAATACTAGTTATAAATATAAGTTTTCCTTAACAACAGAGGCTATCCGATCAATTTATTATATCTAATCCTAAAATCCTCCTTCGTTACATCTTAATGGAAGATAATTTTCTCTTATTATAAATTATTCTAGAAATTGACACTGTGTAAACCCTATCGAATTATATATAAAACTATTCATCTCGATGAGGCAAAGAGATGGAAATAATTCATTTTCTGATATGGTGTTCAAATTGACTTAAAATCATGATCGACGAGAAATAATTTCATGATCACTTAAAGAAGTTAAAGACACTATAGATCTTAAGGAGAGGAGTGCAAAGGTGGTTGGATTGTACCTTAATTTAGCATGATTTGGCTGAAATTAGGCAAGAAAGAATGTAAGGTAGCGAGGGTGTTCAGAGGTGATCGAAGGGTGGTGGCAAGGAGGCTTGGGTGGTGGGGAGTGTAACGATGTGGTCGGCTTTGGGAATGGTGGCCCATAATGAGCACCTAGGGACGGTAAATGTAAGGAGGAGGGAGTATGTTGGGGTTCAACTTACTATAGTCATGAGAAAAAATTTCATTTTAGCCTCAGTGTTTTAGTCATTTACATCAACCTTATATCTTCTAACTGGGATAGCTTTTGCATAGGATCACCATTTTATGCTCAGTTTATTACGTGCTGGGTTTGCGGAGAGATTCTCGACATTTTTCCATGTGATTTGATTATTCTTGAGACTATTTGTGGAAGTGACTTAACTAGATTCAAAGAACGTAAGTGTTTATATTTTAAAATATTAAATGGATATTTATTGATATAATTATACCCGTTGAGATATAACTATATTCTTTTTTATCATTGTTTGGATGTCTTGGCGATTGTATGTTTTGATTTGACTATCCATCTATTATATTGTTACATTGTTAGACGATTGATAAAGTGTGGTAATTGGTTATTCTTTAGGAGAAGATAATTTATCTATTTGAGAATAAGTGTAAAACGAGTATATATGGACTAATGGGATTGCTTTTAAATTTTGGATAATATTAAAAATAATTATAATTGATAATTTATACTAAAATCAATGTCTAAATTTTAATATAGTTATTATGTAGGAATTTTTAAAGAAATTCATAAATAATAAAGAAAAGCCTATTTCAAAGCGATTTTAAGAAAGTTATTATTATTTAGAATGTAAAATGAGATTTGATAAATGATAATACCTTTTATGGTAAACTATTGTTGTTGTTGTTATTATTATTATTATTATTATTATTATTATGTTTTACAGTGATAATTAAATACATCAGAATTTGAAGATCAATTGACATTGTTCGAGACAAAAAGAGATACCGAGCTTTCTAGAAATTTAAATGAGTATTATTACTTCATTAGGGTAAATAATAAGATGTTTGCATTTACGAGTATTATTAAGAAATAATATTATTTAAAGAAATTAGAGATGTTTGGATGAATAATAAAGAGATATTTTCAAAATATAATTTTGAGTTAAATTATTATTATTTCCAAGATAAATAATAATACACTCTGTGTATTTTCAAATGAAACATATATTTTTAAAATTAATAATTTAGACTATCATTAACATTTGGGTTGAAAGGAATAAAGTGTTTTGAAGGCTGGTATTTATAGAAAAGTCGCCATTTTAAGAAAAATAATAATAATATGCTTTGAGATGGTTTTGTAATAATAATAATTATTATTGAGAAAATAGTAATACATTGCTTCCAAGGTATTTAAAGTGAATTAATATTATTGCGGGTAATTAACTATAAAGTGACCGTCGGGTATGTGAAGTAAAATATTATTATTTTATAGTCAGTAAAAAGATAATAAAATGCAGTTGGAAGCTGCTGTACAATGTGAATATTTAGATGTTAAAAGGCCAAATGTGAATGGTTATGTAATAATGATGAGCCTACAACATATTTTTACACCAAAATGTCAACTAAAAGACACAGAAATGTTTGGAACCCGGAGATGAAGGTGAATGGAGTAAGGTGTAGTGATGCGAATGAGTTTGGAAAAGGTGCGGTAACCCACTTCAAGAAACTGTACAATTCTAAGTCCACATACTATCTTCTAAATATAATATATAAAAAGATAATTACATACTATGGTAGAATCTTTCTTAATTATGATATAGATGAAAATGAAGTTAAGGAGGCGATTTTTCAAGTTAAAGATGGCACAATGGCTGATCCTGATGGCTTTAACGTAAAATTTTATAAGATTCACTATAGCAAGCTTAAGAATGATATATTACATGTTGCTCATGAGGTTTTTAACTAAGGAAAATTATTTACAGAAAGTAATCAAATATTGATTTTCCTGATCCCAAAGGTAGAGAGCAATTGGCTATACAAGATTTTAGACCAATTTTGTACAGTGATTTCCAATACAAAATTATAGCCAAGATGTCGAGCAACTGCCTTAGCCTTTTCATCGATGTTCTTATTTCTGGTAAACAGTGTGCATTCATACAACAGAATGCACTTCTTCATTCTGAACCACATTTGCATTTCCAGATTGTGCTTTATTCTGTTTTGGAGGAGCCCTGCACTCTCGTTTGTAATGGCCAAGTTTGCCGCAGTTGTAGCAAGCCCTGTTCTTCTTATCTTTTGGATTAGAATTGGCTTCAGACTTTCTTTTCTTATTTGGCTTAAAGTTCTGATTTTGACCTTTCTTCCTCTTTTTTCCAGAATTCACATTGTTCGCGTTGTTTGGTGGAAAAACACCATCGCGAATTCTATTCTCCTCTCCAATCCGTATGTGTTTTCCAATCCTTTCCAACGTGAGTTCTTCAGTCATGTGTAGGAGCTTTTTACGATAATTATTCCAACTAGGTGGAAGTTTAGCAATGATAGCCCCCACTTGAATCGATTCTGGAATTTGCACTTTTAAATCGGCAAGTTTTCGGACCAGATGACCAGAACTTGTAAATCATGCATCTGGTCCATAACAGAGATATCGTCTTTCATTTCAAATTCAAAATATTGCAAAGTAAGAAACTTATCTGTTCCAACTTTCTCGGTTTTGTATTTTGCTTCCAGTGCATCCCAAATTTCTTTAGGTGATTTCAGCGGAGTGTAGAGATCATACAAATGATCTGATAGCGTGTTAAGTATGTGGCCTCGGCATAGCAGTTCATCTTCCTCGCATTTCATCCTCTGTTTATTCAGTTCGTAGGTATCTTTATCTGTCGGAGGAGGAATTGGTGGAAGATTCTCATCCAGAACATATGAGACTTTGAGAGTGGTGAGAAGAAACTTCATCTTGTCCTGCCATCTCGTGAAATTGGTTCCGTCCATTCTGTCCAGCCTGACGAAGTCCTGGTTCATGATTTTGAATGTTGATTCTGCACCGTTTTCCATTGCTGATATTGCTTTAAGAATGTTGATGAATGTTGTGCAGAGTATGGTTGAAGCGTATGGTTTTGAGGCACGTAATCGCTGTCCTTAAAGCAATATCTGCCCCTACTACAGTCGAGTTTGCTAACAGGGTAGAATGCAGATTGCTTCTCAGGATACAACAAAACAAGAACTCAGAGGCGTAGCAATGCCTGTGAGTTCAGCGGGATGTTTTTATTGGTTGCAGAATAAAACAGAGCGTGTATGGAGAGAATCAGGAAGGAAGAAGATGTCTGGACTGGTCTGGGTTGATGGCTATATATAGCAGGTGAACAGGTGCGACCGTTTAAACAGACGCGTCCATCTGTTTAAAAAAAATGACTGTTGCCAACAGTCACACTTTTCCGTACGGTCACGCATGCGCCCACGTGCCCCAAGTGCCCAATTGCCCATCTTTGACCCATAATAATAATGCATAGGCCCAAGCCTACATACCCAAGCCCCCATGCAATTATATTCAAGCCCATATCAATTTAATTCACAATATCCTAAGCCAACCATTCCAATATACCTAGGAATAGTAAGCAAAAATTTGGTGATGTGGGACTAATTGCTTCCCTTTTAAAACAATCTCCCTCAACAATCCCCCACTAGATTGTTTTATCGACGATGTTCAGTCTTATTTTAGTTTGAGATTACGCATCATATGTGGTATCTATTCGATTAAACCACACATTAGTGTTAATATCTCAGGACTTTGAAGAAGAGCTGGGTGGTCTTAACTTAAACCGAGTCTCCTATGAGTTATAAAGTCGGAAATATTACACACGCAATTTCAATTTACCAATAAATTTCCCAACCTGTGAGCATCGTTATGGCCATGTGCTCCATCCCAGCTTAATGAACTTTTACAAGAGCAAACCCTATAAACTCTTACTTAGAAGCGGCACCACTTCCAAGTTCATAAAGGTAAAGTTCTTTTCCATTTCAATGTCTCTGTTGCTAGACCAATTAGAACTTTATTAAGAGTTATTCAACTCAGCCTCTTCATTCCTGTAACAGTTTTCACTAATTTGACTTAGTGCCTTTCCAATCATATGATAGTTTGTTATTACCCATTAAACCTTAAAATTAAGCTAATTAATATTAAAGTTGGGTTTCCGCTATCATTGATTAATACAGGGTTTAAGTCACATTCCGACTGATGTGGATCTTACCATTTCTCTAGTTAGAGCTTTTGTGAATGGGTCTGCCAAATTATTGCTGGATCTTATGTCGACAATAGTAATTATTCCATCATTTATTATTTGTCTTACATATTCATGTCTAAGGCTTATATGTCTTGATTTCCCATTGTATATGTTACTATATGCTCTTGACATAGTAGCTTGACTATCGCATCGTAATAATATAGCTGGCATTGGCTTCGGCCATAGCTTGATATCCAGTAACATATTAGCCATTCTGCCTCCTTCCCGGCGGCAGCAAGTGCTATAAATTCTGATTCCATTATGGAGTGCGAAATGCAGGTTTGTTTCTTTGATGCCCAAGAAATAGCACCTCCACCTAATGTGAAAATCAAACCCGAGGTAGATTTATTATCACCAGCGCTAGTTATCCAACTTGCATCAGTATACCCTTCTAATACACATGGAAATCCATTGTAAACAAGTCCTAGATTACTGGTTCTTTTGAGATAACCAAGTAATCTTTCAATTGCTTTCCAATGATCTATACCAGGATTGCTGGTATATCGTGCAAGTTTGCATATTGCATATGCTATGTCAGGTCTTGTACAATGCATTGCATACATTACACTTCCAATAGCGCTTGCGTATTCGAGTTGAATAATACATCTCTCTTCATTTTTATTGAGATTGATACTCGAGTCTATTGGGGTACTTGCATCCTTAATTTTTAGATGTCCAAACTTCTGAAGCACTTTTTGAATATAATGTGATTGACTTAGTGCATAGCCCCCACTAACTTTACTAACTTTTATACCCAGAATTGTATCAACTTCATTCAAATCTTTCATTTTAAATTTTGAAGTTAAATAATTCTTGGTGTCTTGTATCCCTTTCATGTTAGTACCGAATATTAATAAATCATCTACATATAAACAAATGATTACTCCATATTCCTTTGTGAATTTGGAGTAGATACATTTGTCGGCATTGTTATATGTAAAACCATTTTGGAGTATAATTGAGTCAAATTTTTCGTGCCACTATTTTGGTGCCTGTTTTAATCCGTATAACGATTTTGTTAGTTTGCAAACTTTTCTTTCATTTCCAGGTAGGATAAAACCCTCTGGTTGTTCCATGTAAACTTCTTCATTAAGTTCACCATTAAGGAAGGCCGTTTTGACATCCATTTGGTGGATATGCAACTGATAGATTGACGCTAATGCTATTAGTACTCGAATTGATGTAATTCGTGCAACCGGAGCATAAGTGTCAAAGAAATCAATTCCTTCCTTTTGCCAAAAACCCTTGGCTACTAATCTAGCTTTGAAAGTTTGCATGCTACCATCGTTATTAAGTTTTCTTCGAAACACCCATTTGCAAGCAATAGGTTTTGACCCTTGAGGCAAGTCTACCAAGACCCAAGTATTGTTTGATAAAATTGAATTCATTTCATCATTAATTGCCTCCTTCCAAAAAGCAGAATCTCTAGAAGTTATAGCTTCTTTGTATGTTTTTGGATCATCCTCTATATTTAGTACAATAGGAATTTTGTTAGTAACTTCATCTCGGGTTCCTTCTACAAGAAACGTTATAGCTTGAGACGATATAAAATCTGGACCAAAATATTTCTCTTTCCTGATTCTTTGTGTCCTTCTCATTTCTGTTTGTTCTTTTGTTATTTTCCTTTTATTACTAGTAGAAGGTGTAGAAACATCCAGTGGTGTTTAGGTGGTGTTGGGATTTAATGGTTGATTTGTGGTTGAATCATCCTTGAATTTATTTTCAATAAACTCAACATCCCTTGATTCAACAATTGTGTTTGAGGATAAATCTAGTAGTCTGTATGCTTTAGAGTTTTCAGCATATCCTACAAACAAACTTTTCAATGCTCTTGGACCTAATTTAGTCCGCCTTGGATCAGTCACCCTATAGAAAGCAATACACCCCCACACCTTTAGATACCGTAGATTAGGTTTTCGACCATTCCATAGTTCATAAGGAGAAACTTTAGTTTTCCTTGAAGTGATTCTATTATGCAAATGACATGCAGACAACAATGCTTCCCTCCACAAATTAAGTGGTAATTTAGCATTTAATAACATAGAATTTACCATATCAACCAGAGATCTATTTTTTCTTTCAGCCAACCCATTTTGTTGTGGCGTGTATGGTGCAGTATGCTGATGAATAATTCCATGTTCTTCGCAGCAGTTAGAAAATTCAGCGGAGAAGTATTCTCCTCCTCTATCACTACGTAGGACCTTTATTTTCCTACCCTTCTGATTTTCAACTTCTGTTTTATAGCGCTTGAACATGTCAAAAGCTTCATCTTTATTTCTGAGTAAATACACACATGTGTATTTAGAAAAATCATCAATAAAGGTAATGAAATACCTTTTTCCACCTCTGGTTAAAACTCCATTTAATTCACATATATCGGAATGAATTAAATCCAAAAGTTCCGAATTTCTTTCAACACTTGGGAATGGTTTCTTTCTAATCTTGGCTTGTATACATATTTCGCATTTATCATGTTTATCATTAGTAACAGAAATAAGACCATGTTTTGCCATATACTTTAAAGATTTATAGTTTAAATGCCCTAAACGTGCATGCCATAAAGGTAAAGAATCAATAATATAAGCAGAACATTCTTTTATTTCATTAATACCGAGTTTGAACATCTCATTACATGCATAACCTTTATCCACAAACATGCCATTTTTGGACAGAATTAAACTATTAGCTTCTAAGACAAATTTGACACCGCTTTTGCATAAGATTGATGCAGAGACAAGGTTCTTTTTGATATCAGGAACATGCAGCACATTCGTGAGTGTAATCTTCTTATTAGAAGTAAATTGAATCTCGACGGTTCCTTTTCCTAGAACTTTTGCTGCATTCCCATTACCCATGATCACTTCTTGTTCTGCAACCTCCTTATATGTCTTGAACAGATCTTTATTATTGCAAACGTGAACTGTTGCGTCGGAATCAAACCACCAATCTGAAGTTTTTGTTTCAGAAATTGCCAAGTGCACATCGGTTATCATACCAATTTGTAAATCTGAAACCATCGCAATGATTTCCTGCACTTCTTCATTCTGAACCACATTTGCATTTTCAGATTGTGCTTTATTCTGTTTTGGAGGAGCCCTGCACTCTCGTTTGTAATGGCCAAGTTTGCCGCAGTTGTAGCAAGCCCTGTTCTTCTTATCTTTTGGATTAGAATTGGCTTCAAGACTTTCTTTTCTTATTTGGCTTAAAGTTCTGATTTTGACCTTTCTTCCTCTTTTTTCCAGAATTCACATTGTTCGCGTTGTTTGGTGGAAAAACACCATCGCGGATTCTATTCTCCTCTTCAATCCGTATGTGTTTTCCAATCCTTTCCAACGTGAGTTCTTCAGTCATGTGTAGGAGCTTTTTACGATAATTATTCCAACTAGGTGGAAGTTTAGCAATGATAGCCCCCACTTGAATCGATTCTGGAATTTGCACTTTTAAATCGGCAAGTTTTCCAAACAGAACTTGTAAATCATGCATCTGGTCCATAACAGAGATATCGTCTTTCATTTCGAATTCAAAATATTGCAAAGTAAGAAACTTATCTGTTTCAACTTTCTCGGTTTTGTATTTTGCTTCCAGTGCATCCCAAATTTCTTTAGGTGATTTCAGCGGAGTGTAGAGATCATACAAACGATTTGATAGCGTGTTAAGTATGTGGCCTCGACATAGCAGTTCATCTTCCTCGCGTTTCATCCTCTGTTTCTTCAGTTCGTCGGTATCTTTATCTGTCGGAGGAGGAATTGGTGGAAGATTCTCATCCAGAACATATGAGACTTTGAGAGTGGTGAGAAGAAACTTCATCTTGTCCTGCCATCTCGTGAAATTGGTTCCGTCCATTCTGTCCAGCCTGACGAAGTCCTGGTTCATGATTTTGAATGCTGATTCTGCACCGTTTTCCATTACTGATATTGCTTTAAGAACGTTGATGAATGTTGTGCAGAGTATGGTTGAAGCGTATGGTTTTAAGGCGCGTAATCGCTGTCCTTAAAGCAATATCTGCCCCCACTACAGTCGAGTTTGCTAACAGGGTAGAATGCAGATTGCTTCTCAGGATATATTAAAACCAGAACTCAGAGGCGTAGCAATGCCTGTGAGTTCAGCGGGATGTTTTTATTGGTTGCAGAATAAAACAGAGCGTGTATGGAGAGAATCAGGAAGGAAGAAGATGTCTGGACTGGTCTGGGTTGATGGCTATATATAGCAGGTGAACAGGTGCGAACGTTTGAACAGACGTGTCCGTCTGTTTAAAAAAAATATGACTGTCGCCAACAGTCACACCTTTTCCGTACTGTCACGCATGCGCCCACGTGCCCCAAGTGCCCATCTTTGACCTATAATAATAATGCATAGGCCCAAGCCCATATACCCAAACCCCATGCAATCATATTCAAGCCCATATCAATTTAATTCACAATATCCTAAACCAACCATTCCTATATACCTAGGAATAATAAGCAAAAATTTGGTGATGTAGGACTAATTGCTTCCCTTTTAAAACAATCTCCCTCAACAGATACTTTAATCAGAAGAGCAATAAGAATATATGTCTTAAGATAGACATCATAATAGCATATTATTTAGTAAAAAGAAGGTTTGTGATTCATATTATGGACACTGTAGGCTTTACAAAAAGGGGCAAAAGATAGTGAATGAGACGATTAATTCACCAAGCTTTTCCGTTGCATATCAAGGAAGTTGTTATGGCTTCTTTAGTAGAAAGAATGGCCTGCGACAAAGCAACCTTATATTGCCTCTAATCATTAACATGGTGATGGAATACTTCATAATCCTAATGGAAAAAAAGAAAGAAAATGAAGGAAGCTTGAAAGTTCCATCCAACATTGGACCAAAGGTATCTCATTTTATATATGCAAATGATATCTTCATTTTCACTAAGGCAGATGCCGGTGGTTCTCAAGCTTGTTCGAGGAATTTTATAAAGCGACATGATTACAAATGAATAAGATCAAGTCTTTAGTCTTTTACGGAGGAGGGTGCAAAGGGAAAGAGATGATATGTAACATATTGAATATCAACAAAGGGACTCTTCCGATCAGATACGTTTGGATCCCACTTACTAACATCAACTTAAGACATAAATTTTTGTTTCCTCTAATTGAAAAAACCAATAACAAAATGCATGGCTGGGAAGCCAAGGTGCTAAGTTTAGCTAGAAGAATAGAACTAATATGATCAACGGTATACCTAATATAGCAATATTGGATGCAATGTTTTAAATTTTCAAAAGCTACTATACATGAAATCACCGACTTATGCTCAAATTTCTGGTGGAAAGTGAAAGTAAGTAAAATCCTATGACCGACAATGTGCAAGAGTAAACAAGTGAGGTGTTTGGGTCTTAGAAACTTAGATAAACTTCAGACGGCACTGGATTTAAGAGAATATAGAAGATGCTAACCAATAAAGGGCTTTAGGAAAATGTTATTAATGCTAGATATGTTAGAAATCAATTGCTCTGTGAGTGCAATTATCATAGTAATGAGTCAAGGGTCTGGAAATATGTCTTAAAAGTTAGAATGGGAACGTTGAAGTGCATTGATAAACATATTGTAGATGGGAAGAGTACTATGTTGTGGTATGACCCTTGGATTAAGTGAAGCGATCTGATTTATAAATTAGGAATTTATATAATGATGCTGGTAATGGGCAAAAGAATGATAGTGGAAGATATATTGGATAGCGAAGTTGAAAAACAAACAGGGTTAGCTTTCCGGGGGGTCTTCGTAGTGGGATAAAAGCGATTAAAATAAATGAAGATGAAACTTCAGACTTTTGGATAAGTGTTGGCAAGAGAAATTTCATTTCGAAAAAAGGAAAAAGTATGAACGAACGTCATGGTGGAAATGGTGTCGGAGGTATCAAACTATCAATCACCAAAAGCAGCAATATGCAATTACAAAGCGAGACCTTTTTCCAACTAAAGATAGATCGATCCATTGTCTTATTCTAGTTAACTCTATATTTGTGTAATGTGCGATGGAGATGGAAAATATGAAACGTTCAGGTAGTGTTTGGTTTAGAAATGAATTTTGTGTTTTCGATTTTTGATTTTCAATATGTATGTCAAATAAGAGAAGAATTGAGAAACAACGGATATGATTAAAGAAAGATGAATGGAAGGATGAATAGGATAGAGGAACGACGGAAGAATGAATTGTTTCATGTGCTTGTGTTATTTTCCAAAACATAAAGAAGAAAAAAACAGGTAAATAGACACAAAGAAGAAGTTGCAAAAAAATTTAGTATCAAAGACGACAAGTTTGCTTTTTAGGCTGAAGGACACTTTTTAGTGTAAACTGAAAATGATAGTTACAACTATCATTCTGTGAATTACACTAAAAAGTGTTATTCAGCCTAGAAAACAAACTTCTTGTCTTTGAAACTAAATTTTTCTCTAAATTTTTCCTTAAGACTAAAAACCTCAAAAAAAATTGTTTTCTATTTTGTATGTTAATTTCGTTTTCTAAGTTGGCCGTTTTCGGCAATATGCCTATGTTATATGCATTTTTGTATGGACGGAAATCCAAAACTAGAAAAAACAAGCCAAACACTATCTTATTTTGTGAGTGCAAACACCTAGCTTATGTGTGGAAGTGATGTGGAATTAAACTTCGATGGCCAGCGGACCATTCTAAATGTTTTAATAATTAGTTCAAAAATTCAACAGCAGCACAACCTCACATACAAATGCCACGACACTGCTAAAGTTTTCAGTGTGCCTTTGGAGCATATGTATGCAATGGGTTTGAAACAGCTTACCCTCTAGCCTTGCTATGACTAGGTTTAGTTGATTGTAGCGTGAAAATTATGCTTTTGGCTGCCGAAGGTTCGTCGAACAGTTCCTTGGATAGGTTTGACTGCTCTTTGCATCTAATTCTTCATTATTCAGACTTCCATTTAGGTCCAAGTTCATATACGAATAATAGGGGCATTAGTCACTGCGTTAAATCAACTACCGCTAGATTCAAAAATTATTTATATGGCTTCCAATGAGTTGATCTTCACAAAGATTAAGTCCCGACAACCGTATTAATATGGACCTAAGTACCCAGCCAGCACGCTTTGAACTCATTTGACATTTACTAATTATAGCAATATCCAAATTATTATTACATTAGCATCATTAAAAGAATAAGTTACATCATCAACCTCAATATTTGTCAAATGAGTCCAGGTCCAGAACTCGAAAATTACTTAGTGATGGTTAGTTCTGATGACGCAAGTTCAAATCTACATAAAGAAGCCAATAATGGTTAGTGACGAAGTGAAAGTGGTGACCTTTTTAAAAATAAAGAAAAAGAAGGCGCGTATTAGTGAAGACGGTGATGTATGTTGCCGTAGCATGGAGTTAGTAACAGCTTTGACAATGCTTCCTTGTTTGGAAGAATTTATGAAGGGTTGAATTTACGGAGGAAACTTGCGCCTGTTTATATATATATTTTATTAACAATTGAAGCAGAAACTCAAATTTTGGACCGAGCACGAAATTCCAAAAATACCTTTATATGTATTACTTTATTAATAGTTGTAATACATTTTGTGTCTGTTAGCGTCAAAATTGGTCAATAACACCCAAATATAAATGAAAACACTAACTAACAGTCACATATAACAGATAGAGTGTATGTAGTGAGTATAAATATGAAGAGCGGTAAAAATAAAAATAAAAACAGAAAAAACAGTGGATTTATAGTGATTCGGCTGACTCTGGCCTACATCCGCTTCAAAATTTTCCTTTTTATTGATATACAATTACGGTTACAATTCAGAGTTTTCAAAACAATTATGGCAGAGTAGCCTTAATGAGAAAGAAAAAGAAAAATAGAATGAAGATTTTTTTTATGAAACCCTACATGCTGTGCTTATAGGCAAATCCCGAGTTGCTGGGCTTCCTGAGTAGTCCGGCTCCATTAGGACCATAGCCGAGCCAACATCCTTCATCATGGTATGGACGACTTCCTGTAGCGACCTCCTGCCGAGCGACTTGCTATGGCGACTTCTTTTAGCGTCTTCCTGTAGCGACTTCCTGTAGCGACTTCCTGCGACTTCTTGAAGCGACTACCTGTAACGACTTTCTACCGAGCGACTTCTTGTAGCGACTTCCTATAGCGACTTCATGCCGAGCGATTTCCTGTAGCGACTTCCTATAGCGACTTCATGCCGAGCGATTTCCTGTAGCGACTTCCTATAGCGACTTCCTGACGAGCGACTTCCTGTGGCGACTTTCTGCCGAGCGACTTCCAGCGGCATCGACTTCCTGCCGAGCGACTTCCTGCCCAGCGACTTCCTGTAGCGACTTTCATGCCGAGCGACTTCCTGTTCCTGTAGCGACTTCCTGTTTCTGTAACAACTTCCTATTCCGACCGACTTCACGCCGACCGAACTTCCAAAACGACCAACTTCTAAGCCAACCGACTTCCACACCGACCGACTTCCAAAACGTGTTGCGTTATCTATCCACCAAGTCGACTCAAACCTACCGCATTCCATACCTACTAACTGAGAAATCGACTTAGTTAAATCCGCCTGCCTACAGCCTTGCCAAAAGGCGGGATAACACTTTGCCTCCCAAAACATGCCTTTTGGTAAAAATGCGTATTTTGAATGGCTTCGAATCTAATATCACGAGTCCCTATTTTATTAATAACTATAGCATACTTGATCAAGTTCGTGGCTGTTCGAAACCGAATCGGTATTCATTTCCACTTGTGGAAGTCATGAATTAAATTATATAGCCTCTCCGGACTATCGATGGTCACTTTGGACCCTTGCCAAGTCCATTCCAAACTCGACGGTCGAATAGAAATATTCTGTTGCGCTCCGGCGTTGCTTTCTATCCCTTGCACTCTGACCCTAGCGAGGGCATATAGCGATGTCTTGGTCATCCTAGACGATTATAGCCTCTCCTGCTCTTAATGGATCCCATCCAATCACTCTTTGGTGGAGGGGAAACAGTGTTGAGTGAGCCGACCCTATCGCTCTCCGACGAAGCAGCATCACTCTCTGTACTCCGGTTCAGTATCCCAGAACGTTTAGCGATGCTCTGATCCTGCTGGACCGATATCAGCCTTTTCGGACTCTTACTGGATCTCATCCTATCACTCTCCGGCGAAGCAGCATCACTCCCTGCACACTGGTTCAGTGTCCCTAAACGTTAAGCGATGTCATGGCCTAAATTCTAGGCCGATTACAGCCACTTCGGGCTCTTATCGAACCCTAGTCCAATCACTCACTGGTGAATGGGGAACGACGTTAAATGAGTTGATCCCGTTGCTCTCCGACGAAGCAACTCACTTCTTACACTCCGGACCTTATCTCTCTGGGTAGGGTCATAAAGTGATTAATTTCAAATTGAATTCCAATATTCATCCTTTAACTCTCCGGTCCAAGGTTTATTTCTTGAAATTCAAGTTCAATTATTAAATTAAAAGTCCAAATGTTCAACCACCAACAAAGGAAAAATCTAGATACTGCCACTCTGGATAGAGCAGTTTATTACCATCTCAGAGCATGCCTGAGGATCTCTCCGGTTCCCTCACTTGTGTTAGTGGAATAGCTGTTTTATTTTGAAATCAAACTCCAAGAATTTTATGTTATCGACTAGAGTTCAAGTCTTGAACTTGGCCCATGCCATCATGATCAACTGATGACGAGTCGTGATCCCGATCCAAGATTAGTTCTGTTGGGTGCAGGCGGTAGTTTCTCAGGTCCTACGCCGCTGTCTGATTTCTCACGTACTGTGGCAATCTACCATTTCTAACATTCTCTTCCACCTCATCCTTAAAATGGAGGCATTCATCAGTAGCATGTCCTTCCAGCTGATGGAATAGGCAACACTTTCCACTTCTACGTTCATGTTCCGTGGGATCTCTCCTGGGTGATTTTCGATAGGGGAGGTGCCCCCGAGTTTCCGTGTAAATCCGTTCCAAGTTTGCCGTCAAGTCAGCGTATTGTTTGAATCTGGGTTCTCGGAATTTATTCCGTTTTTCAGGACCATCGTACCTATCATCCTGCTTCAGCTTTCCTTTTTCTATTCCACTCTGATTCTTGGAAGTTCATTCGCCTTGCACGGCGTTTATTTCTCGTCTTTCGGCACGTGAATCCTCTAGCCGGATGAACCTTTCAGCTTCATGATAGAATTCTCCAAGGTCTTGTGGTGGATCTCTTGCCAAAAAATATTTAAACTCTGTGCCTTCCGCAACCCTGCTACCACCGTCATCAAAATCATTGATGGATCCGGACGATCTACTGAAGCCACCGTTGCATTGAATCGCAATATAAAATCTCTTATGGACTCTCTGATCCTCTGCTTCATGAAGCTAAGGTCATCACACTCTTGGGTCGCGTCACGTGGACCCTAAACTGTCTCATGAAGTGTTCCACTAGCTCACCTCATATGCTAATTGATCCATTCTCTAGCTGCCTGAACCAAAGCGCAGCCAAGTCTGTTAGATATAGAGGGAAGCATTGTGCCATCACTTCCTCGGACGCCCCCAACACTTCCACATGCCTGATATATCTGGTAATATGCATGGTTGGGTCTGATTTTCCATCATAAGGATCCGACGCGGGTAATTTGAACTTTGGAGGATTCCTTGAATTTCTGATATTCGGAGTGAACGGACTCCGACTCACTTCCTCTAAGCCTCTGCTTGACAATCCTCCTCTCATAATCCTTCTTATTAAACCAGCCATCCATTCGTCTCCATCCAGGGGTAGTCCTATGTTTGCATCTCTACCTTGCCCCCCACGTCCTAGAGGGTACTCTGGGTGGTACTCTTCATGTTGGTCATTTACGTTCACGTTGGTCCCAGCTTGCTGAGCTTCATTCACTTCTCTCCCAATATCCAATCATGGAGGTCTGCTTTCGAGCCTTTGTTGATTCCCTTCAATCCCTCCAGTCTGGTTCTGTCATTGACCTTCAGAAACTTCTATAGCTCTCGTTCACTGTTCTGCAATGCCAGCAGCCGCGGTTGGTCCATTCCCTTGACTTTGGGCTCCAACATGTCCAATCTGTCGAAGCAGGTTCTATATCATATCTTCCTGCCTTTTCAGCATTGTCTCCATCTCGTCCCTAGTGATATAGATGGATGCTTGTTTTGCTCCAGCTCCAGAAGAGACCTCTTTACTTCCTTCCTGATTGCTTATTTCTGTCACTTGCTTTCTTATTGATGGTCTAGCCATTGCTTTCTAGAATCCAAGTTCCTAGCTCTAAATCTCTGAATGCTTACCTTCTCAGTGAAAGCGTCAAAATGTTAGCACCAAAATTGGTCACTAACACCCAAATGTAAATGAAAGCACTAACTAACAGTCACATATAACAGATAGAGTGTATGTAGAGAGTATAAATATGAAGAGCGGTAAAAATTAGAAAGAAAGCAGAAAAAACAGTGGATTTATAGTGGTTCGGCTGACTCGGGCCTACGTCCACACCCAAATTTTCCTTTTTATTGATATGAAAATCAATTACAGTTACAATCTGGAGTTTTCAAAACAATTATGGCAGAGTAGCCCTAATGAGAAAGAAGATGGAAAATAGAATGAAGATCCTTTTTCTGAACCCCTACATGCTGTATTTATAGGCAAATACCGAGTTGTTGGGCTTCCTCGGTAGTCCGGGTCCATCAGGACCATAGCCGAGCCAACATCCTTCATCATGGTACGGTCGACTTCCTGCAGCGACTTCCTGCCGAGCAACTTCCTATGGTGACTTCCTGTGGCGTCTTCCTGTAGCGACTTCCTGTAGAGACTTCCTGTAGCGACTTCCTGTAGCGACTTGTTGTAGCGACTTCCTGTAGCGACTTCCCGCCGAGCGACTTCCTGTGGAAACTTTCTATGACTTCCTATAGTGACTTCATGCCGAACGACTTCCAGTAGCGACTTCCTGCCGAACGACTTCATGTAGCGACTTCCTGTAGCGACTTCCTGCCGAGCGACTTCCTGTAGCGACTTCCTACCGAGCGACTTCCTGTAGCGACTTACTACCGAGCGACTTCCTACCGAGCAACTTCCATGCCAAGCGACTTCCATGCCGAGCAACTTCCTGCTCCTGTAGCGACTTCCTGTTCCTGTAGCGACTTCCACGCCGACCGACTTCCACGCCGACCGAAGTTCCACGCCGACCGAAGTTCCACGCCGACCGACTTCCACGCCGACCGACTTCCAAGCCGACCGACTTCCACGCCAACCCAAGTTCCACGTCGACCGACTTCCACGCCGACAGAATTCCACGCCGACCGACTTCCAAAACGTGTTGCGTTACCTATCCATCCATTCGACTCAAACCTACCGCATTCCATCCTCGATAACTGAAAAATTGATTTAGTTAATCCGCATTCCTACAGCCTTGCCGAAAGACGGGATAACAGTGTCATATCCTTCTATTGTCAACATGAATTACCAAAAATCTCTTTCTAGAGATATATCAAAATTTAGTATCACTTAAAAATAGGATCTCACAATTAAGCTTCATTTACAAATTCAAATTTTCCTCTATAAATATTTACTAAGTCTTAATATCATTTAAAAATAAGATTTAACAGATAAACAACTTTACAAATTAATTTTTTATAAATACATAATATATATAATTTTAAACTAAAAAAATAGATATTGCAACTTAGAAATGTAAATTCAAAATTAATTACATATGTTCAACACAAAAATATGGTTAAATATTTATGGAAAATATTTTCTTTTAAACATATTAAACGAATACAATTTATACAAAAATAATTCAAGTGTCTTTATCATGTGCCAAGCGTGTGCCGTAACGCTTATACTTGATAAACAAACTAAAGGAACCGATGCCTAAGGTTAATACATATAAAGAGTTTGAGAAGTTGTTTTGGGTTGTATACAAAATTAACTTTTGTATATATTTAGGATGCAATTTTTTGCAGGCTCTAGGTACATAGCCTTACTCTACCCTCCACCCATCTGCAGCCCCAATTGCCATCAATTGTCTCTCATAATCCACCGCTACCGTGTACTTTCTCAACAGGTCCATCCACAAAATAATATTGTATCCAACAAAACCAAAAGAACAGTTACACACAAAAGAACATCCATGATTCAATAATACTAAGTCTCGACAAACCGTGCCTAGCTGGGTAAGCCCCTGGTAGTATTTGTCACAATTAAAGGCCAGTCTACTATGTCAAGTCTTAGTTCTAATCTATCTACTGCACCTTAGATATAAAAGAATGCGATGCCTCGATATTTGAATAAAAACGTACTGGAATATCATAAATGGAGAGCATCCCTTGGATAGTGATGCCCTTTCCCTTTACCTTCACCGATGGAGCAATCGATGAAGTCAGAACAACATCCAATGCATATAGTTAACCATCCAGCTCTTCTTTATTAGTTCACGACATCCCTTCTGAATATGCCCGAATTTATTTTAGTTATAGCACTTCTTGCCTTTTGCTTTAAATTTCATCTTCAAGTAACCCTTTTCACCATAATTATAGCTAGTAGGCTCCCACTTAACCTTCTTCCGGCCACCCTTCTAAAAATGTTCTCCTTATTGTTTTTCCACTTCCTTTTTTCTTTCCCTGCCTACTCAAGGATTCGGCTCATTAGTGACAGCAACAATAGCGGACTTAGACTTATGATACATACTCTCATGTCGGAGAGCCATTTCAATCAACTTCTCAAAGCACTCATCGATATATCCTAGCAGATTCTCTCTTAGATAGTCTTCCAAGCCTATAATGAATATCCAGTTCTTCTTTAGTAGAGTATTAACAAAAGATAAGCCAAACTTCAATAGCAGCTCAAATTTGGCTACATACTTCGACACATACATATCTCCCTATCTCAAATTAGCAAATGTACGAAATAATGCCAACTACTAAGCGGTAGATATGATTTTTCCACAAAGCTCATCTTAAACCACTTTCGGGTGATCTGATCCTCGGGATTAGTGATCTTGATGGCATTTCACCACTCCATCACCCGCCCTTGAAGCTATCTAATGGCCAACTTCCTCTTCATGGCGTCTGCAATCTCTACATATACAGAGATCCTTCCATAAGTGTCGATCCATTATTGGACCTCTAGTGGTCAACTCCGTTCTAAGGAACGATTTTCCTCCTAAGTTAGAATAATCCCTTGTCAACTTAGCAAAGTCGACTCTAGGTGCCTGCATTTGAGCACCATCAATGTTTGGAGCAACTTGAGCATTTTGAACCATGTTGCACACCACCTCCGAGAACATGTTTTGTATGTCAGGGTTAGCCACCCCCAATCCTATCCCCTTCTCAACTCCAGAGATGGAGTTTCTAGCAACATTTCTTCTATATCAGCCCTTTCTCAATTTGTAATAAAAGTGATCACTCTCTCATAAAGAAACGTTGCATCATTGGTACTCGTATGCATAGTGCAACTTATATCATGACATGTATACTATATTGTTTTGAAAATCAAAATATTAACAGGTACGCTCTATTGTATACTCTCGATCCATCCTAGAGTGATAACTCATAATTTATCTTTGACATCCTAGTATCCTTGAGGTTAACTATGCAACCTAAGCTCGGATGCCAAATGTGATAATCGTCATATACCACTGGCCCCTAATATACTTGTATAGTGTGTTATAACGATTCCCGACAGATGTAGGATTATAGTCAAGGGGTAAAGTAACTAAAATGAACATGGAACCTATCATATATCTCATAACGCAAGGAAAATATAATACCAGTCTCCCATATATAAAACAGGTAAGATAAAAATATAACTAAATGAACCATCACAGACTAGAGCATGAGTTCAATAAATCTGTACTAAATAGTAATAGAGTTTATATAGCTAATGAATAAACCCAAAGCATCTATCTCTAGATAAAATAAGTCAAATGCTGTCAAAGCTCCATAGTGTTGCACAACGGAAATAGTAAAAAGCTCAAAAAGTATAGTTATATGAACATGTAGCCTCTTGCTAATCCATCTGTACGATGCTGCGTGCAATGCCATACCTGCTATATAGTCTACTCATTTTAGAGTATCCAAGATAACAAGAAGCAAAATACAAAACCTTGGGTTAGACAATAGTTGGGTGTGAGTGATAAGCGTATCTCAAAATACCATGAAAGTGGATATAATATTGGAAGTAGGACATGTCCATGTATCAAAAGAGTTAGCATGTGATAGTATATGTTAATCTACTGTCGTCGTCGTCATATAGGTGAACTACAAGTCTAAGTACAATGTCGACTGTCGGCTTCCAAGTAAACAATATCTAAGTTATGAACCCTAGGATGATAAAATAAACATGCAATCGCATTATCCATCAAACAATCATCACATCACTTGGTTCTTTAGATATACGATAAATTATATGGAAACCACATAAGCCAAAGACCAATGGAAAAGTCTCGGTTTCTCAGCTCTCGAATCTTCCACTTTACACGGCCAGGAACAAGACCAGCAACCCTCGAGTCTAGGGTAATCCACCATCATAAGATTCAGATATCATCATAATCTGAATGGGCATCCTCACGTGTCCCTTCTATAAAATTACTTCTAGAAACCTTCGAGTATCAATAATCTCTTCGCATACAACCCCATACCCTTCATCTTTTTGGTCCATTCCATTTTCCATAGTAGAACACATCATCATTATACCCACGAGCTCCCCTCTATCGAACTAGTCCATATGGATCATCATCATGACTCTAGTTATCGAGCCATCATCATCGGAACAACATTAGACACCTCTTATAAGTCGTAGAATCCTCATATCGAGTTTTGAAGTCATTACGTCGAAGAATCCCATCATCGCATCATTGTCAATAATCTTTTTCCATCATGCCATAACATAAAAACTAAACGTCGAATGAATGTATGAACACATACAGCACCGGCTCAGTTCCTAACGTATCACCATCACCTCAATGAAATTCGACCATGATTAGTCAACCCCCATTCATGTCGGTACTCACATGACCTACTAAACCAAAATTGACCAAGTATTCCCCATCTCACATTTTGTCAAGTTTGCAATCCTGGAGCACTTTTCTTCTCATCTTGAAGCTTTACTCCCTTATGTGCAAAGTCGTTGCTGAATTTTCTCAAGGTCAATCAAGTCGGTGTTGACTTGGTTTCTCCACTCTAAAATTTTCTGTGTCCCAAACTTCCAAAACTTCTCATCTCTAGCCTAGCCCAAACCTTTCCACTCTTAACCCTGAAACCTCATCCTCCTTAGCCAGAAGTCCTTCTTAATATTTCCACCACCGACTTGTTTCACACTTCACCACCGACATGATTTTGAGATCAACACCAACATGATTTTCTCACCCCTAAACGACCTCCAATCTTTATGCGACTTATTTCGTAGGCTCCCCAAGGTCCTAAGGGCATCGTACTAATGTTGCATCACAACATTTTTGACATCGATTTTCCCAAAATGATAACCTTTTCCCAACTATACTAAAATGACTTACAAATGCATCAAGTAGTCATAAACAATTACATACACAAATCTGCATGGGATGCGGCTAGAATTCACTATCCTACTGAAGATTGGGGCAAAATTATTTGGAATAATTGCAATAATCCTAGAATGTCTCTAACTGCTTATAAAGCCATTTTCAATCGATTGCCGACTAGAGATAGATTACTGGAATGGGGTTATAACACAGAAGTGAATTGTTTACTTTGCAATCAATATCCTGAAAACAATCATCACTTGTTTTTTGCATGCCCTTACTCGACATATTTATGGCAAACTTGCTGTAATAAGTTGGAATTACCTCAGACGAGATTGATGACTATTGAAGAAGGAATTCAACTCCTCCTTTTGAGCTACTCTACAAAGGACCAGTCTGCAGGCTTAGCGTATGCGAGCTTGTCAACCACCATATACCACATCTGGCAAGAACGAAACAGTAGACTTCATGATAACCGTAAAATGGCGAGGCAGTATCGATGGAAGTTGATTGAATTGGACATGAAATTGCTGGGGAACTACAAATTAAAGAAGAAAAGAGAGATCTCGGATAGATGTAAGAGGATTTTGGATCGATGGGGTATAAACTTGTTGAGAGAATGAATCGTCAGTGGATGGTTTTTGAGTGGACGTAGTGTTAGCTGTGATGTTGACATGTGATGATAATGTTTGGTCCCTTTCTGGTTGTATTTGGGGCAATTTTGTACATTGTTATATAACTTCTGCTTTGTTAATGAGTTGTTAATAGAGTGTCGCACTCTTTTTCCCTGTCCTATATTCACGCTGGATATAGGTTCAGGATTTTAATGAGGCGGTTAACCTTTTTCAAAAAAAATTACATACACACAACATTCAAACATATATAGTACCCTGATCTAACCATATGCCAAAATGATGACTTGATTGCAAAAATAGAAGAAACAAATCAAAATACATTCTTTATCCATTTAAATTCTTTCATAGTGGTTACTAAAGCTAAATCTAGATTTAAAACCATTATTATATCAAAATTCATCCCAAAAGTCATTTTTTTTTCTATATCAACATTCATAGGATAACAGGTGATGTAAATTCACCCACCTTATACCAAAATACAAGAACCGTAAAAAAATCCAAGCTTCATAAATCCTAAGGTACCAGAACAAAGAATCTCTTAACTCCTTGGCTAATTACCATTAATGACATTTGTAGGCTAATTAAAGTGGGAAAAATTGGTTATTTTTGGTTGAAACCGAGTTAATGGAGGTTTGGTTTGGTTCGGAGAGTGGGAAAGTGATTAGGAACTGTCCCATCGCCCTATCTAAAATTGATTAATGGTACTGATCTAGGCTTATTAACTACCCACTAATCTAGCTAGAAACTATCCAAACTTCAAATGGTCATATCTCCTAAGCAGTAATTCCAAAAAGCTATTATAAGCACTTTATGAAAGGAGAAACAATCAAATCTTCCAATGGAGATGCTCTCAAACCTAGTTTGGGTCTTACCAAAAGTTATAGGCCTTAAGATTTTTCAAGGTCAAAATCATCCAGCTAAATTTCAAAGGGTTAAAAATGCCACTACTCGGTGTCATCCACAGTTATAATGTCATGTGACCCAGTATGAACTTAAAATAATATTTTACAATCCTCTATCACGTAAAATGTAGATTAATACATAAAGATTTTATGGCTTCTCGTACATGGATCCTAAAATTTGAAACATCAACCAGTGGCCCGTCACATAATTCAAACCAATTGAACCATAATCGTTCTCAACAAGGAAGCTATCATCAATGCAATACACAAACATATCCAATACCTCTAATTCATATCCAACCAAAGATATAAAAAATTAAATCATCCCTCCTTAAATTCAAAGCCTACCTAACTTACCATAATAACCACTCATTTAAAAAAACAACCTTCCAACCATCAAGCAGTCCATCCAATCGCAACAAATCCTTGAACTTGAGACCATGTGCCAAATACTTGACTTGGTCAAATGCTCCATCAGAAATCAAAATCCGAGCTTACCAATACAGCCCAGTTAAAGAACCCTCTAACCCGCACTTAATACTTATACATAATCCAATCTCCAAAAGATGGAAAACCCACAACCTACTCATAAATTCATTCCACCACAACTGACACCGTCATTCTATTCCAACGCCCCCAATCTAGATAACATCAACCTAATTACAAGTGATTATTTTAGCTTGTTTACTTAAACTCCATCTCAATGTCTCAAAATTCTATTATACATCTCAATGTCGCATATGTTAGCGAATTCAAAGCAGTAGCTTGCTCCTTACCAGGCTTCATACTCACCGCTCTCCATTATCATATGATATACATTACCATCCAAAAACCAAAAAACCTATCTTAGACTCTTATACTTCACATAATAGACAGATTTGAAGCCCCAGCCAACAAAAATAAAGAACTCCTCGAGGAAGAAGTAAATACACAAGTTAATATAGGAAAATGAAAATTGAAGAGGCAGAAGAAAATAAAACCTAAAAATAATCCTCCTCTCAGTTAAGTGAAATGATAAAAATGAAGTGTCACCTAACAATAGTAAAGATTCATGTTCTTCTTATGACTCGGACATCAACACAAGGGAGACGAACAACACATTTTATCGAAAGAATTCAACAAGTAACCTACAGCAAGAGTCCAACATTACACGTTTTACATTAGACTACACAACGACTATGAACCAACCACATGTATGGATATTAATAAAACTATTTTTAGTATTTTAAAAAATTCTCCTATTCAAAGATAAAACTTTTAAAACTCATATGGAAATTACTGATCCATCATAAATGTTAGACATTAATTTAGACTTAACTCATTTGCAAAATGATTCGGTATAAATTGAAATAGATGTCAACAAACAAGTAACATAAGAACCATTGGTTATAACACCTTCAAATATCACCATGTTCAATAAAAAACCATCACTATAGTATCATATGTATACTTTCCAAGTGAATCATGTCTCCCTACACAGTCTATCATAACCCCAATCTAGATAGCTACTTAGAGATTGGTCTTTTTAAGGACACTAGAGGAGTCACATCTAGCTCAAAAGAAACAACTAATCCAAGCTCACCACCCTAAGAGTAAAATCCGACTAATACCAAAAGGACAAAACATATCAGATTCAAACTTTGGTATTCCCATTAAGCCAGTTGCCATCAAGAAAACTCAAAATTCATTATAAAATTTATAAATGGCAACACCCATAAAGGATTAATATATTGTTTTGGAATGCAAAGGGAATGCGTAGCTATAAAACTACCAGAAGACTAAGGCTCAAAAAGAAGAACAATCTTTCTATCAGCGCCTTACAAGAACTGTTGATTTTCTCTTCTCGAATTCCCTCTCCTCGACGCTGCTTAGATTTTTTGAGTGGAATTTCTAATATCATAGGGAAGATTTGGGTCCTTTGGAATCATAATTGGAATGTGCATATTAAGAGGAATTCAGAAAAAATCCTAACATTAAATATTTGTTCAGACAATTTTTCTCAAACTTGCCGTTCTCATGTGGCTATACCAAATGGTCATACACTGAAAGAAGTGAATTATAGAGCAACATTATCTAGACATCCACCCTTGGTTTTTCTTCTTAGATTATTAAAGGTGATTTCAACATTACCACCGATGAAGATGGGCGTAATGGTGGTAATTCACTAAATAGAAATGCAACTAAAGAATTTAAAACCATGACTATAAATGTTCGCTTGCAAAAAGTCCATACCATAGTATGGCGTAATTCACAATCTGGTGGTTGAAGGAATTACACCAATCTATACAGGGTTTTTGGTACTGACGGGTGGTTCTTTAGCCCTTTTACCTCTTATGTTGAACACTTATCTCATGCCTACTCTAACCATGCTCCTAAAATTACAATAGAATATCAACTTAGTCCTTAACTGTTTTTGATTTCATATACGTTGATGCACCATCCTAATTATCTTGACTTGATCTGTACTGCATGGAATATCTGACTAAATGGTCCCCTGATGATTCGCTTTGCTAAGAAACTATATCATATTAAAGCATCATTAAAATACAGAAATTTAAAAAAATTTAAAAACATTTTTAATCAAGTTAAGGATGTTAAAGAACTAGTTATCTTAAAGGATACATGGTAATAATCTCTCTCTACCTAATTGAGCAAATGGGTTCAAGCATAAAATATTTTTAATACTGGGTTAGAGTTAGGGGAAATCTTTTGGAAATAAAAAATTGGAAAAAAATGGGAGGTAGAAGGGGATTCTAGCAAGAAATTATTTCACTCCCAATTCAGGAAAAAGAAAAATGAACTCCTAATTTAGGAAAAAGAAAAACAAACTTGCGATTTCCCTCAAATTCATTAGTTATAGTGAAAGGCAGAGCATGCAAAAACTATTAGGGAATACCCTAAAAGAAGACAAGTACTTATTACAATCCAAGAATTGAAGAATTAAACATCATAATGTCTCTAATTTCAAGGATTATAATTACTATATTTTCAATTTCATTTGTAATGTTTTCCATAAATTGATGTACAATTTTACCTTAGTGGCAATAATACTGCCCAAGGATTTTTCAACATATGATCATTAATGATGCTTTTTACCCAAGGTCAATCCATTTTTATTTAGGAAAAATACCAGGAAAAATACCATAAGATGTGAATATGGTATTTTACTCCAAAATGAATTTGAAGTGAGTTATTATTAACTTTCAGACCAAAACACTGATGAGAGAATTTTTAACAAATTCGAATATGATTATGATTATTTAAAGGACTCGATGATTTATTATTAATTACTATTTATGAAGTAGAAAGGAATTTAACAAATGATAATAATAGATTTTCAGATACATTAACCATAATATAGTTTCAAGAGTTTGGAGTAAATTATTACCACTTTTGGGACAAATAGTAGTAATATAATATTAAATGGGTTGTTTTCCTGAACTAAGTAATGATGAGGCTATTTTGAGAATTGACATAGAAATTCTTTTATAATTGGGTTACTTAACAATAGACAGATTTTTGTTATTCTATACCTATGTCAAGTAATTATTGAAGTTTATTGTTTTGTATTACAGTTACTATTTTTGGACATGTTAATGGGTGGCATATGGCGCAAGATGGGAGGATGATATGAGCTTTCAGTCCTCCCAACATCCATTATGATGAGAGAGCCTTTATGCTTATCATATGTGAATTTTCCTAATGAGTTATAGGGACATCGGTTTAATCCAGTTTAAGAGGATGTTGATCATGATGTTATGATTATTCACTTATAGAAAAGGTAGAGATATTTATGATAAGCTAAGAAATTAAGTTTCTATTTGATAGTTGTCATTTACTTGATTTGGTTGGTTTTCTTTCTTCACTTAGGTTGTTTGCATCATCCTTACAATTGTTAAGTGTCTACTTGCATAGATTGGTCAATTATTTATTTGCATTTTATGTTGCATTATTATTGAATGGCAGCCTAATTATATTGAGTGCTTTTCTTTGATTAATTAATTTGTTCTTCCTTGTTCGTTCCATCATGTTGATTGCCTTATATGTTGATAGTATATATTGAATGGCTGACTGGAATGTTTTATAATTGTTGTATCATTGTTACATGTTTAAGAAAATAAATTTTATATATTTTAAGTATATTCTTGAGATGAGTAACAAAACTTATAGGTGATTGAATTAATGGAGATAAGTTATGTTTGACTCAGTTAGTAATCCGAGTATATATCACTCAGGACAGAGCATCTACACCGTGCGTTATCAACAACCAATCTCCACCATTGATATATTATGTTGGGCCAGTTCTGCATCACAGCCCATCTTCACTGATTGTATATAAAAGCTTGTATTGAACACATTGTAACGTATTATTTTTTCAAGCAATAAAGATATCAGTTTCTTTTCAATCTTATACACAATTGCTCACAATACTCCTCATCAAAACTGTGTTGCAATAATTCAAATAATTCAACATGGTATCAGAGCCATTAAAGGCTTAACAGCCATCTGTTCATTCGATCAAATCCCCATCAGAGTAATATCATCATTTGGGGTGATAATCCTCATCAGAAATTATATTTCATCATCTGAAGGAGTTAGTGAAGACTGTGATTCAATTCTGTGCCGTGCCAAACCGTAGTGGCTGCATCAGAATTCCTTCACAGCCCCAAGAAGAAAAACCAACCAAGAAAATCAGAAAAGAAGGAAAACAAGAAATCAAGAATCATCTCAAATCAAAGAAAGTGCCCCCTGAACAGCATATCAGATCAAGATCATCATATATGTGATACGGTTGCACAAAACTTACTGTGAGAAATTCTTGACTTAAGTACCTTTAATCTCTGAATTAAGTTGATTGGTTTCTTCATCATCTTGCTTGATTCCTTTATCATTTTGCTTTTCTTGATTGCTGTCTCTATATATCTTTTGTATTTTGAATTTCATCATGGGTGATGAATCTAATAATCAACCAAGTATAGCTAGTTCTGCAAGTGGAGGCAGTAACAATGAATCCAATCTTGCTGTTGAAAAACTTATCAAAACTGTAATTAGCCCACAGAGCAATCTCGTTACAGTTCAACTAAATGAAGACAACTTCCTTCTCTGGAAACTGCAAGTAGAAACAGCAGTACAAGGATACGGGCTTGAAGGCCACATTTTTGGAACGATTGCAATTCCTCCCAAGTGCATAACTGATCAAGAAAACAAAATAGTAAGCAATGAAGATTACATCAGATATCACAGACAAGATAGATTGATATGTTCTTGGCTTTTATCATCAATCAAAACAAATTTTCTATCTCATGTTATTGGATGCAAGACTGCAAATGATATATGGATAACTATTGAGAAAGTATTCAATACACAGTCAGCTGCTAAAGTGATGTACTACAAAAGACAACTTCACAGCATAAGGAAGAACAATAATACAGTAAGGGAATACATTTTCAAAATCAAGGCAATATGTGATTCGTTGGAAGCAGCAAATCATAAAATTTCAGATTCAGAACATATTCTAATTATTCTCAATGGATTAAGTGAAGAATATGAATCTGTTATTGCAGTCATTGCATCACAAAAAGATTTGCCATCACTTGATGATGTCTACTCTATATTACTATCTCATGAGGCAAGAATTGATAACAAAAGACCGCAAGAATCTGAATTTGCAGCCAATTATACTACCACTTCAAGAAACAGAGCCCAAAACAACAACAAGGGAGATCAAAACCCTCAAAGAAGAGGAACACAGAGAGGAGAATCCTCCAATAGATCAAGAGGAAGGGGCAGATACAACAATAATAGCAGGACAAAATGTCAAATATGTAAAAAAATAGGACACACTGCAATAAAATGCTATCTGAGATACTCCAATCAAAACAACAACCAAAAAGATGGAAATTATAGTGCCAATATAGCTCAAGCAAGTTTCAGTAATCAATCTGAAAACAGAGAGCACAATTCTGGTGAAAATAATCAATCAACAAATGATGACTGCTGGTATCCAGATTCAGGAGCCACTAATCATATAACTAACAATCTTGAAAACTTAAACCTTGGCAATAGAGAGTACAAAGGTAAAAAATCCATTTGTATGGGTAATGGTAAGTGCATCAATATTTCACACATAGGAAATGCTGTTATTAAAGGAAAGAAACAATTATTTCTACATAATCTACTGAGAGTTCCAAAGATCAAAAAAAATCTTATGAGTGTGTCTCAATTTGCTAGTGATAATAAAGTCTACTTTGAATTCTTTCCTAAGCATTGTGTTGTTAGAGATATATTGACTAAAGAAATTTTGTTGCAGGGTGATGCTGAAGGTGGACTGTACAGATTCAAATCTGTAAACTGTGCATATCAGAAAGATGATGAAAACTGTTGTAATCATTGTGAAATAGAAAACAATGACAATGTATTCGTTTATGGCATTACAGACTTGGTCATCCCAATGTTAAAATATTTAAGCAAATTCTCAATGAGAATAACATAGTTTGTAATAGCACATCTGTTCCATATGTGTGTACTCACTGCCAAATGGGAAAAAGTCACAAACTACCATTTGGCAATTCAGCAACTAAATACACTAAACCATTTGAACTTATTGCTACAGATCTCTGGGGACCAGCTCCAATATATTCAGATTATGGGTATAAATATTATATATCATTTATAGATGCTCATACAAGACACACTTGGATATACTTTCTGAAAAACAAATCAGACACACATGACATTGTAATAAACTTCATCACAATGATTGAAAAACAGTTTGACACTTATGTCAAGACTATTCAATCAGATGGAGGAACTGAGTACAAATCTCTTAAAGAGTATTTTAGAGAAAAAGGCATAGTTCATCGATTTACTTGTCCCTACACCTCAGAACAAAATGGCTTAGCAGAGAGAAAACACAGGCACGTAGTGGAATCAGGACTCAGTCTACTGAGTCATGCAAATCTACCACTAAAGTTTTGGCCAGAAGCCTTTAGCACAGCTGTCTATCTCATTAATAGACTACCAACCAAAACTTTAGATGGTATAACCCCCATTGAAAAATTACAAGGGGTAAAACCTGATTACCACAGCCTAAAGGCATTTGGGTGCTTATGTTTTCCATGCCTAAGACCTTACAACAGTAATAAATTAAATTTTAGGTCAAAACAATGCACATTTCTGGGGTATACCTCTAATCAAAAAGGGTACAAGTGCCTTGATGACAATGGAAAAAATTTTATCAGCAGGCATGTTGCCTTTAATGAAAAAGTTTTTCCTTTTAGAAGTGCTGAAGTAAAAACAACAGCAAAAGTGTTTAACCCAAACATATCTATACCTGAGTTACCACTAATATCTGGAGACAGGAATGAAGCAGAAGCAAGAAGGGCTACTGATGATCACCAAACACATTCATCTGCTCAACATAATACAAAATGTGAAGATGATCACAGTCATGCCATCATCTCACCTGCACACTCAACAAATGAGGAAGTTCAACACACTGAAAGCAACACCAATCAAAGTAGAAGATCAGAATTACCTCAGGCTGCAACTCCTGTCAGACCCAGTCATCACATGATCACCAGAGCCAAAAGTGGGATCTTTAAACCTAAGGCCTACATGGTCAATACAAACTCCAGTGAACCACTCACTTTTGATCAAGCTGCAAAAAATAAAAACTGGAAAGCAGCAATGGATGAAGAGTATAATGCTCTTATGAAAAATACAACATGGAATCTTGTATGTCCACCTGCACACAAAAATATTATAGGCTACAGATGGACATATAAGATAAAAAGGAATCCTGATGGATCCATCAAAAAATACAAAGCAAGACTTGTAGCCAAGGGATATACCCAACAGTATGGGTTTGACTTTACAGAGACATTTAGTCCAGTAGTCAAACCCACCACTATAAGGCTCATCATCACAATTGCCTTACATAAAGGATGGAATATAAGGCAATTGGATGTTAACAATGCCTTCCTAAATGGCAAATTAAAGGAAGAAATTTACATGAAACAACCACCGGGATATGAACAAGATTCAAATCTCGTATGCAAGTTAAACAAGGCCATATATGGACTAAAACAGGCACCAAGGGTCTGGTTTGATAGGCTGAAATCAACTTTAATGTCAATAGGATATCAACCTATTAAATCAGACACCTCATTATTTATCAAAAGCAATTCATCCTCAATTATCTACATATTAATCTATGTTGATGATTTAATTGTCACAGGTAACAATCAGGAAGAGATCAACAAAGTCATATGTTATCTGAATAAAGAATTCTCTATTAAGGATCTTGGACATCTCAATTATTTTCTGGGAATTGAAGTACATAGGATATCAAATTCAGAAATTATCCTGTGTCAGAAAAAATATATAGCAGAATTACTAGCAAAGACAAAAATGGAAGATGCAAAATCTATGACTACTCCCATGATCAGTCATCAAAATTTCTCTAAAAATAAGGGAGAAGTCATAGATAACATCAAACAGTACAGAAGTGTTATAGGGGCATTGCAGTATGTCACTATAACACGACCAGACATTGCTTTTAGTGTTAACAAGCTTTCTCAATTCATGCAGAACCCACTAAATGAACATTGGAAGGGAATAAAGAGGATTCTACGATATCTAACAGGCACAGTCAATCATGGACTAATGTTTAAAGCCAGTAGAAATCTCAACATAACAGGATACTCAGACTCTGACTGGGCTACAGACCCAGACGATAGGAAATCAACTACAGGATACTGCATATTTATTGGAGGCAACCTAATATCATGGAGCTCAAAAAAGCAATCAACTATTTCTCGATCTAGTACAGAAGCCGAGTACAGAAGCATAGCTAGTGCAACAGCAGAAATAATGTGGCTTCAATCAATCATGAAAGAGCTAAAACTAGATGCAAACATCAAAGCAACACTATGGCGTGACAATCAAAGTGCAGTCTACATGACAACAAATCCCATAATGCAATCCAGAACCAAACACATTGAAATAGACTTGCATTTTGTTCGAGATCAGGTTGCTAAGGGAAATTTACAAATAAACCACTTACCTGCAACTTACCAAATAGCCGATACCTTAACCAAGTCATTATCAAAGAGAAGTTTTCTGCAGTTTAAAAGAGACCTCAGAGTCATGGAGAACAAGAATCTCGCTGAACAAAGTCAGGCAAGTCATCGTTCCTTCAAGCAACCAGAGGAAGCACAAACTTCTCTCAGTCACGACACAGCTAAAATCAGATCTGAATAAATCAAAACTCAAATCACGACATACGGCAGAAGTTAAGAACTAGAAGAAGAAGATATCTGATTGACATCAATTTTTCCTCTTTGCTGCTGAAATTCGTCTTGAACCCTAACCCTAAATCGGCTAGGGTTCGAGGGGGGAATTAATGGAGATAAGTTATGTTTGACTCAGTTAGTAATCCGAGCATATATCACTCAGGACAGAGCATCTACACCGTGCATTATCAACAACCAATCTCCACCATTGATATATTATGTTGGGCCAGTTCTGCATCACAACCCATCTTCACTGATTGTATATAAAAGCTTGTATTGAACACATTGTAACGTATTATTTTTTCAAGCAATAAAGGTATCAGTTTCTTTTCAATCTTATACACAATTGCTCACAATACTCCTCATCAAAACTGCATTGCAATAATTCAAATAATTCAACAGATTGAAAGGTTAAGTTTTCTTGTAGGATTTTCAATAAAGAATGCCTAAGTTGTTTGAAAACAATGTGTAAAAAACAAGAAAGAGGAAAATTTGGCTAAGTGTTGGAAAATGAAAAAGATGAGATGGAGTAGGTGTAGAATAGTTGAGCAGAGACGTCATATTTTGATCTAATAGACAAGGACATGCAACGAGAGCATAGTTTCCTTGAAGCCTTCTTCGGGGCAAGGAAATGGTTAGCTCGAAGCAAGCTCCAGGTCTGAGCATTGTGCAATACCCTAAAGCAAGTTTTGGCTAAAGGTCTCAGATTAACCCGAGGAAAGCTTTGGGGAAGTTTTCTATTACCTCGAAGCAAGCTTCAAGTCAATAAAACAAGAGGTGCTCCGAGTCATGTCTCATGGTTTTGCGTTCTATAAGATGAGTGCATAGGCTGATATGAGACAAGCAAGTTCAAGTAGGGGTTATTCATGCAAAACTAGGCACAAACAAGCAGATTTTTCCTTAGGCAAGGAAATGGATTTAGAGCGTATAAAAAGTGCCAAAAGAGAATTGGTGATAGAAGGCCCATAATTTCTGAGGGAGATAGATTGCATAACACCCCAATCACGTATCACGCAATCACAATCTGGTTGCACTGTCTAGATACTTGTAGATTTATAGTGGGTAACCTTCTCTAGAAGGTGCATTAGAAGACTGAGTGAGGTCACTTACTACAGGGCAAGAAGGTCCAATAGACTATCATGAAAAGTAGGACAAGCCTATTTTCTCAACTTAATACTCTGGTGGTTATTCATGTCATCATATGTTTAAGAGCACTATAAAGAATGCATCGAGCCATGTATGTTGTATGGATCTTATTATGTGAGGAGTACATTGAGCCATGGATGTTTTGGGGATCTGTATGTCTATTGTATTTACTAGAGTTAATTCATACTTGTAGACACCTTATGTTACTTTACCCTGCAGTAGTATACCCTATTGGTGAATTTTTATGGTGGAGTTGCCGGGATATGTATAGTCTTTAGGAATGATTATGATTGATTGTTTCTCTCTTTGTTAATAGAGTCTATTTTGAAATGCTACTATTTTGGGTTACGTATTTATGAAAGGTACACGTTACTATAGTAGGTGTGTGTAAAAAATTCATTCGTTGTTATGTATATGTCTTTGATTGTGTCATAGTTGGTTGTGTTATGCAAATGTCATATGCTAGTAAAGTAGTGGCTTTGTGATTGGTATATATCCCATATTTTGTGCATGTTTATCCTATTGAGAATATGATATAGTATGATATTTTGTGTATTGGGTTGGGTTGAGGGTTTATTCTTTAGGTAAACTACAGCAGATTAATTCTTTTAAGTGTGGTGGGGAAGAATGTAAAGACCCACAAACATGACATTTCATATTAATTAACAATCAACAATTGTTTAATTTAAATGGGTGAAAAAAATAATTTTGAGAAGAGTTGTCTTTTTTGAAAATTTAGGCCCCGTTTGGTTTCATTTTGTATTTTGAGTTTTGTGTTTTCAAACTGCACTAGGAAATAGCATGAAATAAGAGAAGAAGATTTATAATTCTTAGTCATTGCGACGACCAACGGACAACCAAGGAGTTGGATTGTTCTCAATGTTTTTGTTATCCCTCGAAACACGAAAAACAAAATAAACTTGTTTTCTATTTTACATGTTAATTTCATTTTTCAAAATTGTTTGTTTTTCAACAATACGTACAATAGACGCGCTTTTGTATGGACGAAAATACAAAACTAAAAATGACAAGCCAAACGGGGTCTAATCTTTCCAATGCATTAAAAATATTCAAGAAATGAATTTTGATATATAATATGTCATCGTTTGAACATTGTGATCAAACTAGGTAATTTTTGGCCTAGAATTGTTTTAGAATTGGAAGCCTAAAAACACACTATCAATATGAGTGTTTACCACAACCCAAGTGGCCATCAAATTAGTCTTCTCTCTCTAATCCCAAAATCCTCGCTAATTACATGTAAATAAGGAACAATTTTCACTAATTATGTATTATTCTAAAAATTTACAATGCCTAGTCCCTCTTGAATTATAGGTCAAATTGTTCATCTTAAAGAGGCCAAGAGACGGCAAGAATTCATATTTCAGCACAATGTCCAGAATGATTAGAAATCTAATCACAAGGGGATGGAGTTGAAACCGTAGGTAAATTTGGATTCTTGTTCGAAGCATCGATTGGAAGATTTAAAGACATAAATGTGTAGATCTCGGAAGAAAGTGCAAAGATAGTTGAATTGTTGCCAAATTCATCCTGATCTGGCCAAAATGGGCCAAGAATGAATGGAAGGTGGTGGTGGCGCAAAACGAAGGTGGTCAGTGAGTGGTGGACAGGTGGGGTGGCGTAGGCGGTAGGGAATGCGACAAGGTGGTCGATTTGGCAACGATGGCCCATAATGGAGCCTAGGGACGATCAACACATGGAGCAAGGTGGACATTTGGAGTTCAGCATTACCATAGCAGTGAGACAAAATTTAATTTTAGCATAGAGGGAATTAGGCTGAAGGAAAAACCTGAGAACACTTTTAGTCTGAAGGACAGAAGTTTTAAAATTTAGCCTGAAGGACAAAAAATGATATATTCATATAGCATTACACATCCATAATGCTATATTCATATAGCATTACACATCTATAATGCTATATACAACACAATTTTATAAGTTTCTGCATACACAAACAAGCAGCTGTGTAATGCTATATGAATATAGCATTATTAATGTGCAATGCTATATGAATATATCATTTTTTGTCCTTCAGACTAAATTTTAAAACTTCTGTCCTTCAGACTAAAAGTGTTCTCAGGTTTTTCCTTCAGCCTAATTCCCTGTTTAGGCATATATGTTTTAATATTTACACTTTAAACCCTAGATGTTCTAATTGCAATAACTTTTGCATATGATCTATTTTTTCCACGTTGTTTGTTGCGTTGGGTTTCTAGAAAGATTCTGGATATTTTGACATTTTGTTTTCTAATTTTTAGGACTATTTGCAAAAGTGACTTGGCAAGATTCAAAGGTTGTAATTATCTATATTTTAAAATATTAAATGGATATCCATCAATATAATTATATCTGTTGAGACATCACTATTTTTTGAGTACTATTTGGATGTTTTGGTGATTATATTAAACGTGTGGAATTGATCTCTACTATGGCTAAGAATAAGTAGTAACTTAAAACTTAACATTTCAGCTAATTAAATTGATATGAATAATATAACCTTAGTAAGTAATAAGCAGTAAAGTAAAAAAATGTAAAGAGTGCATTATTGATTTTATACTGGTTCGGACGGCCGTTCTACGTCGAGTCCAATAATTCTTTCGGATTTCACTGACTTGCCTTCACTTATCCTAGAGGAATAGAAATTATAGACACTGCCTGAAGAGTCGAAGAGGACTTTAAACCGCATGTATATACAACAGGATTTCAAACCTTTCACTAAAAGCTTATAACAATCTATGTATTTTGAGTACTGATTTTGTATAGACATTTTACAACAGTCCTATAACACAATAGAAATGATTTGAGTGGTGTAGCACTTAGGTATTAGGCTGAATATCATCACGGTACTGGCATGGAATGTAATGCACAAACGGGTTTGAGAGCATGAGAGTTTGAGGACAAATAGATCACAATGAGATAAGAGAATTAGATGGAACATTGGTGATTTAGTTTACGGAGGAATGTGGTATTTATATTTGTGAAGAGAAGCAATCAAAGGTCGTAATTTTTTGAGAATAAGAAGTCGTGACCTACTAGGAATTCAAAATCCATTGTGTTCTTAATCTGCCACAATAAGTCGATCGACTGTACTTCAGCGATTGACCGTTTGTGCCTGTTGTTGCCAATTTCAATCAGCAACGTATACCATCGACCTTCGTCGCAATGATTTTTTTCTTAGAAAAAATCTAAGAAATCTATGAACATTCTTTGAGGTTCTGGAAATGATTAGAATAGTTTGTCATGAATTTTACATTCTACATCATACTATTGACTTACAACACGAAACTCTTCGACACTTTAGCTTCATGTCTTCATCTTTTATTTCGTACTTGGTGCTTTGATAACTTGAATAAGCTTTGATGCATTGCAATCTCCATCGTATGATATTCTTCATGAATGCACGTCTGTGAGATTATATAGTACCAAGTCTTGTATCTTGTATAGCTCTTTGTACGTCATCTTCTTGTGTATCGGTCTTGCATATACATAGTATGTCCCTTCACGGACATAGTATATCTCCTTACATTTGCTTCATAAATGTAATATGTCATTGAAATCATTAGTAGCATTGTTATATGGTTACCACTACAACACTTTAATAGCGTTCATAACATTCTTCGACTTTTTGCTGATGGAAACTGCACGATTTATAAAATAAACATTTTAATATATTCCTCTAAATATATGCTATATATCTACCTATATACTCCCTTAAATATTCTTGTATTCTCCAGCCCCCACTTTTGTCATCAATCAAAAAAGGGATTAAATTTAGGTATTTATAGATAAAGTATAGCTCCCCTTAATTTTATAATATATGATACTCTCCCCCGTAAATTTTCAAACTAAGACAATTTTTATTTCAAATCATTTAATGCAGATATTTCAAGTTCTCGTCATAATCTTATACACGTAGACTCACATAACTGTTTTGTAAAAATATCTTCAATTTGATTAATCGCACTCGTATTGTCATAGCAAATTGGTGATTTTCTTAAGTTAACCCCAAAAACTTTTGAAGTTTGTTGTATGTATATAACTTGTGCACGAGATAATGCATCTGATATATATATTCTGCCTCACATGTTGACAAAGATGCATGGATTTTCTTTTAACCAAGGGACTAAAGATGGGACAATGAAATGACATATGTCTGTCATGCTTTTTCTATCTGCCCTACAGCCTCCAAAGTCAGCATCGCTGTAAGATACTAACTTAAAAGGAAAGTCTTGCGGATTGAAAAGTTCATAATCTTTTGTTCCTATTAAGTAACACAAAATTCATTTTATGGCTCTTAAGTGATTCGTTAGTATTTGCTTGGAATCTCGTACACATACATATACTCATCATGGTATCCGACCGACCACCAGTTAAATATAGTAAAGATCCAATGATACTTCTATATAACTTTTGATCTATGTCTTTTCCAGTTTTGTCTCTAACTAAATACACGCTCGTGCATATTGGGGGTGGTTTACAGCTCTTGTTATCCATGATCTTTTTAATAAATCTTTGTAGTATTTTTCTTAAGATATAAATATATCATTATCAATTTGTTTCACTTGTAAACTAAGAAAATAATTTGACGCTCCTATATGTGACATTCCAAATTCATTTTTCATTATGTTCGAAAACTTTAAACATAAGTTTTCATTAGTTGAACAAAATATAACATTGTCAATATATATTTGAACAACTAGTAAATCCTTATTATTCTTTTAATTTACCTTTTGCCCATCATCACATAATATTAACAATAAAATTCATTTTAGGTAAACCTCGAACAATTTATTCTTTTGCCAACTTATTTTTATACTTAAATTTAATATGACTAAAGCATTCGTGTCATGCCATGGATAATTAATGTTCGTAATCAGGCTCGTGTCACTGTCATAGTTAACTTTTATATTTAAAATACAAATATTTCATTTTATAATCTTTCAAAAATTCATTTTTCACTTTGAACAAATATACTACATTTATTCTTTTTAAAACTGATTTTAAAACCTTCGTCGCACAATTGACTATTGCATAATAAAATGTATTTTAAATTTTGAACAAGTAAAACATTAGCAATCAAAGTGTGAGTTAGGATTACCGAAGTGATTGAAGCCCTTTTTTTGATGACGTGCCCTTTTGAGTTAGCAATGAAAGTGATGGTGCCTTCATGCATGTACCATGTTGTAATGCCCTAGCTCTAGTGATCGAAATATTAAGGGGAGTTTACCATCCCATAACTTGGATCAATGAGCATGAAAGGAGTGATATTTCGTATACACTATTTTGGGTCGACATGAATACGTTTCAATACCTGAATACATCTGAAATAATACGTATCTCAATTCGACGCAAGGCAATATGCACGAATTATAGACTTGATAATACGGTATTAGAGATAATTAAAAACTTCCCAACTAATAGAATCAAATTGAATTAAAATGATGAATTTTATATCATATCTGAAAATCTGATACATCATCTCATTTATTTATACAACTCATTGATCATATCAAACAGTATGGTGTCATTTCAGTATAAGTTCAAGCAGAGTAAATAATAGTCATCGTTGTCTACTCCAACTTCATATCGTAGCCCACAAAACATATACAGTTTTACCATTGACTTGTAAAACAACCTCAGTCTGACCGAGGAGTTAGCACTATAAGAAAAGAAATTTTTAATTGCATTGAAAACTTTCAAAAAATAGCGTTTAATGTTGACCTGCTATTTTTTGTGTTTCAAAAAAGAAAAATAATATATAAACGCAATGGTTTCGAATTCCGTTTGTATAATTTGATAGGGCGGGCTTACTAAACGCATTACTTTACCACCCCGCCTTTATTTTCATCTAATTGTACTCTCCCTTTCCCTCAAAATAAACCAAAACCCTAGGTCCGTTTGGTTTGATATTTTTAGTTTTGTATTTTCGTTCTAAAAATGTACATACGATGTATGTATCTTCGAAAAACAAAAATTTTGGAAAATGATTCTAACGTATAAAACAGAAAATAAATTTATTTTGTTTTTCGTTTTTTGAGAAATAACAAAAAAAAGAAAATAATCCACCCCTTCCGTCGTTCCTCCATCTCTTTCGTCGTTCCTTCATGTCATCGAAATGATCTAAAATTTTAAATATCTCTTCCATTGCCCTCATATTTACTCATACTTTGTTATAAAAATTGAAATCCCAAAAGGCATAATGCAAAATGAAACCAAACAGTCTTCTCATTTTTCTTTACTCTCTCTCTCAATTCGAATCTCCAACACTGTCCTTCACCTTAGAAAAAATCACTCTAGCCACATATGTAACATCATTTCAGATCTACCATGGCTCGTTCTATATTTAGGGTTCTTTTTGTAAAATGGAAACATGAATGAAGTGGTAATATTCGGTTATTCCCCAGTATGTGTAGCACCCTTTTATTCATCATTGTTGTTGCACCAACCCCTAACAGGTGTCACTGCTGCTCCGTGTCATCCGCCAGCAAACGTTGTTGTTGCCGCACCCCATCATCACAGTCGAGCCATAAGTATGTTGTTTGTCCTGTCTGACGTAATATGTTTACTTTCACTACCATTCTTGTTTGGATTGAAACAAATATCTATTTTATTTTAGGTTTTGTATGTGTCCACATTTCTTATGAATAAATCTTTGAATACAAACTATGTATGGATATATTTATATATGGTTGGAAACATGTGCTATATAAGACACCTCTAGCATTATATTTTAAAAAGCTAACTTATATAGAGCCAGGTTTTAGCAATTATTTAACTTCAAACTCTTTTTACAGCCCATATCTAGTTGGATTCATAAATTTATAATTAGAAAACTGAGTTTGTGTTACAACACCAAAAAATCTTTGTGTTATGCCTTAGAATGTAATTTACCCATACCCAGTCCTATTGAATCAAGTCCAATAAGGGGTAAATTCGTAAAACATGCTATACAAGTTTAATGTAGTTCTTTGTCGATACATTTCACCTTGCATATGGGAATGGGTATTGGTTGTTATTTTGTGTTCATGTCGATACATTATGCTTACACAAGAATATACTATAATGTAAAAAATTATATTTTATTCCATAAAAGAACAGTCCATGGCATGGTAATATTAACGAGTACAAAAAATTGTCTTCATTAGAGCATCTCCAACAGCTCACATTTTGTGAAATATGCACTGAAATGGTGCTCCAACAGAGTGTACATAATGTGATAGTGCGGATTTGAGAAAGTAAAGTGTGGGAATGGAGGATTGTGATGGGCACTTGTTCAACATGTGTCTGATCCTAGGTGCTTGTTTAATAAGCACCTAATATGAGGCGCTTATTCAACAAATGCCTGGGATATAGGCGCTTGGTGAATAAGCGCCCACTAATACCATTCTTCAATAGCCAATGGCTGCTTTTCTTTCCCCCTGATAGCTACTTCCTTCTTCATAAAAACCTCCTTTTCTTCTTCTCCTTTCACAACAAACATTCTATCCCAATTCCAATCTTCCTTCTCCCACTAATCTCAGTTTGAAATATTTTCTGACTTCGACGTTGATGTTTAAGGTGTAGTTTTGAAGGATATGATTTACAAGATGTTTCGACTCTGATTGGAAGAACGGTTACGAATGGAAGTTGGAATGCTGCAGAAGACTATGATTTTTGTTATATTTGGTGTGCACTCTCAATCAATCATATTCGAGGTACCGACCAAAGTGGTGAGAGTTTTGAGGCAAAGTTACTAATTGCTTCAATCGTAAGAACATCGATCGTAAAAGAACCCTATCTTCTATCAAAAGCCATCATGGAAAAATTAATCGTCAAACTCAAACATTTGAGAATAAACGCAAACATTTAATTCTCAAATGTTTGAGTTAAAGCAAACAAATCCCAGTGGATTTGCAAATGAAACACATTTGTTAAGATTTATTAAATACTCAAACGTTCTTATTTATTAATTGATGTTTTCTAAATATTATGCTGCATATTTTTTTTCAGAAAATGGCAGCAAACAAGCTGTTTGAACAAATCTACATACTGAATAATAAACAAGCACCACATTCTTATCTGTTCATGCACGTTTATGACATGTTGGTTGATCATATTAAATAGAAATCATCACTACAGAAAACTGCCCAAGATGTTCAATCGAATAGCAATCATGGTAAAGCAGTTGGAGTTGGAGAAAGCTCTAGTCCTAGAGAAGCGTGCAGAAGCTATGGTTTTGGTTTAGAAGAGGACCTCTAACCCTTCCGAAGATAAATTATTAGGCCACAGGGAGCCAAAGCAGGAAAAAAGAAGCAGGCTGCTGGAGCGGATCAGGCAAAATTAAAAAACTTCTATATAAATCTCACGATAGATACAACCGTGCAATGGAAACTTGAGCAATTCAACACCAAAAAAGGTTGTCAAGAATGGATTAACTTTTTGCTGGAAATTGTCAAATAGATGAAGATGCACTTATGTTCATAGACACATCACACATGTCAGAAGAACAACGAGAGTATATGGATCTTAGAAGAAGAGAAATCATGAGACGTAGATGTGAAGAGGGACAGTAACCGTTTCTATATTTCTAGAACCATTGTATCTTTGAATTACTAGTTGATGCATTTGTATTATGAGTTTTTCTGAATTTCTAATACCTTTCTATCTTTGCATTACTAGTAGTTGAATTGTGTTGTGAACTTAAGCAAGTGATTGTATTACTAAAACATTGATATTGCATAACATTGATAAAAGATTACAACAATCCATACGTCGCTTAAACATAAAGAAAATAGAACAATGGTAAACACCATACTTAACAATATTAAAGTTAACAACAACAATAAAGTTTAATACAGTTTCAATGAGTGCCAAAAAAGTTCCAAAGATGATCTACTAGATCATCTCTGAGTCTTTGGAGGAGTTGTATGTTGTGGTACGATATTTAACTCTCTATCTGAAACTCTAGTTCTACTGCGCTTCCAATCATATCTTCACTCCAAAGATCTGGTGGTGTTGGATCACCCTCGTACACGTAATCATCTTACATGTCTCGTTCATCCTCTAAAATCATATTATGTAAAATAACATAAGTGTACATCATTCTTGTCATTTTGTCCAGTGACCAGAGCCTACATGGATTGCTGACTATCAAAAATCTAGACTGAAGAACCCCAAATGCTCTTTCGATGTCCTTTCTTTAGCCTTCTTGCATTGCTGCAAACTTTGACTGCTTTTTATTTTATGAGTTCGGAATTGTCTTCACAATGGTACTCCATTTAAGGTATATACCATCGCCAAGATAATATCCATGTCGTACGTGTTACCTCCCAAACTGTAGGTACGTGGTGTAGATCTGCCATTTTCTAAATCATTAAACAACGTAGATCATTCCAATACGTTAAGATCATTGTTAGAACCCAGCATTTCGAAAAAGGCATGCCATATCCATAAGTCATATGACGCTACGGCTTCAAGAATAGTAGTAGACCTACAAGACTTACCCTGATAAGCCCCAGCATACGCCTTCGGACAATTCTTTCACTCTCAATGCATACAATCTATACTACCCAACATTTCGGGCCATCCTCTACTACCATGCATATTCATTAACTTTGCTATGTCAGCCTCATTTGGTCTTCGTAAGTATTGATCACCGTAAATGTCCACGATAGCTTGACAGAAATGCTCCAAATACTCTAGTAAATTAATTGGAAAAAGGGTTTAGGGTATAAGAACTTAGTTTATTCCTATTTTTCCCTCATCTTATTGCCTATTTTTTCTTCATTTTAGTTCTCTTTGGCTTATTGATTACTTAAGGCACCGCTACTCTATAATCATACAAATCTCAATCTCTTAACCATTTACATTATTTTATTTTATTTATCTAGTTAAATTTCCTAAATAATGTTAGTCAAAATTAGGATTGTTACAGATTCTCCTCCTTAAAGAATTTCGTACGAAATTATGATAAGGTACTCATAAAATCAATCAAAAAGGTAAAACTTATCATAAAACAAGTCAGGATAAGTATCTCTAATCCTACTCTAAGTTTCACAACTATAGTCCGTCTCGTCGTCACTCCACTGGACTTTGACTAATCTAACCATCTTATTCCTTAGTTTCTTATCATCTCTCACGATTATATGACTAATTTTCTAACTATAGTCAAATTTGGTTTCACTACCAAGTCATCTAACACGGTCGGTGCTATTGTAATCTTTAGATCTCGAATACACTTCCTTAGATGAGAAATATGAAAAGCATTGTGGACTCCTACCAAACTACTTAGTAACTCCACTCCATACACGAGTTTTGTAATCCTTTTCATAATAGGAAATGGTCTAACAAATTTTGGTGCCAATTTTCCTGCGAATCTGATTACACCTTTCATCAGTGATACCTTGACGAAAACATGATCTCCAACTGAGAATTCTAAGTCTTTCCGTCTCTTATCAGCATAACTCTTTTACCTAGACCGAGCTTCCTTCATTCTAGCTCAAATTAACTCAAACTTTTCTGCAGCTTCCCTAACCAAATCCAAACCAAGAATTAACATATCCTCGGTCTCTAACCAACAAACGAGAGATTTGCATGACCTTACATACAAAGCTTCAAACGGTGCCATCCATATATTAGTTTGGTAACTGTTGTTATATGAAAACTCGACTAAGTGTAGATGGTCTTCCCATGATCCTCCAAAGTCCAACATACAAGCTCTTAACAAACATTCTAGGACTTTGTTAACTCTTTCTATTTTTTCATCTGTTAGCGGATGGTAAGCAGTACTCATCTTGAGCTTGGTACCTAAAGACTTTTATAGACTCTTCCAGAACTCACCGGTGAATAAGGAATCTCTATCACTTACTATACTACTAGAATCCCATGCAGTCTAACTATATTCATCATAAATAATTTAGCCAAAACAGATGCCGCCCTGGCCAATTTAACTGGAATGAAATGGGCACTCTTGGTCAACCCATCCGCTATAACCCATATACGTTCATTTCCTTGATTCGACCTTGGCATCCCTTCTATAAAATCCATTGAGTTAGAATCTCATTTTCATACTAGGACCTCTAAAGGCTGAAGTAACACAGTTGATTTTTAAAGCTCGGCTTTTACCTGTTGACAGTTCAAACACTGCTTCACCCATAAACCTACATCTCTTTTCATACCTACCTAGAAGAGACTTCTTTTCATGTCCTGATACATCTTAGTTTCTCTCGGATGAATAGTGAAATTTGAACGATGGCATTCTCCAAGAACTTACTTCTTAATGTTTTCCATATTTGGAACACATAGTCGTCCTTTATTCCTCGATCACCCATTCTGGTCAAGACTGAAATCTTTTAAGTCATCGCTCTCTGTTCCATTCCTTAACTTTCCGACCCATTCATCTAATAATGGATCCTCCCTTTACATAGAAGAAATCCTTTCGATCATCACTGGTCGAAATTATAAATATGACAATATAGTGGTTTCCTTACTAGATCTAGCTTCAAATCTCAATTGTATTCTACATGTAGTCAATGCTTCTAAATCTTTCCATTTGGCTACCATTGCTAACACTGCATTTTGATGTTTTCTGCTAAGTGCATCCGCAACCTTATTGCCTTTTCTTAGTGTATACTCAATACCAAAGTCATAAGCAGCTAAAAACTTTAACCATCTTTGTTGCCATGTATTCAACTCCTTCTTAGAGAATAGATGCTTCGTAGACTTATGATCTATATACAATTTGAATCTTTCTCCCAAAGGTAATGTCTCCACACTTTCAATGTAAAAATTACTATAGCTAATTCCAAACCGTGACTTGGATAACTAACCTAATGCGATCGGAGCTGTTGAGAAGCATAGACAATCATTTTACGTCTTTTCATTAACGTAACTCCTAATCCTATTCCACATGCATCCGTGCACACCACTAAGTCATGATTCCCCTTTGGAACAACTAACACATGTGCATTTGTCAATAAGTGTTTCAGCTTCTGGAAATCCTCCTCACACTTATCGGTCCAGACGAACTTCACACCTTTCCAAGTCAGCTTAGCCATCGGTGTCGCTATCCGTGAGAAATCCTTAATGAATCTCCGATAATAACCAGCTAATCTAAGAAAACTCTTTATCTTGGTCATTGTCTCGACTCTCTTCCAATTATTCACCACCTCAATCTTAGCCAGATCTACAGACAACCCTTTCTTTGAGACTGCATGAACAAGAAAATTCACCTCCTTCCAAAAATATCACTTCGAAAATTTCGCTTTCAGTTGATGCTGCCTTAACATCTTAAGCACCACTCTAAGATGAACTTCATACTCTCTTTCATCTTTAGACTATACCAAAATATCATCTATGAATACCAATACGAACCTATCCAGGTGCTCTCGGAAAACTTGGTTCATCAAATCTACAAAGAATGCTGGCGCATTAGTTAGTCCGAATGGCACTACTAACCATTCGTACGATCCATATCTAGTTCTAAACGTCGTCAAAGGAATACTATCCTCAGCCACTCTAAACTGGTGAAACCCTGTTGCCAAGTCCAATTGAAAAAATACTTTGGCACCACTCAACTGGTCGAACAAATCGTCAATTCTAGGTAACAGATATCGATTCTTTATCAACTTCTCATTCAACTTACGATAATCGATACATACCCTTAAAGATCCATCCGGTTTCCTTGCAAACACTATGGCACTGCACCTTTAGCTCCCTTATCTCGGTAGGTATCATTCTTCTTGGCAGTGTACCACCGGTTCTACTCCTGGTACTAAATCTATCCGAAATTTAATTGCTCATTTCGACGGCAGTCCTACTACGGATTCAAAGACATCTGCGAATTATCTAACAATAAAATCTCAATTTAACTCGTCTTCTGCCTCCACAACACCCAACAAAGCATCGTCCTCAAAACTAGGGTTTTCTACGGGGTATATTATCCGGTCACTATAGTTAGGGTGACTAGGTGATATTTCCCTATCGTGGCAAAATATCCTAGCATCATATTTACTTAACAAATCCATACCCAAAATAATTCTGAACCCTACGAAATTAAACACATGCAAACTGCATGCAAATATATGACTTAACTGTTCAAACTCTATCTGGAACCCTTTATCCTAATTGTTGCATATCCTCCTATCGGATTTGTAACCCCTAAGGAAGTAACTAAGTATGAGGGTCTAGGTTAAGCATATCTACCAAACAATGAAGTATAAAAGAATGTGATACACCGGTATCAAATAAAACTCTAATTGATATACCATGAATCAAAAGCGTACCTCCCAGCACAGCTTTTCCCTTTTCTTCTTCTATTGGTCTCAAGGTAGCTGGCTCCAATGCAAACGCTTTCCCTTTTCCATCCTTGACTGTCTTCTTGCACTGGTTCTTATAATGTTTAATCTGATCGATGTTGAAACATCTCACTCCTTTCTTGGCAGCAGCTTTCTTCCCTTTGCCCGTCCGACATTCGTGAGTATAGTGTCCCTTTCTTATCACATTTATAAAAAATAACTTCTGCCTTACCTTCTTGGCAGCTCCACTCTTCTGAGTTCTCTTCTTATGGAAAAATTTCCTCCTCTGTTTTTGCCCTCCTTGAGCTCCCCCTCTTTTGTTACTCTAAAGAAAAGCAAGCATCTCTTCCTGCAACAAAGCCATCTCAATAACTGCATCATATGGATCTTTAATATGCGATAATGTGGCCTAAGCAACCTCACGCTTCAACCCGCAAATGAACTTCTCATTCCTTTTGACAAATGTATCAATCGTAGCATATCTATATCTTGATAGCTCCTCAAATCTGGTTGCATACTCAAGTACTATCATATCTCCCTGCTGCAGCTTAGCAAACTTCCTGAGCAGAGTTGACTTAGCAAACTCTGACATAATCCTTACCTCATACCTTCTTCTGAACTCAGCCCAAGTCATGGTCTCCTCATTGACTCCAACTGTAATACTGTTCCACCAGTACAGTGCTGCTCCCTGTAATTGCCTGGATGCAAGCCTCCTTTTCAACTCATCATTGAGCCCCAAATTAGCAAAAATATCCTCACAATGAAGTAACCAGTTCTCTACTTCATTTGCATCCTCAGTCCTGATAAACGGTTTTCCTCCAAGCATTGCATGATTCTGCTCAATACCGGACCTCCCCTATTTCCTCCTTCTGCAATTCCTCCTTCTAAACCCGCGGCAACTCCAACCAGCATCATGTTAATGAAGAACATATATATAGCTCCCTTATCACTTGCGGCATTACAGTACCCACATTAGCAGGTTGTGCCTGACCTGGATTCCTCCTAGTTTGGTCTAGCATTCCCATTAGTTGTGGTGCTTCCCCCATCAACATTAAATCTTCCACCTCTAGCATCAATATCCTATGCCTGTAAAGTCTGCATTCGAGTCTTTGTAAGATACAGAAGAATAGCCTAAAGATGATAGGAGAATAGAGATAAAGTGTATACTTATATATAGCGAATACAAGTATGTTACTATAGCATTATCTAATACCGCAAACTTTTCTCTACTTCCTTAGGATTATGTTTTCAAAATCATTTTAAGTTTGAAATTATTTTAAATTTTTCATAAACCCATGCCCTGATACCAAGTTGTAACATCCCCTACCTTGAGGCCCGTAGCTAAGCGATTCAGATGTTATATTCATCTATAATATTAACTTTCGGTGACAAAATACAATAATGTTAATGGCATCCATAATATCAGAAGCACATGAATATGAAATAAAATCTACATAGAATTAAACATCTTTTCTGATTACATTTCAAATCCATATTTTATATTTAGATACATAATCCCAAAACGTTTATCAAGATATGATCAAATATAATTATTAAAATTTACGCCAAGAGCGACATATGAAAATGCTTCCTTGGATAGGTTAGAGAACTAACTAGTCACATCAGTCTTAAATACATCACAGCAGATAAAATTAATTACTCCTATATAGCTATTTTTACCTCCTGCACATCTTCAAAAGCTTATTCTTCCAACCTACTAAACCTAAAAACCTCAACTCTCAATCTACTCAAATTAATTTTGAGCACCCGAAAGTTAAGGGGAAAACATAAACTTTGAGTAAGACATAAGCCTAGTTTGAATAGTATTACTACATCTCGGTTTATTGGTATTAAGTGAGACCATGCTGCTTAGCGGAACAGATTTCCCCTCACTAATATCTGTTTTAATACATATCTTTTGTAAATCAGAATCCTACAATCAAACTGATTAAAGCAATGATAGCAATATCATATATGCACATAAATCAGGTAATCAATGGACTATCTATCTGAACAATGTAGTTTTGTTCGGCTAACTACTAACCATTGGCTGACTCGGGCCTACCAGAAAAAATAACTAATCTAACTTCTATTAGACACACTTCAAGACGATCTTTCCTTAACTTACTTCTCCCAAGGTTAACTGATCTTAATGGTTTTGCAGACTCGCCAATAACCTATCTTTCTCTATATATTCCTTTCCTTGTGCAACATCATTTTAGTCTTACCTATGACAAAGCCCCCACATACTGGAATTTTGGACTTATATTTGCTAGGGGCTATTAGCTAATGTATAGGGCACGACCCTATGCATGTCCCATCTGGTATTCTAATAACTAAGTCATTTACTTAGGGTTAACTACCCCATCAAATTTCCCTTGAAAATATTTTTTCAAATTGATTTAACCCTTTAAATCATACTTAAACAACGAATTTTTGTTTGCTTTACACAATTATCTTTACCATGATATATGCTTTACATAAAACAATATTGATGATAACCTAAATCAATAGGGTTATTTATCTCTTTAAAACAACTTAAAGCCCTTCTTTAACTTAGAAAACATTAGGTTTTAAATCCAAGATATCATTTTCGAAACCCTTGTTTAAAAACTTTAAATACTCCCTTTCAAATCTATTGAAAGTGCCCCTTTCAAAATAGGTTAACTACTTTACCATGAAATGTTAGGCCGAAAGGCCAAGCATATCACTCGAAACCTTTAAAAATAGACCTTTCGCAATCTTTGAAAGTATCCCTTCGAAAGTTTTAAAAAACTTTAGACACCTTCTTTTCAAAGCACTTTAAACTTGCCTTTCGAAAGTATTGAAAATCTTATATTCAAATACTGAAAGTAAACCATTCAAAAATATTGGAAAATCTCCCCTCCGAAACCTTCATTATATCTCTTTCGAAAGCATTAAAGTTACTTACTTAAAACAAACCTTTTGAAAGCATTGGGTTCAAGTAAAAGTTTGTGGAACGTAGCTTCGAAACAATTTAAAACCATTTCTTTCGAAACCTTTGGGTTTAACTTTCAATATCTCTAAAGGTCTTAAAAGAACTAGGGCGAAAGCATTGCTTTTGAAAGCATTATTCCTAAGTAAAAGAAAGTGGATGGTTTCAAAACAAAACTTTTCGCAAGTATGCAGAAGAGGCTTCCAAGTTTAAGGCAAAAGAACCCTTTCAAAGGCATTGATTCGAAAGGTTGAATGTGGCAGCAGGGGTTTCGGCCCCTTCAAAAGTTCATTTTGAAAACAAAAGGCGACAACCCATTCGAAAGCCCTTTATTTATATAAATAGAAGCAAGTTAATTAAGTCAAAAGCTCCAACCCATTCAAAAGCCCTTTATTTATATAAACAGAAGCAAGTTACTTAAGTCGAAAGCTCCAACCCCTTCGAAAGCCTTGTTTATATCCAAATTAGTTCCAAGTTTACAAGAGTTACTTCTACCACTATGATAGCATGTTTGGACCCTATACCTTCTGCCTTTCTCCAATCCTTCACGTATCAAGGCACTTATACCATGTGTATTGGTTTCGACTTGGTTGGGGCATATGTATGGTGTCGAAAGGTGACTAATATAGTGGCGAAGCAGTAATCCTTTACAAAACTGATTTTTAACCGTTTAAAGAAATATCTATCCAACTAGCCAGCCTTATTTGTCAACATATAATTAGTTGTCCATTCTTTTACAAAACCATTTTATAAAAGTGTTGTTGAATTCAGTAATTAACAATTTTAAAACTTTTAACAAGTTTTCCCTTCTTCATTTCTAAACATATAAAACATTTAAGTCTCATACCTTAAATAATTTTACATCTTTAATAAAATACATAGGAAATTTTTTCAGAAATTCCCATAAATCATATTTAATATATTTTCTAACATATTTAAATTTCTGACCCAAAGCTAACATATAATAGCCCAAAATTATTCAAACCCAATTTTAACTATTTTCTTTACTAGAAAATTAATAATAAATCCACATCAAATTAGAAAATTACGTAACTTGAGACACATCTCTAAAATAATGTTTCTGACTTTATATGAAAAACACAAGCCATTTGGATGTCCTTTAATAGGTTTTTTAAATCAAATATTCTCATAAAATCTATATGAAACAACATAAATCATCAACAAGCATATACGTCCATTTAAACAATCAAAACATGGCATTTTTCTTGCAAAATAAATTCGGATCTCATCTAGAAACCAAAGACAATAAAAATTAGATGTAATCTATTATTCACCTTAGCTTAATTGTTAAGAAGGTTAAGATTTGCTGTTGAATTGATTTGATTAAACTTGCTAAATGAATCCTTGCTTGTCTTCATCTTGTTTTCTTCTAATGGTGGCCAACCAAGTTCTAGGTTAAGTTTTTGTTTCTGAATATTGTAAATGAAACTGGAATAAAGGTCTAGGATATAAGAACTTAGTTTATTCCTATTTTTCCCTCATCTTATTACCTCTTTTTTCTTCATTTTAATTCTCTTTGGCTTATTGATTAGTTAAGGCACGACTACTCTATAATCATACAAATCTCAATCCCTTAACCATTTGCATTATTTCATTTAATTTATTTAATTAAATTTCCTAAACGATGCTAGTCAAAATTAGGGTCGTTACCTAAACCTTTTGTTAGTGGATCCGCAATGTTACCATTTGATCTTTCATAGTCAATTGTGATAACCCCATTAGAGCGAAGTTGTCTAACGGTTTTATGTTTATGACGAATATGTTTAGAATTGCCATTGTAAAGCTTATTATTTTCTCTTCCAATAGCTGATTGGCTATCACAATGTATGCTTATTGGAGAAATAGGTTTTTCCCAGTTCGGAATACCTTCTAAAAAACCTCAAAGCCAATCTGCTTCTCCTTTGGTTTTTTCTAAGGCAATAAATTCTGATTCCATAGTTGATCTTGCTATACAAGTTTGTTAAGAGGATCTCTAAGATATTGCCCCACTAGCTAAGATAAATATATATCCGCTAGTGGATTTTGTATCTGATGAACCAGTTATCCAGTTTGCATCACAATACCTTTCTATTATTATTCGGTACCTTTTATAATGTAGTCCATGACTTTGTGTATACCTTAGGTATCCTAGTTTTTGAATTATAGCTTTTCCATGATTCTTTCCTAGGTTGCTAATATATCTGTTGAGTTTACTTACAGCATATGCTATATCAGGTCTATTGCAGTTCATTGCATACAAAATGTTGCCTAGTATATGAGAGTATTCAAGTTGGTAAATATTATTACCGCTATTTTTTACTCAATTTTTGTTCAAATCTACAGGCGATTTTGCTGATAATATGTTGTGTTGGTTAAACTTTTCAAGTGCTTTTTCAATATAGCGTGATTGGGGCAACACATATCCTTGGTTGGTCTTATGTATTTTTACACCAAATATCACATCAGTGATTCCCAGATGTTTCATGTCAAATCTAGCGGAGAGCGTATCTTTTATAGATTTTATTATCTCCTTGTTGCTTTCAAATATTAGTAAATCATCTACATATTGACATACAATGACATATCCCATATTTGTATATATAGAATAGACTCATTTGTCACATTCATTTATATGAAATCCATTTAGTATCATATTTTCATCAAATTTTTCATGTCATTGTTTAGGCGCTTGCTTAAGCTCATACAGTGAATTTCTTAATATACAAATCTTGTTTTTATTTCCAGTATTTTGGAAACTTTCAGGTTGTTTCATGTATATTTCTTCTTTTAGTCCATCATTTAAAAATGTTGTCTTTACATCCATTTGATGTATTTCTAAATCCAGTGTGGAGGCAATTGTTATTAGAATTCTTATTGATGTTATTCTAATTACTGGAGAGTATGTGTCAAAATAGTCCGGGTTTTCTTTTTGTCAGAATCCTTGAACCACAAGTCGAGCTTTATGCTTATCTACTGAACCATCAGGTTTCAATTTCTTCTTAAATGTCTATTTATTACCTACGATCTTGCATCCTTAAGGTAAATCAATTAGCTTCCATGTATGGTTTGCCATACTAGATTCGAACTCATTGTTAATGGCCTCCTTCCAGTGAGGGGAATCGGTGAAGGACATAGCTTATTTGTATGTTAATGGAATGTCTTCCAACATAAATATGTAGAAGTTCAGTCCAAAGGATTTTGAGGTCCTTAATCTTTTGTTTCTCCTTGGTTCCTCCACTTTTTGATTAGCACTATTTTGCTGAACATTATCAATAATTTGTTTAGTATCCTTAGGAGAATTGTCATCTCCTTGAGCTTGTACTTAAGGTAGTTTATGAAATCCTTCCATGATAGAGGAAGTTTTTCAATTGTAGCATCAACATGAAATGATTCGCTAAGAGTCATTTGTAACAATTCCAATTTTTAATTTAATTTAAATTGATAATTAAAATAAATATTTGGATAAAATTGTAAATTAATTTGAATTTTTCAAATTAAAATAGGATATTTGTTTATTTAGACATTGAATTTAAAATTTAACTGTGGATTTGAAATTGGATATTTAATATCTTATAAATAAATAAAAGTAATATCCAAAAATTTATCAATTAAAATTAATAATATATTTAAAAACTGTTGGAGTTGAATTTGAAGAAAAATTGGAACAAAATTCTCAAAACAAATAAATAAGTGAAGACTTTATATAAATTTAATTCCAATTTTATTTTGAGTTGAAAATATTGAAATAAAAAATGTTTTAAAATGTCATTCAAATTTAAATCTTATACATATGTACTTTGCATATATGAGTAGAAAAAATTGAATGCATATTTGAAATTTAATTTAAATTACTTAGGATAAAGCGTGAATGTATAAATGGGCATGAATGTCTATATTTCAAGTTTAAAAAAAATTGAAGTTTGAATCTACATTTAAAATAAATGTTTTAAAAAAATTAGTGGCATTTAAAAATGTTAAAGAATAATGTATGTAGTAAAATATTGGTTAAAGCAAGTCCTTTTTTTAACATTGTGTGTGTGTGTATATATATATATATATATATATATATGCTAATGAAATAAAAGGTACATTCATTTATAAAATAAATATGATATAAAAAAATAAAAATAAACATTCTTTTGTCTTTAAAAATTCAAATGTAAACATGTACATAAAGAAGTATATATTCACATGGGTTTGGAGTAAAGGAGTTAACAAAATCTAGAGTTATGATATCTCTTTACAAATGGCCTTCAATACAATCAAATTGAATTAAATAATAAGATTAAAATATTACAAAACCTTTCCATCTCCCCACGTACAATCATGAAACATCTCAGCAAAATTTCTGAAAAGTAAACAGTAGAAAGATTTGAATATCTCAAACTACAACACCAAATAAAGTAGAAAGAAGCCAGATCAAGAAAGAAAATGATAAACCTGAAAACCAGAAAAAAAGCAAGAGCAGTTTTCAAAAGCTTCAACAAAATTCAAACTGCAATCTGAAGATTTATTCAGCTGCAATAGAAACCAAGTATGGGTTAATATCAAATCTGGAAGCAAATGCAAGTTTAGATTCAAAAACCAAGAACCAACTTCAGAAATCAGAAAAAAAATGAAAACCTGGAAATGATGGAAGGCAAGTAATTTTTTTTTAAGATTTGAACTTAATCTTGTTGATTAGTAACAAAGCAAGAATTAAACAACAATTATATTTATCATCTGCAGGAGAAATCAAGCTCGAAGATTTAAAACCCTTTTCTGGTTTCAACTGCAGGGAAAACTTCCCTGTTGCATAAAAAAAAGGATTTCAACTGTAAGTAATGGAAAATTGTTGTGATTAATAAATTAAGTACAACAAAGAGTATAAGCAAAGATTTCCATTGTAATTTATAGATTTAAACTCCAAGATTAAAGAAGAAGAAAAAAGATTCAAGCTCAATTTCATCACTGTCCTCTGTCTTTCTTCAACCATGTCAGGTGACCAAATCACTCTTATAAAAAAAAATTAAAACTTGGTTTACATGTAATGATCTTGGTTGTATGTTATGAACTATGATGTGCATGTTGGTCTTGTATATATACGAGTGTTAATACATGTGCTATTTCTAGAGACAGGCAAGAAAACATGCCTCTGTTCAACATTTCCAGGTTTTGAAACCTGTTCAAAATTGCGTATCATCCCATACAATAAAAATTAGGACTTGATCTCTAAATATAAAATGAGTATAAGGGTATAATCTTATTTTTAAAATTAATTTGGAAATTTTTTATCATATAATCATTTTAGAAATTAAGATTTACAGTAGAACAGTATATACATCAGGAAAATCGAATATGTTAAATTTAGGATCTGATTATATAAACGTGTTCGTGTTGCAAAATGGTAATTTTACGTGAAGATCTCGTGATTTTTAGGCGAGTATTGATCAAGAATTTCTAAGATGAACGGAAATGACATTTTTGCCAAAATCCGTCGATCGGCAAGTTCGTCTTCGTTGAAATCAAGATGGAGCGTAGTTCGAGCATTATTGATCACCAGAAAAATGCCCGCAAATTTTTTTGTTGAGCATGGCGATGTAGAGACTTGATTGTAGGGTTTAAAACCTAAGTTTGGATGAGATCGGAATATGGGTAGCTGTAGTGTCGACTTTGTATCGGACTAATCCGGGTAGGGTGGAATCAATGCATGATCGATCGGAGGTGCTCCGAACAAAGTTACGCGACCTCTAGTGGCTTGTGGAAGTGATGCGAATCGGATTTGGTGATTGAAGTTGCATTTCAGGTTGGTCGAAAAATTCATTTATGGGTTCGCCGCCGATTCAGGTGGTTGTAGTGGTCTGAAGGATGGGGTCGATCGTCGTCGACTTGAGAAAGGTGACGAGGACTGTTGGAGCTTGTCAGAGCCTCGTGCACATGCACGAGCACGTGTAATGTCGCGTACCTGGGTTGGTGAAGTGGGGAAGAAGAAGCAAATTTTGGGGTAGATCATGTGATTCTCGAGTTTGGCTCAGGGAAGTAACGGCGTAGCTCGAGTCTCAACTCGAAGTGGGATTTTGGTGTTAGAGTAAAGTACTTAGGAAAAAAATTTAAATTACGATTTTGGGTCACTCGTGTAACTTTGTGGAAAAACCCGAAGTAATGGAGCTTGGAGCTGGGGTTCGACTCGAAGCAGCCATGAATTTTCACGAGTCAACATGTAAAGCAGTTTGAAGTTTTAAGGAAATTCAAAATTTTAAAATAAAACTTGTTAAATTAAAATTCTCTTCAATATTTAAACGTTTCCTAAGTTTTTAAAATAGTTAAGGAGGGTTTTAAATAATTGTTTTAATTAACCTAAATTTAAATGATTTAAAATAAATTAACTTTAATTTGAAGGTTATCTTCTTATTAATGTATAAAGAAATGATTATTATAAAAGATGTTATAAAATGGTTAATTAATTTTTCAATGTTTAAGTTAACATATTTGTTAAAGGGAAATTATTATTAGAAGTGAATTACTTAATGATAGAAATTAAAGTAATTAAAGAAATTAATTAATAATTCAAGTTAAATTAATCAAGTAATTAATGAATGATTTAATATAAATAATAATTACGTAGTGAAAGTGATTAAAAGTAGATAACTAAAGATTAAAGATGGATTAATCTAATATTTAGGGTCAATTACTCTAAAGTATAATTATTTAATGTGGTCAATTAATTAGGGAAATTAAGTTAAGAATAATTAATTAAGGATAATTAATTAAGATTTAATTAATTAATAATTCAAGGTTTATTAGTTAAAGTAATTAATTAAAGGTAAATTAATAAAAGTAATTAAGATTTAATTAATTACAATTAAGGGTTAATTAATTAAGATAATTAATTATAGAATGATAAATTTATGAATGTGATTAAAACTTAATCAATGGAAATTTAGGATGATAAATCATTAATTAAAGATTCCTAATAACTATGTTGTTGATAGATTTAAAACCACACAATTTATTCATCTTAATTAAAGATGTTTGATTGTTATGAAATGTTTTGTGATGGATTCACATATTCGATATGTGATGTGATGTTATGTAATGCTTTATGCTGAGCAGTTATATCTGTGATGAATATATTGTTATATGAACGTAAAAACCCTTTGACCCGTAGTACGACATTTGGATTTCGATGCGACGGGGAGTCGGATTCCAGTTGGTTATCTGAAACCCACATCGAATCGTAATAGTAAATCTTTGTGATTGATAAATTTATTTTATCTATGAATCTGTGAATAAAGATAAGTGTTATGGGTTATACCGCTTATCGATATGATTGAATCTGTAATGATGATGTTGTGCACTATTGTGTTAAACTCCTGGACCACACTTGTACACACACAAATATGGGTTGCACGTGGAAATGGGTTAAGTCATAGATTTTGAAATAGTTTTTAAAGATTGAATCTTTGAATCCAAAATAGTTTAGGAATTAGAATTGAAAGCTTTTGAAAATGAATTCCAAAAATAAAAGTTATTTTGAATAACTTGATTAAGTTTTGAAATTTAAATAATTTGAATTTAATGTTTTGAAATTGAATTCTACGATTTGAGAACTAGGATTTAAAAAGGTTATTCAACTTATAAATAGGTTTATATGGGTTTTAAACCATTTTAAAAGCGTTGTTTTAGGACTTTGAAATTTAAACCCAAAATTTTAACTTGTATAAGTATAATTGGATTTTTCTGAAACGGAAAGCTGTTTGTTTTTCAAATAATAAAAGCTTTCACATAAGAAATGAACTTCCAATTTGTGTTAAAAGGAATTCAAGTTTGAAATGAAAACGGTTTTCCTAATTTTGAGTAAATCTTTGGAAACGGGTTTGAAAGCTATAAATTAAATCTTTAATTTAAAGATTTAATGTGTTAATCCATTCGAAATGGAAATTGTTTTTGGAAATCTATAAATAGATCTTTGTGAATCTAGGTTAACTGGGTGAAACGAATCTTTTTAAAGAAAAGATTTAAATGGTAATTCGTTTAACCATTTCGAAGAAAAGTTTTGGATTTTATAAGTTGAGACTTAACTAAAATCCCGTATCCATATATTTTTAAAATATGGCGCTCATTATTCGGTTTAGCCGGGAGAGGACCTTGTATCATATAACCCATTCCGAATAGTGATACGACGTTATGGATAGCATTTGAAGACCGGTGTTGAAGACCGGGTGTATTCAAGAACGTTAGGATAACCTATCGATTGTCTCTGCACCGAGTAGCTACGGTATAGAGATTCCCTAAGTGATGGGAAGTCCGATCGGGATTGTGGATACCCGAATTGCAAGGGCTTCTTCGGAAGTGCCTTCGGTTCTGTTCGAACCTGGAACAGACTTGTATGGTTGTATGTCCGACATTACACTTTGAGATATTAGACTGATCTCTATTAAATACATTTCTGCTTGGTGGCGGAGAATTTATTCTTTTAGCTTAACACCCTTCTCTGAGACGTACGAGCTCAGAGGTTATGTAGTTGATATTTATCAGTGATATATTCCCAATTTGGTAGTGTGGCATGCTGAGTGCTGCTGTATGTTGATGATCATTTGTTGATCATTTGTGATCAAAGCATGGCTTTTATATAAAGCGTAGCTTTGTGGACGAGACCGCATTAGGACCTCACACCCAAAAAATGGTCGAAACAGGAAAGATGCGGCAAGGTTATGAGGGTCGCGCCCTTTAGGGTGTGTCATTCCCTTCTGGTAGAGGGTGGTGTCATGGTATGGAGCCCAGATACTTACTCATGTGGATACTACAGATCTATTACTTTGTGATTTCTTTGTGGTTTAGAGGCGCCTCGGATAAAGGTCCCAAAGGACCGGAGGATGACATGCTCGAGTAGTAGTTACCTAGTTACAGAGGTAATCCGGCCTTGTGTTGGCAGAGATCCGGTTAGGTTCTCGGGACGTCCCGCCAGAGGCGATCCCATGGACAGTAGGAAGTTCCTTAGCCTGACCATTTGTTGGAAATCCAATCAAAACAATACGCGCCCTGTACGGTTTTAGTTGTATAACCTGCCATGGAATGTGGTGGTAACCTGCTATTGAACTTGGTAGCTATAGTAGGCATAAGTGCGAAATGCCTATGCTTGCTAGGATTTATATTATACTTTCGGAATGGTTTTCCACACTTTGCACTTATATTAATAATATCAAAGAAATTTTCTCGTATCAAGCATATTTGACTATCATAAGGAGAAATCTCCTCCAAGTCTACGTTTGCATTGTGTGTGTGGCGGGAGGCCTTATGGTAGTTTCATTTTCCAAAAAGCATTGCGGATTTCAAATTTAAATTATTTTGTTTGTTTTAAAGACCAAATGTTTTTGTTTGCTCATACCAGTTCCACGACTGACCTGGGGTTTATTGTTCCTTTCCTAAACTCTGGGTGCCCACAATTTTCCCACACGGGCAGTCCAGATTTGGGTGTTTCAGATAGTCGGGTTTAGTAGATTATCTGGAGCTAGTTCAGTCTTTGGATCACTGCTGTACTTGCTTATCTTTGTGCATCGTTTTTTGGAGTTCGAGCTATTTATGGTTTGGTGCTTTGGAGATGGAAATCTACCGCTGCTGGAGTTCTTTGAAGATCATCTGGAGATTTTGTCCCGCTGCTAGTGTTATCTTTTCTTCCCGCTGCTACTATCTTGTATTATATCTCTAATGTATATTTATTGTATCGTTCAGTTGTATCATATTGTATCAAATGTTGTATATTGATATATGCTTTTTCTTCGGCTATGTTGTTATACTTAATTTGTTATAAGCTCCGGCAAACCAGATTCAACGTTTGGATCTACGGCATTTGAATACGAGTATCGTATTCGGTGCTGATTTTCGAAGGCCGAGTCAGGATAGCTACATTTGGTATCAGAGCTGAAGGTTAAAAACTTTAGCTTAGGAGTATAACACATTAAGTAACTCATTAGAGATAGGGTGAAGTATACCCTAGAATGAGTATATCCTTAAGATATTCGTTCGAATGCCTCAGTAAATTCTCTTACTATCCACTGATAGTAAGTATGAGTGCAAGAAGTGGGCGAGATAGGGGACAGGGGAGTACCACTACAAATGGTCAATACCCTACAACAGTGGAAATAACCTTTCTCTATCAATCTCCTTTGATTCGATTCCAAATTCTTTGATGGCTTCGTGACAGCTCCAGAAAGAAGTTTTGGTGTGATGGTGGCCTTACGAATCGTTGTAGAAAGTTCTTACTTTGAATCTTCATCCGTTTCTTGTCAGCTTTTCGATCTAAACTTTAATGAATTTGAAATTGAAATTTGAAATTGAAAATTTTAAATAAATTGGAAATTTTAAATTGGGTTAAAATTGGTTAACAAATATGAAGCTAAATTTGAATTGAATCAATTAAACGATATCGATTAAAACCAAATTTGAAATTCTATTGTAATTTCTTGTGTATATCCAAATCCGAAGAGGGACAAGTTGGTATATACTTTGGAGTATTCCGACTTGAATTTGAAATCCATATCTAGTGCTTGAGAAATTGTAGAAGATTAAATCTATCTATCTATTCTCTAGGGACTGATATATTCTACAAACGATTAGTTATCCCTCGAACTAATCAATGCCCTTGCATATTCGTAGACCGGAGGACCCGAATATCTTGTGTAATAATTGTATGAGTTTGTTCTCATATTGTTGATATTCTGATTTGGTAAACCAAATACAGAATCAATATCCAGTTTGATTTGGAAGGATGTTTCTCTATTTATCATCTATTCCTTCTCGTCTCCTTTTCAAATTTCGAGGGCGAATTTTTTTTAGGGAGGAAATCTGTAACGATCCCAATTTTTAATTTAATTTAAATTGATAATTAAAATAAATATTTGGATAAAATTGTAAATTAATTTGAATTTTTCAAATTAAAATAGGATATTTGTTTATTTAGACATTGAATTTAAAATTTAACTGTGGATTTGAAATTGGATATTTAATATCTTATAAATAAAAAAAAGTAATATCCCAAAAATTTATCAATTAAAATTAACAATATATTTAAAACTGTTGGAGTTGAATTTGAAGAAAAATTGGAATAAAAATCTCAAAACAAATAAATAAGTGAAGATTTTATATAAATTTAATTCCAATTTTATTTTGAATTGGAAATATTGAAATAAAGAATTTTTTAAAATGTCATTTAAATATAAATCTTATACATATGTACTTTTCATATATGAGTAAAAAAAAATTGAATGCATATTTGAAATTTAATTTAAATTACTTAGGATAAAGTGTGAATGTATAAATGGACATGAATGTCTATATTTCAAGTTTAAAAAAAATTGAAGTTTGAATCTACATTAAAAATAAATGTTTTAAAAAATTAGTGGCATTTAAAAATGTTAAGGAATAATGTATGTAGTAAAATATTGGTTAAAGCAATTCCTTTTTTTAACATTGTATGTGTGTGTGTGTGTGTATGCTAATGAAATAAAAGGTACATTCATTTGTAAATGAATATGATATAAAAAAATAAAAATAAACATTCTTTTGTCTTTAAAAATTCAAATGTAAACATATACATATGGAAGTATACATGCACATGGGTTTGGAGTAAAGGAGTAAACAAAATCTAGAGTTATGATATCTCTTTAAAAATGGCCTTCAATACAATCAAATTGAATTAAATAATAAGATTAAAAGATTACAAAAGCCTTTCCATCTCCCCATATATACAATCATGAAACATCTCAGCAAAATTTCTGAAAAGTAAACAGTAGAAAGATTCGAATATCTCAAACTACAACACCAAATAAAGTAGAAAGAAGACAGATCAAGAAAGAAAATGATAAACCTGAAAACCAAAAAAAAAAAGCAAGAGTAGTTTTCAAAAGCATCAACAAAATTCAAACTGCAATCTGAAGATTTATTCAGCTGCAATACAAACCAAGTATGGGTTAAAATCAAATCTGGAAGCAAATGCAAGTTTAGATTCAAAACCAAGAACCAACTTCAGAAATCTGAAAAAAAATGAAAACCTGGAAATAATGGAAGTGAAGTAAATTTTCTTTTTTTAAGATTTGAACTTAATCTTGTTGATCAGTAACAAAGCAAGAATTAAAAAACAATTATATTTATCATTTGCAGGAGAAATTAAGCTCGAAGATTTAAAACCCTTTTCTGGTTTCAACTGCAGGGAAAACTTCCCTGTTGTATATAAAAAAGGATTTCAACTGTAAGTAATGGAAAATTGTTGTGATTAATAAATTAAGTACAACAAAGAGTATAAGCAAAGATTTCCACTGTAATATACAGATTTAAACTCCAAGATAAAAGAAGAAAAAAAAAAGATTAAGGCTCAATTTTATCACTGTCCTCTGTCTTTCTTCAACCATGTCAGGTGACCAAATCACTCTTATATTTTTTTTAAACTTGGTTTTATGTAATGATCTTGGTTGTATGTTATGAACTATGATGTGCATGTTGGTCTTGTATATAAATGAGTGTTAATATCTGTGCTATTTCTGGAGACAGGCAAGAAAACTTGCCTCTGCTCAACATTTCCAGGTTTTGAAACCTGTTCAAAATTGCGTATCATCCCATACAATAAAAATTAGGACTTGATCTCTAAATATAAAATGAGTATAAGGGTATAATCTTATTTTTAAAATTAATTTGGAATTTTTTTATCATATAATCATTTCAGAAATTAAGATTTACTGTAGAATAGTATGTACATTAGGAAAATCAAATATGTTAAATTTAGGATCTGATTATATAAACGTGTTCGTGTTGCAAAATGGCGATTTTACGTGAAGATATCGTGATTTTTAGGCGAGTAATGATCAAGAATTTCTAAGATGAACGGAAATGACATTTTTGCCAAAATCCGTCAATCGGCAAGTTCGTCTTCGTTGAAATCAAGATGGAGCGTAGTTCGAGCATTATTAATCATCAGAAAAATGCCCGCAAAATTTTTGTTGAGCGTGGCGATGTAGAGACTTGATTGTAGGGTTTAAAACCTAAGTTTGGATGAGATCGGAATATGGGTAGCTGCAGCGTCGACTTTGTATCAGACTAATCCGGGTAGGGTGGAATCAACGCGTGATCGATCGGAGGTGCTTCAGACTGGGTTACGCGACCTCTGGTGGCTTGTGGCAGTGATGTGAATCGGGTTTGGTGATTGAAGCTGCGTTTCAGTTTGGTCGAAAATTCATTTATGGGTTCTTCGTCGATTCAGGTGGTTTTAGTGGTCTGAAGGATGGGGTCGATCGTCGTCGACTTACGAAAGGTGACGAGGACGGCTGAAGCTCGTCAGAGCCTCATGCACGTGCACGTGTCATATCGTGTACCTGGGTTGGTGAAGTGGGGAAGAAGAAGCAAATTTTGGGGTAGATCGTGTGATTCTCGAGTTTGGCTTGGGGAAGTAACGGCGTAGCTCGAGTCTCAACTCGAAGTGGGATTTTGGTGTTAGAGTAAAGTACTTAGGAAAAAAAATTAAATTGAGATTTTGGGTCACTCGTGTAACTTTATGGAAAAACCCGAAGTAATGGAGCTTGGAGCTCGGGTTCGACTCGAAGCAGCCAGGAATTTTCTCGATTCAGCATGTAAAGCAGTTTGAAGTTTTAAGGAAATTCAAGTTTTGAAAATAAAACTTGTTAAATTAAAATTCTCTTCAAATATTTAAACGTTTCCTAAGTTTTTAAAATAGTTAAGGAGGGTTTTAAATAATTGTTTTAATTAACCTAAATTTAAATGGTTTAAAATAAATTAACTTTAATTTGAAGGTTATCTTCTTATTAATGAATAAAGAAATGATTATTATAAAAGATGTTATAAAATGGTTAATTAATTTTTCAATGTTTAAGTTAACATATTTGTTAAAGGGAAATTATTATTAGAAGTGAATTACTTAATGAAAGAAATTAAAGAAATTAATTAATGATTTAAGTTAAATTAATCAAGTAATTATTGAATGATTTAATATAAATAATAACTACGTAGTGAAAGTGATTAAAAGTAGATAACTAAAGATTAAAGATGGATTAATCTAATATTTAGGGTCAATTACTTTAAAGTACAATTATTTAATGTGGTTAATTAATTAGGGAAATTAAGTTAAGAATAATTAATTAAGAATAATTAATTAAGATTTAATTAATTAATAATTAAGGGTTTATTAATTAAAGTAAGTAATTAAAGGTAAATTAAGAAAAGTAATTAAGATTTAATTAATTACAATTAAGGGTTAATTAATTAAGATAATTAATTAAAGAACGATACATTTATGAAGGTGATTAAAACTTAATCAATGGAAATTTAGGATGATAAATCATTAATTAAAGATTCCTAATAACTATGTTGTTGATAAATTTAAAACCACACGATTTATTCATCTTAATTAAAGTTGTTTGATTGTTATGAAATGTTTTGTGATGGATTGACATATTCGATATGTGATGTGATGTTATGTAATGCTTTGCGCTGAGCTGTTATATCTGTGATGAATATATTGTTATATGAACATAAAACCCTTTGACCCGTAGTACGACATTTGAATTTCGATGCGACAGGGAGTCAGATTCCAGTTGGTTATCCGAAACCCACATCGAATCGTAATAGTAAATCTTTGTGATTGATAAATTTATTTTATCCATGAATCTGTGAATAAAAATTAGCGTTATGGGTTATACCGCTCATCAATATGATTGAATCTGTGATGATGATGTTGTGCACAATTGTGTTAAACCCCTGGACCACACTTATACACACACAAATATTGATTGCATGTGGAAATGGGTTAAGTCATAAATTTTGAAATAGTTTTTAAAGGTTGAATCTTTGAATCCAAAATAGTTTTGGAATTAGAATTGAAAGCTTTTGAAAATGAATTCCAAAAATAAAAGTTATTTTGAATAACTTGATTAAGTTTTGAAATTTAAATAATTTGAATTCAATTTTTTGAAATTGAATTCTATGATTTGGGAACTAGGGTTTAAAAAGGTTATTCAACTTATAAATTGGTTTATATGGGTTTTAAACCATTTTAAAAGCGTTGTTTTGGGACATTGAAATTTAACCCAAGATTTTAACTTCTATAGATATAATTGGATTTTTATGAAACAGAAAACTGTTTGTTTTTCAAATAATAAAAACTTTCACATAAGAAATGAACTTCCAATTTGTGTTAAAAGGAATTCAAGTTTGAAATGAAAATGGTTTTCCAAATTATGAGTAAATCTTTGGAAACGGGTTTGGAAGCTATAAATTAAATCTTTAATTTAAAGACTTAATGTGTTAATCCAACTGAAATGGAAATTGTTTTTGGAAATCTATAAATAGATCTTTGTGAATCTAGGTGAACTGGGTAAAACGAATCTTTTTAAAGAAAAGATTTAAATGGTGATTTGTTTAACCATTTGGAAGAAAAGTTTTGGATTTTATAAGTTGTGACTTAACTAAAATCCCGTATCCATATATTTTTAAAATATGGCGCTCATTATTCGGTTTAGCCGGGAGAGGACCTTATGTCATATAACCCATTCTGAATAGTGATACGACGTTATGGATTGCATTTGAAGACCGGTGTTGAAGACCGGGTGTCTTCACGAACGTTAGGATAACCTATCGATTGTCTTTGCACCGAGTAGCTACGGTATAGAGATTCCCTAAGTGATGGGAAGTCTGATCGGGATTGTGGATACCCGGATTGCAAGGGCTTCTTCGGAAGTGCCTTCGGTTCTGTTCGAACCCGAAACAGACTTGTATGGTTGTATGTCCGACATTACACTTTGAGATATTAGACTGATCTCTATCAAATACATTTCTGCTTAGTGGCGGAGTATTTATTCTCTTAGCTTAACACCCTTCTCTGAGACGTACGAGCTCAGAGGTTATGTAGTTGATATTTATCAGTGATATATTCCTACTTTGGTAGTGTGGCATGCTGAGTGCTGCTTTGTGTTGATGATCATTTGTTGATCATTTGTGATCAAAGCATGACTTTTGTACAAAGCGTACTTTGTGGATGAGACTGCATTAGGACCTCACACCCGGAAATGGTCGAAACAGGAAAGATGCGGCAAGGTTATGAGGGTCGCGTCCTTTAGGGTGTGTCATTCCCTTCTGGCAAAGGGTGGTGTCATGGTATGGAGCCCAGATACTTACTCATGTGGATACTATAGATCTATTACTTTGTGATTGCTTTGTGGTTTAGAGGCGCCTCGGATAAAGATCCCAAAGGACAGAGGGATGGCATGCTCGAGTAGTAGTTACCTAGTTACTGAGGCAACCCGGCCTTGTGTTGGCAGAGATCCGGTTAGGTTCTCGGGACGTCCCGCCACAGGCGATCCCATGGACAGTAGGAAGTTCCTTAGCCTGACCATTTGTTGGAAATCCAATCAAAACAATACGCGCCCTGTACGGTTTTAGTTGTATAACCTGCCATGGAATGTGGTGGTAACCTGCTATTGAACATGGTAGTTATAGTAGGCATAAGTGTGAAATGCCTATGCTGGCTAGGATTTATATTATACTTTCGAAATTGTTTTCCACACTTTGCACTTATAGTAATAATATCAAAGAAATTTTCTCGTAACAAGCATATTTGACTATCATAAGGAGAAATCTCCTCCAAGTCTGCGTTTGCATTGTGTGTGTGGCGGAAGGCCTTATGGTAGTTTCATTTTCCAAAAAGCATTGCGGATTTCAAATTTAAATTATTTTGTTTGTTTTAAAGACCAAATGTTTTTGTTTGCTCATACCAGTCCTATGACTGACCTGGGGTTTGTTGTTCCTTTTCTAAACTCTGGGTGCCCACAATTTTCCCACACGGACAGTCTAAAGTTGGATTTTTCAGATAGTCGGGTTTAGTAGATTATCTGGAGCTAGTTCAGTCTTTGGATCACGACTGTACTTGCTTATCTTTGTGCATTGTTTTTGGGAGTTCGAGCTATTTCTGGTTTGGTGCTTTGGAGATGGAAATCTACCACTGCTGGAGTTCTTTCTTTGAAGATCATCCTCGAGATTTTGTTCCACTGCTAGTGTTATCTTTTCTTCCCGCTACTACTATCTTGTATCATATCTCTGATGTATATTTATTGTATCATTCAGTTGTATCATATTGTATCAAATGTTGTATATTGATATATGCTTTTTCTTCCGCTATGTTGTTATACTTAATGTGTTATAAGCTCCGACGAACCAGATTCGACGTCTGGATCTGCGGCATTTGAATACGAGTGTCGCATTCGGTGCTGATTTTCGAAGGCTGAGTTAAGATCGCTACATCATTCCTTCATCGTGCAGTTCGTAGATGATGAATTGTAACTCTTGAAGTTTTTCATCTTTGGTTTTGTATTTTTTATCCAATGTCGTCCAGAGCTCTTTGGAAGTTCGAGTAGTACAATATACATTGTAGAGGCTGTTATCAAGCCTATTTAAGATGTGGGATTATTCGTTTTCCAAGGCATTCAATGCCTCATATTTCCCAATGCAGGCATTTAATGCCTCATACTTTTCAATAAATTGCTCATTCATTTCCAACAAATTGAACATCAAATTAAGAAACGGAAGGATAAAAAAAAGCATTCGGTCTCGATTTTGCAAAATGTTTGGATATGGTTTTGCTTCCCCAAAGAACCATAAATCTCTTTGCAATGTAAATAAAGGTCCTTGTAATATCACACTTCTAGAAGATTGTAAACATAGGTCCTTGCAATATCACACTTCCAGAAGATTGTCACTTCAGGCCTGAAATTCTTGTTAAGCTATTTTTATTCCCTGAATTTACTATATAATCATTACGGTGCTTTTTCATATTTCTTTATTGGTAAAAGCTGGTTTAATTGCGAATATTTTTTTTGTAGTGCTTTGGAAGAAAAGCAAGGAAATGTTTTGGTGAATTGACCTGTTATTTTGAAATACTTTTAATGATGAATAGAAAAGGAAAGTGTGTTAGGAATCTTCTGATAGGCCAGTAGAAAATTTGATAAAGTTTAGTTATAAATGGATTAAAATGCACAAATTTTATTTGAAAACTGGTCTAAATGGATTTAAAGGCTTTTGCTTATGTTGATTTTGTCATAATAATGTCAAATTAGCTAAAATAGCCTTGTTGGCTACTGAATTTGAGCACTGGGTGACATTTGCATGACGACGATATAATATTGTGCTGACCGACAAAATTAATCAATTTTTTTCCAATCGTACTTTGTACATTTGAAACACGAGCAAGTAGTTTATATTTCTAAAAGCCTACTTCTTTTTAGGTTCTTTGCATATGGAGTGGAGAAGACCTAATGTAGGGTAAAAAAATTGTACGAAGGTTAGTAAAAGAATAATTTTTCCCTACAAATGCACATTTAATCGTGATTTTTTTATTCTTGATAATACATGATGCAAAGTCGAAGTTATATTCAGCATTAGTCAGTGTAGATAAGTAGTTCACATAAAATTAGTGGGTGAATGTTAGGGAAAGTTGACATTATTTTAGATGTAAACATGGTTTATGCAATAGCAGTGGTCATTTCGAATGATGCATATGTTATCCTTTTGAAATAATTAAGCACTTGTCTTGAATAATTTGAACTGGTCATTTTGTCCTTATATTGATTACTCATAAAAAAAATAGTATCATGTTTATATTGAACCGGTCATTTGTTCTTTAGTGTTCGTAGTGTAATATTTGATGCAGTGAGTTAAAATTAGATTATGACACATTGTTATTTAGCTCCCCCATGATATCTATGTCACTTTAGAAGCTTTATTTATTCCAACATGTACCATTTCCAACTAGAACCAAAGCAGTATAATTATTCATGTTATTGTACTGATATCTCATATTGGTGTTCCTATTGTGAAGTTTGTCTACTTAGTCCTGCATTAGGTGGTTTTTACCTGGAAAATTTTGCAGTGTTTGTCAAGTTGCCAATGTGAAGTCCGAATGGCCTTCAATCAAAATTTTCCAGATTTATTGGGAATAGGTCAGCACTTTCAATCCTAGTTTTTGAGAGCTAATTGAACTTATAGGTAGTGTTCTCTTTGTTTATCATAGAAAATCTAGGACTAAGATTTATAAGTTATCAAAGATAGATTTATACTGGATTCGGCCATGGTTAGATGTAATTTAATTCAATCTTGCAATTTTCAATTTTCAATTGAGCTTCCTGTATTCAATTGCTCAAGTATGGCATGGTTGGTATGTATGTTGCATTTTCTGCATGAATCATTCATTATAAATAGAAAATATTGTTAACAAATACCAATCATCGTCAACCTCTCATATAAATGTATTATAGAACTAAGATATTATGTGCTACATATATTTCATAAACAATTTCCTTGTCGTGATTTCTCATTCTTATACTTATTCTTTAAAGGTAAACAGATATCTTTGGTGCAAATAAGTAGCAATATGCCACAACAATTGGTGATTTAAATTTCTTTTTTGTGCGGTGACTTATTTTTATTTTGCACGCTTGACTGTGTATTCTATTTTTATTTATAGATGTTTGTACCATAATTGTTTATGAAATATTGAGAAGGTCTATGAATATTATGAACATTTAAATAGTGTATAAGTGTGAATGTGTACATTTGGTAATGTTTAATATAATGTGGTGAATATTAAATGTTTTATAAATGTAATATATATAGCATTTCAGTTTTATTGAATAATTTTATAATATATGTGTAATGGAATTGAGTTATGAAGATAATGAAATGATTTTATTTGTCTGGACTTCAAAGTGTAACCAAAAATGGGTATTAAACTTTTATAAACATCATTAAACACAAAAGAGCGGTCAAAAAGTGCATTTAATATTTATAATACTATTCAAAAATGCTACCAAAACTTTTAATGGAGTTTTTAAAATGCTATTAAGTGTTTAATGGCATTTAAAAGAATTTTATTAAAAATATGACAGCACTTCGAAAACAAGTTGTGAATAATATTTTATAGCAAGGTAAAAATGCGATAATAACCATACTTTTTATGCTATTTTGTTTGTTGCTATGTTAAATCTCCAACCTACAATAACATGTCGTTATACACCGATTTTTGAATACACTATTAAAAGGTTAGTGTTACTGAAATGCTATTAAAACTCCTATTTGTTGTATTGTATTATATGTTTACAAGCATCTCTACATTGCTTGTCATGTATTCGAAACATTAACTACTCAGAATTCATCTCTCCTTTATTTTATATTTTTGGTACTCAGAGAAAATGAATAATTTTCATTAACACCCACTTCCAACATTATGGCGCTGAGAGTTAAGTCGAAGATAATCGTACCCAGGATGGTTTGGTAAAACCTTAAAAAATAAAATTGTTATTATTATGAACTTTAAACCTAATGAATACCATAAATTTCTTTCTGATTAAATTATTATTTGTTTTTGGAATCTAAATTCTAATAGTTTTATTTTTCTCTATTTCTGCACAACTTTCAGATTTTATTTTCCTAAACTTTGTATATAATGAGCTATATTTTCCTACTACACTAGATAGGTATAAATCTAGCACACTTCGTCGATCTATCGACTATGACTCAAATGCTATCATACCCTGCTTTGGTCCTCAGTAATCCATCGATGAATTCCATCGAAAATTATTCCCATTTCCATTCGAGAATCTCGAGTGGTTGCAGCAAATTGGTCGGCTTTTTCTGCTCTGTCTTTACCAACTCATAGTTCATGCACTACGAGATGAATATACCAACATTCTTCTTCATCCTTTCCTAGTAAAACATTTGCCTCATATTGTGATACATTTTCTTGGCACCAGGATGTATAGTCAATCTCCAATGATGGCACACTCGAAGCACCTCATCCCACAATCCATCAACATCAGGAATAAACAATCTCCCATCTTTACAGAGCCAACCATCACAGTTGAGTCCATATTGTTTCATATCCTCGGACTCTACTCCTTTCTTTATCTTCGCCATGATCTCGGTTAGTCTAGCATCTAGCCTCTGACTAGTACCGCTCTGCTCAGTCAAGGTAGGTACGATCGTCAATCTAGCCAAAACTTCTGGCCTTAGCCATAGGGAGATCTAAAACCATAGTCAACGATAAACCCCAACTACTTCCACTCTAGGAACATAGTTCCTCGGCTAGCATGTCTTCTACTTAAAGCATCGGCGACAATATTTCACTCACCTAGCCTAGAGGAAATCTCAAAGTCATGGGAGGCTAGGAACTCTAACCATCGCTACTGATGAAGGTTAAGGTTCTTCTGGGTGAATAGATACTTCAAAAACTTGTGGTCGTATACAACTCGAACCTCTCCCCAAGAAAATAATGCCTCCATATCTTCAATGCGAATACTATCACCTCCAACTCCAAATCCTAAATCAGATACTTCCTGTCGTGTGATTTTAATTGTTACTTAGCGTAGATAACAACCTTTCCCCTCTGCAATCACATCGCACATAATCCAGTAACACAAACACTTGTGTATACTGTCAGCTCCTCATTCTCACTCGAAATGGTTAACACAAGTGCACTTTTCAACCTCTCCTTCAGACTCATGAATGCATGCTCGCATCTCGCGTCCCAAAATAAAATTCTGATTCTTATTCATCAAATTAGTTAACGGCGCTGCTATCTTACAGAACTCATTGATGAAACATTTATAGTATCTCACCAATCTAGGGATACTCCTCATGTTTGTATCGGTTTGGGTCAATCTTAGTCCTGTACTGCTGCTACTTTCATAAGATCTACAGTAATACCCTGCTCCGAAACAACATGACCTAAAAATTGCACTTCCCTTCTCTAGAAGTGACACTTCAAAAACTTCGCCTTTAATCGGTGCTTCCTTAAAACTTCAAGAAAAATCCTCACACGTTCCTTGTGTTCTTCCTCTATCCTCGAATAAATAAGGATATTGTCTATGTACACAAGTACAAACTTATTTAGATGACCCTTGAAAAACAAGGTTTATAAGCAAAAAAGTATATCGGCACGTTAATTTGCCCAAACAGCATAATCAACCACTAATAGAATCCAGATGGCGTATGAAATGTTGTGATCGACACAGTCACCTTTGCCCCAGTCTCAGTTGGTGAAACCGTATCGCAAAATCCAACCGAGAGAACACCCTACCACCATGGAGCCGATCGAATAAGTCATCAACATGCGGAAGTGGATACTAGTTCTTCTTCATCATCTTATTCAGCTTATAATAATCTACATACAACCTTAAAGAGCCATCCGTGTTGGTGGCAAATACTACTAGTGTGCCCCCATTGAGATAAGCTTCAATGAATGAACCTTTGTCTTAATAAGTCATTCACTTGCACCTCCAACTACTTTTGCTCTCTGGGTGCCATACGCCTCAAAGCATAACTATCGGTCAAACATTGTTCACCAAATTTATATGAAACTCTATCTCTTTATGTAGTGGTAATCCATTCGCCTCCTCAAATATGTTTGAATACTCCCACACTATAGGCACAGATAACAACTCGTCATTTGGGATCTTAAGAAAGTATAGAAAGCTAATTATCACTTTATCATTAGGTAGGCAGCCCATCTCCAACCTACGTCCATCATCCATCCCTACCGTCACCAACGGCCTCTCATAATCCGCCACCACTCCATTTTTCTACAGCCATTCAATCCCAAGAATAATACTGGACCCTATGAAACCCAAAACAAAGAAATCGTATGTAAATAAACATCATGACTTGATAAGGCTAAGCCTCGACAAACCATGCAAAGGCTAGTTGATCCTCCAACATAATTTATGACAATCAAAAGCCGGTCAACTATTTCGAATTTCAATCCCAGACTCTTTGTTAAATCATTAGGCATGAAGGAATGCAAAGCCTTGGTATCGAGTAAAACATGTACAGACATATCAAAAATAGAAAGCGTACCATATATAACGATGCTCTTCCCTTCTCCTTCGTTGATGGAGAACTTGACGAAGCTGGAACAACGTTCAAAGTGTATGAAGATACAACCTGTTTAATCCTTGGTGGTTCCAGATAATCCTTTTGATATGCTGCGGCTCTTTTAAGTGTAGCACTTCTTGCCTTTCGTCTTGTAGTCTTTAACAAGATGTCCCTTCTCCTCACAATTATAGCAAGTAGGCTCAAACTTGCCCTTCTTATGACCACTTTTCTTAAATTGCTTCTTCTCCTTCTTGTGGTCCCACTTCCTCTTACCACCTCCGCTAACTTACAGCTTTTTCCTATCCTTAGGAGCAACAACCGACTCAGGCTTAGGATGCAGATTCTCATGTTGAAGAGCCTTCTCCACCAGCCTCTCAAGGGTCTCATCGATATGTCCAACTAGCTTCTCTCCAAGATAATCATCCAAGCCCATGATAAATTTCTCATTCTCCTTTATCGGAATATCAATAAAAGATAGACCATATTTCAACAACATATCAAATTACACAACGTACTCTAACATAGACATATTCCCTTGTCTCAAGTCAGCAAACTTTCATAAGTGCTGACTTCTGAGTGGTTGATATGTACTTCTTTTTAAACCTTGCCTTAAATTGCTCCTAACAAATATGGTCCTCGGGAGTAATAATCTTGATGGCATTCTACCACCATATAGCTCGTTCTAAAGCTGTCTAGAGGCCAACTTCCTCTTCATCGCATCCTCTAACTCCATATCCTCAAAGATGCATTCGTAGGCGTCTAACTAATCCTGCATTCGATGGCTGATTCCATTCCGAGAAACAATTTGCCTCTTAGAGTAGAATAATCCTTGTTCAGTTTGGAAAAGTCAACCATCGTCACTTGCACTGGAGCATCACAACTGGCAGCCGCAACAGGAGCAAATTGGGTATATTCAAACCATGTTTTGCACTATCTCTGGGAACATGTTCTGTAAGTCGAGGTTGGCAGCCCCCGATCCACCTCCCTCAACTCCAGAAACAAAGTTTATAGCAGCATTCCTTGTTAGTGTGCTTATTCTTATAAATTGTAATAAGAATGATTCGTCTCTCTAAAAGGAATAAGTGGTATCCATGAATGAAATGTGACTTATATACCATATATATAGTTAAGAAAGCCAAATCATTACAACCGTGCTCTCTCATATATCGTTGGATTCATTTTAAGACGATAGCTCCTTCCTTATCTCTAATGGATCCGAGTATCAATTTAGGTCGTCTACGTAATCAAAGCTCTGATACCAAATATGATGACGAAAATGGCTAAAGTATCACCATGCCACGATAAAAAAAATTCGAGTTCTCAACTGTGTTCAAGTTTGCCCAAGACCCGGCCTGAAGTAGTTGCTCCATTTTCCTGAATTAGGCCTGAAGCATCTTTCCCGAACAGAAATCCTTGTCTAACTCTAAGCCGAACCACCATCGAACTCAAGCCAACACCCCTGGACAAAAATTCTTGCCCGGCTCTGAGCCAAACCACCACCGAACTCGAGCCAACACTCTCGAACATGAATTCTTGTCCACCTCTAAGCCAAACCCCAATAATATCCGAGCCAAACACGAGCCAAAATACTTTCGAGTCTTTGAATCCAAATTTCGCGTCGATTCAATGCTATGCTCGTTCTTCGACCAATATGTCTTCCGTATGCATCAATACAACTTCTAACCTCTTTGAATCTATACATTAAAGTTTGATTTCACTATTCCTACCTCTTAGTTGCTTCGATGAGCATTTTCAACCATACAAGCAAACACCACACATACATCAAACAACATTCAAATATGCAAACATACGACAATTTTTGGTAAATCATCCTATAATATGTCTTCAACATAGCCTAACACACAACATCAAGGCAATTATACATCGAATTAACATGATTAGAACACTTTATAACATTTAAAAATCTTACTTCAGATTTTAGTTCCAAACATGATTTTGACTTTAAAATTGAGTTTAAAACAAGCCAAAACCTATAGATACGTATATAATAAGGTGAGAGATGATAAATCACTTATCAAAACCTCAAAAGTCCTAGTTTTGCACGTAAATCGAGTTAGATTCGAAAATAAACGGAAGAGATCTAGTTTTTACTCTCTAAAAACGTAGTTTTAAAGATCTCTACTGAATCCCTTGTTAATTTACCCTTAATTTATGATTTAGATTTGGTTTGGAGGAGAAAAGAGAAGGTTTTGGATGAAAAATGAGTTGATGGGAGCTTAGATCTATTTGAGAAGTGGTAAAAATGATTTAGGGGAGATGGTTCAGCCTAATATAATCTTCAAACCCGAAAAGGATCAATGGGCTAACCTCTGAACACACTAATTACCTACTAAACTGCTCCAAAAACTACTAATCTTCAAACAGCCTTATCGTCTAGATGGAAAGTCCAAATCACTATTATGATCAGTTTACAAAAAGGAAAACTTTCATACCTTTCCAATGGAATGGTCTCGGATGATAATTTGGCTTACATCGAAAGTTATAGCTATTACAAGTTTTTCAAGGTTAAAATCATCCAGAAAAATTATGATGAAGGAAATGTCACTGATAGGAATTTTCCAAATTTATAAAGTCATAAGACCTCATATGAATTTGAATATAATATTTTAAGATCCTGCAGGTAAAATATAGGTCGTTACACCCCGAAAGAGCACTATTGACGTGCTTCTTCTCCCTTTTTTCTTCCTTTCAACTAATTAGCAATTGAAAATAGCCTAAGGGGTGGGCATTGTGCTCTTGTGCACTATTGAATTGAATAAAGCATATTTTTTTGTTGCAAACTTGTTTAAGGGAAACAAGTCGTAGTAGTTTGTTCTTGCTTTCAACTTATAGGGTAGCATGTCTCAAATAGCTCGCAGTCTTTTGCGCTGGTCTGATAAAACTTCTTTGGTTGCCTGCCTGAGCAGCTAGAGGGACTCGAAAGCGAGCATTAACCATGCTACCGGGGTGATTATTAGGTGCTAAAGCCGGTGTGTGGCAGTTGAACCTCGCTATATTTATTTGCTAACATGCGACCCCTACTGAACCTAAGCGTTGAGGTTTGGAGGTTCTCATGCGTGATGCATTGCTCGAGGTATTCCTATATTATTTTTTGGAAAAACATTGTTTAAAATGTTCTAAGTAGCAAGATTGTCATGCAATGAGCTATGCCCGATTATTTTCTCATACGATCCAAGTGCCTACTAATTGTCGAGTGGTGCCTATTAGTCGTGTGCATAGTAGCGGACGATCCCTGGCTTAAACCAGAGTGCAAGGGGCTCGGGGGTTCTCCATTATGAAATGTCGCCTATTTCTTAGAGCACGATAGGGTTTGGCTCGATCGAAGGTGCATGGTGGCTCAAGAACACTTTTATGATGGAGTGGTAATGGTGGAACTAGCAGTTGGCGTTCATAATAACTGTGACAACCTGACTTTTCGACCCCTAGAAATTGACACTAATACATCCACGGTATTCACGTGCGAAATATTCAAGTGTCAAAAAGACAGATTGATCAAGGGTAAAAGGAAACATAAAGATAGAATTGAATCTTACACGAATTGAATAACATATATTATTTTAATATATAATCTTTACATCGGGAATTTTAAATACATACATCAGAGTCTATCCTAATCTCGGTCTAGACAGTTATAAATCTCTATCCCTACTAACGCTAAATACAAACGGTAAACAAATGCAGTGTAAATGGAAATGGATAACCATATACTGAGGAAACTCCTTCTCCCACTCCAAGCTCCTCCAGAATGTTCTAAGCTAGACCTGAACTACTTAGCTGCTTGGAAAAATAGGGCACCCATAGTTTAAGGGAAAAGAAAATAAACTCCAAGTCAGCCATGAGACTAGTATAGGAAAACTCAAAATATGGGTATTTTTGAAAACAAATGTATCTCATAAGACCACGCCATGCATAAACACGGATGGATTTTTACCATATGAGAACCAAAACATTACTATGTACAATCCAGTGATATTATAATAATGTCTAGATTACAAATACATATTAATCATAGCCAAAACTGTTGCATTGACTAAATTCCAATATAATAGGTATACAATTAAGTTCGAAGGCACTTATTGGAGAATGGATTTTATACAATAACGGGTAAGGGACTACCTTCCATATAGTACATCTTCAGAGGAAGTAACAAGGACCCACAGTCGATCCTCTACATCTGGTAAGACCGCCTTTCCCTTTTCGATGACCAACGCAGTGGTCCTGGATAGTATCGAATATGACATCATCCCGGTCATTCTCGACCAATCTGAGATGTCTTATAGCATACACAACAAATGCGATATATACAGGGTAATCTAGAAAGGTGATGACCATACCCTAATGGGTGCGTCCCACATAATTGACATACCCTGTTTCTACCATTTCGAAGTGTGAGGCCTGAGGTAGCATATTACCTTCTACAAAAAAAACTCCACTTTGAATGCCACATTGCCATTTCTAATAACACATTATTGATTTCCACAAAGCACAACCTCCGAGTTTATACACCTCGGAGAAGGGTGTTAAGTGTAAGAGGGGTTACCTCCTACACCACCAAACAGATGTATGTTTGTAAAAATCAATATACATGGTCCTAGAAATGCAACGTTAGACCTTTATCCATAAAGTTGTTCAGGAATATGACAAATTGAAGGGACTCCTCCCACTACATCCTGTTTGGGAATCACCCCTAGGATTAGTAGCGAGCAATCCTTGCATCGAAGATTTCAAAATGAAGATATCACTGCTACCATATATATGATATAGGAATCACCCTACTTTATAAAGATCTCCATCTTTAAAATCATTGTCTTCAACACGTCTTCACTTCCAAATATGTATATTGGATCGAAGTGGTTTTCATATAGGAATCGCCTAAAATCTAATCCTCGATTCTCCAAACCAATTATCAATAAAAGGTGTCAAGTATGTGGGTGATTATTATTTAATTAATCAATATCTTTTATCCAAGTAAAATATCTTCTTAAAGATATATGTCTTTAAAATATTTTCATTTTTAGCATATTTGAGATTACTAAACCTCTTTTATCAAATCCTTTGGTTAACTAAAACCTCTTTATAACTTTAGAAATATCAAAACATTTCATTTTTTACTTAGGAAAATTATTTCCATATTTGGTTGTTAGTATAATTCCAATTTTAATGAAGATGTCACATTTCCAAAACGTATCTTTAATAGGTCAAAAACAAAGTTATTTAAAACACCATTTACTGTAGCCCAAACCAGTTACTACTGAGTCAAAAGGGATCCATAGAAATTAGACTAAGTATACTCAATCTAATTTCCATATTAACCCGTACTATTCGTCGAATAATGGTGAAATCACCTTTTAAATTTACACGAATAATATAAGTTCCCTCCTCAGAATTTAATACATAGAGTTTAACTAGAATGTTCTCTTTACCATTAAAATCCTATTTTGAATCTTGTTTAACCATTTTAGAAAATTCTAAATCTCTTTTCTTTTATCATAAGAAAATGCGATTCGAGTAAATTAAATTAACCATCCCCTCCGTCGGGCCAGTCTGGCTAGCTAAGGAGAGCAGGAAATTGGTTTTTTAAATCCAAGCCTAGGAACTATCTCTCTGTCACCCATAAGATAGTCAAATTATTTCAGCAACTCTAAACCGTTTAAAATATTTGATTTATTATAGGATTCAAGAAGAAAACCCAAGTTGTATAAACAGTTTCTTTTTAACCATTTATTTCAAACTCCTTCAAAATAATTTAATAACTTTCAAATTACCTTCAAAATACTTAATTATTCATTTGAAAAGATTATTAAAACATTGGGGAAGAATAATTAACCAAAACATTGATTTTCAAAGGTTACAAAACCATCGCAAAAGCCACTATGAATAGTTATTTTAAAGCTTCTTTGATCAAACCACTTTTTCCATTTCATATAAGTCCATTTTTGTAAGTTAAATCCCTTTATGATATTTATGGAATTTATTTCATATTTTTAAAGATTACAAATATCCTTTTTTTAAAGAATTTACTATTTTGGTTTTCGGACTGCCAAACCACGATGTTTTTAAAAACTTGATTTGGACACATTTCAAATTCTACTAAATAAAAATATTGATTTTACCTTTTTCATTTGAAAGCTATAATTTTAAGAGTTCGAAAAATTCCTATTTCGAAAAATTTCGAGCTATGTTCCACTTCACACATTAATTTAACTTTTATGACATGAAATTGCGAGTTGTTGTTACACGACGCGCCTATTTTGACTCTTATTTCGCATCTTTTTAAAGCTTTGCCAAAATGAGTTTTAATGTTTATAAAACATTTCTAAACCATTTTATATTATTTTTATTCATATTTAAAGAGGTTCAACCATGTAGTAAGACTTTTATAATTCCTAAGAGAAAGTGTTTACTTTGTCTAAATTCGACGTGTATTTACCAGGAATTATTTTCATAACCAAGCAAACATATTATCACATCCAAAACATGATTATCAAATATAGAAATCAAGTATGGCAAAACATATCATATCATCATACAGTTTAATAAAATTGACTATAGCTTCGCTATCACCGCATCAAAACTTATGAATCCTGACCCGGGACACTTGGATGTACTCGGCCGTGTACTAGAGAGGGTGGAGAGGTAGTGGTGGCTCTTGATGAGTTTGGCCTAGCAAGGAGAAAGAAGAGAAGGTGATCACTCACTTTAATTTCAAAATAAGGTGGTATCTTTCTATATTTGGGAGTGTATTTTCAGCAGAGCTTTACTACAACCGTGGAATAATTTATGAGGAGATGGAAGCCATTGATGAATAGGAAGAAAAAGCCAAGAAAACTGAATAGAAGTGTGAATAAAATGAGAAGGCGTGCCTTGTATTTATAGGCAAAAGTATGTGAATAAATAACTTATTGTTACAACCCTGGTTTTGTGATTACGTAGAAATAAAACCGAACAATCATTTTAATTTGGTAACTTGATAATAAATTAAATTTGGGGAGATATATGTTTGTCAATTGTTTATTTTGAATAAACAAGGTGAAGAAATTGATAAATAATAATTTATATTATTTTGGTCGAATTAAGGACCAATTATTGTAATTTCTTTTAAATAAGGGAAATAAAAGAATTAATTTCCAAAATATAACTTTGGAATATGTATACATTAAAAAGAAATGAAGTCTTAAGCCTATATCATGTTAGTTTTTCTGTTAAAAGAACAACAAAGGATTTATTTTTTGCAGGCAAAACAAAGATATTATTTTGCACGAGCAAGCTGGTTTTATAGTGGCCATACCACTTGCTGATAAAATAGTGATCATCCCACAACATACAAAGCAGGAGTAAGGCAGAGATGCCCTAGCAACTAAAAAGAATAAAAAACATATAAAACAGGTGTTTGGCAACAGTACCAAAGCAACTAAAGAAATATGCTAGCCTTCTTCAGATGAAGAAGAAACACTGCCAGAATCCATAGATTCCGGCCCACTGATATGAAGGAAATCCAAGAACTGAGCAGCTGGAGAGGCATCAAAATCAAGAGACCCTGGACCATAGAAAAATTTCCTATCCCAAGATGGTGTACCAAGCAAAACAGAGTTCCTAGAGCCGTATTCTCCAGTTGAGTAGAGAGAGAACTCTCCATCAACAATATGGTAGATAAGACGATGTTCACCAATGCCAATGTATTTATAAAAAACCTGATAGGTAGGACTGTACCTCATATCAGAAGCTATATGATGCCAAGATTGATCGGGGGGATCCCAGACAACCGTCCTGACTATGGAAGGAACATTAGTAGCTACAACATCAGCATCAATAGGGGCAGAAGTATGTAATATAGGATCAGGAATATGTGGGGCAGAAGGGATATCAATATGCGGAGAAACAGAAGTTTTCTGAATCCATTGCCGAGGAGGGGGGCGAGGAATGGGAACCTTCACGGGGATAGGATCCCCACTAGCTAAAGAGCATGATTCCAAGCAGTGGCCAAAAGAGTGGCAGGTGGTACAGATGTCAGGCTTCCAATTATATTTTACGTTTACAAATATGTCATGTCCATCAATGCAAGCCTTGATCTGATGAGGAAGCAGTTTGTCAGGAGTAATTTTCAATCAAGGCTTTAGCAAAAGAGAAACAGTCTCTATCCACCATATTAGAATCAAAGCATTTAAGGATACCAATACGCGATGCAAGCCAGTTGATACCAATTAATGTCTGCAGAACTGTAGGAATATGCGAAAAAATAACCCATACTGGAATTGACAACACTTGCTCACGAGCACTCTCCACCGAAGGAGACCAAGAGGTGACAATGAAAGGCTTACCATCAATAATTATAGGATCAGATTCTAACACACGCCTTCGTTCTTCCGCAATAGAGAATTTAAAGTAAAACATGCCTTCCAAGATAAATACACGCAGCCCACCTCTTAATTTCCATTTACTACGACAATGATTGCGAACTACGTTGTAGTCCGCAATCGAGTCAAGAAAGAAACCCACTAAAAATTCTTTCCATCTAGATATCCCAGCATGAATGACATCAACCGGAGGGGAATCCCCATCAGAAAGAGAGAAAACTCGTGGAATGTAATCTCCAGCAGACCGAGGGAGGGTAGAGAAGAGCGACAACCATTGCTTAACGATTCGACTCATCGAGGCATTTGAACAAACAGGTTTCGAGCAAGCTGTGATAGGTGTGAGGTTGTTTGACGTTGGGATTGCAAAAGGAACGGCATCGAATTCTGCACTGTGTAAATCATACACTTGCCTTGTATCAGTAGTATCATCATAAGGAACAATTTCAGCAGTATACCGAGATGTTGCATCTAGCACTAACTGATTATGCGAGCTACCAAAAATACTAGAATCAACCAAATCACTACGAGTTGGGGACTTACAGTTGGATTGTGGGCTAACAACATTCGAAACAAGATGATTTCCACAATCAACCACAGATTCGCGAACGCCAGCAAGAAGAGGGGCTGAGTAAGATTTACCTGAACGCGTACTAGATCAAGGGGATTTCGAAAATCGAGCTTTATCTTTGCGGTTCTTAGCCATAGAGAAGATAGACGAGGAGGAGGGAAGAGGAGACGAGTGGCTGGAGGAGGTCAGGGAACGGTGGAGATGACAGAACCAAGAAAGCTTAAAATTGCGGAACCCAGATCCCAAAAATGAGGAGCGGCCATGGAAATATTGATATTATGACTATTCAATAACAAAGGATTTTAATATGGAAAAGAGCAGTAATTTTGTTAATTATTGCTAAATGGTAACATCTTGTTATTTTTAAAGGCATGTTTAAAGTTTAATTGTTTTAATTATGAAGATAAACGTGGAAAAATATTGTATAATATAATTTACAAAGTGTGTAATCATTTTATAATCCATTTTTATGTTAATATAGTCAAAGAGATGGATTTTAGTGGTTATAAGAGTTAATTATGTTATTTTATTTAAATAAAACATATTGATGAGCACTTAAATCTAAAAGGTGTTTATTTTTAATAATAATATAAATATTTTGTCTCACATATATGTTCATATTGAAACAATTATTGTTTTGTTGTTTAATGATTTTGTATTGTTTAAAACATGCAAAATGTTGTAATATATATAGGCTAAATAATGTAAAACTTATACTAATTGATGTAATTAGAGCTAAATAGGGTGCTTAAGCTTAGTGGGTAGGGTTTAGATTAGTAAGAAACCCTTTAACCCAAATGGCTATGAGATAAAAGAAAAAATGATGTACTGATCATTTCAATACATACATTGTCTTCGTCCATCTTCCTTCTCTTCAGCTTGAAACTCATTTTCTTCCTTCCTCTTCAAATTGTAGAATCAAACCCTAAATCTTAATCAAAATCAAAGAGAAGTTTAAGAGTATTGTGTAATTCAAATAGGTAACCACTCTAAAATCTAAAACATTTCATCTTGAGTTAGAAATCAAAATCATTTACTTACTGTAATTGTATTTTTGGGTTTCCATGTCCATCCTTCTTCCTATTTTCAGGTTCCTGAAACTTTTAGTGGAAAAAAAATTCTAATTCACTGTAATTTTAGTGTATCTTCGTTGTAAGGTGGGTAACAACTCATAATTCTGGCTTAATTCAGTTGTATGTTTGTTTTTGGTTGATTGGATGAATCCCTGGTTGAATTTGTGAATTTGGATGATGATTTTTGGTTTCTATGCTTGCTGAAAATGCATTAGGAAAATGCGTAGAAGTAAATTAGTAATATCAGTATTGGTTATGAGATAAAAGAAGAAATGATGTACTGGTTATTTCAGTACATGCATTTTCCTCTTCCACCTTCCTTCTCTTCAGCCTGAAACTCATTTTCTTTCCTCCTCTTCGAATTGTAGAATCAAACCCTAAACCTTAATCAAAATCAAAGGGAAATTTAAGAGCATTGTGTAATTCAAACAGGTAGTCACTCTAAAACCTAAAACATTCCATCTTAAGTTAGGAATCAAATCAATTACTTACTGTAATTTTATTTTTGGATTTGCATGTCCATCCTTCTTCCCTTTTTCAGGTTCTTGAAGCTTTTAGTGGAACAAAATCTTCTAATTCGCTGTAATTTTAGTGTATCTTCACTGTAAGCTAAGTAATAACTCACGCTTTTTGCTTAATTCAGTTGCATGTTTGTTATTGGTGGCATTAGATGAATCTATGGTTGAATTTATGAATTTGGAAGATGATTATCGGTTTCTATGCTTGCTAAAAATACATTAGGTAAATGCGCAGAAGTAAAATAGTGATATCGTACACAATTCAAACCCGCTTGAGTTCATTCCTTTTGGGTTAGAAATTAGATTCGATGAGAAAGAATTTCTCTTTTGATTACATTTTGATATATGGATGTTTAATTGACTTGAAACAGAATTGAAAGTAAAAGTGCATTTTCGTCCTTAACAAAAATTTCTAATATTGAACCTGAAATGAATTTGGTTGTAACTTTTATATTACTTGTCCAAATTCGATAAATTTTGATGTATTGAAAAGCATAGACTTTGTACTATAGGTTTTTTGTTTTGAGTTTTATGAAATTTCGAAGTTAAATTGGTCTAAGCTGTGCATCTTTGTTGTTGTTCTGAGAATAAACGACAGCGACATGCGTAGCATTATTTGACTTTGGTGCGAGAGGTCACAAGTGCGAAACTTGCGTAACATGATTAGAACATTTATTGGCATGTGAGTTGTGATATGTTATCCCAGTGACATGTTGTCTCTAAGTACCATTTCAAAAAAAAATGGCAGCGACAATGAATTTAAACCTAAGAATTGTTTTGGACATATCTTTTGATCCGTAAGTTCGAATCAGTGATTCTTTTTCTGACTTCAAGCTAAGGCAATCATATTCAATTTTTATGTTTTAGTTTTATCATATTTTGGATTTTAAAGGGTCTAATTGGATCTTCAAGCCATAGCCCTGTCAATTTTCTAATTCAGAGTTTTGTAAATTTATGTCCTGATAATGAAATTGTCATAACTTTTGATCCATGAGTCTAAATCAGGTGATTCTTTTTCTAAATTCGAGCTAAGGAAATCATCTTCAACTTTTATTTTTTCATTTTTTGTCAAATTTTGGGTTTTAAAGGTCAATTGGATCTTTAAGCCAAAACCCTATCAATTTTATAATTATTCGGAGTTTTATAATTTTATATCCTGATAATGAAATTGTCATAACTTTTGATTCGTAAGTTCGAATTAAGTTATTCTTTTCCCAAATTCGAGCTAAGGTAGTCGTACTCAAATTTTATGTTTTATTTTTATTATATTTTGAGTTTTAAAGGGTCTAATTGGAACTTTAAGCCGCAGTCCTGTCAAATTTCTAATTATTCAGAATTTTGTAATTTTATGTCCTGATAATGAAATTGCCACAACTTTTGATCCGTAAGTCCGAATTAGGTGATTATTTTTCTAACTTCGAGCTATGTAAATCATCATGAACTTTTATGTTTTATCAGATTTTAGGGTTTAAAGGGCGAAATGGCTAAACAAGCCACGGTCCTGAGTTCAAGTTTTGTGCAGTTTTAATTGTTGTTTCGTGACCATTTCTTAATGAATTAAGAAGCTAAGTACCGTTAAAATTTTAAGCTATGAATTTATGGTTTCCCATGAGCATTTGTTATAAAAGATTTGGATTGAATTTCTCTTGAATTCGATGTTTTCGTGCACGTGTTTTGGAAATGATTTCTTAAGGAAATTTCCGATTAAAAGCTAGTTTTAAACTAGTATTTTTCTAAATCGATTTCTATTAGTAATAATATTTTTTCAAAACATATTTTATGTATTTACAAATATATTTCTTAGTGATAAAGATATTTTGAAAGAAATGGATTTCTATAATGTTTTGAAGAATTGTTTTAAAACCATTTTCTTAAAGCGAAATATTTTCTTATAAATCACACGTTTTTGCACTCTCCGAGAAAATTAAATGATTTAGTAAAACATGTGGTATGGGGTAAATGCGTTTTCTTTTTTGGTTAATTTTGGACTTGTACGATTGAGGCCTTACACGAGTGAACTTAACTAACTTGTAACAAACATTTGAGTGAGAACATGTGGTATGAGACACATTGTTACCACTATTTGGTTATTACCTGGAAGTTTATGACACTTACCCTTCAAAGACTTTGGAGTCAAGCCAGAGCCTTAATGTTATATACGACATCTAAGTCGTAATAAGGATGGTCACCATGCCATCGCTAGAATACCAGCTTGGAAAATACATGACATCATAGTCGTAATAAGGATGATCACCTTGCCATCGCCAGAATGCCACCTTGGTCAGCATACGATTATGTTCATAAAGGGTGGTCACCATGCCAATGCCAAAATACCAACTAGCTAAATTATAGCCTTTGGTCTACTTGCACGTGCGGCGTATCATAAGCTCGCCATTCCAATTAGGGTCCCCTTTTATTATGATTTTTCTGATTTCTTTTGATGGTTTCTGGAATTTATAAGTTCGATATTTTTACCAATTTTATTTGATTTTGAGGCAATTAGCTTTGAGGCTATTTGTAAACCTAATATTTGTGATTACATGTGTATGAAATTTTATGGCTTATTTATGAGTATCGCCATTTTGGGCTTTTAAGGTTGCATTGAATTATTTTCACCAAATATGTTTTGGAAAGATTTAGTGATAATCTTTCAAGCTTTAATAATTAAAGTTTGGTGAGCACCCTTATGCAATGATTTAAGTTCTTTAAGAACTTTCTTACTATGGGTTTTATGTTTTAATGCATTTACCACTTACATGTATGACATTGAATACCTTGCATTTACTTGCCTCTATAGGCTTATCGATTACTCTTGAGATTTACTTGATCTATATGCACTTACATCTCTATTTAAGTCAGACTGACTCGTTTATTATTTTATATAATACTCGGGTCAGACCGAGTCGTTTCAGGTTAGTCGTCTGCTGCGTTGGACTCTATCTAGCTTTGCTCATGTTTTTGGGAATTTGTCTTGCTTATGTTTCCTAGTGTTCATGTCCATATGTAGTCATATATGTTTATTGAGCTAGACTCCTTCATGTATATTCTTTTGATAGGGTTATGTTTTGTATATCTAGTTCATAAGAGCCATAACTTATGTAACTCTTCTGATATATTCCACTGTCTGTATATGCATGTATATGTTCCGTGATCTGTGAATGGTTATATTATCATGTATTGTTATAAATTGATCTTTAGCCATTGTAATTTTGTGTTAAGCTTGAATTGAGTACGTCGATTCTTCGAAAGAATTTTTTTAACTCGAACCAACTAATCGACGTATTCGATACTCGGTTAAGACAAAATTCATGTACGGTCGTTCCTAACTAGCCCTATTCTCTACACTGAGAGATAGTATTGCCCATTAATACTCTTTGTTAGTGTGGGTCTCGAGGTAGGGATTCACAGCTTGGTATCGGAGTCAAGTTCAGAACAAAATATGATAATACGGTCCAGAACAAAAATTATGTGCACATAATACAGTTATTCTTTAAGGATAGATCATTAGGTATCCTTAATCTTTATCTAGTGGCTTTAGTACCTTATAAGTGTGGATGATAGGAATATCTTCTCGTTCCTATTCCTTTTAGAATTCCTATTTCCTTCGAGAGTTTCTATACTTCTGGGAATGCTTCTAGGAATGTTTTTAATTCCATAGTATTCCATATATCGCATTCTAGTATCTATACCCATGTGAGTAATCCATATATCTCTTATTCTTTTAAGCATCCCGATGGCTGAACTAATAGAGATATCCATGCATACATTGGGCAGTTCAGCAGCCCACCTTCAGATGGTATTCATATGCCTACCGATCAGTCCGTAGTGCTCACTTACAGCCTTCATCCTCCTGTTCCTATCCTTATTTCTGTTTACCACTTGTCAAAGTTCACTCAAACATTCTATGACTTTTCTCGCCTAGGGGGCAATCACTTTAATGGATCGGGAGGCATTCCTGAGATTCAGTCCTGGCTTGCTACATGTGAGTGCATCTTTGCTCACATGAACTTATCTGATCATCACCATGTCCTTTTTGCATCGAGTATGTTATAAGAGTGGGCCCTTAACTTGTACGAGTCACTAGTATCTGAAGTGGAAGAATCTCTCTTCTCTTGGGATCAGTTTAAGGAACCCTTTGGGCTGAAATTCCTCCCTGAAGAGATAAAGACTTTCTCGAAGAAAGGATATAGGATCAGAAGACCTTTTGGAGAGTCCTCACATATCCATTAGAATAAGAAGTTTATAGAACGAAGTGGTTTTAATTCCCATCCTAGTGTGGCATATCCTAATCATAAGGAGTACTGCAATTGTGATTCCAAAGTTCATTTTGTGAAGAATTGTACGAAACCTCTTATTTGTCGCTATTGTAAGAAAGAGGGACATTGGGTTTCTTCATGTCATAAAGCTATCGAAGGTCTTAATTTGGGGAAGTTGAGTGTTATGGATGCTTCTGGTGGATCTTCATAGCTCAGAGGTACATCTTCTTCTACCCTAAAGAGTCCTATCTTATTCCAAGGTCGTCCTATTTGAGTCTCTTTGGTACATTGGGTCTTTAGGAATAATGAATATTAGCATTATGACTTTTATCATAGTATGGTTTTGTAAGTAAGATAGATTTATAAAGGCATATGTTAAAGTTGATTTGTGTTAGATTGTCTGTTAGGCATTTTAAGGATTATGGTCGATGTGCTTGATTACTGTTATCGACAGGGATCTCTTTGAACTCTTGGATGTGACAGTATAACACAATGTTTGAGATATAGTTTAGAAGACTATATATATTAAAACAATTTGAAATCAGTATTCTCGAATATTTTGAATTGATTTTTTTTTTTGCATTTAATAGAATAATACTATTATGAAGTCTGTTGATCTCATATAAAGAAAGTTTTATTGAATTTTTTTGAAAATAAGATTCGAAAAAAGGATTTTGAATTTGGCAATAATAAATGTGAAGAAAAAGTTTCGAGTTGAAAGTGATTTTAGAGGATAAACTTATAAGAGATTTTATTATTCCCTATGTACATATAAGTTGAATTTTTTGAAACTTAGAATTTCTTTTAAACAAAGATTATTTTATTGTGTGTCTTATATATTGAAATTTTACCGACGGATTCCAAATTTTGAGGAAGTTATATTCCCTTCCTAAATCTTTTATTCAGATCCTTTCCTATACGGACACGTCTTGTTCATTCGTATTAAAGGAGCTTGGGTACGCTTTATCTTTGAATATTGGTTGTTAATAGTTTCCTCGGGTCTTCAAGCCTCAATATATTGGATAGGTCATAGAACTTGTCTTGTATGGAAATTCATGTTGTCTCTCTCTGTGTTCAATGCCTTGGATGGTAAGATGTTGGGAATGGGCTGTTTAACCAATTTGTGGCCCTTATCCTATGATTTAAAAGAATTCCTCATCACTTGCAACCCGATTTAAATGAATAATTATCTTTAATCCTTTGGAACATCGATTTAAAATTTTCAATGTATCTTAATCCTCTCTTGAGCCTCAGTTAAGCGGGGAATGCCTTGAGTTCCAAATTGTATACTGTTCTCTAATATGCTCAATCCTGTTTTGAGTCTGCTACCCAAACGTAACCAATTTTTATATCAATTTCATTTCTGGTATAGCTATTATAGTAACTGGAGAACTAGCAACTCTCTTTAGCCATTCATTGGGCATGCATGATCAATAGGCCCCTTGCCAATTCCTTTAGCCTTAAATTGACGATCTGATCAATCAATTTCGTAGTGCTTAAAGTTTCATTTCAAATCAATCTTAGACTAGCTACACTAGCCTCATGTGATAGAGGTTAATATCTCTATTTATTTCTATATTTTTTATGATTTTTTCTAGTAGTTAAAGGCATTGATTTATGACAAGCAATCTGACTTATCTCATATAACTTTCAAGTTAACACTTCGAGAATGTCTCGATAAGCTTATTCTTATTTTCTCTCATAGATATTCTTGTGTCTTTAAACTTGAATTAGTGCATGCCAATACATGAGAACTACCTTAAATTCTAATCTAGAATTTAGGTTAAGGCTAGTGTTCGGGCCTTGAAATCTCAATTAAAAGTTGTTTGTCTATTGTAATAGAATCAAAACCCAATCAAATCTTTTATTTTGATTGCCTGAGCTAGGCGGCATGGTCCTATCCGGTTACCTTTTTCATGTGGTAATTATTTATGATCTTTACGACCTATTGTAATAGTAGGATCGTGTAATTCGAGCACGAGTTTCAAATTTGTGACCTTCTTTTGGTGTCGTTCTAGTAACAACCAAGATCGAGATCGACCTTTTTCTTTCCAAGTCTCAATGGAATATATTATTTATTGGCTTTAGCTAAGCCTTCACACTTCATGAGCTAGAAGCCTAATTTTGGTTCAAGTGGACATAGAACTATGGAAGGCCCTCTTCTTGCCTTTATTCTTAATTATTATAAGCACATGGGAAATTGAATCTTTTTGTTGAAGTCGCCTTTAGCAGTAGACTTCGATCTTGTTATGACATGACTCCCTTAGAAGCCTGTCATGCGAGATCATGTTTCTTACCATCTAGTTGGTTGGATTATGGAGAGAAGTTGATTTTTAGGCCCTGACTCTATTCGTGAACTTTTGGGGTTTTAGATCTCATCAAATAGAGAATAAAAGAGGCTCAGAATAGATAGAAATCCTATGCGGAAAACCGTAGGAAGCCATTAGAGTTCTCTGTCGATGATCTCGTATTCATTCATGTTTCCCCATTGAAGGGGGTAATGTGCTTCAGTCAGACTGCGAAGTTGGTTCCTATATATATAGGACCATTGCCAATTACCGAGCACACTGGCTAGTTGCTTATCGTATATCGCTTCCAGCTAAGTTTTCGGGCATTCACGATGTATTTCATGTATCCCAGCTTCGGACGTATCTTTGCGATTCAGATTCAGTTTTAGACCTTCCTGTTTTAGAAGAGCTCGAGATCTTACCCAATTTAACTATCATGAAAAATCCCATCTGTGTTCTTGCTTCGGAGATCAAACACCTTTGAAACTAAGAGGTTTCGCTTGTAAAGATTTAACGATCTGCTGATCCTAATGATTACACTTGGAAAAACGGAGAATTCATCAAGCAAACATACCCTGGTTTTATTTCCTCAACTAATTCTGAGTGAGATACCTTTACTCGAGCTAGTCTATCTCCTATATTTGTTTCCCTCTTAAAGATGAAATAATTGAAATTACTATTGACTCTTCTCTAGAAACTGCAAGGACGCAATTCTTATAAGGGGTAGTCTGCAACAACCCTGGTTTGCAGTTACTTGAAAATAAAACCAAATAAAATTTTTAATTTGGAGATTTGATAATAAATTGAATTTGGGGAGATATATGTTTGTTAAACTTGTTTATTTTGAATAAACAAGGTAAAGAAATTGATAAATAATAATTTATGTTATTTCGGTTGAATTAAGGACCAATTATTGTAATTTCCTTTAAATAAGGGAAATAAATGAATTAATTTCGAAAATATAATTTTGGAATATGTATACATTAAAAAGAAATGAAGTTTTAAGCCTATATTATGTTTTTTTTGGTGTTATAAAAACAACAAAGAATTTTAATTTGGAAAAGAGCAATAATTTCGTTAATTATTGCTAAGTAGTAACATTTGTTATTTTTAACGGCAAGTTTAAAATTTAATTGTTTTAATTATGAAGTTAAACATGGAAAAATATTGTCTAAAATAATTTATAAAGTGTGTAATCATTTTATAATCCATTGTTATGTTGATATAGTCAAAGTGATGGATGGATTCTAGTGGTTATAACAGTTGATTATGTTATTTTATTTAAATAAAACATACCGATGAGAATTTAATTAAAAAGGTGATTATTTTTTATAATAACATATATATTTTATCTTAAATATATGTCTCAAATTAAAACAAATATTGTTTTGTTGTTTAATGATTTTTTATTGTTTAAAACATGCAAAATATTGTAATATATATAGGATAAATAATGTAAAACATATACTAATTGATGTAATTAGAGCTAAATAGGGTGCTTAAGCTTAGTGGATAGGGTTTAGATTAGTAAAAAAACCCATTAACCTAAATGGCTATAAGATAAAAGAAGAAATGATGTATTGATCATTCAGTACATGCATTGTCTTCGTCCATCTTCCTTCTCTTCAGCTTGAAACTCATTTTCTTCCTTCCTCTTCAAATGGTAGAATCAAACCCTAAATCTTAATCATAATCAAAGAGAATTTTAAGAGTATTGTGTAATTCATATAGGTAACCACTCTAAAATCTAAAACATTCCATCTTGAGTTAGGAATCAAAATCAATTACTTACTGTAATTTTATTTTTGGGTTTGCATGTCCATCCTTCTTCCTATTTTCAGGTTCTTGAAGCTTTTAGTGGAACAAAAGCTTCTAATTCGTTGTAATTTCAGTGTATCTTCGTTGTAAGGTGAGTAACAACTCACAATTTTGGCTTAATCCAGTTGTATGTTTGTTTTTGATTGCACTAGAAGAATCCCTGGTTGAATTTGTGAATTTGGAAGATAATTTTTGGTTTCTATGCTTGTTGAAAATGCATTATGAAAATGCACAGAAGTAACATGGTGATATCATACAAGTTTCAAATGCGTTTGACTTTATTCTTTTTGAGTAGAAATTAGATTCAATGAGAAATAATTTATCTTTTGGTTATATTTCGATATATAGATGTTTAATTTAACTAAAACAGAATGGAAAGTAAAAGTGCAATGATGTCCTTAACAAAAATTTCATAAAATTGAACCTGAAATAAATTTGCCATATCTTTTACGTTACTTATCCAAATTCGATAAATTTTGATATTCTGATAAGCTTAGAATTTCTATAAGTTTCATGTTTTCGGTTTTATAAAATTTTGAAGTTAAATTGGTCGAAACTGTACTTCTTTATTGATGTCCTGAAAATAAACGGCAGCGACAATGAATTTAAACATGAGAATTTTTTAGACATATCTACTAATCCGTAAGTCCGAATTAGGTGATTCTTTTTCTGAATTCGAGCTAAAGCATCATCTTCTACTTTTATGTTTTATGGTTTATCAGATTTTGGGTCTTAAAGGGTTTAATTGGCTCTTTAAGCCGCAGCCGTATTAATTTTTTAATTATTCAGAGTTTTGTAATTTTATGTCCTAATAATGAAATTGCCATAACTTTTGATCCGTAAGTCCGAATAAGGTGATTCTTTTTCCGACTTCGAGATAAGGAAATCATCTTCAACTTTTATGCTTTATGTTTTATTATATTTTTGGTTTTAAAGGGTTTAATAGGCTCTATAAGCAACAACCCTGTCAATTTTCTAATTATTCAGAGTTTTGTAATTTTTTGTCCTGATAATGAAATTGCCATCGTTTACTATAAACCCAAAATAGTTAATATTGAGTAACAAGGGATCTATATAAATTATAATAATTATACTCAATGCTAATTTCCATATTCAACCTGTACTATTCGTCAAATAATGGTGAAATCACCTTTTAAATTTACATAGATAGTGTAAGTTCCCTCCTCGGAATTCAAGATACAGAGTTTAACTAGAATGTTCACTTTACCATTTAAATCCTATTTTTAAATCTTGTTTAATATTTTTGGAAAAATTTCAAATCTTTTTTCTTTTATTTTGCGAAAATGCAATCCGAGTAAATTAAATTAACTATCCACTCCATTGGGTCAGTCCGGATAGATAGGAAGAGCAGAAAAATAGTTTTTCAGACTCAAGCCTAGAGACAATCTCTCTGTCACCCATAAGATGGTCAAGTTATTTATCAACTTTAAATCTTTAAAATACTTGATTTATTATGTGAAAACTTTTATAAATGATTCGAGAAGAAAACCCAAGTTTTAAAAATAATTTCATTTCAACCATTTATTTTAAACACCTTCAAAATAATTGTATAACTTCCAAATCACCTTCAAAATACTTAATTATTCATTTGAAAAGATTACTAAAAATATTGGGGAAGAATAATTAAGCTAAAACCCTGATTTTTAAAAGTTACCGAAACCGCCGCAAAAACCGCTATGAATATTATTTTTAAAGCTTCTTTAATCAAACCACCTTTTCCATTTCATATACGTCTATTTTTATAGCTTAAATTCCTTTATGACATTTTAACATATTTAAGATATTTATTTCATATTTTTAAATATTAAAAATATCCATTTTGAAAGAATTTACCACTTTGGTTTCCGAACCGCCAAACCGCGACGTTTTTGAAAATTTATTTTGGACATATCGCAAACAATACTAAAATTCAATTTTTCTTTTTCATTTGAAAACTATAATCATAAGAGTTTGGAAAATCCTTATTTTGAATAATTTCGAACTACGTTCCACTCGACATATTGATTTAATTTTTATGGCACAAAATTACGAACTACTGTTACACGACATGCCTATTTTGACTCTAATTTCATATCATTTCAAAACTTTGTCGAGATGAGTTTTAATGTTTATAAAACATTTATAAACCATTTTTATTCATGTTTAAAGAGGTTTAACAGTGTTGTAACTCTTTATAATTCTTAAGAGAAAGTGTTTTCTTTGTATAAATTCGACGTGTATTTACAAGAGAATTCTTTCCATAACAAAATAAACATATTATCGCATCCAAAATATGATGATCGAGATAGATAACAAGCATGGAAAAACATATCATATCATCATATAGTTTAATAAAATATACTAGCGGGGTAATTCTCACATACATTTGTCTCTAGATGTACTAAAATTGACTATAGCTCTGTTATTATCGCACCGAAACTTATGAATCCTACCCTGGGCCTTCTGATGTGCTCATCCTTGTACTATAGAGGTGAAGAGGTGTGGTGGATCTTGTTGAGTCCGACCAAGCAAGAAGAAAAAAGAGAAGGTGATCACTCACTTTAATTTCAAGCTAAGATGATATCTTTCTATATTTGAAAGTGTATTGTCAGCAGAGTTTCGCGACGACTACGGAATAAATAATAGGACATGGAAAGCATTAATAAAAAGGAAGAAGAAGCTTAGAAAATGGAATGAAAATGTGAATATAATGAGAAGGTATGCCTTGTATATATATGCAAAAATATGTAAACAACTATCTTATTGTGCAAAAACCAAACTACCCACACCCTCCATACACATGGCCACCCCCTTCCCCATATGCTTGCCCACCCTCCCTTCCATCCTCTTTCTTGTCATAGTGATGAAATGATGTTTGATGAGAGATTTGCTTTATCTTAGCTTAAGGATGAAGTAATATGAAATATCTTAGATATTTTAGGTGTATATGTATATGAATGTATGTGCATTTGCATGTACATGTGCATGTATGACAAGTATACATGTGCATAAGATACAAAAACAAGGTTGCAACGACTTTAAACAACTTTCGTTCGTTAAACTCTTGTGAATCCAGAGTCCGAATTTCGGTCATATTTTTACTTCTATGTTAAACTATATATATTTGTAAACAAATTTTGAAAATATATTTCTTATCATCGTAGAACGATTAAAACGTGCTCATTTGAATTATCAAACCATATAAATTAATACTAAGATAAGTGTTGCAAAATCCTACCGTTAAACTGGCCAAATTCGACGAAATTTACATATTTTTAGAAAAAAAGTTTATACATTTATAAAACTATTAAAAATAATATTAATACTCTATAATAATTTAAATGGATTGTTCATCATTTAAAAATAATTATTTAGATATTTAAACTTAATATAAATTCTAAAAAATATATAGAAGTGATGACATCCATGATGATATCATAAAGACATTTTATTTCAAAAATAAAATAAATAATTTTATCATATATTCTTGCTTAAATGGAGAAATAAGTATATGTATCCAATTTTGTATCCTCCACTATTGAGAAAATCTCAATTTTACCGAAAACTGATTTTCATTCGTCTTCTAACTGAAATCCCTAATTTCTATATTTGTAAATATAATTTTAAAACAAGTTTACGATCATTAATTATTGTTCAAAACATTATTATTTGTGTTATAAAATCTTATATTTGAATATTCAAAATTAAATATTACTTTTCGAAGCGATAAATTTACGGGTCGTTATAAGAACTTAGCACATGTATATTGTTAAAATCAAACTCATCTGTGCATTGCTTTGATGGTAGGTGGTCCCAGTTCGAAGCTAAGTGCTAAGCGGCTTGAAGGTTTCCTTTGGTGATATACTACAAGTGGATGTTGAACCGACTTATTTTTATATGGGCATACTACGAATGTTGAACTTCGGTGCCACTCTGGGTAATAGTGCCGGTCTAGACAATAATGTCCCATCCTATTAGAGGACGAACGACATTAGGATACAAGGTATGGATCATCGTGGCCATGCATCCTATTGTCGATGCATCTTGGTGCATTAGAGAGAAATGTCTCACCCAGACCCTCAAGAGGTAGTCTCCGAGCAAAGAAATGAATGTATAGTGGTTCGACTTTGTTAGATAGCATGGCAATACCCAACCAAAAAATGATTTCTCAGTAATACATTCTCGTGGATAGCCTATTGACCAAAAGGGGACCCACAGCTTCCACGGTCCTGGGGGGCAAAAAGCGGTGATCCCCGAACAAGGCAATGAACACATAAAAAATCATCCTCACTGGATAGTTTGGGCATTCCCAGATAAGGAAATGAATTCTCGGTAATTTATCGTCATGGATAGTCTGCTGGCCAAAAAAGGGGCGATGACTCGCATGTTTTTGGGTGGAAAAGGGCATCTGTCTCCAAATAAGGTAATGGGCACATGAAAATTCATCCTCATAGGATACCCTAGACAATCCTCGATAAGTAAATGAATTCTGGGTAATTCAACCTTGTGGATAGCCTATCGACCAAGATAGGAGCGACAGCTTGCACGGTCCTGGACAGCGAAGGACACTAGTCCCCAAACAAGGTAATGAGCACATGAAAAATCACCCTCATTAGATAGCCTAGACAACAAGACTAGATGATATGGGATTTGAAAATTCTAATACTCTCTTTATAAAAAGCAATAGGCTCATTAGCAAGCTTGAGAAAGTCGTTGGCTATTGTTATCCCACTTTTTGGCAAAGCCGTGATACCAAAGATCGATCGAAAAAAAGGACAGTTCGTCTCAAAGATTGGTTATACTTTGCTTCACTATGGATATCGCTGAATTTTGTTCGAGCCCGGATCAGGCTACATTTGATAGGACATGACAAGCAAGATCATAAGAACTAGCATTCCAAGTTTCAAGTCAATCCGAGTTCGTATGCTCAAGTTATGATGGATGTAAGTTGAAGGGAAAAGCTCTGGTTTCGTATCGATCATCACGCTCCAGTTCGTATCGATCGATTTCGTATCGATCATGGGTCCAGTGGTTTCATATCCATCGAATAGCACCGGTTCGTATCGATGAACTTGGCTATGTTCGAATCCATCGAGTTCGTATCGATGGACTTCGTACCCATCATAAAGCCGCGCTTCGTATCGGTCAGCACTTCCTTATTCGAATCCATTGGCATCTCCCTACTTCGTATCCATTGGCAGATAAGGCATTTCAAATCCATCAACTGAGGCAACGGTCACTACTTCGTATCCATCATGGAAACTTCTCTTCGAACCCATCATGGGCAGGAAATTTCGTATCTATCAGGTTATCCTACTTCGTATTCATCTAAAGGTTCCGGTTCTTATCGATTGGTTTCATGTCCATCGAGGAAAGACTTGATTCGTAACCAATGAACATCAGTGGTTCGAATCCATCAGTGAGGCCTTATTCGAATCCATCGAGTCAATAGATCAGGGTGACGTGTCAGCCCTCGATACGAATAAGGCGAAATATATGGAGTCGATGCGGTCAACTCGGAGTGAAGACCAGATCGAGGCGAAGTTTGCGCTCCACATCATCACGAAGACGCGTGCCACCATCGATTTGAAACAATCGATTCGAAGAGAGGAATTCGAACCAAACAGCCACTCGAGAATACTCATTTTGTATCGACTATATCTCCCAATCCACTGATCCAAATGCCGTGAAATTTTCACAGGAGACTGCCTACATGCCAAGGAGTTTCACACCAAATTTCATCTCGATTGGAAATCATCTTGATCGATAGGAAATGATTTCGTATCGATCACAGATCAACTCGAAATTTTCTAAGATTGGTCGCGTGGGCCCACTCACGTGTCAGAAAAAGTCTCCCGAGATTTGAGCCAAGGCTCAGCCTCCTACGCCTATTAATAGATCCCCAGAGCCTACAGAAAAAGGATCTTTTGACTCTCAAGCGCCCAGACTCTGCCGGATCGAGATCTCCATCATCCTACACTATACTTTTGCTATTAATTTCGAATTTCTAGTTGTAACTAGCTGTTGTTGGCTGTACTTGCTTGTAATCATTGAAAGAGAATCAATAAAGTTGCAAAAACTTCATAGTGGATGTGGGCGACACGCCGAACCACTATAAATCTCTTGTCTTCGCATTTATATTCTTGTTAATTGGATTTTTTGTTAGATAATCCTCCTTTTCAATTTATACTCTTCATTATTATCTCTTCAAGGACTCCCGAAGAGTGTTGTGACCAATTTTGGTGCAAAAACTTTGGTGCTTTCACTGAGAGAACCCAGATTTTCTCCTGCTCGTTGGATCTGTCATCGATACCGGATTGCATAAATCTAAGGGAGATCCAGATTTCAATTTCATATTCCTTCCATTCTATTCAGATTTGCAAAAATCTAGGGAAAGGATTCCACTTCTCAAGATGGTTAGCACAAGAACCGCTTCTGCCGTCGCTGATCAAGAAGGCCGGGATAGACAGAATCCCACGCAAATACCTCCATCTAATCAAGATGCTATCGGGCATTCCGATCCATCAGGTCCGGTTACTAGACAAGAGTTCCAGACATTTCTCCAGGAACTGACTCAAAGCCGACAACAACTACCTAAGCAGTTGCGCGTTAATGCTGAATTAGCTAATCAACTAGACCGCCAAGGGCGTAGAAGATCCAAAAGGGATCATGCATCTCGCTCCTCCACTGAAAGTTCTGCTTCATCCGATTACAATAACAGATCTACCTGTCCCAGGCTAGATGGAAATTATGCACAGGCAATTGGTCACCGGCCAGCATTGACTATTGGGCAGTTAAGAGTTGGCCCTTCTGCCAGTTTTTATACTGGACCCTCCTCCCGAGGAGGCACTGTTCCACAATACACCACGGATAACCGTGCCACTGCTACCATGGCTGATATAGGGATTGATACCCGTAACCAACAAGGGCGTACTCCTGAACTGTACATTCCAGAAAATGTTGAGCCAAGGAGGCGAGAAACGGACCGTCGACGGCGCCCGGTCCAACCTCGCGATGTGGAACCCGACCACACTTTGGCCTAACGTGCGCAAAATGCTCCGATGCCGGACCTTTCATCCATGATACGCCAAATGATTCGCGAGAGTTAGGGCTTGACAAATGACGATTGGGGAATCTCCCGAAGTCATACTCCGTTCACGGATGAAATTTATATGCTGAACCCCCTCGGCGATTTAGAATGCCGATTCTGCCCATGTACGAAGGGAATTACGACCCCAATTAACATATCCTGAAATATGAATGGTCGATGAGTGCTGCAAGAGCTGATGATGCAGTAAAGTGCCGTAGTTTTCCCATTTCTTTGGGGGGCATCGCAATGATGTGGTTTACACGATTGCCTCCTCGATCAATCTCTTCGTTCGACCAGTTGGCTACTAAGTTTGTCGAGCAGTTTCGCATGCACGTCGCCAGGCCTAAAGACGTTAATACTTTATCCAGTGCCAGTCAGGCTCCCGGAGAGACACTCAGGAGATATTGGAAAGGTTTAATGCCGCTTGCGCAGAGATCAGTAACCCTAATGATAATTCGATCTTAATGGCATTAACTAAGGGGATTGACCCCGATTCTGAGTTTGGAAACTGGTTAGCTGGGAAACCTCCCGCATCGTTGGACCGTTTCTATTCCAAAGCCGCTCAATTCTTGAGGCGTGAGGATGCAAAACAGTCTAGGAAACAGGACGATGTAAGACCTAGCAGTGAGGGGATTCAGAGTAATGTTGTAGTTAAACAGTCTGGTGAAAGTTCAGGAAAAGTCTAGTTAAATATTCAAAATAAACAAACTCAACAACCGAGGAACAATGATAATCAAAACAGAAAACGAGATCAGAACCGTGTCCCGCGACGTAGGGCTCCAATGTTTGACAATTATACACCACTGAACACGTCGTTGGAGAACGTGTATTTACAGACCTGCAACGCTATGCAATATAAGAAACCTGCTCCAAAGCCATCGTCGGAGAGGCAGATCCAAACAGGAAAGTTTTGTAGATTCCATGAAAGTTATGGACATAATACCAATGAGTGTAGACATTTGCAAGACCTCACTGAGAAGTTGATCAGAGAAAGAAAGCTAGATCAGTTCGTTTGGGCGCCGCAGTCTGGTGGTGCGGGCCCATCCAATCAAAACCGTTTGTAAACTCAAGAAAGACAGGAGGAACCTGCCCGTACAGGCGGGAGGTTAGTTATTAATACAGTCAGTGGTGGTCCCCATCCAACAGACCGAAGCTGAAGGGAAATGGAGTCATATGCCAATTCTATTAGGCATGCAGACTTTGAGTGTTGCAGTAATTTCAATGAAGGGGCTCCGGCCAAACTATAAAAGACGATGACGGATGACATCGTATTTAGGAGCCGAGATGTTGATAGGGTTGAAGCCCCAACTATTGACCCACTTGTCATATCTGCCCAGGTTGGTCCTGCTTGGATGAAGAGGATCCTGGTGGACAATGGGAGTTCAATAAATATTTTGTTTAAGAGAGCATACGACCAGATGAAAATGGAAGCCAAAAATTTAAAGCCTTGTCAATCTAGAATTCATGGCTTCGATGGGAGTGCTAATATACCCACTGGGGTGGTAGAGTTGCCAGTGGAGTTAGGAGTTGGAGGGTGCCGAAGAGTTCGGATTTTACAGTTTGTTGTTTTGGATATTCAATCCCTATACAATGCTTTTTTGGGCCGACCAGTCCTTGCTGAGTTCGGGGCAGCGATAGCCCCGTGATGTTTGACCTTGAAGTTCTCCACTGATCGTGGGATTGGAGTTATACAGGGAGATCAGGCTGCTGGAAGAGCCTGCTACGTAGCTGAGCTGCGCGAGGCGTAGCGACGAGAGAAAGGAAAGGACGTAGAGGAATCTCTCCGCGTCCGTTTTACAAAAAAATGACAGTTGGTGCCTGGGCCTCGGCCCGGGCACCACAACCAATTCCACAGGGATCTTGACCCGAGAGACAATGAAAACAAGGAGGAATCTATTGAAAGTCTGGCTTCCCCGGCTGAGCTGACGATTGATGTTCCAATCGATGGTGACAATGATGATGATTCGAGAATGTTGAAGGTTGGGTCTCAGTTGAGCCAAGAAATGCAACAGGAATTGGTTGATTTTCTCCGGGAAAATATCGACGTATTCGCCTGGACGCACTATGATATGTGTGGGATCTCGCCGGGCATCGCGAGCCACACCCTGAATATTGACCTGCGGTATATCCCGGTCAAGCAGAAAAGGCGCGGTACGGATCCAGAGAGATCTGCCGCCCTTAAAGAAGAAGTTGATAAGTTGAAAGCCAATGGGTTTATCCGGGATTCTCTATACCCGGAGTGGGTATCCAACCGCGTACTTGTCCGGAAACCGAATGGGAATTGGAGAACGTGCATTGATTATTCTGACTTAAACAAATCTTGTTCGAAAGACAGCTTTCCACTTCCTCGAATTGATCAACTCATAGATTCAACGGCCGTACATAAATTATTATCTTTTATGGATGCTTACTCGGGCTATAATCAAATACCCATGCATGTGCCCGACCAAGAGCATACAAGCTTCGTAACCGATCCGGGACTATGCTGCTACAAAGTCATGCCCTTCGGATTGAAGAACGCCGGAGCAACTTACCAACGCTTGGTTAACCGGATGTCCTCTGACCAGATCGAAAAGACCAGGAGGTTTATGCGGACGACATATTGGTGAAATCATGATACTCCACTGACCACATTAGAGACTTGGAGTCAATGTTCAATACCCTTCGGAGATACGGGATGAAGCTCAATCCGCTTAAGTGTCATTTTGGAGTCGCATCCGGAAAATTCCTTGGGTTCATCGTCAACGCCAGAGGAATAGAAGCCAACCCCGAAAAGATCTAGGCTATCAAAAATTTACAAACTCTAAGAATTATAAAGCAAGTCCAGAGTCTCAACGAAAAGGTAGCAGCGTTAAGCAGGTTTATATCAAAGTCCACCGATAAGTGCGTCCCCTTCGTCGATTTGATCCGAAAAGGGAAGCGGAACTTCGAATGGACTACGGAGTGCGAGGGCGCATTCCAATCATTGGTTCAACATCTTTCCACACCGCCGATTCTTTCAAAGCCCGTTAACCACGAACAGTTGTATCTTTACCTAGCAGTATCAGAAAATGCAATTAGCGCTGCCCTTGTTCGGGAGGAAGACCGAGTTCAGAAACCGGTCTATTATGTTAGCAAACGACTCACCAGAGCTGAGAGAAACTATCCGAAGCTGAAGAAATTAGCCTACTGCTTAGTCATTGCCTCGAGGAAGCACCGTTCGTACTTTCAGGCTCATCCTATAACTGTGTACACCGATCAGCTGTTACGACAGTTCCTCACGCGGCCTGAGACGTCTGATAGGTTACTCAAATGGAATATCGAACTGAGTCAATTCAATATCACTTACACTCCGAGGAGACCTATTCACAGTCAAGTCCTAGCAGATTTTATAGCCGATTTTACTGTTCCTGAAGACTTTCCTGAGACCAGCAAATCTCCTGAGTACATCTGGAAGTTACACACTGGTGGTGCATCCAACGATCGGTGCTCGGGCGCTGGGGTAGTACTTGAAACCCCCGAGGGCCGATCCATATGCTATGCTTTAAAGTTCGAGTTCCATGCGACCAATAATGAAGACGGATATGAAGCTTTACTTGCTGGGTTGAAGCTAGCTCGTGATCTGAAAATTACCACTGTGGAAATCTATTGTGACTCCCAATTAGTCATGTGCCAGGTCCGGGGTGAATATCAGACAAAGATCGAAGGCTAGCTGCTTATCTAGCCCGGATCCAAGAAGTGCTTGATCAGTTTGTTTACTATTCCATTTTATACATGCCCCGAGAGCATAATTAGAAAGCCGATTCATTGGCAAATTAGCAAGTGCAGGCGAAGCTCAGCATTTAGGACTCGTCCCCGTTGAAACTCTATCCTCTCCGAGCATTGATCAAATGGAGACTGACTTCACCTTTGAGATTACTTCCAGTATGGAGTCATGGGTGACCCCTTATCGAGATTATATTAAGCATGGGACATTACCTGAGCGCAGGAGTGAGAAGAGACAGATTCTTAGAAAAGCCTCGTGATTCATCATTCAAGACGGAGTTATGTATCGAAGAGAATATTCTGTTCCTCTCCTCTGGTGTATCGCGCACGACGAAATCAAACGAGTGTTACATGATCTACACTAAGGAGAATGTGGCGATCACACTGGAGGGCAAGCACTCTCCAAGAAAGTACTCCGGTACGGGCATTACTGGCCTACTGTTAACCGTGACGCAGCAGACTACGCCAAAAAATATGATAAGTGCCAAAAACATGCTCGGATTCCTAGAACCCCACCTACTGAGATAATCCAAATGGTCAGTCCTTGGCCGTTTGCAGTATGAGGCATTGACATAATTGGTACATTGCCTTTGGCCAAAGGTGGCGCGAAGTACGCCATCGTCGCAGTTGATTACTTCACCAAATGGGCTGAAGATGAACCTCTTGCAACAATCACGACGAAAAAAGTAATCAACTTCGTGGTACGCAACATTATCTATCGGTTTGGTCTCCCGCATACTATTATCACCGATAACGGAGCACAGTTCGACAGCGTTTAATTCAATAATTTCTGTCAACGATTCCATATCCATAAGAAATTCTATGCAGTTGCACACCCTCAAGCGAATGGCCAAGTCGAAGCTGTTAATAAGGTTATCAAATCTATTCTGAAGAAACGACTGGAAAAGGCCGGGGGCAAATGGGTTGATGAACTTCCTATGGCTTTATGGGCTTATCGAATGACCCACAAGACTACAACCGGATACACTCCATTTTCTCTATCTTATGGCTGGGAAGCCGTTATTCCAGTTGAGATGGAAGTGTCTTCTCATCGTGTGACGTACTATGATCCTAAAACGAATGCCATACTACTTGCTGAATCTTTGGATTTACTCGATGAAAATAGTGAAGAGGCTGATTTGAGGGCAGCCGTGTATCAGAGTCGAGTCACCCGAATATACAATGCCAAGGTCCGGCCACGAACCTTTGAACTCGGCGATCTCGTACTCAAGAGGATCTATCCTGTTCCTTCACACATGAAACCTAATTGGGAATGACCATATGTGATTTCACAAAAGCTCGGAGATGGCACATTCAAGTTATCGACCGTTGACGGTCTTACTCTGCCGAGAGCCTGGAATAGGGAGAGTCTCCGTCGCTACTATACATGACAGGCTTTATTTGTTTTAGCCCATTTATTCCTTTGCATTTTATTTTTGCATTTCAAAATTTGAACTTGTAATAAGGCAACTGACTTTGCCATATTTTCTTATTTCAGCAATAAAATGCTATCTCTTCGAGCCAGAGCTGTGATTTATTGAATATGACATACAACATCACGATGCATGGAGATCTAAGTTCCATCATATGGTGGGATTTATTCAAATAGGGAGTGATTAAGATACGACTGGTCACTCACTAAGTGAAACCCGAGCTCGGGGGCATGTCACCACACCAACGTCTAAAAGGATTGGTACACGATAATCCTTCCATTAACTCCAGATTCCCAAAGTGCGAACTAGAGTATAAACATTAACTCCAAATTCCCGGAGTGCGAATTGGAGTATAAACCTCGACTCTAGGTTCCCGAAGCGCGAACCGGAGTATAAATTCTAACTCCAAACTCCCAGAGTGCGGGTTGGAGTATAAACATATAAATGCGGTTCCGGAGAGGGTGGACCCGTCCGCCTAACGACTTCGGCCGTATCCTTACCAAGTTTGAGGAGGATGGACTCGTCCGTCTAACGACCTCGCTTGTTGACTCGGGGTGGATGTGATTCGACCATCCATGATCTCGACAAGTCCATCGTTCCCAGAGTGTGAACGAATTCTCAAAAAGTTTAAACAGATGTGACTGACCATCTGCCGACTAGCTCCAAATTCCTAAAGCGTGAATTAGAGTATAAATATCAATTCCAGGTTCCCGGAGTGCGAACCGAAACGCCAATGTCAACTCCAAATTCCCAGAGCGTGAAGTGGAGTATAAACATCAATTCCAGGTTCTCGGAGTGCGAACCGGAGTATAAACACTAACTCCAAATTCCCAAAGTGCGAATTGGAGTATAAACGTCGATTTTAGCCTCTCGAAGAGCGAACCAAAATGTAAATGCTAACTCCAAATTCCCAGAGTGCGAATTGAAGTGTAAGTATCAACTCGAAGTTCCTAGAGTGCGAACTGTACCATAGACATCGATAATTATCGGATTCCCGGAGCGCGAACCAAATTATCGCTTGCAAATTATTCTAAGTCCCCGAAGCGCGGACGTGTGCTCAAGATCTGTAATAGGTGCGGTCATGAGCAGATCATCACAACACTTAAACAAGTAAATCAAGAAAAATAGTTAAAATGAAGAAAGCTAAATTTTATTTCAACTAACTGGAAACAAGCGCTTATATGCAAGTTCTTCCAAAAAATTCCTACTAGCAGGGGCCGAACCTGCATCTATACACGGGTTACTAATGAGAAGAAAAAACAAGTTCCTTTCTATCAAAAATTTGCTTAAGTGGCCAATCTATTTCTTCTTCCTTGGTCTTCTCTTCAACAGAGAACCCTCAGACTCACTAGAGATCTTCCGTTTTGAGCTTTTCCCCTCCGATGGTTGCTCTCCAGCTGGGGGCATAATGTCAACGTCCTCCTCTGAGCTTGATTCCAGGTGTATACTGCCTACCGGAGGAGTTGGAGGGACTAGATCTGTAACGGAAGATGGGACAGACACCCGTGTATCAGCAACAGTACCACCCGGTGATATTATCCTTAGAGGCGCTGGGTTGTGCACCGCCGTATCACAACCAACATTACCACCTTGCCCCACAGCCTCTAATTCATCATTAATCTCGCCCAGAATTTCTTCATCATGAATTGCTTGGGCCTGGCTGGGGGCATCTGTAGTTTGCACTGAAGAGATGGAGGCTGACGGGGGTCCACTAATGATGAACGGCAAGTCTGTGAAGGAGCCACCATGTTGGTCGAGTAGCTCGCTCACCATTTGCTCATCAAGAGATAGTGTGCACCCCTGCATCATCTCAGTTGGCACTGTTGTTGTCACGACAGTCATCTCGGTAGTGATGGCCTTCTGCCCTTGACTTGATTCTTGAGTTGCAGAAATCGGCGCAATTCCAGTCACTGAGCAAAGATAAGAAGAAGTTGTTAGTAATCGCTTTAAAACAAACTCTCTATTTGAAACACACTTGAGATATGTTCGGAGTACCTTCCTCAACTGGGCCTGCTGATGACTGAGCGGCTTCAGAAACATGCTCCCATATAGGAGATAGCTGCGGTTGTTCCGGGTTATAGGCTGGGACAGACTGTGAATCAACCGCAGATGTAGGCTCTGACGGGGGGGAGCGGTGATCTCAAGAAATGTAGCCTGGTGTTCAACAACTGAACCTTTCCCAACCTCCTGATGTCGAGCACCGACCATCTCCTTCTCATAAGAAATTATGGCGTCATGAAGGACTTTCTTTTCATCTTCGGTCAGCAACCGGTTTTCAAGCTCAAATTGGTCAATTGACCTATCCAGATGCACTGCTTTCTCCTCCTCAATCAACCGGCCCCAAGCGCTGTGAAGATGTACCAAATAATTCTCAAGCCAAGCCAAATTCCTATGATTTAACACATTAGCATTATAAGTAATGAGGAGGTCTTCGATGTTGGCCTCCAGCTTGGACTCGACAGTCTCAATTTTTCTATCGACTTCGGCTTCGACCGCCTGTACTTTAGCCATTGTTGCGTTTCGTTCAGTTGAAGCACTATGGCCAGTTCACACGCTTCCTGGGCCGCATTGTTCGCGTCATCCCTATCCTTAGAAATTTCGGCAAATTTAGCTTTTAGCTCGTTAAGCTCCTTCATAGCCGCATCTCGCTCGGCGGTTACAATGGTGTTTCGGTGGCCCATGTCTTCCACCGTGACATAATGCTCTTTCTTCATTCTGTCCATGGCCGCTTGAGCTTCATCAGCCTTCTTAAGAGCCTCCATCTCTGATTTTCGAGATGATTCGGCTTCCGTGTTCAGTACTTGTATGATACGGCCCTTTTGAGTTAACTCGGCATGTAGCTTCTCGATGGTGGCCGCTCGTTCAAAGGCTAACGACGATGCTTTCTCAGCCGCTTTAGACCACGCCTTATACTGGGCATAGAAGTCATGTACATAATCATGTGCCACCTGCTCAGCCTCCTCCGGGATTCTTTTTAAATGAGGAGGGAAAATGTAGTTATCAAAACAAATGTTCTGCAAGTCCTTCTTTAACTGCACAAGCCTGATCGATCCTTCCCCCGAAATTTCCGTAGGAGGTTGTTCCGCAACTACTGGAGTTATTGCCTCAAATCTGGGATGATGGGGCTCGGACCTGGAAGACTGGGAAGCTGACTTGTGCCACTAAAATTCGGAAGGACGAGAAATATAGACGGGAGGTTGTACAGGAGCTCTGGGAGGAGGAGTGCGAGATCGAGATCGACGTCTGTAATCCCTATCTCTATTATACCTTTCTTGGCTAGAATATCCAGAGTGTCTACGGTCGTAATCTCCATCCCCTTCCCTTCTTTGCGACTCGTAATATGTGGAATATCTACAAGCCTATCGAAGACTTCCTAGCATCGAACCTCGCCCAGTCATAGTATCTGCGAAGCAAAATGAAAATAGAGTTAGTGGCTTTTCGAAACAGATGACCTACGGTTAAGGGTTGTGTAGTGCCGTGAAATGTGTATGAATGTGCAACCCCCCGACCAACCGGAAGTGTCGACCACGCTAGCAGTAAAAGGCTCGCTCAATTCTAAGGTATGGTGGAATTTCTCCAACCCGACATCATGCTGGAAAGACACATTGTCCGGGATTGGAAGATCGGCAAGCCCTTTATAGAGACTTTCTGTTCTTGGGGGAGACATCTCCGAAATTCTAATTCCGGAGGCGAGCCGGGACGTGACGATCGATTTTCGTCTTTCCTTTTTGGGCGACTTAAAAATGGTTGCCTTGCCTTTTCTCTGTTCTTCAGTGCCCTAGGCTACATTAGCAGGTTCGCCCAGGGGTTCCTCATCAGTGTGAGTTCTCTCGGAATCAGCCTCCTCGATTACGACAACTTTAGGCTTTTTTCGTTTGACTCGCTCTCTTGAGGCAGTTCTTAATGCGCCGTCAAGCCCTATACTTTGTCTCCGCTCGATCAACCCAAGAATTCTGAGATTTCTATCCATCAAGAGCAATTCAATATTCCTATCTTCGCGCGGGACTTTCTGAAGCACCCGGACTATCTCCTTGAACTATCCACCTTCGGGTCGCTGAATTATTGCTGTAAAAAAAGAATATAAGTTTCACTTCAACTGCAATCGCCTTAATAATTACTTGAGAAATCAGCTATACTCACGTCTGAATAACCATCGCCGGACGAACCCTTGGGGGCATCTAACGTAAAGCCACTCCGTCTTGAAGTAGCTTAGCCTGGTCCAGGACCCGATGACCACTTGACAGTTCCTTACTGCCTCCAAGAATGTAAAGGATGGGTTATCATTTCGGCTTTTGAAGTTGAACATATATCTGATCTCAATCGGGATCGGTGATCGATGAAGATACTCCATAAAGACGATGAACAAGCTATTCACTTAAGCATATCCATTTGGGTGTAGCTGAGATGGAGAGATCCTCAAAAAAGACAATACTTCTCTTATATACTCATTGAACGGAGGGAGCGTTCTGGCTGCACACGCGTGACGATTGAATGCGGTGTATCCCTCTGGCGGATTGTGTGGTCTGTCATTTGGTCCTGGCAATAATACGTCGTCCATTGACAGGCCATGCCTTAAGCATATTCTCCCTAGCATATCTTCAAAGACGTTGGATCGAACGGAGTCCGATAGATTGGCAATGAAAGATGCATCAGGTAATTCGTCCGGGGCTGGACCAATGATTTCAGGCTCGATGTCCGGAATTTCAAGTCTCGGAGGAATTGTTCTTTGGATTTCTTGCGGCTGCGAACTTGATGGTTCCATAACTGGCTAACTTATGAGAAATTATCGTTAGACGATAAAGAACCCGTGTATTTCCCACGTGTAAGAGTGTGTGTTGTGCAGTGCTGTGCATTACTGGAAAAGATTTTGCAGAATTAAAGAGAACTTGCAAGCAATAAAGATAATCATAGTCCAGTAGGAGTGACCGTCATCACTGACCGTCACAACTGTATCATCTAGATGTTGGTAATCGATTCGAGTTAAAGTTCATTATCACGGTGTTAAGTTATAGTTCCATCGACGAGCTTCGAAAGGATAGTCAAGTGTGCAGTTTAATAGCTAAACCCATATATGCAAGGATGAAGCTCGTCGGAATCATGCTATCAATTGCTCAAAATTTCGTATCCATCAAAGGAAGGGTTCGAATCGATCACAGGAAGCTCGTTCGAATCCATCGGGATATCACTTCGAATCAATACAAGGGGGAACGTTTTGAATCGATGGTCAAGAGCCGATTTCGTATCGATGAAGGTGAGATGACTTCGAATCGATCCTTGGTTGCCTGGTTCGCACCGATCAGGGAGACCTCAACTTAACATCGATCACGTTCGAATCGATACTTTTCGTATCGATCAGAGGGATGTAGTTCGTATCAATCTAAAGTTAAGGACTTCGAATCGACCGTCAACCTATTTTTTCGTATCGATCGTTTTGTATCGATACGATCCATCACCATAGTTATCGGTACGAACAGCATCATCTCCATTAGAGCATCCCAGGGATCGACGCGAAATCCGAAGAAAAATATTGCTGCCTTCATCAATTCGAACACGAGTCCCCAGATCGATTCGATTCTGTCCTTCTCCAAACTAGATCTGGCTTTATCAATTACCCGAATGGATAACAATGAAGGAAGAATAGAACTGGAATAGTTTCGTTGCTTGGATTTATGTTTGATTACCTAATTTGAAAGTGGGATTCGAAGAATTTAAAGGATCAATCTTGTCGAATCGAAGGCGTGATGCAGTTCTATCTTTTCCGATGTTTCGAATCGATACGAAGATTAGAGACGGCAGTGAAAAGTAAAAAAAGTGAAAAATGGCTAAGTCCTAGCTATTTATATGGAAATTAGGAAAGGACCGGGTTGATTCGCCTCCCAGTCTACTTGACCGGTCGCAACCGGTCAAAACCCAAGTCGAGTCGAACGCCCTATTCGACTCCATTTGATCGAGAATTTCTATCGGTTCGAAATGAACGGTGAATCTATCGATGCGAAGCGCATGGTAAGAACGGCTGAAGACGATGGAGCCCATCGACTCGAAGCCCCTATTCGCATCAACAAGTTCGCAATTCCGTCCACTGCATATCGATACGCACAGTAATTTCGTATCCATAAAAAATCATTGATACGAGTGGATATTTCGTATCCATCGTAACTCATCGATACGAACGGTCATTTCTTATCCATCAATTCGACCCGCGTCGATATGAAAGACTACTTTTCAACCTTTCACATCGATTCAGGAAAGGATCGATACACGAGGATTGTTCAAAACAACAATCAAGCGTTGTTTCAACTCGAATTTAAAATCGGTTCAGGAGAGAATCGATACGAAATCCGATAACAAACTAAACTGACAACGACTCATGAACACGCAACGTTAACGAGAGTCAAATTAACATATATGCACGTATGTCGGACTAATATTCAATTTTCAACATTCACAGGGATCGAATACTCATCTCATTACGATTACAGCGACAAACAGCCAATCACTATTACACAGCAATCAGTTATATCAACGCAAGGTTACAGCGATACAGAGTACAACTTTCAACGAAAGAGAGCAACGATTGTTCAGAGAGAAATTGCAGCTTTTCAAAGCATGTCATGTTTCCACAAGACGTACTTTGGGGGGCAAATGTTATCCCGCTTTTTAGCAAAGCCGTGATACCAAAAGATCGATCAAAAACAAAGGACGGTTCGTCTCAAAGATTGGTTATACTTTGGTTCACTATGGATATCGCTGAATTTTATCCGAGCCCGGATCAGGCTACAATTGATAGGACATGACAAGCAAGATCATAAGAACCAACATTCCAAGTTTCAAGTCAATCCGAGTTCGTATGCTCAAGTTATGATGGATGTAAGTTGAAGGGAAAAGCTCTTGTTTCGTATCGATCATCATGCTCCAGTTCGTATCGACCGATTTCGTATCGATCATGGGTCCAGCGGTTTCGTATCCATCGAAGAGCACCGGTTCGTATCGATGAACTTGGCTGTGTTCGAATCCATCGAGTTCGTATCGATGGACTTCGTACCCATCATAAAGCCACGCTTCGTATCGGTCAGCACTTCCTTATTCGAATCCATTGGCATCTCCCTACTTCATATCCATCGGCAGATAAGGCATTTTGCATCCATCAACTGAGGCAACGGTCACTACTTCGTATCCATCATGGAAACTTCTCTTCGAACCCATCATGGGCAGGGCATTTCATATCCATCAGGTTATCCTACTTCGTATCCATCAAAAGACTCCGGTTCGTATCGATTGGTTTCATGTCCATCAAGGAAAGACTTGATTCGTAACCAATGAACATCAGTGGTTCGAATCCATCGAGTCAATAGATCAGGGTGACGTGTCATCCCTCGATACGAACAAGGCGAAACATATGGAGTCAATGCGGTCAACTCGGAGTGAAGACCGGATCGAGGCGAAGTTTGCGCTCCACGTCATCACGAAGACGCGTTCCACCATCGATTTGAAGAGAGGAATTCGAACCAAACAGCCACTCGAGAATACTCATTTCGTATCGACCATATCTCCCAATCCACTGATCCAAATGCCATGAAATTTTCACAGGAGACTGCCTACATGCCAAGGAGTGTTCACACCAAATTTCAGCTCGATTGGACATCATCTTGATTGATACGAAATGATTTCGTATCGATCACAGATCAACTCGAAACTTTCTGAGATTGGTCGCGTGGGCCCACTCACGTGCCAGAAAAAGTCTCCCGAGATTTGAGCGAAGTCTCAGCCTCCTACGCCTATAAATAGAGCCTCAGAGCCTACAGAAAAAGGATCTTTTGACTCTAAAGCGCCCAGACTCTGCCGAATCGAGATCTCCATCATCCTACACTATACTTTTGCTATTAATTTCGAATTTCCAGTTGTAACTAGCTGTTGTTGGCTTTACTTGCTTGTAATCATTGAAAGAAATCAATAAAGTTGCAAAAACTTCACAGTGGACGTAGGCGACATGCCGAACCACTATAAATCGCTTGTCTTCGCATTTATATTCATGTTAATTGAGTTTTTGTTAGATAATCCTCATTTTCAATTTATATTCTTCATTATTATCTCTTCAAAGACTCCCAATGAGTGTTGTGACCAATTTTAATGCAAACAGCTATCGATCTCAGATGCCCAAAAACATGCAGACGGGCATCTGGTTGCCCTCATTAACCTTTGAGGGTGAAGGCGAAAGAGGGATTCACTCAACAGCCTACAGGTAGACCAGCTAGATATTTACATTAGTGTCGGGCCTAAGGGAGTTTCCAAGGAGGAGCAAGGCGAAGATCAAGACCATTGATGATGATAATCCTGACCACGAGTTTAGTCATGAGCCCATCGACTAGGGCTTCTCATAGGGCATGCTTGACGATCGGTGGAAGGCTCGTTCCCCATGCTGGGGGAGGGGTCTTTCCAATGATTGGAGGTGCTAGCAGGACCGCACTCGTAGTTGCCATATTTCATACTAGATGTGGGGTACCAAGTGCAAAACGAGCTTACATAGGAGGCTATTAACCACAAGACCAAAGGTTCAAGCCATCCTTCTAGTGCCAGAATGTTGACTGTATTTTTTGTCAACCTCAAAATTACATCATGAAAAATAACGGTTGCTTGATAATTTTTCGGTTTGCGAGCTAAAGTTAGCATTTATTGGTTCGATAGAGTTGTCTACATCCACTGAATCCCTTTTATTATACGACTCTTTTAAAGTTATAGGGAATTATAAGAGATGCAACAAGATAAAACGGGTGGCTCGCGACACAAGCTACTGCTAATCTTGATGGCTAGCTGAGCTTAGAACTATAGACAGTGAGCTACCGTGAGGATCTACTGGATGATGCTGAACTGAGGACATAGAATTGTGTGTGGTTGATTGTGACACCCCACGTTAAATTACAATTATATATGCAAATAATTTAATTAAGTTTTATATGTTTGAAATTTTTAAACAAAGAAATGTTTGTAAATGAGAAAACTAATTAATATTATTTGGAATACATATATCTTTGCATAACAAATAAATTAGAGGGAGAAATTATACAAAATCAATTAATAGGGAAGATTAATTGACGGTGTTTGTTTATAATGGAAATTAATATTCAATTAATTAGTAGAGGTGATTAATTGACTGGAAATGACAAGAAAGGGAACATATATTGTAGCAACTAATTGATATGATTAGAAACATATATGTTAGTGCAAAAGAATAAAATGGAGAAAGAGTAATTTATGCAAGTAATCAATTGTTAATTAATAAACATGGAGACTTTTCGTAACATATATAATTAAGACTGTGGTTCAAAATTCAATGTGGTGTGTAATAAATTAACATGGAGACTTTTGGTAGAATATATGCATGCAATAAATTAACATGCATATATGTGACGAATTAATATGGTGTCGATTGGTATATTAATTTGATGAGAAATCACAGTGCATGCAGGGATTAATTGGATAGTAAATTAATTCAAGGTATATATGAAATCTATTAATCGGGTGATTAATAGGGGAATCTTATTTAAAAGAAACGTCACATTTAAAAATATATGTTCCCATAGATTGCGAGAGAGGAGGGGAAAGTGATTAATGAAAAGATTGGTGGAGAATCAATTTGAAATAAAAGCTAATGCAAAAGAAAACATATTAATTTAATGTCCGTAGACTGAGTGTACGCTTTAGATTTTAGGTTTTTGTATTTAATGATTAGAACTGATTTGAACCACTATAAATATAGGTACGGAGCCTCATTTTTATTCTCGTTATTTTTCTCTTGCCTATAGAAGCTCTGCCCTTTTTTACCTCTTCTACACTTTCTTAATAACAAAATTTTAGATCTGATTTGCACGAATTTAGATCTAAATAGAAAGAGAATAGACTTAATTAGGGAATTATGAATTGGTTCAAATCAGAAGGCTATGTCAAAGGTGAAACCCAAGATCTGAGTTTTATTTTCTATTTCCAATCCAAATCTCTTCCTTTTCTCTTTCAAATATTATAGATCTGTAAATATATCATTTGTAATTCCAAGTAGAGATTACAAGGGAGGTGAATATAGATGTTAGGGACAGATTTGAAATAAAAATAGAGAGATTTGGAAAGCTAGCAAAGTGAGTGGATTTATTTATATATTTTTAAGTTTAAGATATATTATCATAAAATTCCCATTTAGATAATTTTGTTCAATAATTATTCCTACTAGTTAAGTTATGCTAAACTATAAGGAATTTACAGTTTATTTATAGTATTAGTACTTATTTACATCTGTTTCTACATTTTAGATTTCCATGCAAGCGTCATTCTTCTTCTATTTTCTCCTCTTTCTTCGTATATGATTAAAATAGATTAAACGTGAATATGGATTAAATAACTAAGAATACTGAAATGAAGGAAATAAGATGTAAAGTGAAAAAAGTTTGAGGAATGGAATTACTGTAATAAATTACGTTAAAATGAGAAAAGTTAATTAATCTAATAACTGGATTTGTGAGTAACTAAAAGGTTAATTGGTTGGTTTAGAAAATAAGATACATTTCTATAATTTAATATTTAAAAGGTAACGATGAACATGACTGCGAAAATAAAAGAAAGTGTTATTATATTGGCGAGTATTTGCTTACTATTATATTTTAATCAATTCTGTTGTGTGATATTTAATTGAGCTCTGGTATATTTGTATTTGCCTATATGCAAGATACCAGATTCCCAACTCGGGTTTCAGTGAGCCTGGCTTTTATCATTTTTGTGAAAAATCCGGACCCACTGGAATTCAGGTTGTTACATTTGGTTTCAGAGCCTAGGTTTAGGATTCCTAAGTAGATAATGAGTGAACGTATTTGTATTTTTGAATATAATATAAATATATTGTATACTAAAATCCAAATAGTCCCTAACCATAGATTTTAACATATGGAAAGTTTTTTAGAAGTATATTTGTGTATAGTTTGCTAGTTGGATTTGGGATGACCCAAGTACGTAGAGCCCTATGTTATCACTGATTTACAGCATATAAATAAATCATGTTTTGAGAGAAAATTTGTATCCATATGTTTTGGGAAGTAGGGAAGTTCGTTAGGGACAGTAGGGAGAGTGTTTTCATTTTAGGAAGAATAAGAGGTTTTAGTATGAAGAAAATCCATTTTATGTCTAACCCAATAAAAATGAAACTTTTGAATTAAAAAAGTTGAAAAATATAATTGTTAATATTTGAGGAAGCAAATATTGGGTTTTTGAAAAAATAAATGGTATGAAATTTTAATTGGTTTTTATATGATGTAAATTTTGCTAAAAGTGAAATTCTTTTTGAAGAATTATAGAGCATGTATAGCTCACTAGTTTCTTTGAAGGCAAACAATGATTTTGAATATAAAACCTAAAGTCTGTTAAGTACCGTAAACGTAGGTTACAACATTTATTGTTGTAATAAATGTTTTCAGTAAAATTAAAGGAAGCATAGACCATGACACTATTATTATAGTAGGTCACTCCCAAAGTAAATGTTATTACATAACATACGGGATTTATTAATATTTATTTTAATTGAATCCATATATTAATATTGTTTGGGTTGTAGTAGCAATGTATTACGCAACATCTGTTTTGACCCAAATGAGTTTTAAAGATAATTTCTAAAGTGGTTTGAATGTACACTTATTATTTAAATAAGCACATGAAAATATTTTTTAGTTATAAAGAAGTTTTAAAATGAGTTCTTTTGAAAAATTATGTACGATAAATTAATGAATTTAGCAGGAAATATCTTATGTAAGTAAATATAAAGTAAACGTGCCTTAATCTATTGGAATGAAATGAATAAGATATAATTTTCTATGAATCACAAATAAAGATGTTTTGTGTAAGCTATAAGGAATGCGTGAAAGAGATGTACAAGGTATGGAAAGCACCATATTTTGTATAGCCTATTTCGATAAAATATAAAATGAATTCCTTATAATTTCATATAAACATGAAATCCTCCTTTAAAGGATTCATATAAGGTTTTAGCGTTAATGGTTTCTCATAAGAGAAAGTAATTCCAATACATTAAGGTATAAAATCATTAAGTGTAGTAAGTTAGTAACTCATTTAAGGTTAAGTAATTGGAAGAGTAGAAAAGTTAGGAGATTTTTGATAAAATAATTGTTCTTATTTACCTCAGTTTTAGTAAATTTGAAAATCTATTAAAAAAAGAAAGGATATTTTGAAAACATGAGAGTACTTTTTTTAAAGTCAAGAAAAAAAGAAAAATGTTTTAAGAACAAGCAAGACATGTTTAAAAAATGTTTTGATGGAAAAGTAAATAAGTTTTTGAAAAGATAAAATTTAGAAGTTTTAATTTTTGAAGAAAAATTGATAAATACCAAACCAAATCAGACTTTTAAATATGAAGTAGATATGAATCATTTCCTAGATGTAATGGAAAAAGTATAAGGTTATAGCAGTAATTACTCTTAGTAATAATAAAAGTTCCCGTAAGGTGTATAGACACTAATGAAAACCTAGAAATGTTGCTTCATGCGAGCAGACTATAGAAGAATAGTGAAAAGATATTGATCAGATGATAAGACACACGTGGTTGAGATAGGTAGATCTTAATTGGGGGAAAATGAAAGGTAAAGAGAAAATGTCCCCAATCTTAGTTGTCTTTTTAGATAGAGACTACATAGATTAAAACCCTAATCCATTGCAATAAATGAGACTTAGTTATTCTTTTTAAGCATGGAATAGAAGAGATGAATAGATCTTAATCGTCATGAGTAATATATCGTAAGTAGGTAACAAGTAATAGGAGGCAGGAGGAGCATATGAGTTACTTGGATTCTTAGAGTAAGACCTTTCTATGTCAAAGTGGACATGGTCCTAGACCTCCTTGCCCTAGATGATAGCTGTGTTTAGTTGATGTATTAAAAAAAGAGTAAAAGCAGAATAAGATAACTAAAAGGAAAATAACAAATTTAAAGAAAGTGATAGAAACGTCAACAGAAAATTTTAAAAGAGATATTTTCTTATGTAAACTATGCTTGGTAAGTAAATAATTTTTCTTTTTAGAATAGTATCCTAAATCCCAAATACGGAGGAAGATGTGCACAAAAGAAAATCAGAGAAATATAAAGTTTTTCCATTTTTTACCTTCTTTATAACACAAGAAACCGAATTTGGAAAATTAGAATTTTCTAAAATTTGAAAATTAAAAGTTGTGTGGTAGGTTTGGATGTAAAAATTTGTTGAACTATGCTCATATTTAGTAGGAGTGTGGGAAAAATTGAATGAAAGATATTTTGACTTTTCAAAAAATTGCATTCATATAGAAATTGCAAGTATATTTAGGATGCGTGCATCATGTTTTAGAAGGAATTTCTAAAAGAAAAGGCATTCATATAGAAGATACCGCATAGAAATTCTTGTACATGCATATATTTTATGATGTATTGCACTTTGCAATATGCACGGATTGTTGCAAAATTGGAAGTACACAAAATGGATGTGATTAATACGAGAAATTACATAATCGAACCCTTATCAAATTTTGGGGATGAAATTTCCTAAGGAGGGAGAATGTAACACCCCGCGTTAAATTTCAATTAAATATGCAAATAATTTAATTAAGTTGTATATATTTGAAATTTTAAAACAAAGAAATGTTTGTAAATGGGGCAACTAATTAATATTATTTGGAATACATATATCTTTGTATAATAAATAAATTAGAAAGAGAAATTATATAAAATCAATTAATGGGAAATATTAATTGACGGTGTTAGTTTAAAAGAGAAATTAATATGCAATTAGTTAGTAGAGGTGATTAATTGATAGGAACTGACAAAAAAGGAACATATATGTAGCAACTAATCGATATGATTAGAAACATATATTTTAGTGTAAGAGAATAAAATGGAGGAAGAGTAATTTATGCAAGTAATTAATTGTTAGTTAATAAACGTGGAGACTTACGGTAACATATATAATTAAGATTGTGATTCAAAATTCAATTGCAGAATATATGCATGCAATAAATTAATATGCATATATGTGATGAATTAATATGGTGTTTATTGGCATATTAATTTGGTAAGAAATCACAGTGCAGGCACGGATTAATTGGATAGTAAATTAATTCTAAGTATATATGAAATCTATTAATTGGGTGATTAATAGGAGAATCATATTTAAAAGAAACGTCACATTTAAAAATATATGTTTCCATAGATTGCGAGAGAGGATGAGAAAGTGATTAATGAAATATTGTTGGAGCCGAAATAAAACAAATGCAGAAGAAAACATATTATTTAAATGTTCATAGACTGAGTGTACGCTTTAGATTTTAGGGTTTCATATCTAATTGTTAGCATTGATTTGAACCATTATAAATATAGGGACAGAGCCTCATTTTTATTCTTATTATTTTTCTCTTGCCTACAAAAGCTCTGCCATTTTTCTATCTCTTCTATGTTTTCTTAATAACAAAATTTTAGATCTAATTCACATGAATTTAGATCTAAATAGAAGGAGGATAGAATTAATTAGAGAATTAGGAATTGGTTCAAATCAAAAGGCTATGTCAAAGGTAAAACCCTAGATCTGAGTCTTATTTGCTATTTCTAATCCAAATCTCTTCCTTTTCTCTTTCAAATATTATAGATCTTTGAATATATCGTTTGTAATTCCAAATAGGGATTACAAGGGAGGTGAATATAGATATTAGGGGCAGATTTGAAATAAAAATAGGGAGATTTGAAAAGCTAGCAAGGTGAGCAGATTTATTCATATATCTTTTAAGTTTAAGATATATTATCGTTAAATTCCCGTTTAGATAATTTTATTTAATAATTAATCCTACTAATTAAGTTAAGTTGAACTATAAGGAATTTATAGTTTATTTACAATATTAATATTTATTTACATCTGTTTCTACGTTTTGGATTTCTATGTAAGCGTCATTCTGCTTCTATTTTCTCCTCTTTCTTCGTGTATGGATTAGAATAGATTAAACGTGCATATGGATTAAATAATTAAGACTACTGAAATGAATGAAATAAGATGTAAAGTAATAAAAGTTTGAGGAATGGAATTACTGTAAGAATTTATGTTAAAATGAGAAAAGTTAATTAATCTAACAACTGGATTTGTGAGTAACTAAAGGTTAATTGGTTGGTTTAGAAAATAGGACACATTTCTATAATTTAATATTTAAAAGGTAACGATGAACGTGACTGCGAAATAAAAGAAAGTGTTATTATATTGGTGAGTATTTACTTACTATTATATTTTAGTCACTTCTGCTGTAAGATATTTAATTGAGCTCTGATATATTTGTTTTTGCCTATTTGCAGGATACCAGATTCCCAACTCGGGTTTCGGTGGACTTGAGTTTTAGCATTTTTATGAAATATAATATTTTTATGAATATATGATTGTAAGGAAAAGTGAATACTGTAAAAATGTTTGAAGTATTTTTTAGTAAAATGGTATTTTAATTAGATGTTGGAAGTTGAATTATGTATTTCGAGAAATATTTTAGTGTGAGAAATTTGATTGTTTATGAAACATTCTTTGGAATGTATTTTTACGATGGTATTATGATTTAGAAATGCTTAGTTTAAAGTGGAAAATTCTTATCCAAGGAAGGATAAATGTTTTGTTGATAAATATTTTATTTGATAATATTTTTATGAAAAGATGTTCAATTTAAAATATTTTATTTTGATAGAAATATTTTAATGAGAACATCTAAATTAAATTTTTTTATTTTGGTAACATCCTTTGAGAAAGATATAACTTGAATTTTGTTTTGAAATTATGATTTAGAATACATTTTAAAAATATTTTCTTAGGTGATATTATGGAAAGTGATATTTTTGTTGAAGAATATTTTAAAGGGCTTTAGGCTTAGGGAAAAGGTTGGAGAATAATTTAGTTACAGGGATAAAAGTATGCTTTTTAGTCTTAAGGACACTTTCCAGTGTAAATCATAGAATTATATTTGTAACTATCATTTTCTGTTTACACAAAAAGTGTCATTTAGACTAAAAAGCAAACTTGTTGTCCTTGAGAGTAAATTTTTTTACAACTTCTTTCATGTGCCTATTTACCTGTATTTTAAAATAACGTTCTATATGACTTGTGGGTATTTATTTAGAAAGATATTTTGATGGAGCATTTTGTCTAACAAATATACTATTACTTCAAGAATATTTATTTTAAAGATACTTTACAGAAAAGTTATTTCCACAAAGAATATTTAATTCTGAAGAAATTATTATTTTCGATAGAAATATATGAAAATAATTCGGTGGAAATATTCTCATGTGAGAAATAGTTTTAGTGATGGAAATATTTAAAAATAGTTTAATGAAAGTATTTTTATTTGACAAACATCTTTTGAGTAAAGAATGCAAGAAAATATTATTTGAGAGAAATGTTTTATCTGAAGAGTATCTTTGATTCATAAAACCTTTTATTTGAAAATTGATTTTGGTTATAAGGATTTTGACTTCAAGGGTACTCTTTGATAAGCGATACTTTGAAGAAGAAAAGAATTTTGGATAAAGGGTTTTGGTTGAAAAAGGTCTAATTTGAAAATTGTTTTACCGAGAATGTATTTGGTGATATATTATTAGAGAAATGATGTATTATAAAATATCCAATTTTACAATACACTGAGATAATATTACTAAGATGAGGATGATTTGATTTGGAAGTAAATGGTTGAAAAAGTAAAATATTTGATTGAATAACAAAGTTTGGAAATATTTGTTAAAAATAACTTTATTAAGAAGATGTTTTATTTGGAAATATCATCCGCGAAACTGTAAAGCTAAACTTTGCAACATGGGGTGTAAGATGACGGAGTAAGATGGGTGAGAATTTGCTGAACACCCATTATGATGATGTTAACTTTTGTGACTATTGTGTGCATTTTTCTTAATGACCATGGAGGTGTCTAGTTATTCCCTTCTATGTAGAGAATTGGGATATGATGTAGGGGATTCCCTTTCGATGTTTGAGATAGTAACCTTGTTTTTGCAGTTCATTTACTTTGGTTTAATTTTTTGCATTAATCCATTTCTTGTTAGATAATGTTTGATTCCTTATTTTTATTGTATCATTTGGTTGTTTGTTTAATTAAGTAATTTATGTCGTGCTCGCTTGAATTATTCTCTTTTGTTTGTATTATGTTGTTGTTAATTGCCCGATTTGCTATGACTGGTTTTAATTATTTGTTTGTTTACTTGTTTATTTATTTATTTGGTTGCTTGTTTACCTACCTTGTTGTGATCGTTTGTACCGTATGCTAGGTTACGTTGCTTGTTATGTATAATAATTTTATCATAAAGTAGTTATTCAATGTTAACTTTTAGGATGTACATGAGAGATACTAACGGATCGTTGAGAAACATATTTGGTATAGTCATAATAGGATAGCATAGTTCACTATGTTGAGAAAAAATAGATAAAGAGACCGACAAAGAGAGTTGATGATGTTTCTTGAAGATAAGTGATAGTGTCTTTGGAATTTTGATGGCTAAAAATTAGATAGGCAATATTAAGGAATCAAGATGTCAGTTGGGAAGGTTCATTTTACAATTACTGAAATATGCGTTTCAAAATCTACCTTTTTAATATAACCACTGGCTTCAATAAATATTTAAACAAAGAGTTCCCATTTAGAAATTTTTACAAAATAATAATTCTCAAAAATTATTTTAAAATCGATTTAAAATGTTAAAAATATTTTTGAAAACTATCTTATAAAATGGTGGTGATATTTTAAAAAGAAAAGGATTTTGGTTTTAAACGTAGATGGAAGCTTTGACTTTAAAATAAAAATGTTTTGGTAAATGTTTTGCTTTGATGATATGTTGGAACTCCTCTCATTAGTATATCCAACTTTGTTATTTTGGATGGGTTATCCTTGTCATCAAATGGACGAATCACTATAAGAGGATTTTGAAATCAGATTTCTTTTTTATGTGATCTGAATATTGGAAAAGTTAGGGTCAAATGTTGATGTTTCAGACTAAACAACTCCATGATGGAAGTCGTGGTAATGATCCACGAGGACAAGTTCTAGGACGCGAACTTGTAAAGTGAAGTTAGGATGTGTTCTACTATAGGTTTGAAGTGTGCTTTGGGATTGTTGATATTCAGAGGTTTCGACGTATGCTCATAAAGCATGGCTATGTGAGGATGTTGTAGGATCGATTTCACCCTAGAGAGGGAGTAAATAGGGTGATACTATTAATTATAAAAATTTAATGCGGAAGTATATAAAATATTCACAACACAGATATAGCAGAATAATAATAGCATAGATAATAGCATAATAAAAACAAAAGTAGAACAACAAAGATTTTTCCAAATTCGGCAAAACCCTGCATACGTGATGCCCCCATGGTTTCTATTAGAAATTAAGTAGTCAGACGCTTGCACACATAAACTCGGAACACCCGCTATCGACTAACCTAACTCTACGCTTAAAACCCCATCACAACTCAGCCACCAAGTTGTGAATTCTCGAACTACACCACCGTAGCTCGTCCCCTAGTCACACGACTAGAATTTACAAAAGTTTAAAAGAGAAAATAAAAATTTAAAAACAATTTAAAAAACAAAACCCTAATTTTTAAATATAAAGCCCAAAAGATATTACAAGCCGGCCCAAATAAAAAGGTGATAAAACTTTTTTCCTTTCTCCTTTTATTGTCGGTCTGTATTCTAATTTGTAAAAAGAAATTGCTCGTTCGTTGTTCCTCTTTCTTTCAAAATTAGGGTTCATAATATTCTTTGAAGCTGCCGCTTTCAGTTGTTGATTGAATGATGCTTCGTTTGCTTTCTTTGATTGATTTCTCGGCTGCTTCAAATTGTCAAGCATCTTCACTTGGTTGAAAAGTTGGTACGTGAAATTCCTTTTCGATTTCGATTGTGCTCGACATTGATTCAAGTTGTTGATTTTGAAGTTAAATTGAAACTTGAATCTATGATTTTTATTGAACTCGAATGATTTTCTGCCAATGATGTTAAAGGCTTTAAATAGGGTTCGAACCCCTTAATTTACGTTCGTATATATTTATTTGAATTCGTCACTAGCTATGCTTTGGCCACTGATTTTCAATTGATTGCTTGTGATTGATTCTGACCTTTTTAATACGTATATTTTCTGATTTCTTGGTTATCGCGGCTTTGGTTTCTGACTTGTTCAATTCCTTGGCCACCACGACTCTGACTTGATTTGAAACCGTTGTTCCATGACACTGTTATAATTTTTTGTGTTGACTTCTTCGACGTGATCAATTCCTGTTATCACTTTAACACCCACTACTTTGACCTTGTTATTTGACATTGTCAGATAGAAGTTCGATTCTTTTCTGGTTTGACATCTGCTACTTGAGTTTTGTGATAATATTTACTTGTTTAATTCTGCCTTGACTTATCGAACTGTCTATAAATTTTGTAGCTCTAGCTTTGACTCGTTCGACTTGTGTGTACTTGCCTGTAGCACTTTCGACCTGATGCTTGAAGTTATGTGTGATATTGGTCTAATCTTTTGTATTCACTAGCATAACTTAACATTTTCTTCGGGTTGCACTGTATGTTCCAATGTGCCTCTGATTACTGTCACTGTCTGGATATTGTAATTCACTATATTGAGTTTTGGTTTGCATCGAGTACATGTCTACATGCTTTACTGCATTCCATGTTACTACTGAATATAATATATATATATATATATATATATATATATATATATTTGTGTGTGTCTGAACTTTTAAGTTTGGTGGAAGCTTTGCATTCATGACTCCACTGTCTTGACTTGTGCTTGACCATATACATGTTTTAAGCCTCTGTTTCACTAGTCATTCGAGTCTGCACCGTGCACTAGTTGAAGCTCTTTACTTTTGAACTATATTCATGACTTTGCTTCATCTGATGCATTATATTTGATCTTGAGTTACTTCGAATTAATGCTTTGAGCTAGTTTGCATATATATAAAATTGTATTCATTTGTATTGCATCATGTCACTTGTGTTCATTATGTAGTCTGGTTTCTGTAGCATTGTGTCTTGAGTTGCTGTAGAGTTGCAGTCTGATATGCTATGCACTATATGTATGTATACATGTGTGTATACTTATGTATATATATGTTTGTTGCATCGTGTAGTTTGCTTGCATATAGTCTTGTTGCCTCGAGTACATATGTATATATGATGTTATGTTCATTTATTTGGGATTTTTGTTTCACTATGGTCTTGTAATCTGGTTCAGGTTGCATAGCTTCGAGTCATGTATACTTCATGTTGTTTCACACATGTATGTTAGCTTGTGCCTGCATTATCCTCAACATTACCTGATTAGGTATGCAATCATTTGTTGTCTTGATTTTACTTGTCGCCAGTTGAGCTGTTGTCTTCATTCATGCCTCAGTTTATCCATTTCTGGAGCCATCCTGTCTCGATTGACATGCGCATTGCCTATATATGTGTACATCAATGTATGGTCTTTAAGCCAATTCATTGGTCTGCATATTTTGGTTCATGACTGTTGAGGCTTCACTTGATATAGCTGTTTTACTGGTGGTTGTTTTGGTCGAGACTGTGTTCTTATTTGGTTGTATCTGAATTCGTACGCTCGACAATTTGTGATGTCTTTGTAGTGCACCTGAGTCGAATCCAGCTTATAACACAGGTTTGACCTTGTGCTCATGTCGTGACTTTGTTTTTATTGTACTTGAGTTGAATCCAGCTTTTGACTCGGGTTTGACCTTGTGCTCACCTGTCCCTGTAATTTTATCAAATGTACATTGGTGTGCACGGCCTTGTGGCATGTACAGTGATAAACTGTGCGTGTCACAAGTTGTTCATGTATGATGAATTCAAAATTAAATGATGACAAACAACCCAAATAACTGAGGCAAATATTATTTTTAAAAACACATTTTATTTTTCACTGCAAAAATATTTCTTTTTCAATTTTATTGCGTCAGTATGTATTTTGCAGATAACTCGGATGCTGGAGCAAAGTCGAAGATGAAATATGAGTCAATGAGTGATATATGGTGAGGTGCTACTGTAAATGATAATTGCATAGTGATGTAATAAAAATTATATTGTAATTGAAATTATGTATATACAGTGAGAGCTCAAACTTGTACCATTCAAAAAATTTAATAAAACACTTGTTTGAATAAAATATCTGTTTGAATTTGAATTTTGTGTTACCTATTTTATTCATCAAATATTTATTTAATTCTGTGAAAATAAAATAGTACATTAATAAATATATTTAAATGAGTATATATATATATATATATATATATGTTTATTATCATCAAACAAAAATTAAATACTAGCATATTCAACAACCTCTCCCTTTTGATGATAACAAACATATATTTAAGATTTTGAATTTATTAAATGTATTTTATCATTGATAGACTCTATTTTCTCCCCCTATTTGAATGCTCCCTCTCTACAACAAAACTCCCCCTTCATATATGCATGAGAACAAATAAAAAAATATGCAAATGAACCTAGATGCAAATAGAAAATAAAATATTTAACCTTTATTTGCCAAAATTTTAACTTTTCTCTACCCATTTTGTTATCAGCAAAAGAGTAACAGTGTTAGAAAAATGGAGATAAAGTGATAGACATTAATACAATATTAATACCAAATCGAGTATAAATATTAAATTTCAATAAAAAATCAGACAAAAATCATAAATACTCTATTTGACGCATATTCCATTTTAGAATGATAGGGACAATGCCATCATATAAGACCATATAGTTGTGTCTATTTGTGGTATATTTATATCACAAATTTGAATATCTACTAACCATGCATAACCGTTAGGACTTTTAAATGAGATGAGTAGTATTTCCATTTTTTAAAAATTTTAAATTCAAGTATCTTCTAACCACACATAACAGTGATGTCTTTTAAATTGGATTAGAATTAACTTGTCTATTTAATCAATCAATTTTGATATGAATTCCATACATGCATAATCGTGAGGAATTTTAAATGAGCACGAAAGCACATAATCAAAAATTTCAAGTAATTCACCCATGCATAACCGCGAGGACTTTTAAATGAGAGTGAATACTTTAGATGTTTTTATTGCTAAAAATATAATGAAATGAACAACGAATAATTTCCCGTTTAAAATACCACATATTGACATACTATATTGGATTTTGATGGGTGACGGTCGATAGAAATAGAAATGGTCATGGAATTTTTACCAACAAAAAGATTTTATAACTCTTGTTTATATTTCTAAACAAATTTACTAACTATACTGTCTTAAGTTATAATATATGATTAATATTAGCACTCATCACTTTTGCAATCACTATTTATCTTTTCAATAATCCATAGGGAGTTAGATTAGTTAAAGTAGTCATTTAAGATCAAATCCAAAAATAATTATAAAATCAAATTTCTAAAAGGACTAATTTGAAACAAGGTCAATCAAAAAACTATTTTATGGAAGGGGTTTTATACGAAAAATGTCTACTAATTTAAAAATCAGTTGAAATGAAAAACATGCAGATATTTTCTTTGAAAATGATGCAACTGCTGAATGTCTCAACATAAACCACGTTCCACTAGTAATTGTCTATCAACTAGACTACCAGTGTAATCTGCATCCGAATTTTCTTTTGACTCTGCATTATCATTTGTTGGATGTTATAGACCAGACCATGAAGTGTGAAACAAATATCCTAAAATCAATTTTAATAGCTTTTAAATGAAATTGAATTGAAGCCGTGCAAATAGTGAACATGGTGTCAGCAGTAAAATAACCAAGTATATCCATGAATATCTTGAGTAATCATCAATCAATGCAAGACAATATCTCTTATTATCTGAACTGGCAATATCCTTAGTACAAACCAATTTATATGAACTACTTCAGACACTCTAGAGATACTTATAGTGTTCTCGGCATATAAAGATAGTTAGTCAACAATTTTGAAAAAATCAGAATCAAGATCAACATTCATTTCTTTATCACATAACCGGCTGATTTAATTTAGATTATGGTGCAGATTATCACATTTAATAAATCGTTCAAGATAAATATACTGTTACCTGTTTTACCTTTGTCGATAATTTTACATTGTTGCCCATTGTGATTCTGCTACCTTTATACTAGGCTATGAAACTTTGATTTGTCGCCCATTGTTTGACTGGAACAGGCAGAATCCAAATAACGCTGCTGTTGTTCCTTAGTCTGCCACCACACTTACACGAGAAAAGATTTTTGAGACCTATTTTTAATTATAGGTCCACGGTTGTTAGTGGCATACATTTTTGAAAAATATTTTTGAGTAGACCTAAGAGAATTTATATTTGTTCCTTTTGGCACCCAGATTTGTTTAACTTTGAGGGATTTTATATTCATGCTTTTGGAACCCAAATTGGAATGGTTTCACGTGTTTGGGTCTATACCAGCAAATATTGTGATTGTGTCCAGTTTTTCCACAAATCGTGCACTTTGAATTTATTTGATTAGTTTTGCTTCTAATATGTTCAGAGTGAGTATACTTAAGTCCTTGTCTATCAATATTGGCTGTTTGTTTTCCGATTAGCATATTTAGTGATTTTTCTTCTTTGGAGAATTTTCTTAAAGTCGTTGATAGTTTTTGGACTTGTGTTTTAAGAGATTCATTTTCGTTCAATAATTGAATGCACTTTTTAATAGATTTTTCTCTCCTAGTATTTTCACTTTCTTTTAAAATCAGAATTTCATTCCCAAGTGTTTTGATTTTAATTTATGATTTTTTAATTTCTTCTTTAAGTGATGGACACTTATCATACTTAGCGTACTTGTTTTGATAGTTTTTAACTAATTGATTAAGCTGTTTATTTAATTCTATCAAACCATCTCTTTGTGATTCAATTTTACGTACTTCTGTCTAAGTCGTTCAAAATAGCCATTTACTTCATGAAAATATATAAGTAATTCTGAATGAGTAAGTTTTGATACCTCGCTTGGCTCATTATCGTCACTGTCAATTATTTCTCCATTAAGACACAGATTTGCTTTTTCACTCTCACTGTCAGCGCTATCATTTTCATCTTCATCACTTTCATCCCAAGTGGCTGCAAAACTTCTCATTTCTTGTCTCCTTCCTTGGACGAGTCGATTCTGAGGACAATTTGGCTTGATATGGCCAGGTTTATTACACTCGTGGCAGATGATCTTTTGTTTTTCTGAATTGTCTAGAACTTTATTGATTTTGCTCTTTAGTCGAAGATTTTTAGCCGAATTTCCATATTTAGGTTCCACTTTTTGAATCTCTTTATTAATAGTGTTAGTTCAGCTTCACCACCACCACCACCATCATTATCATCTTCACTTTCAGTTGTTCCTTTGAGAGCTATAGATTTCTTTCGAGTCTCACCTCCTTCACGCTCTTTCTTGAATTTCATTTATAGCTCATAAGTGGTGAGATTTCAAAAAAGTTCTTCGACTTTAATCTGTTTCAAATCCTTTGATTTTTGAATAGCAGTGACTTTGGCTTCATAATTTCATCGAAGAACTCTAAGGATTTTCCAAACCATTTTCAATTCTGTGTATGATTTTTCGAAAGCTTTTGATTTGTGTACGATATTGGAAAGTCGTCTGTACATCTCTTTGATATTTTCTTCCTTGGCCATTGTGAAATTCTCGTATTCGCTACTAAGCATGGCAAGGAGAGATTACTTGACTTGAGATGTTCCTTCGTGAGCCACTTCAAGTGTGTACAAGATTTCTTATGCAATTAGACAATGTGAGACACGATTAAATTCAATTTGATCCAATGAATAATAATAGCATTCAAGCTTCAGCATTAGCATTTTGTAGTCTATTTTCAAGATCTATGCATTGATCCATCCGTTTATCAATTTTTTGCTAATTTACAACTATATTTGGTGCCCTATAACCTATCTCAACAATATTCCAAGTATCAATGGTTTTCAGAAAAATTTTCATTTTATTTTTCTAGTAAGCATATTCACCATTGAACATTGGTGGTTTAACTATGGACTGACTCTCAACAAAAGCATATTGAAAGAGGCCCTTCTAAAATTTCAAATTTTTAAAATGAATTGGCATATGAAAAATCAAATTTTATAATAAAAATTAACTTCTGTTCCTAGCCCTGATACCATTTGTAGGATCGATTTCACCCTACAGGAGGAGTGAATAGGGCGATACTATTGATTATAAAAATTTAAAGCGAAAGTATATAAAATAACCGCAAAACAGATATAGTATAATAATAATAGCACATATAATAACAAAATAAAAATAGAAATAGAACAACATAAATTTACCCAGCTTCAGCAAAACCTTGCCTACGTGCTGCCCCCAAGGTTTCTACTGGAAATTAAGTAGTCAGACGCTTGCACACGTAAACTCGTGACACCCGCTATCGACTAACCTAACTCTACGTTCAAAACTCTGCTACAACTCAGCCACTGAGTTGTGAATTCTCGAACTGCACCACTATAGTTCATCCCTTAGTCACACGACTAGAATTCACAAAAGTTAAAAGAGAAAATATAAATTAAAAACAATTTAAAAAACAAAACCCTAACTTTAAAAATAAAGCCCAAAAGATATTACAAGCCGGCCTAAATAAAAATGTGATAATTTTTTTTCCTTCCTCCTTTTATTGTCGGTCTGTATTGTACTTTGTAAAAAAAAAGTTGCTCGTTCGTTGTTCCTCTTTCTTTCAAAATTTGGGTTCGTGATATTCTTTGAAGTTGTCGCTATCAGTTATTGATTGAATGATGCTTCGTTTTCTTTCTTTGATTGATTTCTCGGCTACTTCAAACTGTCGAGCGTCTTCACTTGGTTGAAAAAGGTACTTGAAATTCCTTTTCTATTTTGATTGTGCTCGACTTTGATTCGAGTTGTTGAGTTTGAACTTAAATTGAAACTTGACTCTATGATTTTTATTGAACTCGAATGATTTTCTGCCAATGATGTTAAATGGTTTAAATAAGGTTCGAACCCCTTAATTTACGTTCGTGTATATTTATTTAAATTTGTCACTTGGCCACTGATTTTCCATTGATTGCTTGCGATTGATCCTGACCTTTTCATTATTTATATTTTCCGTCTACTTGGTTATCACGGCTTTGGTTCTTGACTTGTTCGATTTCTTAGCCACCATGGCTCTGACTTTATTTGAAAGTGTTGTTCTATGACACCGTTACAATTTTTTGTGTTGACTTCTTCGGCTTGATCAATTCTTATTATCACTTTGACACCCACGGCTTTGACTTTGTTATTTGATATTGTCAGATATAAGTTCGATTCTTTTTTGGTTTGACATCTGCTACTTGAGTTTTGTGATAATATTTACTTGTTCAATTCTTCCTTCACTTATCGAACTGTCTATAAATTTTGTAGTTGTGGCTTTGACTCGTTCGATGTGTGTGTATGTGTCTGTAGCACTTTCGACATGATGCTTTAAGCTATGTGTGATATTGTTCTGCACTTTTGTATTCACTGGCATAACTTAGCATTTTATTCTAGTTGCACTGTATATTCCAGTGTGCCTTTGATCACAGTCACTATTTGGATGTTGTAATTCACTATATTGAGTTTTGGTTTGCATCGAGTACATGTCTACATGCTTTACTGCATTCCATATTATTATTGAATATATATGTGTGTGTGTGTGTGTGTGTGTGTGTGTGTGTGTGTGCGTGTGTGTCTGAACTTTTAAGTTTGGTGGAAGCTTTGCATTCATGACTCCGCTGTCTTGACTTGTGCTTGACCATATACATGTTTTAAGCCTCTATTTCACTGGTCATTCGAGTATGCACTGTGCACTGGTTGAAGCTCTTTAATGTTTGAACTATATTCATGACTTTGCTTCATCTGATGCATTATATCTGATCTTGAGTTACTTCGAGTTAATGCTTTGAGCTAGTTTGTGTGTGTGTGCGTATATAATTGTATTCATGTGTATTGCATCATGTCACTTGTGTTCATTGCGTAGTATGGTTTCTGTAGCATTATGTCTTGAGTTGTTGTAGTGTTGCTGATATGCTATGCACTACTTGTATATATACATGTGTGTATACATATGTATATATATGTTCGTTGCACCGTGTAATTTGCTTGCATATAGTCTTGTTGCCTCGAGTACATATGTATATATGATGTTGTATTCATTTATTTGGGATTTTTGTTTCGTGTGGTCTTGTAATCTGGTTCAGGTTTCATAGCTTCGAGTCATGTATACTTCATGTTGTTTCACACGTGTATGTTAGCTTGTGCCTGATTTGTCCTCGACATTGCCTGATTATGCATGTTGTTATTTGTTTGTCTTGATTTTACTTGTCTCCAGTTGAGTTGTTGTCTTCATTCATGCCTCGGTTTATCCATTTTTGGAGCCATCCTTTCTCTGTTGACATGTGCATTGCCTATATATGTGTACATCAATGTCTGGTCTTCGAGCCAGTTTATTAGTCTGCATATTTTGGTTCATGATTGTTGAGACTTCACATGATATATCGGTTTTACTGGTGGTTGTTTTGGTCGAGACTGTTTCTTGTTTGGTTGTATCTGAATTCTTGTGCTCGACAATTTGGTGATGTTTTTGTAGTGCACCTGATTTGAATCAAGCTTATAGCTTGGGTTTGACCTTGTGCTCATGTCGTGACTTTATTTATATTGCACTTAAGTTGAATCCAGCTTTTGACTCGGGTTTGATTTTGTGCTCACCTGTCCCTGTAATTTTATCAAGTGTACATTGATGTGCACGGCTTTGTGGCATGTACAATGATACACAGTGCATGTCACAGGTTATTCGTGTATGATGAATTCAAAATTAAATGATGACGAACAACCCAAATAACCGAGGCAAATAATATTTTCAAAAACACATTTTATTTTACACTGCAATTTTTTTTCCAATTTCACCGCGTCAGTGTGTATTTTGCGGATAACTCAGATGCTCGAGCAAAGTCGAAGATAAAATACAAGTGAATGGGTGATATGTAGTGAGGTGCTATTGTAAATGATAATTGTATAGTGATGTAATCAAAATTATATTGTAATTGAAATTGTGTATATATAGTGAGAGCTCAAATTTGTGCTATTCATAGATTTTAATGAAATATTTGTTTGAATAAAATATCTGTTTGAATTTAAATTATGTCTTACTTATTTTATTCAACAAATATTTATTTAATTCTGTGAAAATAAAATAGTATATTAACAAATACATTTAAATGAATATATATATATATATATATATTTATTATCATCAAACAAAAATCATATACTAGCACATTCAACAGATGCCACATAGGCTAGGACGTGCTCTAAATTCTTCAGACTGAAGATCTTTCTTACCCTATACCTATAGGACGTGGAGTTTAGGTTCTGGCCTTCTGAGTGGGATGAATTCGAGCAACGAGAAACCAAGACGTTGAGTAATCTTTGGTCTGGGATGTGGTCGTATGAGTTATTGTGTGTGTATATATATATATCCCAAAGTACAATACTCTTATGATGGTAAGTATCGATTGACCTTATGATGGTGGTAATTTCGAATAGAATTTATGATGTAGGTCTAAGGATCAAGGATTGATGCGGCTGCAATATGGGTAGATGGCCATGTTATTTTAAGGATGTGGTCATGAGTAGGCATACACTATTATGAGAATGTAGCCATGAGTGGGCATATGTATTATTTTAGAAGGTGTAAAAATGAGATGGTGGACCTTATTATTTTGAGGATGAAATTATGAGGAAGTTCATCGATAACTTTGAGAATACACATATTATGATAAATGTTTGGTCAGTGTTGGGATTAACATACTCACATTATTTATTGGTACGATGATGTGATGATTGCCATTTTTGGGTGTGTGCGTGTTTATTTTAATGAGTTATGCTAGTTGTTGAAATTTATTTATTTCTACATGCATGTTTGAACCAACCTAAATTTTATTGTGTATTTTTATTACGGGCTATTATAGTTGGATGGCTAGGATGCAGATTTGTGGACGAATTTAATCTATGATTGAGATTGTTTCACTCTTGGTTAATGGAGTGTTATTTTTACATGCCATAGTATGGATTGTATGATTTAAGAAATGTATGTGTTACTATAGTATGCATGTGTAGAAAGTTGAATTCATTATTGTGAATGTGTTTTATTATGTCATAATTTATTGTGTTATGCAGTTGTCGTGTACTATTTTATATGTGGTTAGTTTACGGTTGATACACTTCCCTATGTTTTGCAATTAAACCCATAATGATGTTTTGTTATTGGCTAGGGTTATCATTAGGGAATTGTGATGGGGGCAATTAGTTTAATTATAAGAATGTAACGACTCACAAATTTGATACATTAATTGTTAATTGATTTGGAATAGATGTTTGAATTTAATAGGCGATGAATTACAATTTTCAGTAGGGACGGCTTTTTGGAGTTTTGATGCTTCCATTATGTTTAGAAATATCAAAAACCTATATTTTGGTATATGGCATGACACGGCTCATTGATGCTCGAAAATGTGTTTTTTGGTCCTTTATGACTTTATCCAAACACGAGCCTTCTCGCCTATACATACGCAGTTACAAAACCCTAGTCGTTATATGTTATCCATTTTTATTATCTTCCTCTTCAAATTTGAATCTTCTAAGCTAATTAAATTGTCTCTAATTAACTCCACTATTTGCAAAATAAATCAAATTATAAAACAATCCAAAACTAGACCTTATGATATGTCGTTACACAAACATAATAGTGGTGCTCGTTTGTCCTTGTTTAGTCACCTCTGATCTGAAAATGCTATGCAAGTTCTGGAATGGTTGAAGAAGCCATGGTCGTCGACTTGGATAACGACAAAACAATGATGGATGGGATGATGATCGGTATGGTAGGATAGAGGAAGATGATCAGATTCGATCTACAATGTTCGATTATGCCAGAAGTAATCAGATCATCCAGCGATTGATAAACTAGGCGATGGTTGTGATCCTCATTGGTGTACAGCATCGATGAGGATGGTGGCGACAAACTAAAGAAGATCGATGGTGAGGTTCCTGTGTGCCCATGGCATTTTGGGTTGGCCGGTGGCGGCGGTTTCTAGTAAAGTGGTCAGCATGAGATGTGAGGAGATAAACTCATGTACGTGACATTGAATCAGCGAAGAAGAAGATAATCAAATTACTATATTGCCCTTTTTTTATATTATATTAAACTATTACCAAAATCTTCTTATTGCCTTATCATTTGCGTATCACATCTGTTTCACGCATGGTTGTTCCGTTGGATTCATGGTGGAATTTTAGATGATTTAGCCCTTAGGCTTGAGGCTGTTTACAAAAACGCGTTGGTATGTTTATTGAATTTTAATTAATCCAATTTAAAAGAAATTAAATTCATATCTATCAATGAAAGTTTATATGTGTTATGTTATACTGACGAATATTTAGTTATTATTTTGGTTGTGATATGCCTCGATTTGGTTGTTCGTTGTTGATCGTCGTATTATTGGATGTTCAATTATAAATAATAGTGAATTTTAAAGGAGCAAAAATAATTGATTAAAATAAAATGGATGAAACTGTGTAATAATATGAAAAACAGATAACTAAATTAAAGATAAGGTTATTTATAGACTTTTGCATGATATTTGTAAATAATAGCGATTTAACGAAATAAAATGATATTAGTGGGAGCAATTTAATATGATTATTTTATGAATTTCTAAAATAGTGATGAAAACTTTTTTAAATGGAATTTGAGAAGTTTGTTATTATTTATAAAATAAAGTAAGTGATATTATATTTTTTGTGAAAACTATATTATTTTGAGTAAATGACGATATAATTAATTATACGATGTTTACGGAAGAAGATATCCTTGTTGTTATTTTGATAACAAAATAGAAGATATTTTTGGAATAACAACAATAATAGGAATATAATAATTGCAAAATTATTTTGAGTTATATTATTACTCTTTTGAAACAAATAGCAATAAAAACGAGTTTTGAGATTTAAAATGGAATTTTGTCATTTTTGAGATAAATAGTAACAAATTGGTTTTGAAAACAATTAATACAGTTTTATATTGTGATGTAAAATAATAACATTATTATTTTAAAAGTAATTTGGTGCAAACTATTATTTTGATTAAAATGTGATGTTTTTGAGGCATTTAAAGAAATATAAGTATAACATATTATTTTTGAAGTATGATATCGTTTTTTGAAGAATTGTTGTTGTTTTGAGATTAAATGAATGAAGGTGCATTTATAACAAATAATAAAACAGTCTTTTTTACCTAAGGAACAATGGTCGAAAACATATTATTTAAAACGATTGTAAAATATGTGACTAGTTATTGACTATAATTATAACACATGGTTGATGTATAATGAAGAAATTGCATTTTGACGAGTGTGCAATAATTATCCATTATTACTACCAGACGATTGGTGGTTAATTATGGTGTTAATTGTCTAATGATTGATTTTGTGTTACCAATGTTGATCCATCAGTACAAATTTGAAGATTTGATGTTTGTGTTACTAATATTGATTGGTTATCATACGTTTGATGATATTTATGTTGTGTAACTATTGAGAGGCAATCAGTACACAGTTGTTTAATTTATATCTGCATGTATGGTCTATTATCAAAAGTTGATGATAAATATGTAAGTATATTGATTATTGTTGGCTTATGTAATGCTTGTGGTTAACGTTGAATGTTGTCGATGTTTAATGGCAGTGTTACTACCATTATTGTTATCCAATATTTACGATGATTGATTGTGATGACCAATTAGGGGTAGTGTTTCCTGCTTGCATTTATTGCATGAATGTTAAGGTAGCTATGTGCTAACACGTTAGATGCAGTAGAATAGCAGGAAATAGACCTGCACAGATTTGATCCCCAAAAGGTTACATACGAAGTCTTTTTTATGCTGTAGTTCATGGTTTCCTTATAGTCGGGATGAATAGGAATTGGCATAGTCCAAATATAGTCAATTGCCTTTTTTTCTTTATCATATACATATATTTGAAGACTTGCAGGTAGGAGCAAACGTTAGGATATAAATTATATTTTTTGATGCTTGGCTTTGTATATTATTTTTACACCATAATCACATTGTTATTGGTTAATGGTGGTAAATGTATTGGAAAATGTGAATGTGATTTAATGTGTGAAATTTGTATGATATTTAATTCGTTGAGAAAATATATATGAAATAACATTTAATTTCGCTGTGAGGTTTTTTATTCATTGTTTTAGATTTTCAGTTTTATATAATAACGATTCACTGCTTTTAATACTTAAAGTCAGTTGTAAACGTATGTTGACAGCGTATGTCACTGATTTTAGATTTTTGAAATAGTGGATCGTCACAGTCCACGCGCCGATGGACCCGTTATCCAATTGGTGAAGCCACACGACAACCAAAAAAGTCGAAAACAACGGAACACCATCCCATCACCTTCTTTGAAGCTCCCAACACTTTTTGGTGTTAAATGCATCTCATCAACTAAATCGTTGGAACCGTCCTTCCATTATATGGTTCCAAGATAGGTAGCTTGGTGCTCACATCCTTCAAAATTCGATATGGAGCTCCACTGCGAAGCACCTGCCTTATCAATTTAGCTAGAGGATCATCCGATCCAGTTGAGATCTTTGAAGCTCCTCGTGCCCCTGGTTCAAAACCTCCCCACCCCCTTTTTCCCGCATGGACCTTCCGGTTCTCATCCTTGTGGTTGCAAATCTGCATTTTGATCTTCATTCCTAGCTCCATCGTTGCCTGTCCCAGGCACCTCTTGCTTGCTCAACATCAAAACAGACTTAAACCTTGCCCAGATCAATTGGTACCGACTGGTGTGGACCTCCCAGTGCTAACCGGTCATAGGAGCATGTAGTTTGTTGGAATTTCTTCTATCTCTTGAATACGAATTCCTGTTCCGCCATTCCTATTCTCTGACTCCTCTGGTCTTGGTTTCCAACTTCTTCGACGGCTCTTTGTTGCTTTATCCTTTGGAGAATCCATTCATCATCTCATCCTACCGAGCTAAGAATCCCTTTTACACACTTGTCGTCGTCCCTTCCATCCCTTCATGAGGAAACCTCCCGGCTGCTCCTATGATTTGGTTTGCTTTCTCCAGCGTTGGCTCTTTTAGTAGGCCTCTTCATTTTCAACAATTTCATATATGAATCCTTCTCGGTGAAAGCACTAAAAATGTTTGCATCAAAAATGGACAAATGTCCTAATATCAGTGAAAAACGAATCAAACAAATATAAAAACTAAGAAAACACAAGGTGTTCATAATGGTTTTGCAAAATCTTCGACATACATTCATCTAATCATTTTTTATTGATGAATTCTCTTGGGAATACACAATTTACACTCAAACTTTGGGTTACAATAAGATATATATCGGTTTTGCTCCAAATCTCAGGAGAGAGAAGAAGATCAAAAACCATTTCCTCGTTGCTAAAGGAGGTGTATTTATTGTCGAATCCTTTCTATAAAGTTGCCAGCACATGTTATCACATGTAAGAAATCAGATTCAAGCTTTCAAGAATGAAGATCGTGTCAAAAGTCCTATAATTAATTCATGCCGGTAGTGACATGATTTGGTCGGTGCCAAAATGTTTTTCTCACTCATTCTCACGATCTTCGTATTTGTTTAAGCCTTCAAGTTTATGATTTTCATTGACAAAATTGCTCATCAAACCGCATCGGTGCCGACTTGTTTTGTACACTAAAAACTCATTTTTTTCTTCGAAATTGCTATTGTCGAACCAGTATAAAATACTTGGGTAACTTCTTTTGATTCCCATTCTATTTTTCTAAATTTAGTTGATTTTGATCCAAATTTCCATAAATTGAACTCACAAATAAACGTAAATCGGAAGCTCGCCAACATTTAGGAATTATATTATAGATCGTTGAAAGCTCATTGACAATTAAGAATTACTTTATAGATTGTTGATTATGCTTAGTCTCCACGGGATGCTAGACTAATATTAAACTAATAATACACAATACAATCACACATATACATTAGAATAAACTGCTTTCTGATATAAAACCTACTCGCATATTGAATCAGTATACCCTACTCAGAAGTTTACCGGCGTAGAAAAAAAAAAAAAAAAAAAAAAAAAAAAGAAGTCTTATCGGTCCAGTTAATGCTGCGAAATGAACAAAATTGACAACCGACAGCTGACGAAAAACGGCTACCATCAAACGACGCTCCAACGGTCCACAGAATCCTCGTCGGCATCCCTGAACCCACCCCATGCATGGTCCCCACATCCACATAGGTTAATGTATATTTTGTTTTACAAAAATGTCCGTAAACTAGCGCGTAATTGCACCAATTTGCTGAGGTTAATTTTGTCGCCACCAATCCATGAACTCATTTAAACCACCGCGTAATTGTGAAAAATTACGTGGGTATTTTCGTCATCTTAAAACAATTGAATGATCAATTATTTGTACGGGATTATAAAACTCGTCGTGAATTATTTTTTCTCCTCTCAATAAAACTCTCCGGCTCTGTATTTTTTTCCCCAATCCAAAAGGGGATTTCTCGAGTTTGAGGTAATTAAGCAAGTTTCACTAGTTTTATACTAATTCGCCTTTTCTTGTATTGGCTTTTAACTCGTTATTGTGATTGTTGCGAGCGAATGGATCCTTTTGTTGTTTTAGATCAAGAATGATGAGTCTGGAATCTTGATTTGGAATTGACGTTTCCCCCGTGTTTAAATTTGTAATAAATTGGTTTCTTATGGTTTAGTATAGTTCTTTCTCGATCTTTGTTACTGATCTCTACTTGATTCACTGCCCAAGATTTTAACTTTGTTTGTTAAAGTTCGTATACTTTCTTATCTAGATAGTAATTTATGAGTAAACGAGCTTGTAAATTTTAATTTGTTAAATCAAGATGGGATCTTTATAGTTTATTGAGTCGTTTCATAATTTTGTGTATTTTTGAGGTATAATTATTAATTCATTAGGATAAGATCAAGAAATGTGTATTTACATACTTGTAATATTATGTTTGGTTGGCGCTTTGGTGGGGTTGCTCTGAATTATTGAGATGGTTGGAGAAAGTAATGATTGGTTTACAGTTAAATAAATCATTTAGTTACGATGATCGATTAAATACAAATTATGTGCTAAACTACTGTGATTAGTTAGTAAGTGCGCTTACTGTGAGTTCAAATGATTTGGAATGTGGAAACTTAATGACGACTTTCAGGTGTACCAATGGTATACCAAACTTGTATCCTACGCTGATTTTCATTCTCTGTAAAATGATCACCTTACATCATCATTCAATTTGGTAATGTTTTCTTAGTTCTCTATATCTGTTGTGAGTGGCATTTCTTCCTTATTGATTGTCTTCTAGATATACACTCATGTGTAATATTCAAATGTTGATTGTCTTTAGTAAATCAAATGTGCTGATTTATTGATTTTCTGGACTTCTCTAACAAATAGATTTGTAGCATAACGTACGCCATCTGCAAGCTGAAGTCGAGACTTTGTTTTTCTGAAATAAATCTTTTCTATTGAATAACTGAGTAATAGTACGAGACACAAGGTATCTCAAGAACATTACTGTAGAGTTCTCTTTTTCATCACAATGGTAATTACTAGTTTTGCAGTACAATTTTTTGTTTCATTCTTGCTCGTTGTCATTTTCTAAATGCGTAATACAACATTTAATATTTCAGCAGGCAACAAATGAGAACCTCCCTCCTAGTGTCATCAAACAGCTCGCCAAGGAATTGAAAAGTCTAGATGACTCCCCACCAGAAGGCATAAAAATTGTTGTTAATGATGGTGATTTGTCAATTATACATGCTGATGTTGAAGGGCCTGGTATAACTTTGTTGTTTGTTTACTATATGCACAAGTATAATTTGTTAATGTATTTGAGTGGTAATTTGGTTATATTCATTATCATAAATGCAGCTGGGACACCATATGAAAATGGTATATTCCGCATGAGACTTGTATTATCTCGTGACTTTCCTCAATCGCCTCCCAAAGGTCTTATTAAATTTTTCACTATGTCGTTTCAATTGTACGATGAGTATCTTGTATAACTTTCTTCATAATTTGTGGGTTACTCATGTAGGTTACTTTTTGACTAAAATCTTCCATCCAAATATTTCGGTAGATGGTGAAATTTGTGTCAATACATTGAAAAGGGATTGGAATCCTAATCTTGGATTGCGGCATGTCCTAACTGTAAGTTATGGTTTTTGTATTGCAACTTGCTGTTGACTAATGTTCTAATTTTCTATTTTCTTTCGATGCAATTATGCTAGGAATTTTTTTAATATTGAATGGTAATGATAATTTAAGGTTTATCAACGAATAACAATGTAAATATTTTTGGAATATTATTGATCCTTTAGGAGTCGATGTACTTTTCTAGGCTCAAAAAGTTAGAATCAGGTCAAATAGTTCATATCACTTTTTTGAGTCATTGGTGAGATCGTCAATACATTCCATAATTATTTTTTCAGCCTAACGTTCAATTGCTACTTTCATACTTCTTCCTTTGTAGGTTTATTAGTTGGTTATGTCAGTAGAGCTCTATGTTTTTCCTAAGCTCTATCTTTTAGCTTGACATTCATCATCTAATAGTTGGTTCATTAATTTTTATTTTTAACATCAAATCTTGCTTGAATAAGTATCTTTCACTTATGTTTATGATAAAAGCCATACTACCATTAACATACCATTTTTACATATAAATAAACCTGTAAAGAAATTAGGAAGATGCCGTTTTGTTCTTCCAAATTTTATGCCACCATTCCTTTTTACCCTGTTAATTGCTTAGCCAATAAAGCGTATATCTTAGCAGTGAGAAAATGGACTTAAGGTTGTAAGTGTGGCTCTAAGGGGGGGAAAAACTAAAGTTTGAAAAGTGAGGTGCAAACATGGAGGGGGAGGGGGAGGGGGAGGGGGAGGGGGAGGGGGAGAGGGGTGTGTGTAATTAGTGATTTTTGTACTTGAATATTAAAGTTCAATTTAGAAGTTCAATCCAAATATTATTTTTCAAAATGGTCATCTTACTAGCATATTATTACACTGCAACACGTTCTTAAGTATATTTTTTTGATTAGGTTTCATGTCAGATTTAATTTGTGTATGTCTTTATAAAAGTGTGACAAGCACTGATAATTACGTTTTTTATTAATTATTGTCAGATATCGTAATCTTTATTTGAGTTCACTGAGTCAGTGATTTCCCTATCTGAAAGTTAGAAATAAGACCATAAATTCAATTCTAACATGCAATTCCAATAAAATTATCATATTAACTTAAGCCAATGACCATTATCTTAAGTGTTAAGACTTCTAGCTTGAGTTAATGCTAGAGGTCGTGGTTCGATCCCCTAGCCATACGCTAGAGATAATATGCTAATATTCTTTAAAAAAAAATCAAAAAACAAAAAACAAAAAACAAACATATTGACTCAAATTCAATAATGTGGAAATTTTCAAATATGAAATGTGATAAGACTTTCAAACATGCAATTCCAATAATATTATCATATTAGCTTAAGTTAATGATCGCTATCTCAAATGGTATGACTTCTAGCTTGAGATGTTGCAAGGGGCCTTGGATTCAATCCCCTTGGCTTGTAACATATTCATTTACTTATAGTTGTGGTACCTATAAAGTTTTCTAAGTAGAAATCATAAAACCAAATAAAGGTACAAAAGCAAGTATCAAAATGTCCATGGTTAATTGGAAGACTCAAAAGTGGTAAACATTATTTCAAAAGAGTCTAAAATTGAGAACATTAACACAGACACATATATCATATAAAATTTCTATTTTGACCGCTTTTGGTAACTATTAGCAATGATATACCAAGCTATTTTCACATATATGCTAGTATTTTTATAAATCGCCATTTCTTGTCTTTTTACAGGAGAAAAAAAATTATGGGTCAGTTACTCCTATATAAAAAATGCGCAATCCACAATTGCGCCAACGGAAAATTTCCATATACATATATGTGTGTATACATAGACATACACATATACATATGTGTGTGTGGGTGTGGTTTTCAATTGTATGCATATTTTGATTAAAAAAATACATGGGGCGATTACGCTTATATAAGAACACGCTTGTAATTGACAATTTGCACCTATCTAAAATTTTGTTTCATATTTATTTATGGGTCTGGTTTCTAATTGTGTTACATTTTTGTATTGGTGCAATTGGGAATTGCATCATGTATCTGATAAAATTTTGCAGAAAAATAGTTAACATTGATCCTTTGCCCAAATATTAAAACTAAATCATGGTTGAAGTTCAATTCCAGATAAAATATAACAGCATCATAATTTTAATTATATGGTAAATTTTGAAAGTCTGATGTATCAGAAAAAGGATATTTTCTGATTTATTAGAGCTAGCACCTTAATATTATAAAAAAGAGAAAACAAACATATCGATTCAAATTCAATAACGTGGAAATTTTCAGATACAAAATGTGGCAAGATTTCAAACATGCAATTCCAATAATATTAGCTTTAAGCCACTGACCACTATCTCAAGTGGTATGACCTCTAGCTTGAGTTGTTGCAAGGCCTTGGATTCAACCCCCTTGGTCTGTAACATCTTCATTTACTTATTGTGGTTCCTATAAAGTTTTCCAAGTAGAAATCAGAAACCAAATAAATTTGCAAGAGCAAGTATTAAAATGCACATGATTATGGAAGGCTCAAAAGTTGTAAGCATCACTTAAAAGAGTCCAAAATTGAGGACACTAACACACACACACACACACACTATATATGTATATATATGTATGTGTATGTATGTATGTATGGACAAAATTTTTTTTAGACCAATTTTAGTAGCTATGAGCAATAATATACCAAACATTTTCACACATATGCTAGTTTTTTTACAACTCGCCATTTGTTTGTCTTTTTTTAGGAAGAAGTATGGGCCAGTTACTCCTATGTAAAACACATGCGCAATCCACAGTTGCGCTACCATAAAATTTTCCTTTATATACATACATACATACGGCTGTGGCTTCCAATTGTGTCCATACATTGTTTTTTTTAAAAAAAAAAAATTATGGGGCGATTATGGTTATATAAGGACACATGTGCAATCGACAATATCACCTATATAAAGTTTTGACCTCTAGCTTGAGTTGCCGCAAGGCCTTGGATTCAACCCCCTTGGTTTGTAACATCTTCATCTACTTATTGTGGTTCCTATAAAGTTTTCCAAGTAGAAATCAGAAAACCAAATAAATTTACAAGAGCAAGTATTAAAATGCACATGATTAATTGGAAGGCTCAAAAGTTGTAAGCATCACTCAACAGAGTCCAAAATTGAGGACATTAGCACACACACAAATATATATATATATATATATATATATATATATATATATATATATATATATATATATATATATGGACAAATTTTCTATTTAGACCGATTTTAGTAGCTATGAGCAATAATATACGAAACATTTCCACATATTTGCTCATTTTTTTATAACTCGCCATTTGTTTGTCTTTTTTGAGGAAAAAATATGGGCCAGTTACTCCTATGTAAAAACACATGCGCAACCCTCCTTTATATATTTATTTATTTATGGCTGTGGCTTCCAATTGTATCCATACATTCTTTGTTTTTTAAATTGTGGGACGATTACACTTATACAAGGACACATGTGCAATTGACAATGGCATCTGTATAAAATTTTGTTACAAAAGCAAGAATTAAAATGTGCATGATTAATTGGAAGACTCAAAAGTTGTAAACATCACTCAAAAGCTGCAAATATCACTCAAAAAGCTTATTAACGTATGGTAATGTAGATATATCTATTTGGAATTGTTGATCCTACACGAGTGGATGTGGTTTTCTACGCTCGAAAAGTTAGAATTATGTCAAATAGTCAATATCACTTTTTATTGAGTCATTGGTGTGGGATTGTCGATGCATTCCCTAATTATTATTTTTCCAGCCAATCGTTCAATTGCTACTTTCATACTTCTTCCTTTGTAGGTTCATTAGTTGGTCATGTCATTAGAGCTCTGTCTATGTCTTTACTAAGCTTTATCTTTTTAGCTTGACATCCATCGTCTAATAGTGGGTTCATTAATGTTTTTTTTTAACTTTTAAGTCTCGCTTGAATAAGTTTATGATAAAAGCTATTTTATTAAAATATCATCTTAACCTATTAATAATAAACCTGTAAAGAAATAATAAAGTTGCCACTTTTGTCTTCTAGATTTTATGGTAATGTTCTTTTTTATCTATTAATTGCTTAACCAATAATAGGACTCAAGGTTGTATAGCGTGGCTTCAAGAAAAATAATAATCTAAAGTTCAAAAAGTAAGGTGCAAACATGCAGTAATTGAACTTATTTTTTATTAGCTATTTCAACGATAATCAATACGATGTGTATGTGTGTGTTTAGTTAGTGATTTTTGTCCTTGGATGTTAAATTCAATCTAGAAATTTAATCCAAAAATATTTTTTTCAAAACGATTATTTTACCAGCGTAACTGTAACCCGTTCTTTAGTATATTTTTATCATGTTTAATGTCAAATTAAATTTGTGGACGTCTTTAAGAAAGCATGACAAGCATTGATAAAAATAAAAAAAATATTTTTTTTCTTAGTTATTTTGAGATATCATAATCTTTATTTGAATTCATGGCGTCGATGATTTTTATATTTGAAAGTTATGTGTGTGCGTGTGTAGAACATGCAATTTATGTGAACTTATTATATTAGCTTAAGGCAATGACCATTACATCAAAAATGGTAATATGTATGTGTACATACATATGTACATGTGTACATAAATATGTATGTGTATATACATATATCTTACCACTTGATGTGTGTGTGCATGCTCCATCCATATATTTTTTTAGGAAAATAATTGTGGGGAGCTTTTGCTTTATATAAGAACACATGTGCAATTGACAATTGCGCTAAACTAAAATTTTGATCTTTTAAATTTATTTATGGAAGTGGTTTACAATTGTGTACGTACTTTAATTGTGGGGAGCTTCTGCTTTATATAAGAACACATGCGCAATTGACAATTGCGCTAAACTAAAATTTTGATCTTTTATATTTATTTATGGAAGTGGTTTACAATTGTGTACGTACTTTTTTTTATTGGCAATTGGGCATTGCATCATATATATCCTATTAAATTTTGCAAAAATAGTTAACGTTGCCCTTGTACCTTAATATTAAAAACCATGGTTGAAGTTCAATTCCTATAAAAATAATAATAGCATAATAATTTTAACAATATGGTAAAACTTTGAAAGTCTAACATATCAGAAAAATATATTATAAGCACATTTCGAGATGTCAACATTACTAGTAATTAAAAAAACACTTTTCAGTCCGCAAGTGTGCCACAATGAAAAAGGAGTGCCTAGGTCTGGTAACAGACTTAGGTTCGAATCCTGCCTTGCACATACTTCTTGCAAAAATAGTACCTGATGGTTATAGGTGTCATGAGTTGTAGCGGACATGCACAACTTAATTCCTCTCAGGAGTTTATCGCTTAGCGGGTTCTCCTGAGTATATTAAAAAAAAGGCACTCTTCACATTTTGTAAATAGAAATGTCGACATTGAAGACAAGTCATGAAACAATTTTTTATATATTTGACAAAAGCAAGACAATATAGATACTACATGCTTTATTTAACTTGTATTGTACAAAAAATGTTGAACTCGTATAGAAAAGTTTGTAATACTAGGGAAAAAGTGACAGTAGTAGTGGTCGTAGGTATGGTCGTTCACCTAGAAAAGTAGCATACATCATGAAAGCTATAATCTCTAGTCTTTTAATGTTGGTCAGAATTTAGAAACACGTTTCAAATAATTTTTCAATATATACCTCCAACCTTTTGCTTTTTGCAGCCGGTACAACTGAAATGAAAATGCGGTCAAATTAAGTCTGTTACACTTATTAACCATTTAACGTTAGGATACATGAGAGATAAGAAAATAATGTTCACAATTTAATGTAAAACAATAAAGTGTCGATTTTTTTTTTAAAGAAGGGAGTAATGCTTTAGAGATGTTATAACAAGGGCTATTCATTAATTAACGAGGATAGTATGTAATTATATCGTTATCAGAACTCAAATCATTTGTCAGAGAGTATTCTATAAGCCAAATTAAAACCGCAACCAGTAGTTGGCTAGTTGTTCTATTGGTAATGATCAATTAGTGATCTATTGGCTAACCGCATAAAAAGAGCTAAATGGTTGTATGAATTTTTGTTGCTCACTCAGAATGTTGAACTGTTTGTGAGCACAATGTACATGTTAATGTGTTAAACAGTGAACTTAATATGTATACAGTTAAGTAAAAAAATAATTAAGCATGTTACTTCTGCATTTATTTCAAAAGAACATATCAACGCACGCACGCGTGCACAGATACAAAAATAAACAAACAGTGATATATATATATATATATATATATATATATATATATATATATATATGTAATAGTTGTAATAGCTTTGATGTCACACTTTTTTGGTATCAACGTGAACTACCAAAAACGCCTCCTCTATATATTATCAAATCTTAATCACTTAGAAATATGATCTTACATTAATTTTTATTTACAAATTCAAACGTCCCTAAAAGTAAAATCTAACAATTAAACGCTTTTTATAAATTCAAAACGCTTCCAAAAATAGAATTTAAAATCTTTAATAATGGTTGTAATATCTTTGGTGTCACACTTTTTTGTATCGACGTGAACTACCAAAAACGCTCTTCTATATATTATCAATCTTAATCACTTAAAAATAGGATCTTATATTAAACTTCTTTTATAAATTCAAACGCCCCCAAAAGTACGATCTAACAATTAAACATGTTTTACAAATTCAAAATGCTTTTAAAAATATGATCAAAAATTGAACTTCCTTTACAAATTCACACTACCTTTTTACACATATACAAATCTTAATATCACCTGAAAATAAAATAAAAAAAATCATTTTTTTGACTGATTTAAACATATACAATCTTTAATAATAATTGTAATACTTTTTTGATATCAACGTGAACTACCAAAAATGCCCTCTACAAATATTATTAAATATCACTATTGCTTAAAATTAGGATCTAACAGTTAATTTTTTTTAACAATTCAAAACGTACTTATCTTATTATCACTTAAAAATAGGATCTTATGAATAAACTTTTTTTCAAAGTTGTTTTTTACTAACTAATAACAGAAATAAAAATTTAAATCAATATATTAAATCCATTCTTTAGTAATTAATAATAGAAATAAAAATTCAAACTAACAAAAAATTAGATGGTACAATTTAGAAAAATTAAAACTAACTGCATATCATTTCAATGCAAAAATTTTATTTTTTTCGAACGAGTTAAGCATATGCAATTTATAAGAAAAACAATTCGCGCACGAAGTGTGATCCATCATCACGCGCGAAGCGCGTGCCGTAACGCTCGTTTATAAGAAAAATAATGCACGCGTGAAGCACGTGCCAGAACACACACACATGTATATTTAATAATAGTTGTAATAGCTTCAGCGTTACACTTATTTTGTATCAACGTGAACTATCAAAAACAACCCTCTATATGTTATCAAATCTTAATCATTTAAAAATAGTATCTTAATATTAAACTTCTTTTGCAAATTCAAACTCCCCTAAAGTAGGATCTAACCATTAAACATGCTTTACAAATTCAAAACGCTTCTAGAAGTACGATTTAAAATTAAACTTCATAATTTTAGAATATTTCTTTATAAATATACAAATTAATATAGCTTGAAAATAATTTTTTTTTTTTTTTACTGATTTAAACATAGACAATTTATAAGGAAAATAATTTACGCGCGAAGCGTGTGCCGTGACACTCGTGTGTGGGTATAAAGAGAGAGAGAGAGCGCGCGCGGCTCAGTGCTCAACAACACTCTTATTTTGCAGCACCCCGTGGCCCTTGATTTCCATCGTACATTCCGATTTAAATAATGCTGCTATCTCGCTCTTTCCGATAACTCTATTATTTAAATGAGATTGTGATGGAAATCGAAAGGCCACAAGAGATGTTGCAAAATAGGGGTGTTGTTATGCGTTGCTGGTGTATATGTGTGTTGTGTATTTTTATATTTAAACATATAAAAATATTGCACACATTATACAAATGGAAACATTTTAAAATTTGCAGTAAATCATTAAAAATATAGGAAGATTCTGTTTGGACACAATTGGTGATACAATAAATCTCAACCTTTAGAGCTTATTGTGTTTTTAGTTGTGATTAAGATCCACCGTTTAAAATCCACTATGTCACCCATTTTGTTTAAAATTGTGTCCCCAGTAGCTGCTCCCTTGAAAATATATTAGGTAGATTTATTGTAACCAACATCTTAAGGTTGGTGATGGTTTAACAACCCACTGTACCATTAGAACTACCGTTATGACATTATGTTATTGCACTTTGTGGCATTGTATGTATTCATACATAATATATATGCTGATGTAGCATTATCGTTTGCTTAATGGTTTGCTGATGTTCATAATACGTTTATGGTAACAATAAATATATCGTTCCTGCAAGTTAATCAATAGTTTCTTGCATTCAAATCCTACATATACATTCTATTTATAGGACCCATCCACATGTCTTAGCTTTATTTATTTTCCTCCGTAACCGTACAATCTTGGCTGAATTTACGGCAATGGTGCAATAATAGGTGGTCCGATGCTTGCTGATTGAACCCTTCCCTGAATCTGCACTCAATGAACAAGCTGGGAAAATGTTGCTCGAAGACTATGAAGAATATGCTAGATATGCAAGGTATTACAACTCTGTGTACTTTTAGTTGCTCATCCATACATGTATATCACACAGTAAATATGTTGAAGGTTTTTTGTATCTCTGGTAATAATTTTTTAGTTATTTCCCCCCATGGGATATCTTTTTGAACAAACTTCTGATATTAATTGATTCCATTAATGATTTAGATTGTATACTGGAATCCATGCCCAAAAACTGAAGCCGAAGCCAATGTCAGCTGTAATATCTGAATCCAAAACCGCTATAAACGTGGATCAAAGCAAACAAATCGCTGCTGGAAAATTACCAGCAAGCCCAGCACCGCAGCCAGGACTGAGCGAACAGGATCAGAACACTGTGCCTCTTTCAGATAACATAGTCGGGGCATCAACAGCAAAGGCAACAGCATCATCGACAATTGTAAAGAGAGGTGTTGTGTCTGCAGCTGCAAAAGCTCAGACTGAGAGAAAGAAAGTGGTGGATGCAAGGAAGAAGAGCTTGAAGAGGTTGTAATAACAATAGCAGTGTTGTGATAGTCAAATATGGAGGGGAGAGTGGATGATGTTACATTTATGTTACTGTGAACGTGTCCGTTTAAATTAAATTATCCATGATTTGACAGCGAACTTGGTTTTATATGATGTGATGGTGATAGCTTTAATATAAGATTATATTTCAGTTTCATGGCTATACGTGGAGATGTCGATATGGTATAATTACGCATGCATGTATTATTCTGTTTGTGTTGTATACTGTATTGGTTTTTGTTTGTTTTACCTGTATCTTAGCTGGGCACGGTTTCTCCTCTGTATGACCTGGCTGCTGCCACTTGTTCCACCTCCTCTACGCCCATACCCTTGCATAGTAGTCGATAAGGGTATAGAACAGCTTCACTGAGTGCTTGAGTTCTGGGTAATGCATTGGAAACTAAAAAGATAAGATTAAATGGACAATACAGTGACACAATCTCTGCATTCTTCGCTCCATAGTCAATACAAAGAAGAATAAATTGACATCTGCGAAAATAAAGGAAGGCGATAGCCGGATCCGAACCACACATTTTCATGGCATTCTTAGAAATCTCTATGTCATGAATCATTGTCGCAATATCGTCAGCCACAATCCTAATTTTTAAAGGCTATTTTTTTTTTTAAATAAAGTACTTATTTTAAATAAGTTAGCATGACCAATATACTAGTTTATACATAATAATTTATAATAAACTAATTTGTTAAATTAATTTCATTTGAATGGTGAGACTTACCGTTGTTAGATTCTCTGATTTTACACTTTGTCCTCAGTAATATTCGAACTATTCAAATTTTAAAGCCTGTATAGACTTTGTTGAAGTAATAATAGTAGATGCAAGGTTAGATGCTTATAGTGAAAGCCTACTCATCATAAGTTGTACTCTTAAGCAATGATATATGGTGTACACCGTGTCTCTTCATCTATAATATGTCAACTAGATGTCTAGAACTCGGTTAATATTTAACACTCTAATAATATTTAACACTCTAACAATTTAAATATTAAAGTCTGCATGAACTTTGCTCAAGCAAGTAGTGGACATTGTTCAATTGCTTACATATTATCCAGGTGAAAATCAATTTCTTATCTTTTAAGCGACACCTTTAAGCAATGATATGGTGCACATGTTTTCTCTTCATTCACTATATCGCTTAGATATTTAGAGTTTGGTCAATGGTCAAAACTCCATTAACATCCGTAGTTAATTTCAGAGTCCAATATTAAAGCCCATTGTTCAAACCGATAACCATGGTCGATTAACCAATTCAGTTTGGCCAAAGATTTTGACTTTATACTGACTACCATTAGCGATGATATCGACCCTCTATTCTAAGATGACGAATCCTCTCTTAAAGAGCGTTTTATTTCAAGTTGTATAATTTATACCTAATTATGACCCTAAGATGACCATGTTGTCTTGTGATTGATTAAAGTATAGTTTAGACACTTAACGTTCATGGTATTATCAGGTCAAAAGATTACTGCACATCATCGCGTGAGATCTTCTACTTGAATTCGACTTCTAGTAAGCTCTAAGTTCTGTTATGAACTATATTCCGACATTATTATCATATAACAATGTTATGAGATTCTCAACGTTTGAAATCGGCTTAGTTATAAATTTGTGCACTTATATATTTATATACATTGTTATTTATTTTGGCGCTATTCAAGATGGTGTGCTTAGCCTTTTTCATTGAATCAGCCACGATCTTTCATTTGAAACATTTCCAACTTAAAGATTCTTAACTTGTATTTACTATTGACATATTATACTCAATATCACTTATGATGTTTGAATTCGACCACTCCTTCATAAGAAGTTTTTGTTTCTGTAAACAATTCCCTAGTATTTCATAAATACATGAGAATACTTCAAACAACCATTTAGTTATATCAATTTGAATTTGATATTTGCTTCATGTACCAAATACATAAACAAATCACGATATCGTAACTAACATGACATGTATGATAATTCCTATTGTCAATTTATGAGGAACTCACACGTAACGTATTAGACAATTTAATAAGGTATATTTACATATCGATTTGGGACATTCTCAATATCTTTTATACTCATTTGAGTATTAAAATAACTAAGATTGATTTCAACACAAGTACACCGTTAAAATCAACAATGTGTCGTTTACTTATAGTTAAGAAATATCAATGCACCTTTTAACGTTCTTTCTTATGAACACAAGATTTCTCGACACTGTGATTGAAAATTGAACTATATGATTTCTATCAAAATACTTATTCAATCTTGATGCTTATAAAATGACACTTTCGTATCATCTCTTGCATCATATTCAAAGACTCACAAACTCAATATTGCTCTCATTGACTTCGAGATATTTTTGATTAATATGTGTAAACAACTTACTCTAAATCGTTATTTAGAATTTTCTATTTCAATATATATGTACCAAAACACTAAGTCTTATCAAGCGATAATCATGTGAGTAAATCCGAATTAATTTGAGCATGTTAAATACCGATTCTATTATGCTAATTTCAACAATTGAAATTTGCGATCTTATTCTTATCAACATTGCTCATTTAATTCCAACCGCATTAGTCTTTCTCATAAAGATACAATCTCGACCGATGGATCACATCCCTTCAGTTACGACCACTAAAATCATATGTTGATAGCGTACTTGGAATTCTTTTGGATTTGTGCATCAACCATATAGAGTCAACTCTCTTAATGGTTTAATTAAAAAACCAAGGATTATATAATTTTGACATTAATAAGAAGCTCATAGTTTCTCTTCGATGTACGAGAATACTCATTAGACATTCTAATGATATGCATTCATTTAGATTAGTTAATTTCATTTCATCTCATATAATCCATTCTATCTATGGATAGTACCCAATTCCATTTAACTACCAATAATTCTTCAAAGAAATTCCTTCGCAATGAAGTTCATATATCTTGAAACAATAATTGTTTCTCGATGTAAATAGAATAGGGATTCATAAACGCTTTTTGAATTTCTTTATTTATAAAATTGATTTGGTTTTAGTTTACAAAATTATGTTCAAAACATAAATATGTCGTTCAACGACGGTTCTTTCTAAAATATTTTTAGGGAGATTAATACAAGATCCCTCATAAACAATTATTATGTGCAAACTTTTGACTCGCATAACCTGCCAATTCCTTGGCTTAGGATATGTTAGAGTTTCTAATAAACCCTTATTTTGTAAACCGTCATTCAGATGAAATAATATTAACCTTGTGTACTACTCTTAAGTACACCATCTTATAGAAAAAACTAACTCAACTTCACTCACAATTCATCATACATTGTCTAACAAAGTTCGATTACTCCATATTGATGCATCATTATGTATTGCATGAAGGAGTTATTTTGAGATCGAATCTTTATTCATTTTAGATACTTTTGGGACCTTTTCCAATATACTCACTCATTCGATCAAATCAAATCATTTATATCACATGTTATTTTTACTTCTGTTTTATATTCAATGAGTTTACCATAACCATACTACATTGTATCAAATATATATTTCCACGTCGATGATGACTCATCGGTGAATATGACGAAGTACGTGGAACTGTTGTAGTATTTATAGAATTATAATTGCATATATCTATATGTATCAATGCGAAGAGTTCATCAACTCTTATGATGCTCCCACTAAATGAGTGCGTATCCCTTTATTGTTTGAGATATAATTAACAAGTATCATATAATTAAAAATCATATAAGAAAATTATTTTCTCAAAACTACAGCTTAGATTATAATTCTAGAATAACTGTAATTAATATTAAATACTTCTGTATTTTCCAATGCATCACTTTGTTATGAAAACAAATACCACATTTTAGTTTTATTCCATAACAAATATTCGTATTATTCGTAGAAATATAGCTATGTCTATTTTTTCAGTCAATAACCAAAAGTAATCATTATTTCATAAATAATGTTCGGTGTGTTTTATGAAAACAGTATTTGCAATTTGATGCAATCAATAAGTGCTATATGACACGCTCCCACAATTTTCGCCATTACTATAATAGCATACTAAATTCGGAGGTCCATCATTCACTTAATATAGATTTTTTATTTTATATACTACAACTAATTTACCGTGGAGAGTTCTTTGATCAAGTATCTTGAACTCAAAGAGATAAATCTCATAGAAAACAATTTTCTATATGAAAGTACTTTTCAGAATATAAATTATATTTCTCATTTCAATGTTAAGCATCAATTACTATTATTACAATATTCGTTTTCGTTGTTTCTTTATAAAGAAGAAATTACTATTAACTCTCTTCATCCCATCTATATCTTAAATCACATTTACTCTTATACATTCATTTTCCTTTCTAAATGGTCAAACCATTCAAAACAAAACTCTTACTATAATATCATAATGAACTCTTTACGGATGCCCATTTGATAATCCTTAACATTTAAGGACATCAAATATTTTACTCTTTGAACAAACTAATTAAACTGACATTTTAGCGATCTAGTTCTTAGATCTATTTTGTAGTTTTGGTCTTATGCTACAATTAACACAATATGATCTTTTATGTAATCAGTCAAATTGAGTATTCGATCTCGTAATACAATTTATTGGCTTATTTCGAATGAACTATATTCATTGAAAATTGTACATTATGAACTGTGACCATTCACCATATAACATTTATATGTGATAGTATATGGATAAAATATCCATACATAGTGTTGTATTGCTTTTAGAGTTCAAAAATCATAAAATGCAATACATGGTCTAAACCAAATAAACACGTAAGTGATCATTTTATGAATGTATTAAGTAGTTGTAAAAGTTAGGCACTTGCATGGGTATAGAAAACTTAACATGCAATAGGCATTTAATATTGGGTATTATATTTTCACTTGTCAACTTTCAATTTAGTTCATTTGTATATGATAATTGATAAACATTTTATCACTCATATTAAATGCACAAATTTATCGTTGCACATAATTATAATAATATTTAGCATATATTCTTACAATATTAGAAAAGTTAGATGTTACTATTTCATTTTTCTAATAAGGCTCTTAGTATTATTTTATGTTTCACCAAACCCTAAGCGAAACATAGAAGTCCTTCAACTTCACTAGTGCGTGTTAGGACTTATATGCCTTGGGATTCTGACCTTAAGGAAAGCTCAACAAATCATAGGATCGCATACGATGGATAAATCTATCGGTTGTTTCACATACAACTCTTAAGCTTTAGTACCTTGTCCTAATCCCGCCTTTACCTTGAGGAAAGCTCAACAAGTAAAGTGGGACTACTCACTCCGACCTATCATTTCGCAATGCCCTAAGTATAATGCACGTGCCTTAAGGAAAGCTCAACAAATACGTGCGGTTATCTTACCCCATCAATTCAATATATTATTAGTACTACACATAACATCCCTAGCTTAAGGAAAGCTCAACAACTAAGGAGTATGCATGTAATCTATTAATATATAAATGATAGAGGACAACTTTATATTAAAGATTCATAATCTTCGATATATTTTATATCGAGTGATATCGACTTATGGAATAATGTATATCTCATGAAATACTCTCACGGTTCATGTGTCGGACCCATCAAAAATCATGGTATACATATATTTACGTAGGTATTTATTCCTTAAGTCTATTTAGGTTTTTTTTATAGCTTCACCTTTTAAAATACATTCATATTACATATGCTAAATTATTATATAACTTTTATAACTTAATTAACTTATATAATAGTCTTATGTATAATATTATATTAATTAAATCTTATTTAATTGATTTTAACTAGTTAACTCTTTAATTAATTAACTCTTTAATTAATTTTATATTATACTTCCAATATAACATTTATATTGGACATATCTTCTGTATCCTTTATAGTGCACACTATTACCTTTATAATATAACACACACACATATATCTTATATATGTGTATTTTTTTAATTAATTAACCTTTAATTATTATATTCAATTAAAAAAATTTGATTAAGTTTTATTAATTTCAAAATTTATCTTACATACATATGTGTGAACTTATCTTATTCTAAAATAAAAAAAAAACATATATCAACATATATGCATATATGTATTGATTAATTAACATATTTAATTAATTCATTTTATCGATCTTATTAATAAAATTTAAAATTTGAAATTAGTATATAAATATTTTCAAACATTTTTGAAAATATCGTTATCCTTTCAAACATTTTTGAAAACTTTGTTGTATTATGACTTTTATAATAAACATGTTTTTATTTTAATTTTCAAAACATTTTTGAAAACTAGCCCAATGCCCAATTTAAATTGGGCCATTTCTATTAAGGGCAACCTTTGGACTTACTCACCTTTCAGGTCAGGCTAGTAACCAGGTAGGACATGATACTTGATTACAAATTTCGAGCCTAGACACTATCTTTCTTGATACCGTACTTAGTGGGCAAGTTTAATTAGTTAGCCCTAATATGACTAGTTTACACTGTATAAGCAATTGGGCTTCGATACCATTAAAGGAACTGGGCCAGCCCGCAGCAAAGAAATGAGTAAATTTTAAAAAACTTACCATTTTGGATCATTAATGGGCCTGCGAAGTCTAAATTTCATTTAGAACTTTTCTAAATCTGATTTAAATTAAATCTTCTATTCCATTTGAAATAGTTAAAGGGAAGTTTAAATAAATTTAATTTCAAATGTATAGGGTATTAAATACATCTAAGATTTATTTATAAATGTTAATGTATGGGGAATGAAACCTTTCATTTCTTTCCCTAAAAAAAGAATTAACTGAGAGCATTAATTTGTATTAAATGGGGAGAGAAACCTTTCATTTTCTCTCTTTAGTTTGAATTGATTGATTTATTAAATGTCAATATTAATAATTTATTTATGGCAATATTTATTACTATGTACGTATGTATTCTAGCTATACAATTTGTATTTTGAGATTTATTTTATTTATTTATGCATATATATATATATGTATGTATGTATGTATGTAAGTATGACACACACACAGATATATATACATACTGTTAGCACTAGAATTGGTCACTAACACCCAAAGAAAGGTTTGTGTAGAGAGATTAATGAAGATAAAAAAATTAAAATATAGGAATATACGTAGAATTAATAGCAAAACTAGAACACCGGATTTATAATGGTTCGGCATAATTGCCTACGTCCACTTTGAGTTTAATCTTTATTACTTTTCTAAACAACTGAATACAGATACAATCCGTACACCAACTACTCGAATGCAAATGCTAACTGAAAAAGAATGAGTCTTGAAAGTAGTAGAGTCTCCCTAGTGTTCTCGAAAAAAGGTCCCTTTCACTATGCCCCTGCCCTTCTATTTATAGGCGAAGATAGGCTGGACTTCCCTCACGGGCCTAGGAAAAAAGTACCTTGGCCCACAGTAGATGACTTCTGCGCATCGAGCCAGGCATGCCAAACGGCAGTTGCCGAACGACGTTGTCAAAGAAAGTTGCCAAACGGTAGATGCCGAACCAGAGAATTCCGAGCTATTGAGTAACGACTCAAGAATGTCGAGCGATGAAGCAATGCCAAACGGTACCTAGACCGAACGAGATATCCCTGCTGAACAACATTCGAATGCCGAGCGAGGCCTCTATGCCTAGCGAGGCGTTTATGTCGAGCGATACGTTTATGCCGAGCGAGGCGTTTATGCCGAGTGAGGTATTTGTGCCGAGCGAGGCATTTGTGTCAAGCGAGACCTGTATGCCGAACGACTTGTTACCGGATCAAACAACCGGGTAACACTTTCCCCCCAAAGTGTGTCATGTGAGGCAACACGACACGCTTTGAGCCAATATCCAATTCCTGCTACTAGAAGTTGAATGTGCTCAATGAAGGTCGGAGCACTACAGCCATGAGGTTATTCCTTCCTTTCCTTTCTTCTACACATAAACAATGAGCCTTTCGGCATGTGGATGTCGAACCACTTGTTCGGCAAGTCTTGTGTCGCTCGGTGTGACTGCTTACCGGACCATCGAGGTATCTTGACCGGTTCCACTGATTGATGCTTGTGCACCTTCTCTCTTTCCTATATAAGCCAGTACTTCTCCTTTTCTTCTCTTTTCTTCTACTTCCATTTCATAGGGCTTTCTAACTTGCCTTCTTCCAAACTCCCGCTAACACCTCAATCTTCCTCTTTCTTCCTGAGTCCAGTTCGTTTGTCTCACAACCTCTCCCAATAACAAACCTGAATGGATTTCAATTCCAAATCAAGCATTTTCCTAAGCTTTGACCCATTCTCTTATTATGAACCCTTTACTTGATTGACTCTCCTAATTAGGGGTTTGTACAAGATTTAAATTCATGACTTTCTTTCAAACTACGGACGGTAGAAGTCGTCTAGGTGAGGAGGGTGAATCTGACGTTTAAACATGCCTTAGGGTTAGATAGAGAGGAGGAATGAAGAGGATACCAGAGGATTTTAGGACATAGGTTCCCGTTAGGTTGCTGAGTGAGAGAAGAGGAAGTGTGGTTGGCTCGGTAGGAATTAGCGAGATTAGGAGGTGTTGGTTGAGCGTGGTGTACGAGTGGGAATGACGTTCGGCGAGCCACTTAGAAGGGTGTTTAGGTTACTCAAAGGTGTGAGTTGGAGGAGAATGTTTGGCTGTGGCTTGGTATCGTCTTGTATGAAGGAGAGTGTAGGATAGAAGTGTGAGTCTGGTTCGGTGTACCGAGCGGATGCGGCTCGGTATGACTCCCGCATGTCGAACGGTGAAAAGGGAGTGTAGGAGAGAAGTGTGACGGAGTTGAGCGAGTTGGTCGGCATGTGTTGTGTTCAAATTGGGATAATTTTTATTGTCATTTCCGAATTCAAGGCTCAATGCCGAGGGACACTCAAAAGATATGACTAAACCCCCATGCCTAACCATATGACAACAAACAAGTACAAGAACTTAAGAAAACAAGCATATCATACTAATTCGGACTGATAACTTCCTAGTTTCAACAACTATAATCCTGAGTTTAACTCAATTAAAACAAACAATAGCCTTCAACATGTAGTGCCAATGTCCAAGTTCAAAACTAAAATCATCATAAGGCAGGCTCTCGGAGACGGTCAGCGATGACGGTCTTCGAAGATGACAATTTAATGCTTAACTTTTACTTTATCAGCTTTGTGACTTTTAATTGTTTTTACATTTACACTCGAACGATTGCACTAGTCCACACACCAAGAGGGAGGAGCACCTTCGTCGTTATGTCTAATATTGATTGTCTTTCAAGTATAGTTCAAACAGGTGTTTATCCAATCTTCGACGCTCATTGAAGATGTCTAGAAAGTCAAGCTTTGCTACAGTCTCAAACAAACCTGAGCCAAGTTTTCAACAAGAAGTAGAAGGAACTTCAAATCCATCGACAACTCCTGTACAGAATATCCCAAGTCCAATGATTGCATCTGTTGACTTGGCTTTTGATGCCCTAGACGCAGCTATCATCTTAGACAATCCGGTTGATTCTCAAGCTTCAAGAATCAATGAGAGCACTCTTTGCCGACTATGCTCAATCCATGGAATTCCTTTTGATGACGTACTGGTTCCATTGGGACAAGATCGTCCTCACTTACCCCCAGCTGGATATACGACCTGCAACAAATTTATGTGCTGGGTTGGTAGCGTGCCATCATTCAACTCCTTCCTCCATGATCTGTTATGGTATATTGAGATCGCTCCATTGCAGTAACATCCCAATAGTCACGCGTTCGTATATGGAACTTGTATTCTTTTCATGATCATTCTATTCAGGCTCCCCACTCACGGCGACATCCGTTACATTTATCGTTTCAAGAAGCTGTCCGACAGTCCATCTTTCGTATTCCTTGAGCCGTATAACTGCAGGATCGATTTCACCCTAAAGAGGGGGTGAATAGAGTGATACTATTAATTATAAAAATTTAATGCAGAACTATGTATAAAATAATTTCAACACAGATCACAGCAGAATAATAGCAGCACAGATATAGCAAAATATAAAAAACAAAAAATAGAACATACAGATAAATGTAGTGCATTAAACATAAAACAGTGACATACCAAAACAAGAACGAGTCTGGCATCAAAGTGTCGACCGGTTCAAAAAGAAACTCAACCGTATACAAATGCAATGCACAAGTGCAGTGAAGACCAACAACGAGTGTCGACCAGACAACAACAGAGTGAAATCCAACAGACATGTACATTGGAACTTGACCCAAGGAAATGTACAACGAGGTGAAGATAACCAGTGCACAACAGCCAACATATACAGCATATATATACATGTATAATCACACATGTATATACACAGTCCATATATACAACAAGCACATAGCATACATATGGTTGCAGTGAAGGCAAAGCTCGGGCTACAACTTAGATAAGAAAATGCAGACAGTAGTGAAGTGTCATATGCAAACCAGACTCAGAAACACAGTGACACATGTACACATATATAGATAGTACTCGAAACCAGTAAACACTGTGAAGTCTTAAGGTTTCAAATGATCGAAGTCATACTAGCAGTGACAGTGCCAAAGAGAAAAGATAGCAACTTCAAACCAAAATCAAAACCGTGATAACCAAGTCAAAGACAGAAGACAAAATCAAAGCAATGTCAGTGCCGAAGTCACAATACCAAATAAAAAGAGTCAAAGCCGTGGGTCATCAAAGTAGATTTCAAACTAGTAGTGATGGTGACAGTAGAGTATCAAGTCAACACAAATTACATAACCGACGTAAACAAGCAGTTTCAAACCAAAACCGTAGTGGCCAAGAAATTCAACCAAGTCAAAAATAGAAGCTGTGAAAATCAAGTAACCAGATATAAAAAATTGACAAAGCCAGAAATTATCATCAACATCCAAACAGCATCAGACGGCCGAGAAAATTATAAGATGAACGAAAATAAAGGGATTCGAATCCTATATAAACCCATTCATCATCGACCGAGAAAATTATTCGAGTTCAAGTAACAACAGAGCATAATCATTCAACTCGAATCATCGATCGAGTTCAAGCATGCAAATCAGAAAAAGCAAAAGGCATAAATTACATACCCAAGTCAAGATCGAACTCGATCGGCAAGCAGCCGAGTGCAACTCAAGGAGACAGTCAATTAAAAGAACTAGCAACACATTATCATATATTAGATCGATCAATTTGAAGTCGATGGCTTCTAATTTAACAAAGCCTAAAAACTGAAAGAGGAATGATTGATCTAAAGAAAGCGGCCATATTTTCTCGACGTAAGGATACAAGGCCAAAAGATAGTATAAAAATCAAAAGGGAGATTCACATTTATTTAGGCCGACTTATACATTGGGCTTTAATATCTAAAATTGGGGTTTTGTTTTTGAATTGTTTTTAAATTTCTTTTTAAATTTGTATTTTCTCTTTTAAACGTTGTAAATTCTAGTCGTGTGACTAGGGGACGAACTACGATGGTGTAGTTCGAGAATTCGCAACTCATGGCTGCGTTGTGGCAGGGTTTTGAGCGTAGAGTTAGGTTAGTCAATAGCGGGTGTTGTAAGTTTACATATTTAAGCATCTGACTATCTAATTTCTAGTAGAAACCTTGGGGGCATCATGTAGGCAGGGTTTTGCCGAAGCTGGGTAAATTCTGTATTGTTCTATTTCTGCATTTATTATTCTACTATTATTTGTGCTGCTATTATTCTGATATGTCTGCGTTGAAACTATTTTATACAAACTTTCGCGATAATTTTATAATTGATAGTATCACCTTGTTCACCTCCCCTCTATTGTGAAATCGATCCTACAAGTGTTATCAGAGCTAGGAACAAACGCCATTTTTGTTTTAAAAAGTTTGATTTTTTTTAAAGACCATTTTTTCTACAAATTGAAAAATGGCTACTTTTGCTGATGGTCGGTCCAGTATTATCCCTCATAGTTTTGATGGAACATATTTTTTGAATTGAAAATTGAAAATTGAAAACGGAATTTTATTTAAAATCTGTTAATGCTAAATGTTGGGATATTATTGAAAATGGGTGTGATATAACAGACGAGAAAATTATCTCGATTAATGCTCTTGCTATGCATATATTATATTCTCGTATTAATCAAGATAATTTTAACTTTATCTCTCATTGTGAAAATGCACAGGAAATCTGAAATGTTTTTGATGCAATATATGGTGCAAAAGTTAACAACAATGAGAAATCCTCCTCAATCGACTCAGCTAAAGAAACGAGCTTAATAGGATTGGTAAAAAGCAGTAGTGATGAGGATGATGATGCTGAAGCATCTGAGGTGGCACTACTAATAAAGAGATTCAAAATGTGGAACTACAAATAGGAAATCCGACTCTAAATCAACAATTGAAAAGCAGAATAATCAAAGCACTAGACGACTCAGAAGAACACGGGATCATTTGTCACAAGTGCAACAAACCCGGTCATATCAAGCCCAATTATCCTCGAAATCAACACGGCCAAGAAAATAATTCAAAAAGGAGAAGTTTTACAGCCACGTGGAAAAAAGTGACGATGATAATAAAAGCACTAGCAGTAAGAGTGAGAAAGGAGATATGTGCCTTCGAGGTGATATAACTGATAGCAACGATAACGAGCCAAGCGAGGTACCAAAATTCACTCACTCTGAAATATTTATATATTTCCACGAAGTAAATGGCTGTTTTGAATGACTTAGGGAGAAGTATGCCAAACTTGAATCACAAAAAGGTACTTTGATAAAATCAAAAAAACAACTTGACCAATTAGTTAAAAACTATCAAAGTAGGATCCCTAAGTGTGATAAGTGTCCAACATTTGAAGAAGAAATTAAAAAATCAGAAACTAAAATGAGATCACTTGAAAATGAAATTCTAATTTTGAAAGAAAGCGAAAATACTTGAAGAGAAAATTCTATTAAAAAGTGCACACAATAATTAAATTAAAATGAATATCTCAAAACACAAGTCCAACAACTGTCAATGACTTTAGAAAAAAATTTCAAAAGGAGAAAGATCGTTGAATATGCTATTAGGGAAACAAACTGTTAATACTGTTGGACAAGGACTTGCGTATAATAAATCTGAAAATATTAGAAATGAAATTAATCAAGTCAATTCCATGTGCACAATGTGTAAAAAATTTGGACACAATCAAAATATATGCTGGTATAGACCCAAAAATGTAAAAACTATTCCAATTTGGGTTCCAAAAGGCACAAATATAAAATCCTTCAAAGTTAAACAAATCTGGGTGCCAAAAGGGACATATATAAATAGTTATGGGTCTTCACAAAATTATTTTTCAAAATATTCTGCCGCTAACAACAATGGACCTATAAAAATAAACAGGTCACAAAATCTTTTATCGTGTAGGTGTGGTGGCAGGCAAAGGAACAACAACTGTGTTACGTGGATTCTGGCTATTCTAAGAGCACAATGGGCGACAAATCACAGTTCCTTAGCCTAGTATAAAGGTGGCAGAATCTCAATGGGCTACAACGGAAAATTATCGTAAAGGTAAAAGAGGTAACAGTATATTTATTTTGAATAATATTTTTAATGTGATAATCTGCACCATAATTTGAATTTAAGGCAGCCAATTATGTTATAAAGAGATGAATGCTGATTTTGATTCTGACTTATTCAAAATGTAGACCAATCATCTTTGAACTATAGATTTGCTTGAACTAATGATGATGTTACATGTGAATATATTTATTTATCCTACGGCCTCTGGATCTGACACTACGGTCGCTGTTTGATTATTTACACGGCTTCAATTCAAATTCAAGAGACTTTCATTTGAAAAGTTGTTAAAAATGATTTTGAGATATTTTTGTTGCACACTTCATGATGTGGTCTATAACATTTAACTAATAATAATTTCCGAGTGAAAAGAAATTCAGATGCAGATTACACCGGTAATCTAGTCGATAGAAAAATTACTAGTGGAACGTGATTTATGTTAAGACATCCAGTAACTGCATCGTTTTTCAAAGAAAATATCTGCATATTTTTCACTTCAAATAATTTTCAAACAGCAGACATTTTTCCTAAGAACCCCTTCCAGAAAATCGTTTGTTGACCTTGTATCAGATTAGTCATCTTAGAAAATTTGATTTTAAAATTATTTTTGGATTTGATTTTAAATGACTACATTGACTAATCTGGCTCCCTATTGATTATCAAAAAGAAAATAATGATTGAAAAAAAATGATGAATATTGACATTAATCATATATTATAACTTGAGACGGTATAATTAATAAATTTCTTTAGAAATTTAAACAAGAGTTATAAAAACTTTTTGTTGGTAAATATTCCATGACCATTTCTATTTTTATCATATTTTTAACGACCATCACTCATCAAAATTCAATAATTTTGTCAATATATGGTATTTTAAACAGGAAATCATTCGTTTTTCATTTCATTTTATTTTTTAAAAAGCCAAAGTATTCACTCTCATTTGAAAGTCCTCATGGTTATGCATGGGTGAATTACTTAGAATTTTTTATTATGTGCTTCCATGCTCATTTAAAACTTCTTACAGGCATGTATGGAACGCATATTAAAATTGATTGATTAAATGGATAAGTTGATTCTAATTCCTTTTAAAAGTCCTCACGGTTATACGTGGTTAGAAGATACTTGAATTTATTTTTTAAAAGAGAAAAAATTGGGCACTGCTAATCTCATTTAAAAGTCCTAACGGTTATGCATGGTTAGTAGATATTCAAATTCCTGAAATAAATATACCACAAATAGACATAATTATATGGTTTTATGTGATGATATCATCCATATCACTCTAAAGTGGAATATGCGCCAAACAGAGTATTTATGATTTTTGTTTGATTTTTTATTGAAATTTAATTTTTATATTCGATTGAGTTGTTAATGATGTATTAATGTCTATCACTTTATCTCTATTTTTCTAATACTATTACTCTTTTGCTGATAACAAAAGGGGGAGAGAAAAGTTAAGATTTTGACAAATAAAGGTCAAATATTTTTTATTTTGCATCTAGGCTCATTTGCATATTTTTATTTACATGCATATATGAAGGGGGAGCATTTAAATAGGGGGAGAAAATAGAGTCTATCAATGATCAAATACATTTAATATATTCGAAATCTTGAATATATGTTTGTTATCATCAAAAGGTGGGAGATTGTTAAATATGCAAGTATATGACTTTTGTTTGATGATAGTAAACACACATATATATGTATATACATACATTTAAATGTATTTGTTAATGTACTATTTTTAATTTCACAAAGTAAAATAAATATTTACTGAATAAAATAAATAACACAGAGGTTAGATTCAAATAGATGTTTTATTTAAAAAAATATTTGTTACAGTTTTGAATAGTACGAATTTAAGCTCTCGCTATATATACACAATTTCGATTACATCACAATTCAATTTTCATAATTGTCCTCACTACATATCGCTCATTCACTCGTATTTAATCTTCAACTTGAATCCACCATCTGAGCAATCTGCAAAAATAAACATTGACACAGTAAGATTGAAAAGAAAATTTTTGCAGTGTAAAATAAAATGTATTTTGAAAATGTTATTTTCCTCAGTTATTTGGGTTGTTTGTCATCATTTAATTTTGAATTCATTATACACGAACAGCTTGAGACATACACAATGTATCACTGCATATGCCACAAGGCCATGCACACCGATAGATGCACTTAATAATGTTATAGGGATAGCTGAGCACAAGGTCAAACTCAAATCAAAAGCCGGGTTCAACTCAAGTGAAAGTCACGACACGAACACAATGTCAAACCCAAGCTGCAAGCTGGATTCAATACAGGTGCAATCAAAACTGTGGGTCAAGATACATACTACAATAGTTCTGACCAAACAACAAAGTTCAATATCTAGTCAAGCTACATGAAGACCATACATAAACCAAACTGCAAATTGACTCAAGGAACACAATGCAACAGTCAATGGTAAAGTAACTTGGTTAGCTAAATGAACCAGTCCACAAATCAGACTGAAGTACACAAATGCATCAGTGAACGATATTGCCAAGATCAGGTCGAATATGCTACAAATATGAACACACATATATATGTAGTGCATTGAACATAAAACAGTGGCATACCAAAACAAGAATGAGTCTGGCATCACAGTGTCGATCAGTTCAAAAAGAAACTCAACTGTATACAAATGCAATGCACAAGTGCAGTGTAGACCAACAACGAGTGTCGACCAGACAACAACAGAGTGAAATCCAACAGACATGTACATTGGAACCTGACCCAAGGATATGTACGACGAGGTGAAGATAACCAGTGCACAGCAGCCAACATATACAACATACATATATACATGTATAATCATACATGTATATACACAGTCCATATATACAACAAGCACATAACATACATATGGTTGTGGTGATGACAAAGCTCGGGCTACAACTTAGACAAGAAAATGCAGACAGTAGTGAAGTGTCATATACAAACCAGACTCAAACACACAGTGACACATGTGCACATATATAGATAGTACTCGAAACCAGTAAACACTGTGAAGTCATAAGGTTCTAAATGATCGAAGTCATACTAGCAGTGACAGTGCCAAAGAGAAAAGATAGCAGCTTCAAACCAAAATCTAAACCATGATAACCAAGTCAAAGACAGAAGACAAAATCAAAGCAATGTTAGTGTCGAAGTCATATATACCAAATAAAAAGAGTCAAAGCCGTGAGTCATCAAAGTAGATTTCAAACTAGTAGTGATGGTGACACCAGAGCATCAAGTCAACACAAATTAAAATATATTATCATCATAACCGACGTAAATAAGCAATTTCAAACCAAAACCGTGGTGGCCCAGAAATTCAACCATGTCAAAAATCGAAGCCGTGAAAATCAAGTAACCAGATATACTAAATTGACAAAGTCGGAAATTATCATCAACATCCAAACAACATCGAATGGCCGAGAAAATTATAAGACGAACGAAAATAAAGGGATTCGAACCCTATATAAACCATTCATCATTGACCGAGAAGATTATTCGAGTTCAAGTAACAACGGAGCATAATCATTCAACTCGAATCATCGATCGAGTTCAAGCAAGCAAATTAGAAAAAGAAAAAGGCATAAATTACATACGGAAGTCAAGATCGAACTCGATCAAGAAGCAGCCGAGTGCAACTCAAGGAGATGGTCAATCGACAGAGCTAACAATGCATAATCGAATATTCGATCGATCAATTTGAAGTCGACGGCTTCTAATTTAACAAAGCCCTAAAAGCTGAAAGAGGAACGAAAGAAATGAAGAAAGCGGCCATATTTTCTCAATGCAAGGAAACAAGGCCAAAAGATAGTATAAAAATCAAAAGGGAGATTCACATTTATTTTGGGCCGACTTAACATTAGGGTTTAATATCTAAAATTAGGGTTTTATTTTTGAATTGTTTTTAAATTTGTATTTTCTCTTTTAAACGTAGTAAATTCTAGTCGGGGACGAGCTACGGTGGTGTAGTTCGAGAATTCGCAACTCAGTGGCTGAGTTATGGCAGGGTTTTGAGCGTAGAGTTAGGTAAGTCGATAGCGGGTATCGTAAATTTACGTGTGTAAGCGTATGACTCTAATTTCTAGTAGAAATCTTGGGGGCAGCATATAGACAGGGTTTTGCCGAAGCTAGGTAAATTTTGTGTTGTTCTATTTCTGCATTTATTATTCTGCTATTATTTGTGCTGCTATTATTTTGATATATCTGCGTTGAAATTATTTTATACAAACTTCCGCAATAATTTTTATAATTGATAGTATCATCTTATTCACCCCCTCTAGGGTGAAATCGATCCTACAATAATAAGTGCCAAATCCTGACTGAAGCGTGGAGCAAATTCGTCCAGTATAAGCAGGAATGGTTTTACGTGCGCTGTCCCCCTTGCTTTTCAAGGAGATGGATGGAAGGTATCAACCCACATTCCTAAGGCTCCGGGTACTCTGAGGCCGTTGAAGCTATTCGAGTTGTTCCCGCGGAAGACCGGGATATAAAATCTATCATTTCCAATGAATCGCTCTCCAAATTTGGACTGTTGGCGGAAGGTCGTCGAATAAGTCTTCCTCACGGCGTCACTATAACCGGGTCTGCCTTGGACAAAAGAAAAAGGCAAGCTAGGCCTTCAACACACGATGCCCGCGATACATCCGAGGAGGGCAAGATTAGAGAGACTAAGGTGCCTGACACACCAGGTGAGAATGTAAGTTCTGCTCGAGAGCCGATGGTTGAGGCACACGGCACTGATGTAGCACCTCCCCCTTCGGAGGGAAAAAAGAAAAGGGCGTACAAACTGAGGAAGAAGATTGTAGGTGGAACCTCAAAGGTCACAATCATTCCAATGGAGAAAGAGTCGTCTCCTCAACACTTAGATGGTTCATTGAAAGGCTTATCTGACCTCACCATTCCCAATGACTTGATCAACTATGGCTTCAATGATCCAAAAGCCCTAAAACTCCAATCGCCCGCGAGAGGCGATGAAGATGCTCAAGCCAATAATCAAGGAGAAAAAAATCCGATAAGTAAAGCCAAAGAAATTGATCGTTGGGCGGAAACACTAGGACACACACAATAATACTTACACTTCACCTTGCACTTAAACTTCAGCCGTCATGTGATTCTGGCGAACTCCTTTTTACTTAATTTTTGTGCAGGCGATATGGGACGCTCCCACGGAGTCGACCGCCTTCTCAGGTCATCTATTTTTCATCATTCTGGCCGAGATTCAAGCTTCGGCAAACGCAGGGATAGAGATGACGACAATGATTGGGATTATCGCTCCCGGGACTCATCATCTCAAAGGAAACCTTACCATCAATCTTCATACCATCATGATCCTCCCTTTCTCCTAGAGCAAGGCAGGAAGAAATCTGGACACAAGGGGTCCCAGTCCGATACTCCCCGTGACCAACACTCGGGTTCCTACAGCACTAGGAAATCCCGAGAACTTCAGAAAAAAACCCGTAGTCCCTGGACAGACTCCTGCTCCCACACATGATCTGTCGATCGTGGAAAGGCTAACCGAGCTTAAGGCCACGTTCTTACAAATATGCTTGGACGGTTTGAAGTTTCTTCCAGCGATTCATCACATTCCGAGGCATGTCAAACAGAGTAACATCACTTGCAACAATGATGTCTACGTTGAACACGATGCATTTGTTCATTTGGCAGAGAAAGTGTTAGAAGTTTCTATTGAACGCCAACATGAAATTGATCATTTGAAACTCGAAGCCGTTCATGACAAAGACATCATTAAAGCCCAGGATGAAGAGCTTCTCTCATACAAGTCTCGGCTTAAAAATGCGTAGAAAAATGCTAAAGACACAACTAAGGTAGTTATCATCTGGATGCCACACATAAGAAAGAGATCGACGAAGCATTTCAACGCTGAGGCGCCTTAGCTTTAGAGAAAGACTTCATTTAGAAGGAGAGGAATTCGTTCGCTCAGCAAGTCAAAGAGTTGGAAGAGCTACTTCTCAAAGAGAAAGAGGAAAAGACTACTGCTCAAAAGGAGTCACAACGATATTGCGATGAGATTGTTGCTACACGACTTCTGACAAAGCTCGATGAAGAACTCTCCATGGCGGGGACGCTAAAGGATGAAGCCCGTGAGGAGGGAAAAAGAATAGCGTTCACGGAGATTGATTCTTGTCTTGAGGCGGCTGCCGAGGTTGGTAGAGAGGAGATTAAATCCTAGTTTGATCCGCTTATAGCCGAGTACAACACTCGAGTTCTCATGCATCGTGACCTAACATTTCTTAGCGAGGGTTATCTCAAATCTCTGGCCGAGGCATGGGAAACTTTGATAAAGATCAAAAAGGTTGAGTTGGGCACTGAAGAGGTTGACGAGGAAGCTATAGTGAAGGAATTTATTCGAGGGAATGAGCCTTCAGACTTATCTGCAGTGAAGGTTCTTTATGGCAAAGATTCCTCCTCGTTAAAAGGAAAGAACAACATTGCCGGTCTATTTGGAACCGAGTCTCCAGTTCCTCCCCCTACTCAATCGACTGGTCGCCCAGCACTTAATCCCTTCGAGTAGCACATTGGCTACGACCCAGAAGATCCTGGCCTTGACATTCATGTTCTATCTCCCATTCCATAGGGTGAAACTACCCGGACGGATGAGAGTCAGCCAGAAACCGGTGCATAACTTTTCTTCTTAAAGTTCAAAGGTCATCGTTTTTGGCGAGTAGTTAATGTATTCGAGCATTTGTTTCTTTTGATTTCGTGTAGGCCGTTCTGATCCTGAGCCAACTCTAAGGAGCGGCGACGCCATGGAGAAGGATGAGGCAATTCAAATGGGAGAGGCTTATGGTCCTGACACTCAAGTGATTGAGGCGCTTAACGAGGACAAGTCTGAAAATCCATCACCCGTTGAAGGAGATTACAAAGTTGAGAATACAGGCGCCTCCGAACCTACTTCAAGGTTGAGCATGAAGGAGCAACTTACGTAAGAGACGAAGAAGAAAGTTTAAATCAAGGCCGAGCCCTAAGTAGCGGAACTAGATGATCCTTTGAACAGACCTTTGAAGGTCATTCTCCCTGGTGCTTCCAGACCACTAGAAGTCCCTCTTCCTTCCTCGGATGTTACTTCCCTAGCAAGTAAAGCGTCCAAACGAAAACACATAGGGGAGGAGTCATCTGAGAAACCAGGGAAGGAGAAGCAACTAAAGAAGTAGTTGTCATACTCGTTCAACGAATGTTAGCCTAGATTATGTAACTATTTTTATTTATTTTCATAGCTAGTGTAAATTGAGTTTTGACTCCGAGTTTTGGAGGGATTGTAGTGGAACCTCATTTTGGATTGATAAATAAAATTTAGTTTCTTTGTCTTTCAAATGACTTTTATTGTTCAACTTACTGTATAACTGTGTCAAAATCCAAAATCTCGTGAGTTACAAAAACTTCAGTTCATTTCCATATGAATCGGAGATTTTATTGGAATTGTAGATCCTCTATTTCACGCTTCAGGTTCTTAGAATATATTTTAGTCCGCACTCCGAGGACTAAGAGTACTCCATTCCGCACTCTGGGGACTTGGAGATTTTAAGTCGTTTATACTCTATTTTGCACTCTGGGGACTCAGAGTACTCCAGTTCGCACTCTAAGGACTCGGAGATTTTAAGTCGTTTATACTCTAGTCCGCACTCTATGGACTCGGAGTACTCCAGTCCGCACTTTGAGAGCTTGGAGATTTTAAGTCCTTTATACTCTAGTCCGCACTCTAGGGACTTAGATTACTCCAGTCTGCACTCTGGGGACTTGGAGATTTTAAGTCGTTTATACTCTACTTCGCACTCTGGAGACTCAGAGTACTCCCTGTCCGCACTTTAGGGACTTGGAGATTTTAAGTCGTTTATACTCTAATCCGCACTCTGGGGACTCAAAGTACTCCAGTCCGCACTCTGGGAACTTGAAGATTTTAAGTCATTTATACTCTCGTCCACACTCTGGGGACTTAGAGTACTCCTGTGCGCACTTCGGGGACTTGGAGATTTTAAGTCGTTATGTTCGTTCGTACGCCGGACAGAATAATATAACTTTAATTTTTGCCATAGATTTGCAACACACAGAAACATCAATAGCTCATGGAAAAAATGGCTTCATGCCTTTATTACTGAAAACAAATTGGATTGTCTTATTACATGCTGAAAACTAAGAATCAACGAAATAAAAAATACATTGGAAATAATTGCAACTAAAATGCAAAAGTAAAAGATTAAATAACAACGTCGCAGATGCTCCTATTCCATGCTCGGGGGAGTGTTGCGCCATTAACGGTCGTTAGCTTGAAAGTTCCCTCTCCAAGCCTCCATTCAATGACGTATGGACCTTCCCATGTGGGATTCATATGCGATGGGACCTGAAAAAATCGTTTCAAAACGAGGTCACCCGCATCAAAGATTCTCAGTCGGACTTTTTAATTATAATATCGAGCGGCTCGGTGCCTATATGCAGTCGCTCTTAGATCTGCTTCTTCACGTTTTTCATCAACGAAGTCCGATGACTCCAATAAAAGATCCTGATTTTTCTTAGGGTCATAATGAGTTACCCGATGTGAATGGACTTCAAGTTCCATGGGTATAACAGCTTCCGTGCCATATGCCAATGCGAATGGAGTGTGGCCAGTCACGGACTTGTAGGTGGTTCTGAAATCCCAAAGTGTTGTTAGAAGTTCATCCACCCACTTGCCTCTAGCCTTTTCCAAACATTTTTTCAACATGGACTTGATTATTTTGTTCACGGCTTCTACTTGTCCATTGGCTTTTGGATGAGCAACTGCTGCAAACCTTTTTTCAATGCCATACTTTTGACAAAATTCTTTGAAATCCCTACTTTCGAACCGAGTTCCGTTGTCTGTAATGATAGTCCGCGGGAGGCCAAAATGACATATAATGTTTCGTACAACGAAATTAATGACCTTCTTGGTAGTGATCGTGGCTAAGGGATCTGATTCTGCCCACTTGGTAAAGTAATCGACCGCCACTATTTCGTATTTTGCACCACCTTTGGATATGGGTAAAGAACCAATTATATCGATCCTTCACATAGAAAATGGATAGGGACTAACCATTTGTGTGAGTTCCGTCAGCGGAGCTCTCGGGATTTTTGCATACTTCTGGCATTTGTCACATCTCCTTACTAGTCTGTAGTATCCCGATTTACAGTTGGCCAATAGTACCCATAGCTGAGGATCTTCTTTGCTAACATCTGCCCTCCAGTATGGTCACCACATTCTCCTTCATGGACTTCCTTTGGGACTCGTTTTATCTCATTATGGGAAATGCATCAGAGCAAGGGGGCCGAGAATCCCTTTCGATACATTATTCCGTCCTACATTATATATCGCAAAGCTTTATGAATGACTTGTCGTCTTTCGCTCTTTCTTTCGAGCAAGTCCCCGTGTAGCAAGTATTACTTGAATGGGGTCATCCATGATTCCTTCTCGATTTCTGTTTCTAACACGAAATCTATTTCCATCACATTTATACTCAGAGCATGTAAGGTTTCAACGGAAACAAATCCCATTTGATGTGCATCGCCAGTACTTGCAAATTTGGCCAATGAATCGGCTTCTCTGTTTTGTTCACACGGGACATGCGAAATATCATAATATTCTAGATCTGCTAATAGCTCTTGAACCCGAGCTAGGTATGGGGCAAGTCTCTATCCCTTTTCTTGATAGTCCCCCGCACTTGGTACACCACCAATTGTGAGTCATAAAAGATTTCAATCAATATTACTCCCAGTTCCCTGATGAGTTTCAAACCAGCAACCAATGCTTCATACTCGGCTTCGTTATTTGTAGCTGGGAAATTGAGCTTCAAAGCGTAACAAATTGATCGGCTTTTGGGAGTTACAATAACTATACCAGCCCTAGGGCAACGGTCGTTAGATGCCCCATCGATGTACAGTTTCCATTGAAGGGGGGGGAATGACATCGTGACTGTTTGGTTCCTCTGACACGGTAAATTGAGTAATGAAGTCTGCTAACGCTTGCGCTTGTATGGCCCTCCGTGGCAGGTAGGTAATATCAAACCAACTCAACTCGATGTTCCATTTTAACTTCCTTTTAGGGGTTTCTGGTCGTTGGAGTACCTGACGCAAGGGTTGATCGGTATAAACACTGAACGAGTGTGCCTGAAAGTACAAACGAAGCATGCGTGCTGCAATCACCAAGCAGTAGGCCAGTTTCTCGATCTTTGGATAATTTCTTTCTACCCCCGTTAAACTTTTACTGACATAGTAAACCGATTTTGAACTCGGTCCTCCTCGCGAACCAAAGCCATACTGATAGCATGCTAGGATACAACCAACTACACATACAATACTTCATGGTCTATAGGCTTCGACAGCACCGGGGGACTTTCCAAATGTCTTACCAAAGCTCGGAATGCATCCTTACAGTTGGGCGTCCATTCAAAATTTCTCTTTCCTTTCTTTATTACATAAAAGAAGGGAATACACTTATCTGTGGCTCCAGATATGAATCGACTCAGCGCAGCCACTTTTCCCTTCAGGCTTTATACTTGCTTTATAGTTTTGGGCACTTTTATGTCCCGAATAGCTTGAATCTTTTCCGGGTTAGCTTCAATTCCCCACGCATTAACAATGAAACCCAAAACCTTCCCTGAGGCAACGCCAAAGGAACACTTCAAAGGATTGATTTTCATTCTATAATATCTGAGTATATCAAACATTTCCGCTAAGTCTCGAATGTGGTCGTTTGACTGCCGTGAATTCACGAGCATGTCATCCATATAGACTTCCATTGTTCTACCTATCTGGTCTTTAAACATTTGATTCACCAGATGTTGATAAGTCGCTCCCGCATTTTTCAATTCGAAAGGCATCACTACATAGCAATATAGCCCGACGTCTATGACAAAACTAGTGTGTTCTTGGTCTTGAAAGCGGTAGAGTCTCCCTAGTGTTCTCGAAAAAATGTCCCTTTCACTGTGCCCCTTATTCTATTTATAGGCGAAGATAGGATGGACTTCCCTCACGGGCCAAGGAACAAAGTACCTTGGCCCACAGTAGATGACTTCTATGCACCCGACCAGGCATGCCGAACAGCAGTTGCCGAACGACCTTGCTGAGTAATCTTTGATAAATGACGTTGTCAAAGAAAGTTTCCGAATGGTAGATGCCGAACCAGAGAATGCCGAGCGATTGAGTAATGACTCAAGAATGCCGAGCGATAAAGCAATGCCGAACGGTACCTAGACCGAACGAGATATCCCTGCCGAACAACATTCGAATGCTGAGCGAAACATTGGTGCCGAACGAGGCCTCTGTGCCAAGCGAGGCAAGTGTGTCAAGCGAGACCTGTATGCTGAACGACTTGTTACCAGGTCAAACAACCGGGCAACACATACATTCATATATATGTGTGTGTGTGTGTGCGCGCACACACACACATCTCTAACATCATAATTTATGAAGGGTATAATGTACCCGTATATAGATGCCGTGATTTACATTACAAAGGACACATTAGCTCATTTTGTGTGTGCTATAATTTTCCAAATATGTGCTAGTATGATATGTCAAAACAAAATACTAATATATGTATATGTATGTGTGTGTGTAATTTATTGAATAAGATACTTTCTGCCATAATAGATTATTATAAAATAATTATGTGATAATATTACAAATTTTTTAAAATTTTAGAAAACTTGGAAACACATTTTGGGCTTAAGATTAATTTATAGAATTTTTACAATTAAAATAATATTTATGATTAAATAATAGATAATAGTCCATAATCAAGTTAATTTTGAAAAATAGAAAATCAAGTTGAAAATTCTATAATTTTTTAAAGGTATCCGAGACATAGTTTGAGCTTAGCAAACATTTCTGGAATTTTTTGAACTCAAATTATATTTTTAATTAAATAATTAATTGCATTTGGAAAATAAATTAGTTAAAAAATTAAGTTATAAAAATCTAAAACTTTTTCTAAAGGTTCCAGAAATATATTGAAGCCTTAATTTTTTTTCCAGAATTTTGTCAATTGAAGTTATATTTTTAATTAAATAATTGATTGCAGGTCGAAAGTAAATTAATTTTTTAAAATTAAGTTTAAAGAATCTAATTTTTTTACTGTAATCTTATTACATAGTGCAGCAAATATAAAAAATATAAAATTGTAATTTTAAACCATTAATTTTTTATTCATAATAAATAATTCACAAAATCGTTAAATAATAATAAAATATGTATATACATATTTAATAAAATATTTTTATATTTTATGATTCATAATAGTTACAGATCATCATGAAAAGTTTTTAAGATTAAATATATATGATATGTAAATACATGTACAATTGTACATATTCATAATTTGTAGATCTATACACATTTAATATATATATATATATTTATGTATGTATATATGTATGTATTAATATAAATCGAAATTAAGTACTTTTTTATTCGAAAATTTATTTTAACAATTAATCAATAAACAAAATATCATAACAAGCACATAACCGATCTAATTGTAACAAACACATGTACCCATAAAAATCTCACAGAATCTAAACAACAAACAGATCATCATACAAACAGAGAATTTGGATGTAAATAAAATTTTATATGATAAACTTAAAATCAAAACAATAGTAATAAACAAAAGTGCACCTCCTAATAAAGCCTTTGATTCCACGTTGAACAATGATTTCTCTTGTAAGAACAATTCACAATGCTTCAAGTTGTTAATCCAAGATTGAAGACCTTCTACTACAAATTAGTATTTTTAATTTTGAATTGGATTTGAGTAATTTTAGAGGAATGTTGCTGCCATTAAAATGAGGAAGAATAAGATGAAGGCAGTGGCTCAAAAATGAACAAGCTTGTAATTAGGGTTTCAAGGTTGGCTTTTATATTTATAGGACAAGAGAACAAACAATGATCTCAACCACACATCTCAAAACCTAATCACACATGTTGTAGCCACCTCCTATATTTCTCCAAACCAACGCCTATCCTCTGCAAATCTCATGGATTGTGAGTCCATTTAACCCAAATTAAATATGTACAATAACATTTAACATATTTTGTTATCGATATCTCATATCGATCAATATATTCATAACTTTTATAAATATATGCACAATTTTATTTCTCAAATCACATTCAAAATTCAAAATTAATATTTCCTAAATATTAGTTTATTTAATTAATTTATAACAATTATAAACTGATATAATTGTTTGGTCTAAAGAGAATTCAACATTTTGGCTGTGTGACTCTTGGGTGTAAATTCGGTCAGCGATTAACATTGAACTATTTGAACGTTAATTTTCATACTTCACTTAGCAGGTGGTGCGATATTATGGCTAAATTTATCGCTTGCACAATTTTCGAAAAAAATCTCATTTTAATTTAGTAAGCTTTACTCAGTTGTGACAATTATTTGCACCAATTCTCTTCGTCAAAACAATATCACTTTGGACTAGCTAAATTTGGTAAAGGTCAAAATTCCAATATCATCCACATTCAGCTTTATAATCCAAACATAATGTCCTTGGTTCAATGATAACAATTATTATCAGCTAAACTACTCCGGCCGGTGATTTTGACGTTGGGTTGACCTGAGTTGACCGTGATACTAACCCCATATAACCGAAGAAATGAATCCTCTCTTGAATAGTGCTTCACTTCGAATACTTTCACTTAACCCAACTATAGTCACTCAATTGACGCTATGCCATGATTTGAGTATAATCAAAGCGGAGATTTGATATTGAAGATTCATAGTATTTTCAAGTCGAAAGAACAGTGTAAATTAGTCACATCGATATTTTATGTTTAACCTTAGTTGTATTAACCAACAGAAAACTACCAAGTGCATTGCTTCATAATGATCCAGTAATCATTAGTATGTAACCCCTAGACGCCCCCAGTAGTCATGAGTAATACACTACCCAACATATGGTGAGCGTTACGTACCCTAGTCTCAACAGATATATCAATATCCAATCTCGATGCATCTTAATTAGGAATATTTAAAATGATATATTTGTTTCATTGTGATAAATTACCCACGGTTACAACACTTTGCAACTACTATCACAAAACATATCATTTATGGATTTTCTATTAAATAAACTTTTAATTAAATTAATTAATTAATTAATATAACCACATTATATCAAGTATATAATAGAAAGAAAACACCTTTATTTCGAACAAGATTGGTCAACTAGTTTGATATATGTAACAAATTATATAATTGCCCATAGGGCATATCCTTAACTCTACCACGATTAGGTTTTGAGATTTGTGGTTGACGTCATTGTTTCCTCTCTTGTCCTATCCACATAAAAGCCAATCTCAAAACCGTAATTGCAAGTTAATTCATTTTTGTGCCGTTGCTTTCTTCTTCCTTATTTTAATGGCAGCAAATTTCCTTTAAAATCATCCCTAAAATTTTTAAGTCCAATTCAAAATTAAAAATACTAATTTGTAGTAGAAGGTCTCCGTCTCGAATTAGCAACCTAACGGATTGTGAATTGTTTTTAACAGAGAAATCATTGTTCAACGCGGACTCAAAGGCTTTATTAGGAGGTGCATTTTTATTTATTATCGCTGTTCTTATTTTAAATTTATCATATAAAAGTTGATTTACATCCAAAACCTCTGTTTGTATTCAGATTTATTATTGTTTTGATTATGTGAGATATTTGTGAGTACATGTGTTTGTTACAATTAGATTGGTAACATGCTTGTTAAAACATTTTAATAATTGATTTATTGTTGAATCAATTTTCTAAAAAAAGGTTTTAATTTTGATTTGCATATACAAATATACATAGATATAGATTAAATGTGTACAAATCTACAAATTATAAATATGTATAATTGTATATGTGTTTATATGTCATATATATTTAATCTTAAAATTTTCTTATAATCATTCGTACCAGTTATGAATCATAAAATATAAAAATATTTTATTAAATATGCATATACATATTTTATTATTATTTAATGATTTTGTGGGTTGTTTTTTTGAATAAAATAATTAATGGTTTAAAATTTAAATTTTATATTTTTATATTTGCTGCATCATGCAGTAAGATTACAGTAAAATTTTCATATTTTTTAAATTTAATTTATTACTTTTAAAAATTAGTTTACTTTTAACCTACAATCAATTATTTAATTAAAAACAAAATTGCAATTAAGAAAATTCTAGATATTTTTCTTAAGTCTTATTTATACATGTAGAACCTTAAAAAAATGTTTCAAATTTTTATAACTTAATTTATTAATTATGTATATTAAATTGTTTTTGAAATGAAATTAGTTATTTAATTAAAAATAAAATTTCAGTTGATAAAATGCCAAAAAAATTTCCTAAGCCCAAAATATGTCTCAATCACGATCAATTTTTTTTAGAAATTTTCAACTTGATTTCCTAATTTTATGAATTAATTTGATTACTGGCGATTATCAATTATTTAATGATAAATATTATTTTAATTGTAAGAATTCCATAAATTTATCTTAAGCCCAAAATGTATTTCTAAGTTTTCTAAAATTTTAAAACTTTGTATTATCATCATATAATTAATTTGCATTAATTTTTTATGGTGGAAACTATTTTATTCAATAAATTGCACACACACACACACAGATATATTAGTATTCTGTTTTGACACATTATACAAATACATATGTGGATAAATTACAGTACATATAAAATGAGTTAATGTGTCCGCTGCAATGTAAATCACAGCATCTATATGCGGGCACATTATACCCTTCACGGATTATGATGTTACACATGCGCGTACACATATATGTTTGTGTATATGTATGTATACATGTATATATATATATATGTATGTATGTATATAATACATACATACATACATACATACATACATACATACATATATATGTATACCTATATAAATAAACAAAATTAAATTAAATAAATCTCAAACTACAAATTGTACAGTTTGAATACATTGACATAGTAAGAAATATTGCCATGAATAAATTATTGATAACGACATTTAATGAATCAATCGATTCAAATTGAAGAGAGAAAATGAAAGGTTTTCCTTTCCGTTTAATACAATTAGTACTGTCAATTAATTCTTGTTTTAGGGAAAGAAATGAAAAGTTTCATTCCCTATATATTAACACTTATAAATAAATGTTAGGTGTATTTGATACACTATACATTTGAAATTAAATTTATTTAAACTTCCCTTTAATTATTTTACATATAATACAAGATTTTTTTTAAATCAATTTTAGGAAAGTTCTTATTGAAATTTAGACTTCGCGGGACCATTAATATTCCAAAATGGTAAAAAAAATAAAATGAAATTCACCTATTTCTTTCGCTGCATGATGACCCGGTTCCTTTAGGGTTAAAATGTCGGATAACACTTGTCCCCCAACGTACATACTGTGTTAAACATGGCGTGCTTTGAATCAAAGCAAGTTAGAGTCATCGGCAAGAAATCCATCTAGTTTTCTGAATGGTCGCTGTTCTTCCTTCGAACTATTTTCCCAAAGTGTTGTATCTCTCTTTGATAATCATGATGCTTGGTTGATTTCCAATAGCATAAATTCAGGAATATATTACGTCAATTGATGTCTATGTCCAGTTCTACGAAACTAGTAAGTTTGGCTATCTGATACGTCTCGACCTTGAAACCTTCCGGTTTGAATTCAATTTTTGTCGATTTCAAAAATTGAACTTTAGACTATACACATGCACATTCAGGTACATGTCTTGCCATTGGCTTCCGGATGCGTTTGTACGCTCATAGGTCGTCGCCAATTTTCATTGAACTAGATGCAATTTCATTGAATATTTTATATATGTGTGTGTGTGTGTGTGTGTGTGTATTTTACGTAATTTTTATGTCCACGTTTGCATGAACATAGGGTTCGTAACCGATCTCTTTTTTATGCTCAAAGGGCCGATCACTTTCTTTTTCTTTTTGTTCATAAGGCTAGTCGATCGCCCTTTTCTTTTCTTTTTTTATATATAAGAGGGATCAGAATTTTATTCCTTAGGGTAGGGATCATACCCGATCCCTTTTACTTGAAGGACTTAAATGTTTTTTCACTTCGTAAATAGGAAACTGGGATGAAACCTTGGTCTCAATATATAAACCAACATTTGACTTCCCTCCCTTACTTCATTTCGTTTTCACTCGTCTTTACTTTCTTCTTGATCGAACCCATCTTCCCATTTTCCTTTGAACCCACCTCCGAACCTTCCCCCTACAACTTGATCACTTCACTTACAACCCAACACCACCTCTGTCCTTGAACCAGCTATTCTCTCTTGCCTCAAATCATCTCTTTGTCTTCGAGTTAAGTCGAAATCCAACATAACCCTTTGCACAAATCGTACTCTAAACATTTAGCTGAGTTTCTTATATTTACTTTGGTTCATGATGAGATAATAGGTTTTTTTGTGTTAATCATGGGTTAAGTTTGGAGGAGATGAGATGAATGATGGCGATGCAGGGTTCGGCGAGGTAGTAGAGGAGGACAAAGAAATGAATGAAGCACGAAGGAAGCGCAGGGATCAGTCGTGCGTTGTGTGTGAAGCATGGAGGGATCAGTATTGAAGTTCAATGAGGGATAGGTTATGTTATGTTGGGCATAGGGGTCGGTGCCATTATTAAGTGGAGGGATCGATTATTTATGGAGCATGGTGGGATCAGCTATTTGCTTTACGAGAGGGATCGACTGCGGGTTTAGGAGAATTGTGAAAGCAGCTAAGTAGAGGTATCAATAGTGGTGTGTTTGAGGATAGAGGGAACGTCATGGGCTTTTCGAAAGGGATTGGTTATTTTGCTTCATAAGAGGGACCGGTTGTTTCTAGATAGAGGGATCAACTATGGGTGCTTAGCCGATTCTAAGATTTGAATTGAACTTGAAAACCAATCCATATTCACTTGCTTGAATAATTAGAACCAATCCCATCTCAACGAATTTGAACATACGACGATATTGAAAATTAGGATTTGCATATCTAACCATCGAACTCGAAATTGAATGATCAAACTCCTACGACTTAGAATATGAACTAAAACTTAACATATAGACTTTAATATGGGCTTCACATTTCGATATGCCGATGGTTAATCCCAACGCTTACACAACTGATCGGTCTAAACTACGGTTGAGATGGTCAACGTTGGCAGTCACTCTGGTCGGAATCCAAAGTCTCTTCACTTACTTTTGCTTTTAATTTTGAATTGTTTATCTCTGAACAAAAAAACACTATACTACACTAGTTTACACTTAGCATGGGGAGGGGGGCAAGTAAATTTTTATAATCTTGATTATCTATTGAGTTTAGTTGATATGGACTTCAAACATTCAAAGTGTTTAGCCGCAATGCCTTCTAGACAACCTTCAGAACATAGGAATTTTGGAGCAGAGTCAAGTTCTGCAACTATATTCAACAGACTTTCCTCTGATCATCAAACTGAGCAACCAGAGGTCTCCGGCCTATTGGTCGGCCTTTTTTTGTAAATTATCATCCTTTTGGTGAAAGATATAAGTGCTGCCCTCGACACTATAGAAGGTACCATGTTTCTTGATAACCTAACGGATTCCCAAGCCTCCAGAATTGGCGAGGTCGCTCTCCGCAGACTATGCTCTAAACACAGGATTCCCTTTTGAAATGTTCTGGTCCCTTCAGTGAATGACAATGCTCATTTGCCGCCGGAGGGATATACGGCACTCAATATATTTATATGCTGGGCCGAATATGTGCCACCTTTTAATTATTTTATCCGAGAGATGCTATATTATCTTGGAATAGCTCCCACTTAACTACATCCAAATAGCTATGCTTTTCTCCATGGCACTTTCTTACTATTTATGGATGTTCTGTTCCGTCCTCCCTCTCTTGAGGACATCAGGTTTATTTACAATTTCAAATGATGGACAAGAAGCCTTTCTTACACTTTCCTTGATCTTTCGCCCAACTTTCAAGTTCTAACTGGCGCTTGAAAAAGCCCATCATCTTTAAACGCGAATAGTTCTATATTCGTTGTCCGCCTGGCTTCGAGAGGCGATGGTTGGAAGGATGTAAGTGTTGTCTTCACTTTATTCTCAAATTCTTTAGTCCATGTTGTATCTTGAACTAACAAATACTTTGAAAATCCATTCACGTCTAGAAGGCAGCATTTTCTCATAGGCAGATTCTGCAATTCATGCCACCCCAATTGAGGATGGGGACATTATATCCCTTGTAACCGATGAATGGTTATCTCGTTTTAGGCTATTAGAAGAAGGTCGCAGCATCGGCTTCCAGGAACCTCTGTACCACCAAGAAAAATGGTGGAGCAAGAATATGGTACTAATAGCCCTGTCGTGCCCCTAGTCGAGAGGGCTCAGGACGATGCCTAAAAGGGTGAAATTAGAGGTGATGAAACCAACAAGCTTGGCGATGCTGATGCAGGTCCGGGTAGGGTGCCTATGGTTGAACCATCACAAGGCGTGCAATCTCACATGCCAATAAGGAGAGGAAAAAGGCTTGCATATAAACTCTGTAGGAGAAAATCGCTAAAGAGCCCGAGTTTATAATCACCTTTGTTGAAGAAGAATCTTCCTCTCAACATCCAAAAAGTTCGATGGAAGGGTTCTCGAATCTCCCAATCTATGATGATATCATGACTTATGACTTCCCCAACATCAATATTAGGGGGCTCATTTTTCCCATTAGAAGTGGTGATGACATTCCTCCCACTAGTAAAGGGGAGACACTCCTATGAGCAAGGCTGCAGCAACTGGTCCGTCGGGGGACACTAGGACACTCACAATCACGTGCACTTCACCGCATGATTTCCGTCTATCTTTTTATTTGATGACCACTATATACTCTTGTTTGGTTTTCAGGTGCAATGTCTCAATCCCATGCCTTCGATCGCTTGTGGAGCTCCTAAACACGGTATGGATCCAACCGCTCTCTGGACTCAGGTAGGCGTCGAGAGAGAGAGATGACTGCCTGAAGTCGTCCTTTGAGGGAGTCTCCATGTTTTAAATAGAAGTCCTAATCTCAATCATCTCATTAGGAAGTTTAGCTTAATCTTCTTGTATATAGTAATGATCAGACTTCTTCCCATGCTCCTCAAATTGTTGTGCCGCTTGAGCATTATTCAGGTTCATCTGGTTGTAGGCAGTTCCATGATCATAGGTCAAGCAAACGCCGTATTGTTACTTATGATCCAGCTTTCCCTACTATAGCTCCTAATGCTTCCACTGTAGAAGAATTAACCAAACTTAAGGTCAATTTTCCAAAAATCTGCTTCGATGGGCTTAAGTTCCTTCCTTTCATCCATACATTTCCAGGGAGTTCTAAAGCGAATTCCCTTGCATGCGCCAATGACGTTTTTGTGTAGCACGAAGAATTTCAGCATTTAGCCGAGAAAATCTCTTAGGTTTCCATCAAGAGGCAAGATGAAATCGATTGCCTTAAGTTAGAGGTGATCCATGATAAAGACATAATTAAAAGTCAAGATGAGTAGATCTCGGAGTTGACAACGAAGCTAGCCGCGGAAAAAAAAGTGCCAAAGAAACATTCGAGGCTGTTTATCATCTGGAAACGGCTCACAAAAAGGTGCTGGATGTTGCCTTCAACAACAGCGGTGTGCTAGCTTTGGAAAAAGGTACACTGCAAAAAGAGAAAAACATTCTAGCCCGCCGTGTTGAGGAATTTGAAGAACTCCTTAAAAAGAGAAGGAAGAAAAACTCAAAGCTCAGAAGGAGTCGCAAAGATATTACAAAGAGGCCATCAAAGCCCAAGGACTAAAAAGTAAACTTGACAAGCAAATCAATTAAATTGAAGTCCTCAAGGAAGAGGAAAGAGAAGCGAGCAGCAATGAGATTGGAGAGCAGATCAAGGCCCATTTATAGGATGCCAAAGAAGCTGGTTGGAATGGGATTAAAGACATGTTTGATCCTATGATCATTGAATATAATGTTATAGTCCTAATCCATCATGATTTGAGTTTTCTTAGAGAAGGCTATCTTGAATCGCTCATTGAGGCTTGGGAATATATTATTGAAAAGAAAAAAAATCCCTCGGAGAAGCTGATTTAGATGAACAGAAGCTGGTTTGGGAGATTCTTCATGGGATGAACCTTTAGAACTTGCTGCTGCGAGGCTTCGATACTTTGATATTTTAGCACCCTCCGACAAGGGGAAAAACATGGCCGATTCTTCGGAGTCTGATCCCAAAGGTCCCTCTTCAATTCGAGCAGCCGGAGCATTTGTTTTACTTGGCCCAGGGACAGGAACCTAGCAATGATTCGAACAGACTTGACGATCAATCAAAGGCACTAATTTCTATTCTAGAGTGGAGCACTCTGGCGACAACTGAAAGTCAGTCACACACAGGTATCCCGCTTTATTCTCCATTATTCAAGAGATTTTGTTCCTCATGCCTAATAGTTACGGGCTTATTTTCTTGTTTCCACAAATTTGTAGGTCTTCTAGGTCCTAGTCAAATTCCAGAAAATGATGCTGCCGCGGAACAACAACCGACATTCACTGAAACTCCAACGACTACCGACATTCCAGGGCCGATGCTCAAGTTATCGGGTAACTTGATCATGAAAAAGCTAATGATCAACCGCTGTTAGACGAATCGGTTGACGTTGTGATTATTGGTGCCTCCGAACATACCAACGAGCTCAGCTTGAAAGAGCGCATCGAGAGAGCAGAGTTATTAAAGAAAAAAGCTAACGATGAACCTGCTAATGTGGACATTGACGATCCAAATCTCGTCCCACAACAAGTCATTCCATACGGTGGGTGGTTCCCGAAGAACTCCCTCCAACCATTGAAAGCTCTCTTGCTAAGGGTGGTAAAGGATCAAAAAAAGAATAGACGGAAGCTCAGGTGGTGCTACTTACAAAAAATCCAAAAGAGAAAACGAGAAAAAGAAATAGCCATCACTTCGGCTTAGTTTGTATATAGCTTGCATAGTTTCTTTTCTCCTTTTAGTGGTCGTGATTGTGCGGGTACAGCTCCCACTTTTGGATAAACTCGTACCACAATTTTCAAGCTCAATGTGCAAGTAGAAGTTCCTTATTTTCTATCGAATTCTTATGTGAATTATGTTTAAGTAATTAAGCTATTGCTTTTTCATTCATTGTACTTATAATTAATTGCTCATTAATTTAGATAATTGTCTGTTAATTTTCAGTCAAGGCTTCCATGTGGTCATGGCCTCAAGTTATATCAAACACGAGGATCGAGCCTTGGTGTTACGCCGTTGGATTTAGAGACTTGAGTGATTATACTCTTGCCTCTAGTCTCTGTTTAGCGAAGTTAGATAGCGGATGGTCGAATCCCATTCTTAGAGAGTTTATACTCCTTCCATCGGTTTCAGATTAGAGTTTATGGAGTACTGAGTGGTCGAATTGCACTCGTCTATTTGTTTATACTCATATCCACACTTTGGGGATAAGAGTTAGTTGGCGGGAAATCAGACCGCACCCAATTCGTGTTTATACTTCAGCTCGCACTCTAGGGACTTATAGTTATTTTAGGAAATTGTTAGATCGTACTTTCCTAAATTGATTGGTTTCTCCCCATATCTGGGTTTTATTAGTGAGCGATCGGTTATATCATGATCGCTTTTGATTCATGTCTGTCCTTTCACCTAGTAGGATAAATTTGGTTATCGGATGGTCAAGTCATATCCATTCCTCGTTGGGTATTTCGTTCATCGGGTTATGAGCAAGAATCATCAAATGAATGGTTGGACCATTCACATTTTATTTAGTTCAATCGTGAACTTATATAATTGGCTAGCTCCAAACTCTGGGAATCTGTTCGGACATGTCAGTAATAGTTAGTCGGGTATCGTAACTAATATGTAATGTTACGTTAATCACAGATATGAAGGAAAATTAAAAATTTATTTGCCAAATGGAAAAGAGATGACATAATTTGTCTTATTACGTATTTGAAAAATCAAATGCTAAAGAAAATTCAAAAATTGAATGCAACTAAATGAAAAAGAATAAACTAATTGAAATAGTGTCGTAAATGCTCATTATTCACGCTCTTGGGAGTGTGACGCCATAACAATCGCTAGCTTGAAAGTTCAATCTCCAAGCCTTTGTTCAATGACATATGGTCCTACCCAAGTGGGATTCATGTGCGATAGGGCAGGAAAAAACCCATTTTAAGATGAGATCGCTTATTTCAAAGGTTTCAAGTCGGACTTTAGTGTTGTAGTATCGGACAACTTGGTGTCGATGTGTAGCTTCCCTTAAATAAGCTTATTCGCACTTCTCATCTACGAAGTTCAGAGTTCTAAAAGAAGATCTCTATTTATTCTGGGATCATAATAGACCACTCGATGAGAAGGTACTTCAAGTTCAACAAGAATAACGGCTTCGAAGCCGTAAGCAAGGGCGAATAGAGTATGGCCAGCCGCAAACTTGTGGGTGGTTCTGTAAGCCCATAATGCTATTGGGATTTCATCTACCCACTTGTCTTTAGCCTTTTACAAATGCTTCTTCAGAATGGACTTTATTACTTTGTTCACATCTTCAACTTGTCCATTTGCTTGAGGGTGGGCAACTATTGCAAATCTCTTCTCAATGTGATGCCGACGGAAGAAGTCTTTAATTCAACGATGTCGAATTGGGTTCCATTGTCAGTCACAATGGTTCGTGGAAGGCCAAAACGATAGATGATGTTCTGGCAATGAAGTTGATTGCTTTCTTTGTTTGTGATCGTGGCTAAAGGTTCTGCTTTGACCTATTTGGTGAAGTAATAAACTGCGACGATGGCGTACTTTGCACCATCTTCAGAGATTGGTAAGGAACCGATAATATCATGCCCCATATGGAAAAATGGCCATGGACTGACCATTTGTGTGATTTCCGTCGATAGAGCTCTCAGAAATTTTGCATACATCTGGCACTTTTCACATCGCCTAGCTCAAGCAGCAGCATCTTAGTTGACAGTCGATCAATTTTACCTATAATGGAGTATTTTCTTTACTAGGGTTTGCCCTTCAGTGTAATCGCCACATTCCCCTTCATGAACTTCCTTTAAAACTCATTTTACTGTACCTCAAGCGATACACCGAAGCAGGGGAATAGAGAAACCCTTTCTATACATGACCCCTTCCTGAATGATATATCAAGATGCTTTGCAAAGGACTTGCCGCCTTTTATTCCTCCATTCGGGAAGGACTCCCTGGAGAAAATAGTCTTTAATCGGAGTCATCCATGACTCCTTCTCAGGCTCCATCTCTAGTACCCAGTCGATTTCCATCTGGTTTATGTTCGGAGTGTCTAGTACTTCGGCTGAAACCAAGCCCATCTGTTGTGCATCCCCAATGCTAGCAAACTTTGCCAATGAGTCAGCCTCTTTATTTTGATCCTGAGGAATGTGCATGATGTCATATTACTTAAAGCCAGTCAATAGCTCTTGGACATGGATACAGTATGGGGCAAGTCATTGTCCTTCAGCTTGGTAATCCCCTATGACTTGTTATACTACCAACCGTGAGTCGCAAAAGATTTCAAGAGATTTTATTTCTAGTTCTTTGTCAAGTTTGAGTCCAGCAATCAAAGTTTTATACCTAGCTTCTTTGTTCGTTGTAGAGACGTCAAGCTTCAAAGCGTAAAAAATTGATCGATCTTTTGGAGTTACTAACACGATTCCGGCTCAAGAACAACGATCATTGGATGCTCTATCCATATACATTTTCCATCGAATGGTAATGGCTCCATCGCTCTCTGGGTGATCATCGTATACAGTGAATTTTGCTATAACCGCCAATGCCTATCCCTGGATGGTTCTTCGAGGGAGATAAGTGTTGATGAACTGACTTGGTTCGATGTTCCACTTGAGTAACCTTTCATACGTCTCAGGCTACTATAAGACCTGTCGTAGCGGCTGATCGGTGTAAACAATGATGGGAAAAGCCTAAATATAGGGGCGGATCTTTCGTGAAGCAATCAACAAGCAATATGTCAATTTCACTATCTTCGGATAATTCCTTTAGCTCCTATTAAACGTTTGCTAACATAATAGACCGATCTTTGGATTTGATTCCCCTCGCGAAGCAGTACGACACTTGTAGGGCTGTCAACGGATACTTTCGGATATGGATAGTGCCATATTCGCATCCGTATCCGTAATCATTTTCGGATATCGGATATCCATTTCCCTTAATTTTCGAATACAAATATCCATATCCGTTTAATTTTCACATACGAACGGTATCAGATATTTACCTGCTCCGCCCGTAGTCAATAAATTTAACTATAAATGAAAAGGTTTGGATCAACGTAAAACAGTTTTTGTACTGATATTTATAAGAAAACCAAGGATTAAAAAAATGTGATGATAAAACATTGTTTTATACCAATATCCGTATATGTATCTAGAAATATTCGAAAATTAAACACTAAAACTGTTTGTTTTCACTAAAAATGAGCAAAATCATATCGTAGTAACATCCAATGGTTAGGAAATAGTTGGAAAATTATATATTAATTAATCATAATTTTAATTATATATATATGCATTAGTTAATCGGACGGATATTTTTCGGATATGGATAGCACAGTAACCATATCCATATTCAGAAAGCTTTTCGGATATCGGATATCCGTATCCGCTTTTCGGATGATAGATATTTTTCATATTTTCGGATACAAATTTGGATGGATACTGGATTCTTTGGATACCTATTGACAGCCCTAGTAGCATGTACCAATACGGCCAAGTAGATATACAAGTATTTGTGATCCACTGGCTTTGACAAGATGTGAGTCTTCTCTAATTGCTTTACCAAATCTCAAAATGTGTCTTCACAATCTTGTGTCCATTTAAAGTTTATTTTCCCTCTTCTAATCAAATCGAAGAAAGGAATGCATTCTTTGGTGGTTTTGAAATAAGTTGACTTTGGGCAGTAACCTTCCCAATTAGACTCTGTACTTGCTTGATGGTCTTCGGCACTTGGATGTTGTGAATGTCTTAAATCTTCTTGGGATTAGCTTGGATTCCATGAGCATTGGCGATAAACCCAAGAAATTTTCTAATGCAGTTCCAAAAGAATACTTTAGAGGATTGATCTTCATTTTGTAATATCAAAGGATATCGAACATTTCTACTAAGTCCCTAATGTGGTCGCTTGATCGTCGTGACTTCACAGGCATATCGGCCACATATAGCTCCACTATTTTTCCAATCTGATCTTTAAACATTCAGTTGACTACACATTGATAGGTCGCTCCAGCATTCTTCAATCCAATTGGCATTGCCACATAATAATACAATCCAACATCAGTAATGAAGCTGGTGTGCTCCTGATCGGGAATGTGCATCGGGATTTGGTTATATTTAGAGTAAGCATCCATGGAAGATGGCAATTCATGTCTTGCGGTAGAGTCTACTGACTAGTCGATCCTTGGAAAGGGAAAACATTTTTCGAGAATTCCTTGTTCAAGTAATCAACACATGTCCACCATTTTTCATTTACCTTTCTCACAAGTACAGGATCAGATACCCGTTAAGGGTAAATGGAATCACGAATAAACCCATTGTCTTTGAGTCTATCCACCTCCTCCTTAAGGGAAGCAGATCTCCCCGGATCCATGCCATGTATTTTCTGTTTCACTGAGACATGCCTTGGGTCGATATTTAATTTGTAGCTCGCAATGGTAGGCGAGATCCCACACATGTTAGAGTGAGTCCAAGCGAACATGTCAAGATTTGCTCGGAGAAAACCAGCAAGTTCTTTCATCATCAGGGGGCTGAGTTGTGATCCGATCTTTAGGACCCATGATGAGTCGGCGGAGCTGACCATGATGTTAATCATCAGCTCAACAAATGTAGTCTTGGTCTCTTTAGGCTCCTCCTCGTCATCCTTTGGATCTATGTCTTTATGGAACCGACCGTGGTGCACAAGCCAAGGCCCAGGCAATGGTTGTCAATCTTCGATGGTTTGGATGTAGAGAGAATTGTCTACTCCCTTACCTTTCTCCTTCTGTTGAGCATCTCTCAATTTAGCCACATAGCAAGCATATCCGGTCGCCTGATCACCATGCATAGTTCCAAAACAATTATCAGTTGGGAACTTCAAAGTCAAACGTCACGGGGTAAAAGTTAGCCAAAATTTATCTAGTTTTGGTTGGCCTAGAAAAACATTGAATGGAGAGTCAACATCCAAGACAACAAATGGAAAAATCTGCACTCTTCTATGGACTTTAGATAGCTTTAGGTCCTTGGCTTCCATCCTCATCTGATCATAAGCCTTTTTGAAAACTATATTTATAAAACTTTCACAATCAACCAAAAATCCTCCTTACTTCGGCAGGGCCGATCATGGTCGAAATGACTATTGGGTCGATTGTTTGAGCCTCCTCCTTGTCTGCATCTCTATTTCTAAACATGATGTCATTTGCCATTATACGCTGCTATTTTGCCGGACCTCCATCTTCTATATTCGAACAACATTCAAATTCATATGCTTGATCGGGACATAGTGCTCCATCTCGTGCCAGCTTTTATCAGCTGGATGCGGTCCTCTAACTATTATATTGATAACTAATCTTCCATAAGTTCGTCCAGATTCCCGACCCTGTGTGGCGCTTGTCCTTGGTTGGGGATGGATGTCCCTTGCCCACTATCTTGCAGGGCTTTAACAAACTGCTGTAACTTTCTTTCCAGAATTAGTTTTCCAATAATATCCTAGAGATGCCTGCACTCATTCGTGTTATGACCTTAGCATTCGTGGAACTGGCTGTATTTTTCAGTTTATTTCTGTTTCTCCATCGATTCTTTCAGAAATGGCTTCCTATATTGCTTAATATTGCATGTAGACAAGTAAACATTCTCTAGATATTTTCAGTGGTGTGTAGGTATCATACATTGGAATCATAGGCTTTCCTCCTCTAGATCCCTCTTTCGTTCACTGTTCCTATCACGACCTATTTTTTGCTGATTCGATTTATTTTGAACATTTACTTGAAATTTCTAGAATTCTCCCCTGACTATCTCACTACAATATTATTCTATATTCCTTCTCCACTTGGTCCCATAACATTCTTCTTCCTAAAGCATCTAGCTTCTTCTTTCCTCAAATTTTGAGCTGCTTTCACATAGAAACGTTCTAATATTGCGGGTGGTTTACCAACTAACCAATCACCAAGTCAGATTCTGGATCAATCCCTCTTGTTACCGCCATCAATATTGAATGGTCATTCAGATTATTGACTTCTATGATAGCTGTATGAAATCTCTCTAAATAATCTTTCAACGATTCTCTTGGAGTCTGGATCACGCTGGATATGGATATTACATCTTTGGGATGAGTTGCGTGCATACGAAACTGCTCCACAAACTTTGTTGCTAAATCTTTAAATCTAGAGATTGACCATGCGGGTAATCTTGTAAACCACATCGTTGCTATGCTAGAGAGAGTAATGGAAAAACATCTGAATTTTGTTGCATCATCTGCTCGTGCGAAATCCATCAGCCATTTTATATCTCATGATGTGGTGTCTAGGGTTGATTTTTCCCTCGTAGGCAAGCATCAACGGCATGCAGGACCTCCTTGGATACTCAGCACGTAAGATATTATCGGTAGGTGTATGGCTTCATGATGTAAGATATGCATCAGTAGACTCACTAGCTGTCTAACCATAACCTACAAGTCCGACTTTCGGATAGTTGGAGCCAAGCGGTAGTTGTGCTCCACTCCATGTGAATGGTCTGATCGATGTCTACGGGCCATTCCATACCTTCTTGGGTAAACATCTTCCCAATTCATATCACATGTGTTATCCCGCTTTTTGGCAAAGCCGCGATACCAAAAGATTGATCGAAAAACGAAGGACAGTTCGCCTCAGAGGTTGATCGTACTTCCTTTAGCCATGGATATCACTGAATTTTATCCGAGTCCAGAATGAGCCACAATTGATAGGACACGGCAAGAAAGGCTACAAGAGTCAGCATTTCAAATTTCAGGTCAATCCGAGGTCGTATGCTCAAGTTATGATGGATTCAAGTTGAGAAAGATGGACGTTGCTCTGTTCGAAGCCATGACCTTACCTATGTTCGAACCCATCTGGTTCGAACCCAAGAAGTGAGGCAGCGCCTCGAATCCATGCACATATACCAAAGTTCGAATCGATGAGTTCGTATCCATCGGTTCGACTCCACTTCGAACCCAACTAGTTCGAACCCACCATGTTCGAATCGACAAGAAGGGACGACGTTCGAATCCATCAGCTAGAACCTCGCTTCGACTCCATCAAGTAAATCCCCAGATAGCCTTGCTTCGAATCCATCCACGACCTAACTTCGAATCCACCAGACAAGCATGCTTCGAACCCATCGATATGCTTCGTTCGAACCCATCCCTAGAATCATGTTCGAACCCATCACAGTGCCATCTTCGAACCCATCACAGAGTCGTGTTCGAACCATCCCTGATGCCATGTTCGAACCCATCCTGTGCTGCCTTATTCGAACCCACTGGGTCAACCCACGTGTCTTCCATCGGTTCGAAATCACCGAGATACACGGAGTCGAAGCGGTCAACACGGAGAGAAGTCCGGATCGATTCGAAACTTGCGCTCCATGTCACCACGAGGTCGCGTGCCACACTGGTTTCGAAACCATCGTTTCGAGTAACAGGGGTTCGAACCAAACAGCCTTGCCGTGAAGTCTATTTCGAACCCAACATATCTCCTAACCTACTGATCCAAATGTCATGAAATTTTCACAGATGCTAGCATACATGTTGAAGAATGTCCTCGCCAAATTTCACCTCGATTGGATGAATTCTTGATCGGTTCGAATGGAGTTCGAACCGATGCCAAAGTGGGCCCAAACTTCCCGAGACCGTACGTGTGAACCCCCTCACGTGCCAGAAGTGGTCTCCCGAGTTTTCAGCGAGATACCAGCAGCCTACACCTATAAATAGAGCCCCAGGGCCAACAGAAAAGAGATCTTCGGACTCTGAGACGCCGAGACTCTGCCGGATCAAGATCTCCATCATCCTACATCATAATCCTATTGTTGATTTCGAATTTCCAGTTGTAACTTGCTGTGGATCGCTGTAACAACTTGTAATCATTGAAAGAGAATCAATAAAACATCAAAAAACTTCACAGTGGACGTAGGCAACACGCCAAACCACTATAAATCGCTTGTCTACGCATTTACTTTACTGTTGATTGGAGTTTTTGTTAGATAATATCTGTTTTGAACTTGCATTCTTGACTATTATCTCTTCAACGACTCCCAAAGAGTGTTGTGCCCAATTTTGACACAAACACTTTGGTGCTTTCACTGAGAAAACCCAGCTTTTCTCCTGCTCGTTGGATCTGTCATCGATACCGGATTGAATAAATCTAAGAGAGAGATCCAGATCTTTGAATTCAAATTCCTTCCATTCTATTCAGATTTGCAAAAGTCTAAGGAAAGGAATCCAGCGTTCGAGATGGTTAGCACAAGAACCACTTCTAACGCCGTCGTTCAAGAAGAACAGGATCGACAAAATCCTGTAACTCTGCCTCCACCTAATCAGGATACTACTGCACACTCGGAACCCTCAGCTCCGGTAATCCGACAAGAGTTGCAGTCGCTAATCCAAGAGCCGACCCAGAGTCAGCAACAACTGAAAATTCAGCTACGCGCTAACGCTGATCTAATCAACAAATTGGATCGCCAGAAGCGAAAGAGATCCAAGAGAGACCACGTGCCTCGTTCCTCCAGCGAGAGTTCTTCATCTTCTGATTATCACCATCGACCTCCACGACCCCAGTTAGATGGGAATCGCATGCCAACTGCTGGAGATCAACCAACACTGACAGTTGGACAACTGAGAGTCGGTCCATCAGCCAGTTTCCAAACCAGGCCCTCCTCCCGAGGAGGCGCTACCCCTCATCCAACAAAGCAAAGCTGGGATGAGATGAAGGTGTATGCCAGTCCCACTAGGCATGCGGATTTTGCATGCTGTAGAGATTTGAAAGATGGAGTTCCGGTTAAACGACGGAAAGCAATGACTGATGACATTGTATTCCAGTGTGGTAATGATGACAGAATCGTAGTCCCGACTACCGAACCACTAGTCATATCAGCTCAGATAGGCCACGTATGGATGAAAAGGATTCTGATCGACAGCGGAAGCTCCGTGAATATAATATTTAAGCGAGCCTACGACCAAATGAATCTAAAGGCCAAATACTTGAAACCATACCGGTCCAGAATCCATGGCATCAACGGGAACGCAGTCATACCCATCGGAGAACTAGAAATACCAACGGAGTTGGGAACAGGGCAGCGCCGCAGAATCCGGACGTTGCGATTCGCGGTGATGGACATAGATTCACCGTACAATGCTTTCTTAGGCCGACCAGCCCTTGCTGAATTCAGGGCTGTTATCGCCCCGTGGTGCCTAACCTTAAAATTCCCCACCGAAAAAGGGGTTGGTGTTGTCATGGGAGACCAGGCCGACCTAAGGACCATCATACTCCGAAAGCGAGTTTTCCGGTCACACGATGTCAATGGTCAACCCCAAACCTTCGAAATTGGTGATTTAGTCCACGGGAGAGTACACTCAACACCACCGCACGCAAAACCAACGTGGAAAGGGCCCTATGTAATTGAGCAAAAGTTTGGGGATGACTTATTCTTGTTGTCAACGTTGGGCGGTCCTATTTTGCCAAGAATCTGGAAAGACAAGGACCTTCGCCATTGCCACACATGACAGGCTCATTCTGTCTATGAAAAATTTGCAATTTCCTTTACATTCTGAAATTTGATTTTGTAATAAGGCACTGACTTTGCCATATTTTCTTATTTCAGCAATAAAACATTATCTCTTCAAGATAGAGCTGTGATTCACCGAATGCAACGTTCAACAATCACGACACACGAAGAGCTAAATTCCATCAAACAATGGAGTTTATTCAAATAGCGAGTGACTGCGATACAACCGGCCACTCACTAAGTGAAACCCCAGCTCGGGGGCAATCCGTCACACTAAAGGCTGAACTGGACCGACACACGACAGTCCTACAACCAACTCCAACTTCCCACAGCGTGAATTGGAGTATAAACATTCAACAATTCGTTCCCAGAGCGCGAACGGACTCCAACTTCCCACAGCGCGAATTGGAGTATAAACATTCAACAATTCGTTCCCAGAGCGCGAACGGACTCCAACTTCCCACAGCGCGAATTGGAGTATAAACATTCCATAATTCGTTCCCAGAGTGCGAACGGACTCCAACTTCCCACAGCGCGAATTGGAGTATAAACATTCAACAATTCGTTCCCAGAGCGCGAACGGACTCCAACTTCCCACAGCGTGAATTAGAGTATAAACATTTAATAGTTCGTTCACGGAGTGCGAACGGACTCCAACTTCCCACAGCGTGAGTTGGAGTATAAACATTTAACAATTCGTTCCCGGAGTGCGAACGGACTCCAACTTCCCGTAGCGTGAACTGGAGTATAAACATTTAACAATTCATTCCCGGAGTGCGAGCGGACTCCAAATTCCCAGAGCGCGAATTGGAGTATAAACACTTAATAATTCGTTCCCGAAGTGCGTACGGACTCCAACTTCCCACAGCGTGAATTGGAGTATAAGCATTCAATAATTCGTTCCCACTGCGCGAACCAACCCATCAATGCGGACTCCAAATTCCCAGAGTGTGAATTGGAGTATAAACATAAGTTGCGGGTTCCCGGAGCGTGAACCGAATCATCCGTGCAAACTCCATATTCCCGAAGTGCGAGTTGGAGTATAAATGTCAATTCTGGGTTCCTGAAGTACGAACCCAAACTTACATGTTTTATCCAAGCTCCCGGTATGTGAATTGGAGCACCAACACCAAGTCAAAGTTCCCGTAGTGCGAACTAAAGCGTTAATACTAACTCCGAGTTAGTAGAGTGCAAGTTGGAATGTGAACACCATCCCCAAGTTCCCGGAGCGCGAACCATGTTACAAGCATCAATAACACTTGAACTCCTGGAATGCAAACCAGGTTATCGATCTCAAATTACTCTAAGTCCCCGGAAGGCGGACGTGTACTTAAGATTCGCAACAAGTGCAACCGACTGCCAAAAATATAAGTGTTGTTCCCCAAGACTGGGGGGCACGAAAGCTTAAGTGTCAATCACTCACCGAAGTGATACAACGTCCGAAGTTCAACTCATTCATCAATCACAACTTGTGACCAAGGTTCTCAGGTGTGGCAAATGAAACGAGCTCTACTTAAACGGTAAAAACACCACAAGTACACCGGACCGAAAACAAGGCATTGCAAGTACTTAAGCACAAATAAAACAAGAGTTGAAACAAAGAAACTAAAGTTTATTTCAACTAACCAAAAATGAGGGCTTACATATGAAAAAGTTTTCCCAAAAACAATCCCTACTAGCAGGAGCCGAACCTGCATCTGTACACGGCTTACTAATAAAAAACAAAAACAAGTACTTATCCACCAAAACATCTACTTGTAAAGCCGATCTACTTCTTCTTCTTTTTCGTCTTCCTTATTAGTGGTTCATCAATATCAGAATCACTAGCGACAGAAATTCTTTTTGAGTGCCTCCTCTTCGGCGGTGACTCTTCGGCTGGGGGCATGATATCGATATCCTCCTCAGAGCCCAAATCAACGGGGAGGCTTCCCACCGGAGGAGTAGGGGGGACTGGGTCTATGACGGAAGATGAGATAGTGCCACCCGACGACACTACCCTAGCAGACGCTGGACTATGCGCCGTCGTGCTGCCACCGGCGCCACCACTGTGCCCCGCAGCTTCTATTTCAGCGCTGATTTCAGCCAAAATTTCCTCTTCTCGAGTCGCTTGGGCTTGGCTGGGGGCATCCGCAACTTGCATCGAAGAGCTTGAGGTCGGCAGGGGATCACTAACGATGATAAACTGCAAGTCCGTAGAGTAACCGCCCGGCTCACCGAGCAGCTCGCTCACCATCTGTTCCTCGAGAGATAAACCACTCCCCTGTGCCGCCTCGATCGATGCCGCAGTTACAGCAATAGCCTCGGTAGCGATGGCCTTATCCCTTTGGCTTGATTCTTGAGCCGCGAATGTCGGCACAACCTCCGTCACTAGGCAAAAACAATAAGTTATTAGTAACTTCTTCAAAACAAACTCTTTATTTAGAAAACACTTGAGATAATTTCGAAATACCTTCCCCAGTTTGACTCGCAGACGGCTGAACGACCTCGGAAGTGTGCTCATGGATAGGAGATAAGTGCGGCCGCTCCGGGTCGTAAGCAGGAGCAGGTGGCAAGCTGACCGCAGACGCAGGCACTGACAAAGGCGATGTGGTGACTTCAGTGACATCCGCATGGTGCTCAACGCCCGATCCCTCTCCAACTTCCAGGGAACGACCACCCACCATCTCCTTTTCATGAGCAATGATAGCATCGTGAAGGACCTTCTTTTCATCCTCAGTTAATAACCGGTTCTCAAGCTCGAATCGGTCAACCGATTCGCCCGGATGCGCTTCCCCCTCTTCCTCGACCAATCGCTCCCAAGCGCTGCGAAGGTGAACGGGATAATCTTGAAGCCAGGCTAAATTTCGGTATTTTAACACGTTGGCGTTATAAGTTATAAGCAGATCTTCGATATCGGCCTCTAGCCTGGCCTCTGCCTGTTGAACTTTCTCCTCCACCTCTGTCTCGACCGCTTGAACTTTCGCCACCGCAGCATCCCTTTCGGTGCGAAGAATCACAGCTTGTTCGCACGCCTCCTGAGCTGCGCTATTCGCATCATCCCTTTCCTTGGCAATTTCAGCAAATTTTGACTTAAGCTCGTTCAACTCCTTCAGAGCAGCGTCCCTCTCTGCAGTAACCAATGTGTTTCGATGACCCATGTCCTCAACCGTGGCGTAGTGTTCGCGTTTCATCCTATCCATGATTGCCTGGGCTTCATCGGCTTTTTTAGTGGCCTCTATTTCAGATTTACGGGATAATTCAGCCTCAGTATTCAGCACTTGAATGATGCGATCTTTTTGTGCTAACTCGGCTTGCAATTTTTCAATGGTGGCCGCCCGTTCGAAGGCCAGCGCCGATGCTTTTTCAGCTGCCTTATACCACACCTTATACTGTGCGTAGAAGTCGTGCACATAATCAAGCGCCCACCGCTCGGCCTCCGGTGGGATTCTTTTCAAGTTCGGAGGAAAGACATAATTGTCAAAGCAGATATTCGGGAACTCTCTCTTCAGCTGCGCAAGCCTAATCGCTCCTTCTCCCGTGATTTCAGTAGGAGATTCCTCCGCAACTATCGGCGCCGACACCTCAGATCTAGAAGCTTGAGAAACCGACACATGTCGAGAAGAATCACGAGGGACGCGAACGGGAGGTTGTACGGGATCTCTGGAAGGAGGAGGGGTGCGCGATCGCGATCGACGCCTATGGCCCTTGTCCGAATCGTATCTCTCATGACTAGAATATCCGGAACGTCCCTGGTCATAATACCCGGAGCGTCCTTGGTCATAGTCTCTATCCCCTCTCGCCTGCGCGAATCATAATAAGAAGACTTGCGGGCATGTCGGAGACTCCCAAGCATTGAACCTCGTTTAGACATAGTATCTGCAAAGCAAAGTAAAATCGAATTAGTCACTCTTCGAATCAGGTAGTTTACAATCAAAGGTTATGCAGTGTCGTGAAGTGTGTGTGAATATGCATTTCCCCCGACCAACCAGAAATGTCGACCTCGCTAGTAATAAGAGGCTCGCTCAATTCCAGATTACGATGGAACTCCTCCAACCCGGCATCATGTTGAAAAGACGCATCTTCCGGGATTGGAAGGTCGGCAAGCCCTTCGTAGAGACTTTCGGTACGCGGAGGAGACATCTCAGAGATTCTAACTTCGGAAGAGGGCCGGGCAATGACAACCGATTTCCGTCTCCCCCGCTTAGTTGGCTTAACCATGGCAGCCTTGCCTTTTTTCTGCTCCGCGACATCCGAAGCCACATCCGTAGGCTCGATCAGCGGCTCATCGTCAGTATGAGTTCTTTCAGAGTCGGCCTCCTCGGCTATGACAACTTCGGGCTCCTTATGTTTGACTCGTTTCTTAGGAACGATCCTTTGTGCCACCTCAAACCTTATACTCTGTCCTCGTTCAATCAGCCCAAAGGTCCGGAGATTCCTATCGGTCAAAAGCAACTCGATGTCCCTATCTTCGCTCGGGACTTCTCAAAGTACTCGCACCATCTCCTTAAACTCTTCGCCTTCGGGTCGCGAGATCGTTGCTGTAAAAGAAAAAAAAATTAATATAAGTTCCACTTCGGCAGCAATTGTCGTAGTAACTATTTAAGAACTCGGTTATACTCACGTCTGAATAACCATCGTCGGGCAAATCCTGGAGGACATCTGACATAAAACCATTCTGTCCTATAGTAACTCAGCCTTGTCCAGGATCCGGTGACCACTTGACAGATTCTCACCGCCTCCAGAAATGTGAAAGAAGGATAATCACCACGAGTTTTGAAGTTGAACAAGTATCTAATTTCGAGTGGAAGCGGCAGTCGATGGAGACATTCCATAAATGCAATGAACAAGCTATTGATCGACGCATATCCGTTCGGATGCAGCTGAGATGGGGCGATCCTCAAAAACGACAATACTTCTCTTATATACTCGTTGAACGGGGGAAGTGTCCCGGCCGCACACGCGTGGCGATTAAATGCTGTATACCCTTCTGGCGAATTATGTGGTCTATCATTCGGCCCCGGCAGTAACACATCGTCCAGTGACAAGCCGTGCCTCAAACAAATTCTTCCCAACATGTCTTCAGAGATATTCGATGGAACGGAATCTGATGGATTGGCAATGAACGACGCATCAGGAAGTTCGTCCGGAGCCGGACCGATGATCTCAGGATCTATATCCGGAACTTCTAGCCTCGGAGGGGCTGTACCTTGAATCTCCTGCTGCTGTGAACTTGAAGGTTCCATAACTAGCTAACTCAGGAGAAACCATCGTTAGACGACAAAGAACCCGTGTGTTCCCCAGTGTAAAGTGTATGAATGTGTGTGGTACCGTGCCATGCATTACTTGAACAAATGTTGCAGAGTTAAAGTGAACATTCAAACGACAAAGCTACGAAGTTCAGCAATAATGACCGTCATCGCTGACCGTCATCACTAAATCGTTTATATGATGGAAGTCGGTTCGAATAGAAGTTGTTATAGTTCCATCGACGAGCTTCAAAAGGCAATCAAATATGCAGTTCAATATTCAAGTCCAGATATGCAGGAATGAAGCTCGTCGGAGTTATGCTTGAAAAATTTCAAATTTTGGAATCCATCATATAGGATTCGAAACCATCACAGAGGCTTCGTTCGAACCCAACCGAACAGCTCTTCCTTCGAACCCATCCAAACTTCTTTCGAACCCACGCGTTCGAAACCATCATGACATTGCTTCGAACCCATGCGTTCGAAACATCCTGACATCGCTTCGAAACCATACAGTTGGGCGCGCTTCGAACCGATAGCCAAATGACAAGTTCGAACCGATGCGAAAACCCTTAACTTGACATCGGTCGCTTTCGAACCGATCCGCTTCGTATCGATACGAAGTTGCCGACTTCGAAGCGATAGCCTATGGTTTCGAATCCATCGATTCGAATGGATCCCTCGAATCCCCCAATCAGTGCGAACTACACGTCCCAGCGAAGACAGTCCAGGGATCGATTCGAAATCTAATGGAAACACACCACCGTCATCGATTTGAACTCGCCCTTACTCATCGGTTCGAATCCTCCCTAAACCAGATCTGTTTTTGCCAAATTCTAGGTTAAGCATATCGATGAACAGAAGTGGATTCGAAATAGCTTCGCCGTTTGAAACCGAGGCTAATTACCTAGTTTAAGCAATGGATTCGAGAGATTTAAGTCTTAGATCTTGATGGATTCGAAAACGCAACGCAGTGTTTTATCCTTAGAAGATTCGAAGCGACGAATAGAGAAGTGAAAAAGTAAAAAGTGAAAATGGGGCAGGTCCACTGCTATTTATATGGGGGGTTGAAGATGACCGGGTCGATTCGAATTCCGGTAAAAATTGACCGAGTACAACAGGTCAGAGGGCAGAATGGTTTCGAAACCTATCTTCGAACCCAAATGCTTGAGGCTCCATTGTGTGAAGCACACAGACCACTGCCGCGAACGATAGTTTCGTACCCATCCAAGTCATCGGTTCGAAGATCAGTTTCGAACCCACCGAAACGAACTACTTGTTCGAAACCATCCTCTCACATCGTTTCGAATGCTAGTTTCGAACCCATCACAGCACAAAGAATACTCCATCTTCTAACATCGGTTCGAAAGTCAACTTCGAACCCATCATGACACGAGTATACTCCGTTGGGTCGAATGTCAATTTCGAATCCATCCATGCTCCAACGCATCGATTCGAAATCTCATATTCACACGACCCATCATTGCACAAGCATATTGCGTCCATACAAAATTGAACTTCGAACCCATCAATGCTCAAGTGCATCGGTTCGAAACATTACACTTGCGCAATTCAAATTCAATTTCTCCAACCTTCAATGTCGGTTCAGGAGAGGATCGATACGAAGGAACTTTTCAAAACAATCGTCAAGCGTTGTTTCAAATTCAAATTTTAAAAATCGATTCAGGAGAGAATCGATACGCAATTCTATAGCAAACAAAACTGACAGCAACTCGCGGACGCACGACGTTAACAAGGATCATATTAACATACGTGCATACATGTCGGACTAACGTTCGATTTTGAATATTCACAGGGATCGAACACTCATCCTATTACAAATGCGACAGCCAACGGCTAAGCACTATTATACAGCAGTCAATCATATCAACGCAGGGTTACAGCAGTACAGCATACGAGTTTCAACAAAAAAGAGAACAATGATTGTTCAGAGAGAAATGGCAGCTATTCAAAGCACGTCATGTTCCCACAAGACGTACTTTGGGGGGCAAAATGTTATCCCGCTTTTTGGCAAAGCCGCGATACCAAAAGATTGATCGAAAAACGAAGGACAGTTCGCCTCAGAGGTTGATCGTACTTCCTTTAGCCATGGATATCACTGAATTTTATCCGAGTCCAGAATGAGCCACAATTGATAGGACACGGCAAGAAAGTCTACAAGAGTCAGCATTTCAAATTTCAGGTCAATCCGAGGTCGTATGCTCAAGTTATGATGGATTCAAGTTGAGAAAGATGGACGTTGCTCTGTTCGAAGCCATGACCTTACCTATGTTCGAACCCATCTGGTTCGAACCCAAGAAGTGAGGCAGCGCCTCGAATCCATGCACATGTACCAAAGTTCGAATCGATGAGTTCGTATCCATCGGTTCGACTCCACTTCGAACCCAACTAGTTCGAACCCACCATGTTCGAATCGACAAGAAGGGACGACTTTCGAATCCATCAGCTAGAACCTCGCTTCGACTCCATCAAGTAAATCCCCAGATAGCCTTGCTTCGAATCCATCCACGACCTAACTTCGAATCCACCAGACAAGCATGCTTCGAACCCATCGATATGCTTCATTCGAACCCATCCCTAGAATCATGTTCGAACCCATCACAGTGCCATCTTCGAACCCATCACAGAGTCGTGTTCGAACCATCCCTGATGCCATGTTCGAACCCATCCTGTGCTGCCTTATTCGAACCCACTGGGTCAACCCACGTGTCTTCCATCGGTTCGAAATCACCGAGATACACGGAGTCGAAGCGGTCAACACGGAGAGAAGTCCGGATCGATTCGAAACTTGCGCTCCACGTCACCACGAGGTCGCGTGCCACACTGGTTTCGAAACCATCGTTTCGAGTAACAGGGGTTCGAACCAAACAGCCTTGCCGTGAAGTCTATTTCGAACCCAACATATCTCCTAACCTACTGATCCAAATGTCATGAAATTTTCACAGATGCTAGCATACATGTTGAAGAATGTCCTCGCCAAATTTCACCTCGATTGGATGAATTCTTGATCGGTTCGAATGGAGTTCGAACCGATGCCAAAGTGGGCCCAAACTTCCCGAGACCGTACGTGTGAACCCCCTCACGTGCCAGAAGTGGTCTCCCGAGTTTTCAGCGAGATACCAGTAGCCTACACCTATAAATAGAGCCCCAGGGCCAACAGAAAAGAGATCTTCGGACTCTGAGACGCCGAGACTCTGCCGGATCAAGATCTCCATCATCCTACATCATAATCCTATTGTTGATTTCGAATTTCCAGTTGTAACTTGCTGTGGATCGCTGTAACAACTTGTAATCATTGAAAGAGAATCAATAAAACATCAAAAAACTTCACAGTGGACGTAGGCAACACGCCGAACCACTATAAATCGCTTGTCTACGCATTTACTTTACTGTTGATTGGAGTTTTTGTTAGATAATATCTGTTTTGAACTTGCATTCTTGACTATTATCTCTTCAACGACTCCCAAAGAGTGTTGTGCCCAATTTTGACACAAACAACATGCATTTATTTCATCGTCATTCTAGGGAGGTAATTAGTCTGCATTCACTTGAATTTCAACATTTAAATCAATTTTAGCAGCTGCAGCTTATGCTCTAACACGAAGAGGCATGCTTCCTCCTCTGGAGGGATCGGTACATATCGGTTTTGGCAAGCCTGGTTGGTTTGCCTACTAATGTCCAAAAGCTTCTACATGATATCTGTCAGTTCTGCGATGTCTGCATATGTGATAATCATTTGATGAACTAGAACTCTCCGATGTAGATTATGGTTTGGCTCCCTTCAAGCTTTCCTATGCTGTTGCTGCCAGATTTGGTTCATTAGATTGATATTGTCTTGAATCTACTGATTCAACTGTCGGCAGCTATCCACTAGCTCTCTCATCAGATTCTAAAAATCATCTCTTGTGATGGAACTAGCCGGATTTTGGACATCAACTGGATTGGTAGCATTCACATCTACAGGTAGATTGCTTGGGCCACCTTGCTGGATACTAACGTTCTCGTTTCTTTTGCGTTTTGAGATGCAAATCTTGTATTCCTAAACATTGTTGATAGTTTTCCTTGGACTTTTACAAATTTGAATAGAATGAAGATAATTCTTGATCTCTTTGGGGGAGTTATGCAATCTAGTAGCTACCAAAGGATCCAAACAGGGCTGAGAATCTCCTTATCGGTGAAAGCACTAAAATGTTTGCACCAAAAATTATCACGAACACCCAATAGAGAGTTTGTAGAGAAATAAATAAATAATGTAAAATAAAAATATAGGAAATAAGCAATTAAAAGAATCAGAAACAAGCGAGTAAAAGAGACACAACAATTTCTAGTGGTTCGACGTTGTTTGCCTCCACTTTGAATTATTAGCTTTATTAATTAATTTGTAAATTGAGTACAATAGGGATCGGGTGAAAATCCTTAGTTACCATAGAGTACTAAGCAACTAGCAGCCTAAAGTCCTAAAAATGAACAATCAAGCCTGTATTTGTAAAGGAAGATGACAAAAATATCTTTTTGAAAATTCAGCAAAAGAATCTCCAATACCACATGGACCCATAAGAGGGATCACATGGCCCAAATCCCAAGGAATATGGATCAGTGTCGATCCTTATTTCAAGGAATTGGGGGTGCGATTCCAATGGGAGCATTCCCATGTTGTAATATTCTTAGTCTCCAAGTTTCATGCCAATTGGATTAGTAGAACTTGAGTTATTACTTGATCTTTGTTGCAATGTGAGTTGTTTCATGATTTAAGACGATCCCTATAGAGGAAAGATGACTGATCCCTCTTTCTCATTCCTTTTGAGGTGCGACCTTAGGACATGCTCCATAGGGTCCCCACATCTTGTTTCCAAAGTTTCTTATTCATTGAACTTTTGGATCTTGAGATATTAATTATTTTCCACTGAGTTGTACTTGTTTCGCTGAATTAGACCGATCTCTATGATTGAAAAGGATTATAGCCGATCCTTTTTTCTATAATAAACTATATTCCATAATTTGACTATTTTACATTGCATATCTCTCAATTCTATTCGATCACGGCTTCATATTATCATCTGTGCTTGATTTTTAGACCCTACAATCATCGCTTTGGACTTATTAGCCTTGATGATAGTCGAATATAACTTGTCCAATCAATTCAGATATAGCTGAGTTAAAATGCCAGATAACACCATTGTTTCCCTCTGTTGAGCATTATTTCTCCCAGAAATTACTTAATTTTTCTGGAAAATATTTATACAAAGTCTTCCTTTATAAAATTTCTCAAACTCTTTGTTTTTAAAAAAATTCCATATTAGACGGTACTCAATTAATTCGTATCATATTTACTATAGGAAAAATCTATGAATCAAAACCCATCTCTAATAATGTACCCTTAACATCATTTTCGAATAAAAAAGTTCCAAAAAGCATAAGAAATATCAAGTATAATTCCAGAGATGAACAACCTAGGAAGGGAATTGGAGTTAGAGAATATATTACTCAGCTAGAGTTCACGTAGCTTTAAATCTATCTTTTCTTTTTCTTTTCTCCTAGGCCACGATCACCGTTAAAGAGCTCAAGCTTTTGTTTTCTGTTTGAGCTAGTAACGAGTTGTGTAGGACTGATGGGATGATTTTTACTATTCATCATTATGGGCCACCGATCCACCATTCCCATTCTTATTTAATTCACTGAAATTAAGCTTTATTAAGCTCTTTATTTGATAAGTGTTAGTCCTAAACTTAGGTCAAACCAACGTGCTTAACTTCAAGAGAGTGACGGCAATTGAGTAAGATGGAATACTTAGTCAAGTGGTGGTAAAAATGGGTTCGAAGAAAGTCATTATGAAAATTGTAATTTGTTCAAGTCCTTCTTTATTAAATTACAAGATCAAATTTTGATCATTCAACCATTAATGACCTTTGTCCAAGATTTTTTATTTATTCCAAAGAAAAATAAAAATGTGGAAGATGATACATTCCAAAACTCGCCCCATTTTAAGGGGTACATGTCTATTTATAGATAACTCCAACCTTTGGAATTATGCCACGTGTCATTTGGGGGTGGACCAACGGTAGAGATTTAGGTTCATTCATGGAGCCTTGGGTTTATATCATGATGGCTTGCATTAACTTTCTTCACGAGGACCTGGTCATCATGATTTTTAACTCATGATGGCTTTGAGGACACTTCACGATAGCCTTGAGAAGTTCTTCACGATAGCTTTGAGATTTATTTCATTTGGCTCTAACGAACACTTTACTATAGCTTTAATCGTTTCAAGGAGCACTTTTTCAACATCTTTAAGGAATTAATCACGATGGCTATGAGGGACTTTTCATGATAGCTTTGAAAGATTCTTTACGATGGTTGTTTTAAGCTTATCTCATGATGCCTTACATATCTCTTTTCATGATGACCATAAGGAATACTTCAAGAAGGCTTTGATATATTACTCCACGATGGCTCTAATGCCTTATTTTACGATGGCTTTAATTTCCATGATAGCTTCAATAAAATATTCCACGATGGCTTCGATGTCATACTTCATGATGGTTCTAATGCTTTACACCGTGATGGCTCCTATAATTCATGTGAACTCAACACACAATACTCAACAGCTTTCTCGACTATCTCTCGATAGCTTTTGAAAATTACATCATGATGACATAAATTTTCCATATAATGGCTCTACATCATTCCCCCTTTTATGGCTTCATTTCACGTCATGATGATTACTGGGGTTGTTCCTCAATAGCTCTTGGTCATGCCTCACAATAACCTTTATTGTTGTTGTTATCTCACGATAGCTCTAGTATACATCCCATGATAGCTCTTTTGCATATTCCATGAAAGCTTCCCACTTTGTTAGCATGTGATGACTAATATAATTGGGGTATAACACTTTTCTTTGGGAGTTTTAGGGTATATCATTTGCCACCCACTCTCTTTGAAAAGTTCACTTAAGCTTTAGCTTAAGCAATTTCCTTCTGCCTCGTTAAATGTTGTTTTAAGAGTTACAACTCTAATTGGAGCTTTCTTTAACCTTTTTCATTTTTGGATAGTTTATTTTATAGGTAGCATCTTTAATGACTCTATTTTATACATGTCTTAATGGAAAGACCAAAGGATTTATCATTCATCTCCCTTGGATGGATGATTTGACTAGGTTCGATGATGTGATCTAAAGGATTTGTTGACCGCCACTCTTTGAATGGTTGCTTTAGTTAGGCCTTATGGTGAGACCAAAGGATTTCTCGTCCATCTTCCATGAATGGATGCTTTGACTAGGTCTGATGGCAGGATCAAAGGATTTATTGACCCCTACTCTTTGTATGGTTGCTTTGGCCAGGACTTGTAGTGAGACCAAAGACTTTCTCGTCCATCTTCCTTGGATGAATGCTTTGACCAGGCTACGATAAAGGGATAAAAGGCTTTATTTACCACCACTCTATGAATGGTTTCTTTGGCCAGGCTTTACGATGGGACCGAAGGCTTTCTCGTCCATCTTTCTTGGATGGATGCTTTGACCAGACCCGGCGGCAGGATCAAAGGCTTTATTGACCACTACCCTTTGGATGGTTGCCTTGGCTAGGCCTTACGGTAGGATTAAAGGCTTTCTCGTCCATCTTCCTTGGACGAGTGCTTTGACCAGGCCCAGTGGTGGGATTAAAGGCTTTATTAACCACCACTCTTTGGATGGTTGCTTTGGCTAGGCTTTACAGTGGGACTAAAGACTTTATCGTCCATCTCCCTTGGATGGGTGCTTTGGCCAAAGACATTTTGTTAATTTCACATTTTAGGAAAACTTATTTGTTTTTTATTTATTAGTATATGCAGTAGTATATTTTGTCTATCATACATTTGTGGGAAACTCATATGTTTATGCTAACATAGGCATGGGAAAGACTAATATCACTACTGTCCTTTATTTGAATTTCAGGGATGAAATTCATGTAAAGGGGAAGGTGTAATTCCCCGTATTTTAATATAGAATTAATTATAGGGTTAAGACTTAAATGATTTAATTATGGGATTAATGATTGGAATTGTTTAAGGAAATGTGTGAAGTAAAATAGATGGTAATAAGGTAAATGTTAAGAGGACATTTATTTGCTTCTTGTCATTCAAAATAAAATAAGTAATAATTTATCATAATAAGTATTTGGGTGTACATTTACTTATCATGTTGTACTTTAATTAACATAGGAATAAATTAAATGGGAAGAGAGCTAGACAGACCAACGGCCCAACTCATTATGGGATAATGAAAATAACATATATCTCATTCTATTCATTCATTATTCACAAAACAAAAATAAAAGTTTTAGAGAACGTTAATCGCGACCAAGAGAGGATAAGAAGAAGAAGATAAAAACTAAGAAAACTTAGATACTAAAGATCAAGTCAACAAAAATATTTAGGTGAGTAATATCACTCTCATTCATTTTGCTTTCATATATGATGAATACAACTATGATTCTGTGATAGTGTTTGTTTGTGCTAAGCGATTATAAATGGTAGAAAAGTATTTTAATAAATGTTTTGCGTTGAAATGGTTTTACTATAGGATGTTTAGCTATGATTCCATACACTAATGATTTCTAAATGAGATGAAAATTAAATATGATGTTCTAAACATATTTTTAGAGATGGATCTTAATTTTGAGAACATTTCCATGTTAATAATTAGTTAAGGAATCGAATATCATGGAAAATAATAGAAAATGGACGAAATAAATAAGTTTTGATAATAATGTGTTTGGAAATATATTTACAAAGTTTGTGGGAATTTAGTATTTTTTTTTAAGTAATTTATGAAGTTAAAAACATGCATTTCCAGAGTTACATGTAATTACTGAAACTAGCTAGAACAAGATGCCAAAGCGTATTTTATGAATATAAATATTTAAAGGGGTGGCTAAAGGACAAGATCCAAAACAAGTGCTGCAAGTTTTAGTAAAGTACTGTTGTCAATTGGAAAAAACAATGGCGGAACGAATAGGAAGGCGATACGTGTAAAGAGGGCGGTAGACGTGCACAGGAAACATGCTTTATTACGTATATTAAAGGGTTTTTGCTGAGGGTATAACTCCTAAAATGAAAATGAGCTAATAAAGATTAAGCATTGTCTTAAATAAGTGAATAAGAAAATACAAATTCGAAGGCGAAGGATGTAGGTTCTAGATGAATGTTATAGATGATGGGAAATGGCGACGACGATGGATGAGGGTGTATATAACAAGAGAATATTAAACAAGTCTTCCCTAATATGGACCCGATGGTAGTGAATTTTCTGATATATTAGCTTTTATTAGAGAAATTATACCAAGACATAATAACTTGTGATGAAAAGTTAATGCTGAGACTTAATAACTTTTAGGGAGAGAGTCAATGTTGAGACCTGTTAACTTTTGGTGGAGAGTTAATGCCAAAACCTATCGAATTTTGATGAAAAATCAACACTGAGACCTATTAACTTCCGGAGAAGAGTCAATGTCGAGACCCGGGGCTAAAGATAACTAGAGGTAGAATTTAAAGTTTTGTAAAGCTTAATATATAGCTATATGTGAGACCTAATAAATGAATAATTAGGTGGAGTAAAGCCTCATGGAAACTCAATGTCCAAATATGGCATTGCATTCGATAGTGTGGTGTAAGGCCTTCATGTCAACCCAATATTAAAATATGACATTGCATTCAGTAGTGTGGGCCTTAGTGGTAACCCAACGTCCAAATATGAATTCCATTCAGTTTGTGGTGTAGGGCCATTGAGGCGACCCAACGTCTAAGTAAGATTATATTTGGAAGCATAGGTGTAAGGCCGACAACCAAATGTCTAAACATAACATTATATGAAAGAAGAGGCATATGGTCGTAGTGGAAGCCGAAAGTGTAATAATTATAACATCAAGAAGAAAGAAAGGCATAAGACATTAGTGGCAGAAAGTATAATACCCTTGACACACTAAGAAGGAACTGGATAGTGCCTAAGTGGAAAACTAAAGGAATTGACTATAAAACTAGTCATGGTATTGTTGAAATGTAGGGCACACTTATGTATGAAATGATGACTTTTAATTTTTATTCATATATAATAATTATTCTTTGTATGATGAATCTGATATTGTTTAATAGTGAGGGGAAAACCAGTTCCGTGCTTTAGCAATATGGTCTCACTATGTAGTGCTAGGGTAGTACATTACTCATACCAGGCTTTATATCCGAACTGTTCTTTTATTATTATTTTTATCGTAACTCATGAGTTCCCGTTCGAGTAAGCTAAGTTTATAGGTTTAAACAGGTTGCTTTAGAATACGATTAAATAACTCGGAATAAGAAGCTGAAGGCTTAGCTGATAATAAAAGTTATTTTGTATTCCACTATATAAGTGTTCATAATGCCATCTTCACGGGCATGACACCATTATATATGTTTAACTTATATTTACCCATGCATGTACACGATTTGAGATTTTGAAAATGTAAATACTAATGAAATTTATTTAGCTGCTCCGTTACTTGAACTATTGAAAAGTAATCGATTTCATTCTGTCATCGAAAGATAATTCCAAAGTGACTGCAATACATTAGAGTTTCATCTTCGGGTTTCGGATTGGAAGATGTTATATTAGCCAACAATTGATATCTCTATTATGAGCGATTGTCTCTGTGATATCCTATGGCCACAATGAACATGCAATCAGCCACCACGATAGCCATCACCTTGATCATCACACTATAATTTATAATTTACTACTATTGCATAAAGAAAATAAGTAAATTGCCTCATTATTTTGAAAAAGACAATCAACAAAAGTAAATAAACTTAATATACCTTTTCAAGTTTAAAATTAGATTTGGGGATATATCGTGTCAATTGGGGTTTTGTATCTGAAAATGAATAGTCGATCTATATGACCTATTAACAGCCGACTGAACTCAAGAGTGCAACCGAATAGATTCACTAAAACAATCTCTCATGCCACTCAAAATGATATTAAAACAATCAAATAAACCACTTCAAACACTCATCACAATCAGTTATGCAAAATCTACAAATTGTAAAAAAAATCCCCACTTTGGATTTCTACATTGACTTGAACTATTATTTCTTTACAGTTCGTTCTTACCATAGCTTCAACTTTTCTCGTCCGAAAAAATATTTAGATGAAAATTATCACGTATCAATGTTTAAAATTACCAAATTAAGTAAAAGTCATTAATTGGACTTAAAAATTATTTATATATATATATATATATATATATATATATATATATATATATATATATATAAAACCGAAGCGGATTTGATAAGGATCGGCAATATGATTGTTGTCTAATTTATTTTTCAAAGGATGAAAGAGTGAACATTTGTTTTCTTAAAAGAAAAAATAAAAGAAGAGAGAGAGATGTGGGTGTACAAGGATGAGTGAAGTATTTTAGTTAAGTGTGGCATGATAGATTGTAAATTTGATGAATTTGGTAAGCTTAGGGTTAGTTGTGAAAAGGAGTGATTTTACGGATGTTGATTTGGTTCGCTGCGATAATACTGAGGAGTCTTTGGGTTCTGTTTTGATTGATGTGGATTCTTTTTTGATTGGAGATGTTAATTCGGATCAAACTGTCTACTTTGGACTGGGGGTTTCATATTTTTTATGTATTGTTGTCTTGCGTCTATAGGAAAATTTCCTTGTTCTCCTACCCTTGCTAGGAAATTGGCTCAAGCATCCAAATCTGGTAAGTGGAATAGTAGGAATTACTCAACTGGTAATATTAGGAGAAGTCGTCGTTTAAATCGTAAAGCTTTTAAGTCTTTTGCTTAAGGTTTGTTGATATTTTGGGGATTTTCTGTGATATTTATTGTTTGAGAGTTTGTTCGTGGTTTGTGTAGATGGAGTGCATTGTGGTTTTTCAGCTTGGTTGATGAGGTTGTGGTTGCGGAAGTTGTTTCTAATGCTGCTTATCTTTTGGTGTCGCTTCAGGCCTTGGATTCTGGTTTGAATGTCAGTTTAGAGTTAGTCCTTAGTTTCATAGGTGTTTGGGAGGGTTTGATTTTTTTCTTTTGTACGGGGGGTTTTTGCTATCTGCCAGGCGTGTTGGCAGTTTCTTTTCTTTTGTTATCATATATATGTATATGTGTGCTCTCCTCTCCTGTAGAGGATCACATATTTTTTTCAAATTTTTTTTATCTGGTGAGACGAGAGATGAATGAGAAGAAAAAATATTAAATGTATATAGCAACAACCTAATTTAATAGTCATGCGTAACAAAATCGTTGAAGATTATAATATATGTGTGGAGAAAGAGACACTTTGATTTTGCTCTATGATACACACATCCCCTCTTTATGTGGAAACGATATAATTTTAGGGTGTTTTCGCTGTACTTTTTATTCCATTTCCAATTTTGATGAGTCGAACGTGTTCGACATTTCACATGTAGCAACATAGGGGAAGCAGAAATTTTACCTTTTTCACATGCATAAAATTGGTCCTCTAGCGACTGATGTGTTAGACGTGTTCAATGTATCAAAAGTTTAAATAAAATTTAATAAAATTTTGAAACATAAAATAGTAACTTAAATTCATATAACAAAAGTTTAAATAAACTAGCAGCAAATGAGTAACGATGTATCAAAAAAATATGTGAATCCTATAACATTTAGGAACTAGGTAATAACGTGCTCATTGTCCATCTCTTCTATATGTCATTCGACTTACAAAAATATTAGTTGTCGATATATGGTAGCAATCAATTTGAGACAAATATATAATATAAGCCATTTTAATATGTATTGTTTAAGCTTTATACATGCAGACATACATATGTGTGTGCGACGAAGAATATTGTATCCTAATTATATTATAATTATAAGTACTTAAAATATTCTTATAAATTGATGAGTATGTCACGTGTTATTCGTTGTTTGAAAGAACACAAAAATCACTTAGCTCTGTATCTACCCAACGACTTATTTATATTTGGTTCGAGAACAACGTCTTCAAGGAAACAGTGCCTTCCATCTTTGCTTAGCCAATTATCGATATCTCTATTATGAGGATTGTCGTTGTGAAGTTCATGACTACAATGAACTTGCAATCGATCATTGCAACTATTGTCACTATGATAGTAATCACCTCGATCGTTATCATTATGATCTCTAATTTTACTGCCACTGCAAAAAGGAATATAAGTAAATTGCCTCATTATTTTAAAAAAGAAAATCAACAAAAGTAGACAAACCTAATGTACTTGTATCAAGTTTGTAATTTGATTTGGAGATATACCGTGCCAATATAAGTTTTTCATTCGGAAAAAAATAGTCGATTTATCGATCTCCTAATAACTAACTTAACTCATTTGTGCAATTGAATACATTCATTAAAACATTCTCTAATATCACTTAAAGTGGTATTAAAATAATCAAAGAAAAGCACTTCAAACACTCATCACAATTAGTTATGCAAAATCTACAAATAATCGTAATTTTGTAACTAGTAAAATAATACTACACCAACGTATTGTATTTTAAACAAAATTATAAATATTTGAAATATGTAAATATATAATTTTTTTAAAATTTCACTAATAACAATTTTATATTATGATATTTTTTTCATAAATAGAATATAAAAAAATCATGTTGTATTTTTTTTTTAATTTTTTTTTCAATTTAATTTTCTTTAATAATGGTTTTATATAATTTTTGCACAAGTTTCTAATTTTTTAATACTTTTGATTCAATTAATAACTCCAGTTTAAAAATACCCGGAACAAGTTAAAATGTGTGATAAGTATATATTAATAACAAATTAAATAAATACAAACAATCGTTCTATTTCCGATACTTTTTAACGGTTGAAAAACGCGTACTTTTTTTATTGAATTTCCTCTGGCCATTGAAGATACCTCTTTATTCAACCCTTTTTATTTTGTCATGAAAATACCCCTAGTGTGTTGTGTAAAATACCCGAGGCTACTAAACGTTAGGGAAGAAGCAATTTAAGGATGCTCTAACTTCTAAAATGTTAAAAGTCAGGAAATATCGGTTAATGTCACATTCAAATGTGAAGTACAAGTTACTTCTGCCTAATGATGTTATGATTATGGCACAGATGTTTGCTGCAAATTTAATAAAAATTACATAGATTATACCTTTTGTTTTCCACTTGCCATTTTCCTAACCAATTTTCTGTAGCATCGTGGAGTAAGTAGAGTGCATGTCGATGTGATGATATGTATTTTAAAATTCACTCATTGTTTGGATGATGAATGATGCCCTCACAATTATTTTTGAGTAGGTAGAAAAGATGGAGTCGTACTGAAACCTGCTTTATTCTGTTAAATGCTGTCTTGAAATCGATGAACTTGTTGGTGGTTTACTTGTTTAATAATAAGTAAAAGTATGCACTTAACCTAGAATTAATTAGATTTGATGTTTAAGTACCCTATAGAAAGTAAATACATATTAAATAAGGAAAAAGAGAGGTATTATGAAATATTAAATAGCGAATACACTTTTGTAATTTTTGAAACCAAAATTATTAAAGGGGGAATTAATTTAAAGACAAAATTTTCTATATTTTTTGCCTCAAGGACACGACCTCAATATTTTTAACACAAGGACAAACATTTTTCTAAAAATTATTCACAAGGACAAATATTTTCCAAAATTATCCATAAGGACAACAAAACTGATACCGAGCTAAAAACTGATACCTAAAAACTGCTACCGATAACTAGAAACTGATACCTAAAAACTGCTATCAATAACTAAAAACTGATAGCTACAGAAAGTTGTCCTTCACGATAAAATATTGAAGGTCTGTACTTGAGGCTAAAAAGCTGTGAAATTTTGTGCTTGACAATAATTTCCTGATTATTAAAATCACTTCTTAAATTCCTCTATAATATGCAAACAATAAAATAGTTTTTTCTCAACCTATAAGCAGTTTTGTGCTTCCTTGTTGTTAGAAGTTTATATAATAAATTAATTTCACCAGTCACCTGAGTTTCTAAACATGTTAGTTAACTAGAAATAACAAGGAAGGTTTGCAAAATCGGATTAAATTTTGAAACGTGTGAACTGGATATAACAAGCAAAGAAGCTTTGGCAAATACCCTTCAAAATATCAAAATACATCAAATTCCTATTTCAAAGGCACTTTATAACATTTCTATAATTATTTTCATCAAAATTACTATTTTTTATCCACAATTTAAACCTACATCAAATCTCAATCTAATTTGTGCAAATATTGGAAAAAATTTAAATTTCATTTTTGAAACCTTCCAGTTTTTAATACAAATTTTTGTAAGAAAAATGCAAACACTCCGCTAAAAAGAAGAATATTTAACACTTTAACATAAGCATTGCTGCAGACATTTTGATTAAAATTGCCATGCACAAACCGTCACATCAGTCACATGCAGGAGTCACTCTGGTCCCAAAATATCAGTACAATACAAAGTTATTTTTTTAAAAAAAGAAAGAAACAATCATTTCATGGTTACTTTCAAGCAATTTTCACGTTTGAAACAAATTCAAACGAGCGCAACCCAGCCGATTCAACCTTATTTAACAGCTTCAGGACTTCACACCCTGCTGGATAAATGTTTACCCATAATTAATATACAAAAAAAGCAACCATGGCTCATCAAAGCATGATAAAGTACAGAGTCACAATAAACTCCAAGCCTGACAAAAATAGAAGAATTTTAGCCCAATCAAACAATAAAAAGCTATACAACCAAGTAATAAATACAACACTTTCCGATCCCAAACACACAAAAAGCTTACACCGACCGAAATAAAAAACCCTTAGAAGACAATTTCATCTAATAGGCCCATTTTATACGGGTATAACGTCCATATTAGAAGTGTCTTCACAACTCAATACGATTCCATCGAGATTTACTGGGAGAATGCAACTCGACCATTGACATCCCGTTGATAATGGCTCTGATGGAGGAACTATCATTAGTACATTGTCATTTCTCTGTATGACGCCTGTTACACTCACAGTGCTTCCTTCTTTTATGTACCTGAATATCCATAATATATCGATTAGTTCTATAATAACTGCCTATATGTTTCAGTGTGTTGCTCAACGTTCATTTGTTCGACAATATACACCAAATCGATGAAGTCAACAACCCCATCGAACAATCAATAATACTGTATACGTATTAAAGAAATCATTTTTCTCAGTGTCGCTTTTGTGATAATAAGTGATTATATAAGCGAAGAAATAACAATAATAAAGTTTATGTTATGTCACCGTCTTATAGGAGTTGTTACAAACTTGCAATCAGTAAAATTGCACATGTGAGATGCTTTATTTAAGTCATCAATTTGATTTTAGGGACAAGTGATATAAAACAAACAAAAAGGTATAATATGATTAGAACTTCTTAAGGTGAGTTAATGATTTCTAAAGCTGTTTACAGATAGAGTAGTTATATGCTTGAGTAACAAATAGTCATGGCCTTGATCAACAGGATTGCAAGGGATGAAATTCATACACATACAGATGATATTAAAATGAAAATATGGAATTTACCCTTCTTTTAGGCGCATAATTCTATCATCGCTGGATAGGTTTCTCTCAGACAACCATTTAAGAAACTGAGGAGACATGTCCTTGTTGTTGGGATTAAAGTTGATGACCACGGACTCATCAACATAAGGAGTGACCTTAGCACCATACCCTGTCTTTACCAATGCTCTTAACCCTGATTGGAAATCAGAGATGTAGAAATCCGCAGCATATCTCTAGATAACCAAATAAGAATAAAATTATCAAAAGCTTCTAATAAAATGCAACTATATTCCAAATGAGCCACGAATAATTTGAAATAGATTTGCATGTACAAAATTACAATGGCAGAAAAATGGATATGAATGTATGAACAAAAATGAATTTGCTCACCTCAGCTGATCTGAGTCCCCAAGTGAAAAGACGATGTTCAGGATTGGCAGTTTTTGAACCCAAACCTCTATATTCATATAAACATGTCGAGGTGTACACACATCTTGGAACTCTCTGAAATGACGATTCCAGAGGAATATTTCCACAAGTTACTACCTGAAGGATTTTGTACTTGATGTCAGCATTTACAATCAGTATTGCATATCATAGCAAATTATAGGAATAGCCTCAAATAGTAAATTAGATTAAGCCTAGCTGGCAACATATGCTTGGTTCCTCCTTGACAATAGACAGCCAATCAGTTAGCTATATTTCTTCTAAAGAACAATTAAAGCTCATCTGCAATGTTTATAAATTTGAAATACACTACCCTACGCAATAAACAATCTCACATTTCCGGTAGGGTCTAATACATAAATACCAACATCTCTCTTTATACAACACTGAGGTCTACAAAATTCCACGTATAACAGATGGGTCCTGGTCTTGCTGGGTCAAGGTGAGGCATAAAGGGAGACATGTAGGAAACTCCCTACCCTAGTTCTACTGTGAAGCGATGTCAGATGACTACTGTGATACATGTTGATCATGCATTGCGAATCTGTTATTCTAATATTGGTTTGAGATCTTTTTAAAAATGAAGTTGTCCTGTGTGGTGAACATGATAAATTTGGATATAGCATATGTGTAACAACATTATAAGAGGATAAGCTGCATTTGATGTATTGGCTTAGGTAGTATTAGGTAACTCTGATCTACTATCTTACTTTATGGTTCCAGAAATTTTCATGGAAAGCACTACAATAGCTGCCTATCATATTGCTGCATGTTCTGCAACAACCGTATGTGATGGCAAAGTACAAATCACATATGATAAGCCTATGCATTGACGGTTAAAGTACACCAAGGTAAACATATGCATTTAAAATATACTGAACTATTATCGCAACGACAGTCCAAAAAATACCATGGCATTATATCTATAATCTATGGGGCATCCTCGATTAAGAAGCAGTCCTGTTAAAATAAACATATGCATGTGTATTGACCATTAACACACCTTGAGAAAACATATGGATACAATATGCTGAGCTTTTAACACAATAACAATCCAAATATTTCAATGGCGGTTGATATAAGGAGTGACCTGGACTAGGAAGTGGTCCAGTAAAAAGTTAAATCATAAACACTATCTTTCAAGCATTTTTGGTTCTTGCATACTTTCATAAGTAGAATATAAATATTTAACAAAAAATATCTCTTAAACATCTTGTAGGCTTTACGGGTAATAAAGCATGATCAACAAGTGCTTCTTTTTAGAGGCACCACATTTAATGGGATGGGAGAATTTAGGAAACCATGTACGTTTAAAACAGGAGAGCACATGGCATAAATTTCTAGCATAAATTACATTTGGTTATGTATGCAAGTTTAAGCTGTGGCCTCGCTAATGTGACATATGACCCGCACCCATCCCATGGATGAGTTTGCAATAGCAACAAAGAACAGTAAAGCAATTTGAAATTTCAAATACTTTTGAGTTACATATAAGATTGACAGCAAACAGTGCTTACCCCAGAAACTTTGACGTATTGACCATCCTTAGCAGTTCGAAGCTCGGCGTCGGGATATTTCTTTATAAAACCAACCACTGCTCTTCTGCCGTAACAAGAATTCCAAGTAAAAATAGCCGCAACTACGCCAAATACAAACGCCACAACAATAAGAAGAATAGGATTATGAACAGCTCCGAGGATAAATCCACCTAAAATGAACCCCATCACAAATAATAGAATGACCGCCCACAATATGGATTTCGGGAAGCTTTTTCTAAATGAGATTTCCACATGCTGGCTTAAATTGGTGAGAGCTTGATTCTGTGCCATTGAAATGCTACTATTCAACTTCATGGATCCATTAGAATCTAAAGAACCTGAAACCCGCTTTGGTGCACCTGAAGAATTAAGCGGGCCTGATGTGATTGGACCCGATGTAATTAGTCCAGTAACTGGAATCATAGGAACTGAGCCTGAATTTTTCACCGATTGAGGCCCTGATGACTTTTTCATCGATTCACCTTGTCTGTTTAAAGGTCCAGAATTGGTTCTTCTAGGAGCATGAATTTGTCCCGAGTGAGAATTTGTTGTAAATGAACCAGTTCTCGAAGGAGCATTAATCGGCCCCGATTTTCTTGATTTGGACATTTCAGCATGTACGTCGAACATTTTGCCAAGTTCTCCAGATTTTTTTATGTCACCACCAGTGTAAGGCATGGCCACCGAACTCATAGTTGGTGGCTTCTCTTTTGTTTGTTGATCGGGTCGACCCGATACATAAAGACCATTGCTTAGTTGATGTGATGGAAATCTTGAACCCATGTTCAATAATTCTGTGTCTTATATGTTATGGAGCAGAACGTATATTCTGGTTATGCACAATTAATCTGAAGCAAAGGAACACAAAGCTAAGCTAACAAAAAGCACAGGTGAAAATCAAAATTACGTAAATGGAATTAAATTCACACAGTAGATATTCAACAGTATGGTTAGCTACTAGCTTTCTGTGTATTGCATAACTGAAGTTGATTAGACATTACAAACCAAGAAAAACTATCCTATATCACAAGCATATGCAATTTGAAATTCTAAAGAATTATACCTAATATTTCATAGTTGCATTACTCAATAGCTGAACACGGTAGGATATTACTTTTAAAAAATAAAATAAAAATGATTTAATTGGATTTTAACAAAAACGACCAGTCCAGCAAGGTTTAGCTACAAAAATTTCTTGTGCTCTGTAGCATCACATTATTAGATCTATTGAGAAAGACTTAGAAGTATTAAAATTTGAACAAGTTACCGGCAAGATCTGTAACCTAACTGCAGTGAAACGATAACCAAATCGCTAATTTGTGTGTAAAGAATCTACCTTTATAAAATAACTAAAATGAATTAAGAAATTTTTGAAATAAGCTGTACATTTCGCTCAGAGAATACACTACTTAACTTAATCAAATAATTAAATTCGCAATCAAATCCAAACATACTTTATCGTCTTATAACAAAAAATTGCAAAACCAATTCAAATATTTCTACCTTTAAAACAACCAGATCTCAAAACACTAAAATAAACAATACCCGCGTTTCCATTTTTCTACGAAGAAGAGGTGCTTCGAGAACAATAAATGAAGATCCACTTTGTCATTAAATTGGAAAAAAAGAAGTAAAAATCATGCACCTAACGCAAATACGAAAGAGAGACAAAATATATACCTTTTGGCAAAAGATTGAAACAACTTAAAATATTTGGTGAGAGACAGTGGAGAAAGAGAGGTGCTAGAAAACAGCTGCCATTTCCTTGCCTTTTCTTCTTCCTCCCTCCAACTAATTCTTTACTGTGATTTTATCAAAATGACAAAAGTACCCCTGTATTTTATTGTTTATTCAAATGTTTAAATGCTGTGGTGAAGGGATACGCTATTTGAACAGCTTAGGCTCCTTTTGCATCCCCCGTAAATTTTGAAGCAAATTACGCAATGAATACCATTTTTTCCCGTCCCGGTCATTTTATTTTTGTAAAAGCAAATACCATTTTAACAAAAATTAATTTTCATAAGTTCATTCATAAAAATAATTCGAGGTGTTCTTGCATAAGAGTTCAACAAACCTTTTATGTTGGTCCGTAAAGGTTGAACTTCGAAGTTGACCGATTTTCTCGTTTGATACTAAACGTAAGGTTTATGATTTTTGTCATTTAATCAGCTAATTTTGGTAACTAATAATTAATCAATTATAAATAGCTAATTATTTAATAATTGATAAGTATTATCCATTGATGATAATGAATGAAACAACAAGACTGTTTCTGCGCGATTGAAATTCAGACAATATATAGAAATGAAATAAATTATAACATCAATAATGTATAAAATCTATACAAATTAAAAAGAACATGACAGCCAGAAACATTTTCATAATACCTTGAACTATTCTTCAATTCACCCACGCGCTTAATCATAGTCGTCCTAAGCATTTAGACATCTTTGACATATTTCGATGTTTTTATAATCACTATACAGTTAAAGAGTTAATTACTCTATGTCGGCTAAAGTTTTACAATTTAGCAATATTAAATAGTGCACCCACATAAATCCTCGATATGTACTATTATGCCACCACATCAAGGGTTTTGGCGTCCACTTTAGTAATTCTAATATAAAAAATTAATTTAACCAATTCTCTTCTGAATGAAATCAATAAAGTAAGGGTATTGGCCAAAGGTCAAGGCCCGCGCGTTTGGCATAAATTAGAATACAATTTCTTGTTCCAGTATTTTAACTACATGGATCAAAACATTCTTAAATTTTATTATTGCTGGAATTGATCCACTCTACAACGTGTGCAATAGGTAGATTTCAAAAAAATTCTCTATTTGGATCACGGTGTGTTTATGAAGTCTAATGGGTTGTAATAGATCCAATCTAGTTGATTTAAACAAAATTCAATTTTATTAAATTTTCAATTTAATTAACTATCGAGTTCTAATCGATTTTGTATTTATATTTTAGGTATATCAACATATACTCATGTGTGTATGTTAGTGTAATGGGCAATATAGCAAGGTGTACATGGTTAATGTACATATAAGTAGATGTTAGGAAATTTTCGATACGTATACATTGGTCATTTATATATGTGTTAATTATCTTAGAAAATGTTTAATATATTTATAAAATAAATAAACATAAAATTTAAAATTATTTATATATAATAAAATATATAATTTAATTTTAGTCAATAAATTTCAAATTAAAATTCTATATTTAAAATATCTAATTGAGGCAGGGCCAGATTGTTTTCTTTTGATAACAAAAATTATATTTTATTCAAGTAGAGTGCTCATGATGTCCCAAGGGCTCAAACCTATGATCTTTAGAACATTTGTCTAAAGCGTCATACCTCTAACCACTCGAGCTAGATGTCCATGACCGACCGGGCCGGATCTGCCATTAAAAATATCACTAATTAAATTGAAATGTTAATATTTGTTTTTAAAATAAATATTACAGCCAAAAATAATTTTTTATTTCTATTAATTTTATTGTTTTTTATTTTAAAATACACAACGTTGCTTCAAGATGCATAATCCATATATATATATATATATATATATATACTATAAAATAAATATTTTAAAAATTATACACATGTAAACATTATTAGTTTGGTTAAAAAACTAAAATCCAAAAGATAATTTTAATATATATATATATATTATAATAAAGATATAGAGTACATTAATTATATATATATATATATATATATATATATATATATATATTAGTGAATATTAGGCCTAGGTCCTTAAAATCAAACTACAAACATGAAAACTCCTCCTAAAAAAAGATTGTAAATTAGGTTTCTAGAATTAAGATATTGAATAATTGCATACATTTATGCAATTACTCAGTGAATAATTCTAGACATTTATGCAATTATATCCAAAAATTGTATAAATGTCTGCAATTATTCAGTAAATAATTGCGGAAATTTTCGCAATTTTTTAGTGAATTATTACAGAAATGTTCGCAATTTTTTGGTAATAATTGCTAAAATTTCCACAAATTTTTCAAAAAATAGCGGAAATTTATATAATTTTTCGATGAATAATTGCCGAAATGTCTGCAATTTATAGATATAATTGCATAAATGTCTACAGTTATTCACTAAATAAGTGCATAAATGTATGCAATTATTCAGTAATTTAATTCTATGGACGTAATTTACATACTTTTTTCGGTAAGGATATTCCATGTATTTTGAAACTTAATAGGTACTTTAGCCAAACTGTCCCTATATATTATCCAGCTTTATGACCAAGCCATATTCGGATGAATCAGATCGATCAAATAGGAAAATAGCAAAGCAGAAATCCAGAACAATAGCTTCTAAACTCATATATCAAGTGGGATTAATAGATAAAGCTATTAGTATGCCAAAGTCCTTTGAAAATTGCCTACACACCAAATCACTTCAGATGCCTAAGTCAAAAATAACCATCTAAGACAAAATCTTGGATCGGTATCAATCCATGATCATGGTTAGGTATCGATCCACAATTGTAGCTAAAACCCATTTTTTGCCTAATGTTGTATGGAGCTAAGGCCTATATTGGCCACGACATACAACATTGTGTGGTTTGCCAACGATTTATGAATCAAATCCTAATGCATAAATCTCAAGTTCCATAGCAACTTGACTGGTTACTCTTAACTTCTCGTTGGACCAAAGATTTCACCTAAATCTAAGCTCACATCAAGGTAGTTATCATCCAAAGGAAGACGAAAACCATCCATCAACCTCAAAGGAAAAAATAAAGATTGAGTATTGTTATTCATACCCCTATTTCCTCTTATGGCCACCTCAACTAAAGACCACCTCACATTTTAGCCTTCTCCATTTCCTTATACCGCCCATTATTTTCAAACCTAAAGCGGCATCCCAAAATTCATTTGAATTCCTCCGTTCTCTTATCCTTCTCGCTCGTGACATTGTCCATTCTCTCTTGTCCTCAAGCATATCTAATTTTGCTTCTTTTGTGAGCGATTGAACGAAATTGTGAATGTAAACCATGACAGGAAGTTAGAAGTCATCCCAGCCGAGTAAGTCTCTAACCCTATTTTTTTCGGTTTTTTTTGAAATTGATGCAAGCTGTACTTTGTTTTTCTATTCGATTCAATCGCTAATTTGGTCGCTATAGGTTTAGAGATTGTTACTGGCATCGAATTGTTAGTCATGTTCAATTTTGTGTCCATTCGGTAACGACCGACCGTTCCCTCTAAGCAACCTTCGACCATATATAACCGACTAAAATAGTTCATGTGTATAGAGTTATAAATCACGGTGATGTCTAACCGTACAACACAATAGGTGATCGGTGGCTGTCCACCGTGTAGTTGCTAAAAACAGTTGAAAATGGAAATCAACGTCTGGTCGGCTACTTGTACCACCATACGGCTATCAACTGCCGTTGGTTAAGCGAAATACTCGCCTCTGTACAGCCGACCTCCTATCACAGAAACCTTATTTTTGTTCGTTTTATTTTCCTTTTAAGATATACTTTATTATTGGTTTCTAGTCTATTTATTCACCTTATTGTTACCTTTTTATTGTTGATGTTAGTTCTGTTTTCATGCAAGTTTTTTCAATTGTATTAACATAAAAAATATCGTACTTTGTATAAAATGCAAAACTGCTATGAATGACTGAGTGAAAAAAATGAATTGGTGGCCAGAAGTAGGTGAAAAATAATCACATCTATTAAAATTTTATAGGTAGCCAAAAGAGGAAACATGGGTGTCAATAGCAGGACACTAAAGATTAATAAACAATCGTCATGGTTTGGCACCGATCAATAGCTATGCAATTAAAGCCCCACTAAAGCCCTACAAAATCTCCGTTATAGTGTATAATGCTCTTCGACATCTACGCTATTTCAATATAGCGATATTAAACAATAGATCCACTTTAATCCCCACTATTTTTCGATACAGTCGCTAAATCAAGACTTTTTAGCACCTACTTTAGCAACATTAATATATACATGTTGATTTGACTAATTCTTTTTAAGCTAAATCAATAAAGCTAGGGTAAAGACCAAATTTAAAGGAATACGTGGATAATATAAGTTAGAAATATATCACAGTCACAAAATCTAATCTACATAAATAGTGATATTCTTCTTTTTATTACACAAGATTAAACAATATTTTTTTTGGCTACACAAATGATGTGGGAATGAGAACAAATTGATTTTAAATATTTGGTTTTGTATTTAATGTAGCTTTTGAGATTTCTGCTATTTTCCATTATATCCCCATTACATCACTCTATACTTTTTTGCACTTCCACCGCTATAAAACTGCTAAGTGATTTAACTATAGAGATCCATAGCCCTCAGGTCGGTACTGATCCATGAAGATTGCTGATTTTCCCACGGTTTTAGAGCACCTTCTTCAAGATGTGAGGAACATGGAAAGAATGTGGTAGAGATAATTCTTTTGATCTTCGCCTATAAATGGAGGGTGATGGGCACTATTTGGCGATCCTTTTTTCTTTATTTCAAATTTTTGTACCATTATTCTAATTTCTTGGATCATCATCGATCCATAGACCATTGATCTACAAGATCATGTTTTTAAAAACTTTTCAGAATCAATAACAAAATTCAAGTAGACATAGGTCAGTGATTTTTGGAACAACTATAATTGTTATGTGTTATTTTCTCTTGTTTTCTATTTAATTTCTTTATTTTATTCTCTTCTACAAACCTTTATGGTGTTTGTGCCAACTTTTGATATAAACATTTTGGTGCTTTCATTAATAGAGTTTTAATCTCTTGCTATTCAGATCTATTTTCAATTTTTGGATTGTATTAATCCATGAAGTAGATCTATTAGTTCTATTCCTAAGATCCATGATTATTTAGACTCCATTAATTCTATCATAGGATCAGCCAAAGTAATGGCTACAAGAAACACCACTTCGAATGATCTCTATAAAAATTGGCGATCCCGCCAATCTTTGAATGATTTGTAAAGGGGTGACCCCCTTACAATTAGCATTGATTCACCGGAGATTTCTATACCCTCGGTTTAGATGCCTATCTTTTGATATGTCGAATTCTATCTTTGGCGATCGAATGTCGATTTGCCTTAGGATTTCCGCATCGATCATATTCTTAGAGTCACGGTTGACCCGGTTAAGGTCGCCTACGATTTATATAAGTGTATCCATCTTTTATTTTTGTAATTTAATTATCTCATCTTCGTTCGAGCCTATCTTCGAACCGGAATTCTATTTGATTGGAGTTCCTCTAATTTGAATCTCTATCTTTGTTTTGAAATCCATTCTTAAATCATCCTTTGAAAATTTGGTTGTATTTTAGAAACTGTTTTATATATCAAAATTATTATTTTGATAAGTATGATTTTATTCAATATATAAAAGTGAAAATATTTTCGATAAGGATTATATACCTTTTAAAAGCGAGAATTTAAAGTTTCGAAAGGATTTGAAATTTTGAAAATTTTATGTAAGAAATTGATTTATATAAAAATGATTTATAACTGAAGGGGTTTAAATTGGAAACTCGAGAAACTGAATCCCGGTATTTTGAAATTGGTTTTGAGATTTTGAAAATATATAATAATATGATTTGAAAGTATTTTCCTAATAAGAAATGTTTCAAATGACTTCTAATGAGTTCCATTGATTTCGAAGAAATTTCAAAGAAGTTTTCAAGAAAATAGAAGCCCAACTGACTTATGTTGCTAGAGAATAATTTCGATGATGAGTGCACGCATCATCGACATTGATTTTTGAGTTTCAGAGTGGGGGAGAGGCCACATTAGTAGCTTTGCTATGTGATTGATTTTGTGAAACCAATTTTGATTTCAAATTCCGAAGTATGATTTGATATTTGAAAGATATATATATATATATATATATATATATATATATATATATATATATATATATATATATATGAAATGATTTGAAGTGAGCCCGGTGATCAGTCCTCAAGTTTCGGATTTAACCCTATATATTGAAATTGATTTACTGATTGGTTGCTAATTTCCAACTCTTGGATTGGAAATTTGATTTCTCCGACTACTTTGAATGTTCGAACACTTCCAAATCGAGGTTTAATTTTCAAAGCTAAGTAATTTCGAAAAGTATAAATTATTTGATAAAGTACATAAGTTTAGTTTTGTATGCTTAAGTATGAAGTAATATGATTTAAATCAGTTGAAACTGTTTTTGTTAAGTAAATAAATAAGACTATTTTGAACTATACTAATATGAAATTTAGTTTTGAAATGTTTTGAATAAAATTTAGTTTTAAATGTTTTAACTTAGTAACATCTTTATATATATATATATATATATATATATATATATATATAGAATAATAATTTTCAAAAGGTAAATTGGATCTTTCAAATATAAATAAATAGTTTAAAGGTTTTAAAAGGATGGTTATAAACTTGGTAATCAATTTTGGGTATAATTGATTTTGAGAAAAAAATTTGGTTTCGAAAATAAATTGGAATTTAAAACCCAGTATTTAAATAATGATTTTGGAAATGAAATTGTTTGATCTAAATTATGTTGATTTGGAAATTTGGATTGTTTTCTAAACCTATTATTTTGGAAACTTTGAAACTAAAGATATTTAATTTGGAAGAAATAATTTGGTGAAATCGTATATGATTTTGAAACTGAACTAATATTGAAACGAATTGAAATTGAGAACCTTATTTTACTAAATACTTAATTTGGGAGTTATCGAACTTATACAAAATTGATTTGTATAAGTATGAAGTTGATTTGAAAACTATTGATTTGGAAAGATACTCAATTCGAAAAGCGAAATCTAATATAATGGAAGTCTATATTAGTGTGATTTGATATACTATTGGTTTTGAAAAGTATTCGATTTGAAAATGAAATCTTATATATAATTGACTTTATATAAGTGTGATATTTGAAATTGATTTGAAAGGGTACTATATGATACATGTTTTCAAAGTAAAGATAAGGAAAGTGCCTTCTGCTTGATATCCTCTTTGTGGCCACATTTGGGATTCATTCTATCGATATTACTCCCTGATTTGGGTTTTTCGGATATGATACTCAAGTGTCCTTCGAATTCCATGGCATTGCCTATGGTCTTACGAACTCGACTACATAGCGTAATTGATAAGGCAGTGATTGCTTAAAAGGTACGGATGTTTCCTGGAGGATCGAGACGTAACCATTGTGTATCTACGATCGATGGTAATTTTAGTAGCGTAATCCGCAAGGTAGAGATTGCTTAAAGGGTACGGATGTTTCCTGGGGGATCCAGGCGTAACCATTGTGTATCTGCGGTTTACAGGTTTTTTTTGGTTATTGTAGCGTAATCCGCAAGGTAGAGATTGCTTAAAGAGTCCAGATGTCTCCTGGGGGATCCAGGTGTAACCATTGTGTATCCGCGGTCTACAGTTTTTTTGTTATCATGGTGAAATTCGCAAGGTAGTGATTGCTTAAAAGGTACGGATGTTTCCTGAGGGATCCAGGCATAACCATTGTGTACCTGCGATTCATGATTCGATTCGGTTGATTTGTTTGGATTTTACTTTCCATATCGGTTTTGTAGGTTTTTCGAGTATTTTCACTGGGTGTTGAAACAGGTCTACTAAGTACTTGGAGAATCTAGCTTTGCGCCTGATCAACGCATGGACAGAGTCAGCAAGAACGAGGATAAACCTGTTAAGACATCGAGTTATAAAAGTATTTTGCTAAAGTATTATATAAAGGATATTTTGATCATTTTTTTCTTTCTTCCTAAATAATTTAAAATGTTTAAAATACTGTTTATGTATATACTACATGAAACACTAATAATTTACTATTAACCCATGTAGTACAATAAAATGGGTTTAAAAAAATCATTGAATATTAATTAATTTAAATTGAAAGTTATACAGTTTTAAATTAATTGTTTAATCTTGACTTTCATTCTATTTTTATTTTCGGTTGTTCTATTCTCCTACTTTCTTCCTTTTTGGGGACGAAAAGTTTTGAGTGGGGGAGAGTGTAACAACCCGTAAATTTTAATTAGTCTTAATAACGTAATTAATTGAATTTTGTGAAATTTTAAATAATAATAGTTGGAAATAAAAATTTAATATTTGATATACGTCTATTTTAACATAGCAAGTGGTAAATTTTTATCTGATGATACTGAAGTTTATTTTATTATGTAATTTTATTTCAATTTAAATCAGTTAATATTTGATGATAATAAAATAATTTCCAAACCCGAATATTTTTATATAATGAATTTATAAATTATCTTCTGAGTGAGATGTCATATTTCATTTCTCCAAATTTGGACTGTTATTACTTCGTTTATCTTATTTCTGACATTTTAGCAGCATTTTCGGTACCGATTATTGACTTTTGATACGATGATCGTATCACAGATATCTGTATACTGTTTTGATCGTCTCGTCTTGCTGATCTCTACGGTATATTCAATTTAGTGTTTTGAAGTCTGGTGCGCAATGAAATCCATGAAAACGGATATCGGTATCGATATCCATTCTTGAGCTTTTGATATTCAGTGAACATTCAGTTTTCCGAGCGGCCGAAAGCAATTGGTCACTACTTTTCAAATTCCCATAAGTTATTATTTCTGACTTTAGCTATTCCCAACGTTAAACTTTATTATTCGGTTCTTTGTCATTTATTTTGGTTCGTGCATTTTCTTCATTCTCCACCTTTTAGTTTCTATGACTTCTGTTACAACATATATATCATATATAATAACAGAGCTAGTCCTTCTTCTTCTCTGCCAAAAAAAAAAGAAATAAGCAATATGGTTGCATTTTTCATGTTTGTCTTTAACCCTGGCCTTCTTCTTTTTTTCTCCACCTTGCTTCACTCGTCCAGGAGAATCGTCCTTCACCCTTGCTAATGGACCCCATGGCAGTGGCGGAGCCCATGCCGCGTGCAACCTCCCTCTCCCCACCTGACCCGCTTCCGCACTATTCCTCGCAGTTTGAGCCTGGTCACGGCTTTACCCAACAGCCGCAGCCCTAGCTAGTGCCGACCCTCGCTCCTCCTCACCGAAGCCACTGCACATCTTGACAACGCCCCTCTTCCCTTGCTTGCTGACCCGGGCCGAGCTCCATAGCTTCGACACTCCTCCTTCTAACTTGCATCAAACTCTGTCATTTGGGTATATATGTTTTATCTATATATTTTTATTCTTTATATATATAATTTATATAATATTTGGGTTTTGTTATATCTGAAAGTATATAAGTTTATACAGATCTATATTATCTGATTTAATTTATATATATGATTTTATCGGTTTTAACATAGTAGATATATTTTGTTCGGTCTTTATTGGGTTGATATTACTTTTAACTGTGTATACATATAGTAAAAAAATAAATAATAAACGCTACTCTGTGGTCAGTATTATATAAGTTATATGAAGCATATAATATATTCATACTGTTTTAAGTATGCAATATTACAGCTTATATATGTATATATTATATTGTGATAGGTATGTAGTATATAAATGGGAATGTAAGTTTCATTCTACATAGGTTAGTTTCTATATATTTATATTGCTATTATATATAGATGCTGACTGGCCTTAGTCTATATGTTAGTCTTTACTGTATAAGTCTAGATATAGGATTTGTTCATATATATTGTTTTATATATCAATTCGCATATTTCATATATCTAACTGTTGCGGTAATATATATTGCATATATTTAGATATTTTATTTATATATATAGTAGTCTACATGAGCTATATGTGTGGGTTCTTATATATATATATATATATATAAAGTGATAGTTTATATATATGTTTGGCTTGAATTATATATATTGATATAGTAATAGTATGTATTTTATTTTAACTATATACATTTTATTTTAATTTTTGCCTTAGATTAAAATATTGATTTTAATAAAATAATAAATATTTTCTGTATATATCAAACCGATTCTGATTCGGTTCATCAATCCTTGATTTTCAGCCTTGTTCGTCTAATTTGTGCCAATCTAGCTTTGCTTTGAAATTCGTAGCTTGTTCTGTTGTCAAAATCTCTAGCCTCGAAAGGTGAGCAATCACTCACGATTAATGTTCTTATATTTATTAAATTTTATTTCAATTGAAACGACAATTGAAATATACTACTGTTATTTATTTACATTGCTATATATGCTGTCATCTGTATCTGTTCACATGTGACATCTGACACCATTATCTGTTATTTATATTGATGATATATGCCTGTTATATTATTATCCTATCTAATATCACTCTACAAGTTCCCTGTTAGTATAGAATTCACTATGGGTTGAAATGATACATACCCGAATGATCTGTAAAATAGGATAAAATCGTTATGGGTTGAAACGATAAACTCAAGCAATTTTTATGGTTTGAAATGATAAACCCAAGCGATTTTCATTGAGTTGAATTTGGGATTGTGGGTTGAAATGATATATAATCGTATATATTTTAAATTACAGATTGAAATGATAAATATCCATATCACTTGACCATAGGATAGAAAATTATACAAAGACACCGTCGGTCTATATATAAATATTTTGAAAATGATCTCTATGGTTTTGAAAGGGAATATATATGGTTTTATTTGATATTGAAAATATTTTATATTTAAATAAGTTTTAATATAAAGTAGATTTAATAATAAGCTTTAATTTAATAAAGTTTGACTTAATTTATATATAATATGTATAAGTATTTATTTAAAATTTTATTTTAAAAATAGATTTTTATAGTGATTTTATACGTTAGGGCTGGGAAGATAAATTTGAAATTTATTTCAAATTGTATTTAATTAAGAGTTTTATTTAATTAGATCGATTTGAAACTATTGAATTTGAAATTTAAAGATATGATTTTATAACTTGATTTTGATTTAAGTAATTTAATGAATATTTCACGTTTAAATAAATTGAAGGAAATATTTAGTAAATTGTAATTTAAGGTTATTTAAATAACATTGAATTTATTAAGTGAATATTTCAAGACTAAATAATAAAGAAGTTAAATCAAGATCTATATGAAACTGTTAAATTTAGTTTTGAAAATGTTGAACATTTAAAGTTTGAATTATATTGAAATTTAATGGTTTATTTTGTAGTTCAAATCTGTATTTGAAATCGATATAATTTGAATTTGTTTATTTAGAAACTTAATTGAATTGAAATTGATAAATTAAGATTGAATTAAATTTGAATTTGGAATACGAGTTGATTTGAATCGATTTGTGAAATTTGAGGAAATTATAAATATTGTACTTTATAAATTATATAATGTATATATTATTTAATATAAAACTATTTTAATATAAACTATTTTAACTTACAACTATTTTATATAAACTATTTATTTCATAAACTATTTTATTTTATATAGCAGTACTAAACTATTTAAGTGGTGGAAGTTATGATTTCAAAGTTATGGTTTTCCAAAGAATTATGATTTCAAAGGGTTTTGGATTTTGAAAGTGTTGTAACTTTGAAAGTGCTAAAATTTAGAAATAGATATATTTGAAATGGAAGTGATATTTTGGTTTTGAAGTACAAATTATTTTGAAATGACCACGGTGTTATAATAACGTTCGGTTGTTTATAGCGTATATTTCTACATGGTAGGTAGTTCCACGGATCCTTAGAGGATGGGTAGCCCAAACATCCTTTAAGTTACTTGTGTTTAAGTTCATATCTCACTTGAGTTGGATTTATTGATATAAGAATGTTAATCACGACTCGAGTGTTTTGTGTTTTGCTTTATGTTCGGTTCAGGCTGAGTGATATAACATTTGATACTCACCTTTGGAGTTTGGAGCTTCGCTTGGAGATCCAACTATCAATTCAACTTTCAGCTTTTCAGTTGATTTGTTCAGATATGTCATCAGTCTGTATTTGAGATATTCTGTTGTATTTTATTTCAAACTCTGTTGTTTATATAGTAGCTTCATGAACTATTATTAATCTATTCCGTTGCATTATTATTATATTACTCTATGTCTATGATTCTGTGATTGATTTATTTATGTATATGCTCAGTTTTTGCTAAATTTAAACTAACAATTTGGTATCTTGAGCAATTCAAGTCCGACATTTGCGGATGCGAATGGTTGAAAATACCAGGATGTTACATATGGATTAGTCATAGGTTGAACTTAAATCTATATACTGTGCCAAGCCCAATTTCATCACCTACACGCACCTCATACATGACTGAATGATCGCGTCATCATGATAATCAATAGAGGAAATACACAATATATAACTCTCTATAAAAATATCATCGACATATTCAATATCACCTATGAATTGATCTTCCAAGCAAGTACCATTTCAATCATTGGAAAATACTATCATAAAAGACCCGTCATGATTCTACGAACATGTCAGAGAATGAATCCTAACTTGATTGTCCTATTCATATATGCTTTGCTGGTTTCAGGTTCACCCTGTGCCCACCAGGTTCCAAAGAATCGATCGGTTAGTCATCGACCCGTTGATTGGTCAATGTCAGTCAAGCATAGGAAATTTATTTCTTGTGTATTTTTGTTACCTTTCTTTCATTTTCTTATTTGATTCAATTCTAGATTTTTACATATTGTTCTTATACTAATAGATCAATCCCTAAATCCTTCGTTCCTTCACTATTTAGATATTGACATGCTTAAAAACTTCACTTTTCCATTGAAATTGGCATTGGTTTATTTATCTCTTCACATTCATCATTTTGACATATTATTTATTTATTTTAATTAAGTATTTAGAGGCGTATAAGAGACTGAGTGAATATGGGAATTGGTTTCCCTGGGAAGAAGAAGAAGAAGAAATCACGTGCGTTATAAAGTTATGAAAATGGTTCATATATATATATATAAACATGTCAAAGTGTATGTTTAACCATCTTAAGCCAAGCCCATTCAAATACCTAAACCTTTTTTACAAAAATTTACATATCTCTTTCATCCCAATCCTAATCCAACTAAACTTATATACTAGTTCAACCATAAAATTTGATCCGATTACTATAGCGTAACACTTAACTTAAGATTCAATCATTTGTAAAAATTACCCGTTCACTCCTAGGATTAAAGTTACTAAAACGTCTTTGTTAAATTTATTTTCAAAAATACGGGGTGTTATACTCTCCTCCCTTAAAATATTTTCATTTCTGATGTTACTAATGTTTCAAATCCAAGATCAACTATCATAACAACCATTTATAATTGAATATACCACTGTATATATATGCATGCATGTCCATGGCATGATCGGTATTAAGCTAATGAAAAAATGCAGTTGATAGTCAGCCTCCTAAATGTATGCAATATATATGACATATAGGCATGATGTAATATAATCCTAGGTAAGCATATGTGAAATCTATATGAATGCAACAGTTATGAACATATGATAGGCTAAAATGTCAAACTAGTTTAACAATCTATCCTAACATAAGTCAAATTCCAAGTAACTAATCCTAAGTAACCAATTTCTAAGCATCCAAATATAAAATCCAAACAAAGTAAATCAAACCTAAGGAACTTACCAATAAGAGATGAAGCCTTCATCTTCTCTTCAGGATCTCATGTGCTCTTAGCTGGATTGTTGTAGCAAAAAGTAATTTAATCACTTTGTACTTGAATAATTAACATGTTTTTGAATGACTAAATAATGGATTTTATAAATAAAATAAAATTTGGATAAAACAACTCGAACGGATTTCTAAAACTGATGTAAAATGTTAGTTTAAAGATGGTTTGAGTTACATGGCAGTTTGGGGATACCGATTTATTTAAGAATAAGAAGACTATTATTTTCTTTGCCTTATAAACCAAATGAGAATGATTACTTCTTAGGAATTAAAAAAGAACTTGCCTAATAAACAAGAAAGAATTATTAGCCTTGCCTAATAAATAAGAAAGAATTATTAGCCTTGCCTAATAAAAAAGAACAGTATAATAACTCACCTAATAAAACAAGAAAGAATTATTAACCTTGCATAATAAAACAATAATAATATAATTACTTGTCTAATAAAACAATAATATAAAACAAAATAGCATAATTATTCTTACGGATGGTTACCTTTGGACCAAAATATAGTCAAATCAGGTTATGCCATGCAGATAATTGTCATTGGAAAAAAATATGGTCTAATCAGGTTATGCCATTCAAATGGTTGCTATTGGACCAAAATATGGTCGAATCAAGTTATGCTATGCGGATGATTGCTACTGAACCAAAATCTAGTCAAATCAGGCTAGGCTATAGGAGGTTAGATATTTACTAAAATACCCTTCTCCTTACCTATAAATACCTAAGCCCATATCTCATTTTAGTCCATCCACAAACTAAAGAAAGAAACAAAATTTTATACTCATTATCAAAGGCCATGTATTCCAATTATCCAGTAAAGAAATTGAGAAGTGGGTATATTCCTCGCTTTCATAGTTTAGTGAGTATAACTTATTGTGTGAGTATAATTTAACTATTTCACAGTAAGTTCATTGTTCTTTGATTTAGAGGAATTATGATATTTATTCATGTTACTTTAGTTGATAATATAACCTCAACTTGAATGCCTTCATTTCTAATCGATGAAAAATATTTGTTTGAAATTAAAGATTAGAAATAATTTTATGGAGTTGGTTATCTGATTTGTTTTAAAAGACCTTGTTTTAAACAAGGATTTCATATCTATACCATTAAGTGACATAAAATAAATATGATAAGTAGTGCTAAAAAGTTGACATTTTTATGGAAAGTAACTCATCTTATATTTAGCACTGAAAGATGATGAGTGAACTTTTCATTATCTATGAGATTTAGAATAGGAGTGTTTTAACTAAGGCAAGGCCAGGAGCAACCAGTGCCCTGACTTACCTTACTTCGATTATGGGCGAAGGATATAAAAGTCGAAATGTCGAAAATGTGTAAGTATAAGAGGTTAAAATCTATAAATAGGTCATGATTAATTAAGTATATCATGTCCAATTTCCATATATGATCATTTTTTTATCCACGATAGTTGATATCTTGACTATCAATTTCGATACCCTTCTTTTTCTCTCGTAAATCTAAGATGATTTGTTGTTCATTTAGAGCGTTGATTTCCTTTATCGAAAATGACAAAATAAAGAGCGAGTGAGGCCAAGCTATATGGGTTTACTTCCATTAGCGTATTGTCACATCTACTCTATATTGGTTTTAGTTATATATGTATGGAGAAATGAAATACTTAGATACTCGGTGTGATTGGTGGGATACGGCTTGGAGGTTTCTGAGAGCCAACATAGTTCTCAAGCATATTTTCTAGACGTATACTTTCGGTAAGGGGCACACCCTCTTAGTGATTGTTGGAAAAAAAATTCTTTTTCATTGTTTTTGATTCAAACCTTTGGATTGATTCTTTCTTAATTGCATTGGGAAGCATCTTGTGCTCTTCACGATGTTTAATTATTTATATCATTTCTTTTATACTTAAATGTTTTTCTTATAAAGGGAAACTTGTTCCGTGTTATGCGACATAGTCTCACAAGTTTTTCTGTGTGTTCCATTTTTTATTTAGAGTTTACTCATACCAGAATTATTTTTTGACCCGAGCTGTTTGTTCTTCCTAAACTCTCAAGTATTCATTTATATTTTAGTAGTTTAAAAGTGATAGGTTTTCTTTAGGCTCTTTTGAAGATGTTGGACGAGCAGAAGGCTACTTATCTATCTAGCTATCTATTTTCGCTATTTGAGATATTGACTCTATATATTTTGTATCAGCAAGAAGGAAGGTTGTTATAACTACCTATGCTGATAGCAATACTTTTGTTTTAACTCTGATACTCAATGTTGGGGAGTAACCTTACTATTTTATTTTTATATTATATTTAACTGTTACGTTGTCTGATTTCTGTTCCATTCCTTTATTTTACCCTATGAAAACTCATCTTTTAGATGCTTGAGCAACGACACATGAATACCATGGATGTATTAAGTATTGTTCTTAAGGGTCAAAAAGGTGGATCATCACAGTTGGTGTCAGAGATTCAGTTAAGTGCATACCTTAGCCTAATTAGGGTACAACTCATCAGAGATAGGGTAAATGATGCCCTAGAATGAGTTAATCTTGAGAGAGCGTATCTGTAATTTTTATAATAATAATAATACTTATCCTCTAAAATCTCGTTCTAAATCCTTTGGTGCTGTTTCCTTAAACCATTTTAATCCTATTTATTCATTCTAAAGATACATGTTATTTTTTCAGGTAATAGAAAATGAATACAAGTAGAAGAGGAAGGAGAGGTTCTGGAACTAGCATATCTACTAACGCAGGGTACCTAAAAATGCTGATGTGTCAGCTGTAGATCTGATAAAGAAAATGGTAGTGCAAGTTCAGCCACCTATGAACTTTGCATCTTTGTGTAAGAATTTTACCACTTTGGGTGTAAAACCATTCTATGGGACTAAAGATATTCTTAAAGTGCAGACGTGGCTCCGATTTTGTGAACGAATATTCGGAGATCTTCAGTTTGAGGATGCGGAGAAATGGTTGTTGGCATTGAGAAAACTTAAAAATTCGACGATGGATTGGTAGGATTCAGTAACAGCTAATACTCCGAAGGAGGAGTATCCTTGGTCCTATTTCAAGGAAGTTTTTGAAGCGCGGTTTATTTCAAAAGCCGGAAGGACTCAGTTGTTTAGAAACTTCATTGACTTAAAGCAAGGTGATATGACGGTGTCGCTGTATGAGCATAAGCTCAATGCTTTGTCCTATTTAGACTTGGATTGATAGACACAACACATAAGAAAATGAAATGTTTGTGAATGGGATGCGACCAGAGTTCCATCGTGAAATGACCAATCATCTTATGGGTGCATTCACCAACATATCAGCATGGCTTTGAAGTTTAAGGCTTTTTCTATTACAAAAGGAGTCCAGAAGGGTGTAGTACCAGTAGTAAGTTCCAAGCCTTTATTAGTTATATCAGTTGAAGACAAGCCAAACTTCAAGCATAAGTTTTAGGGAAAGAAGCAGCAGCCAGGGAAGAAACCTGATGATGGGGCTCCAACGCAAAAGAAATAGACCAACTTGGGTAACATTTTTTGTTTTAAGTGCAACAAGATAGGTCACTTTGCAAATCATTGCCCAACTGCTACATGTTTTAATTGCAGCCAGCAACGACACATGAAAAATAGTTGCCCTTTTCCTAAGAAGGGGTCTCAAGGATAAACTTTTACCATTGAAGAGATACTATCCACTTCTTTAACTGAAAAAGCGAAGCAAGTATTACAAGGTATATTATCCATCCATGATATTCTTGTAAGGGTGTTATTTGATATAGGGGATTCCTATAGTTTTGTTTCTTATGATCTATCAAAAAAATAAACTTTAAATATGTTGTTGCAATCCTCTTTGTGTGTCAAATCCAGTTGGGGGTTCAAAAAATCTTGATGCTATGCATCTAAATGTGCCTATTTCTTATTGAAATCATCTCTTTCCTCTTAACTTGTTAGTTCTCGGGTTCATGGGTTTTAGAGTGTTGTTAGGAATGGGTTGGTTATCTATGTTTAAAGATACCTTGGATTGTGATAGAAGGCCATCAGAGTTAGTGATGATGGAGATGTTGGTGTTGATATTAGTTGTGAAGAGCCTAAAAAGTTGACCAGTAGTTTTCTCTAGTCACTTGAAGTGGCTAAAGCGGAGCTAGGAGATGTACCAGTTGTTCGGGATTTCCTTCATATTTTTGATGAGGTGTAAGGTTTACCTCCTCACCATAAAGTGGAGTTTCATATTGATTTAGTTCTAGGAATTAGACCTATTGTACAACCCCTACGAAGGATAGCTCCTAAATAGAAGAGGGAGCTAGAAGGGCAGATTTATGAATTGTTGTAAAAGGGCTTGATCCAATGTAGTACCTCAAGTTGGGGATTGTCGGTTGTCTTTGTTACAAAGATAGACGGTTCTTTAATGTTATGCATAGTCTACCAGGAGTTGAACAAAAGGACCATTAAGAATAAATATCCTTTGACAAGGATTGACGATATGTTTGACCAACTCCATGGCGCTTCGATATTTGTTCAATTAGATGTTACCATCGGTTTCCACCAATTAAGTGTGGCAGAGGAGAGTGTTCCCTTAACAACTTTTTGAACTTTAGAAAATTTCTACGAGTGGTTAATTATGCCATTTGGACTGACTATTGCACCCGCCTATTTTGTAGACTTAATGAATCAAGTGTTTTGAGACATTCTTATCTCTTCAAAATCAGTGAAGGAGCACAAATATCATCTCCGTGTCATACTTGACACCTTAAGAAGCCATGCATTGAAGGCTAAATTTTCTAAGTGCCATTTTTGGAAATTCGAAGTTAGGTTTCTGGGGAATGTTGTTTCGAGGGAAGGCATATCGTTGGACCCAGCTAAAGTTGTCGCAGTTCGAGACTGGAAGAAGCCCTAAAGTGCGATGGAAGTTAGAAGTTACTTGGGATTGGCTGGTTTTTACCACATGTTTATCAAGGACTTCTCTCATCTGATGAAGTTAACAAAGAAAAATGTTAAGTTCGTTTGGACTTCTAACCGTAATCAAGCATTCGATGAATCGAAAGAGAAGTAGACCAGCGCTCGTGTTTTTAACCATTCCAGATGGAAGGAAGGTTTAACCATATATATGGATGCTTGTGGAACCAGATTAGGAGCAGTTTTGATGCAGCATGGGAAAGTTATTGCCTATGTGAGTCAACAACTAAAGCTGCATGAGAAAAATTATGCTATGCACGATTTAGAGCTTTTAGCTGTTGCCTTTGCACTAAAATTATGGAGGCATTATCTTCTGGGTGAAAGATTCGAGTTATATACGGACCATAAATCCTTAAAATACCTCTTTACCCAAAAAGGTTTGAATTTGAGGCAGTAGAGATGGGGGAGTTTCTCACTTCTTATGATCTAGAGATTCTTTATACCCATGGGAAAGCAAATGCCGTTGTTAATGCACTTAGTAGGAATGTAGCAATGGTTGCAAACCTTGAAGTTATGCCAATATTATTAGAGAGGATTGAACCTAGTCAAGAGGCTGATCCTTTTTCGGCTCGACTTAAGAAGGAGGTTGAAGGAGGTTTTATTTCTAGCTTTGAGATTGATCCCCAAGGCATATTGAAAATGAATGGGCATATTTGTGTTCCGGACTTTAATGGACTTTGGCAAGTAGTGTTAGCCGAGTGCCACCATTTAGAGTTATCTTTTCATCTAGGAGTGACCAAGATGTTCAAGGATATGAAGAGGGTATTCTGGTGGAAGGGAATGAAGTGAAATACTTCAATCTTTGTGTGTTATTGCACAAACTTCTAACAGACTAAAAGTGACCAGTATAAGACAGCTGAACTACATCGGCCACTTTAGATCCTAAAGTGGAAGTGGCTATGGACTTTATTGATGGGCTTCCTAGGTTGAGAAGAGTTAACGAAGGCATTTGGATTATAGTCGATCGACTGAGTGCCCATTTCATTCTATTTAAGCCAATTATGACTACTACAAATCTAACAAGTTTGTATGTAAAGGAGATTATGAGACTTCATGGGATCCTTGTAGTATTGTAAGTGATCGAATCCCGATATTCACTAGCAAGTTTTGGGGGAGACTACAGACTGCTTTAGGGACTAAGCTAAGTCTGAGTATGGCTCACCATCCCTAGACAGATGGACAGACGTAGAGAGTGAACCAGATCTTGGAGGATTTATTGTGATCATGCATTCTAGACTTCAGGCTTCTTAGGAAGATCATTTAGCCTCAATCAAATTCACTTACAATAACAACTATCAGATAAGCACTGGTATAGCCCCTTTTGAAGCTCTTTATGGCCATCCATGTCGTTCTCCTTTGTGTTGGGTTTAATCTAAAGATAGATTTATCCTTGGACCCAACATGATCGTAGAAGCTAATGAGAAGGTAGCTCATATTAGAAGAAAGATGAAGGAAGCACAAGATTGGAAAAAGTGTTATGTATATCAAAGGCACGGATCTAGAGTTCTCAGTTATGGACTTGGTATTTGTAAAAGTCTCTCCTCTAAGAAGTGCTGTGAGGTTTGGGAAGAAAAGGAAGTTAGCCCCTCGATATTTTGGTCTTTTTCCCATACTGGACCGGATTGGGAAACTTGCATATAAAGTGGAGTTACCAAATGGACTATCAGATTTGCACAACATATTTCACATATCTCACTTACGTATGCATGTGCATGACCGTTCAATGATAGTAAGGCAAATTAAGGCCAGAAGCAACCAGTGCCCTGACTTCCCTAGCTTCGATTTTAGGTGAGGATACAAAATTCAAAATATTAGAAACATGACAAGTATAAGAGGTTTAAAATCTATAAATAGGTCATGATTAAGTAAGTATATCAAGTTCAATTTCTATATACAATCGTTTTTGTTATCCTTAATAGTTGGTATTTTGACTATCTATATTGATACCCTTCTTTTTTTCTCTCGTCAATCTAAGACGAGTTATTGCTCATTTAGAGCATTGATTTTCTTTATCGAAAATGACTAAATAAAGATGAGTAGGGGCCAAGCTATGTGGGGTAGCTCCCAGTAGGGTATTGTCACGTATACTCTAGATTGGTTTCGGTTGTATGCGCACGAAGATGTGAAATACTTAGATACTTGGTAAGATTAGCGGGGTCTGGCTTGGAGGTTTTTAAGAACCATGTCTTATGTATATTTTCTAGAGGTATCCTTTTGGTAAGGGGGTGCTCTCTCATAGTCATTGTTGGAAAATTTTCTTTTCTCTGTTTTTGATTCAAACCTTTAGATTGATTCTTTCTTAATTGCATCGAGAAGCATCATGTGCTCTTCGCAATGTTTCATTATTTATGTCCATTCTTTTATGCTTAGATGTTATTCATATGAGGGGAAACCCACTCCGTGCTTTACGGTGTGGTCTCACAAGTTTTTTTGTATGTTCCATTCTTTAATTTAGAATTTACTCATACCATACTTATTGTCTGACCAGAATTGTTTGTTTTTTCCACTCTCGGGTACTCATTTATATTTGAGTAGTCCGAAAGTGATAGGTTTCTTTAGGATCTTTTAAAGATGGTGGACAAGCAGGAGGCTCCTTATCTATCTATTTTTCTATTTTCACCGTTATGAGATGTTGGCTCTATGTATGTATATTTTGTATCATCAAGTGTAAAGATAGGTTGTTATAACTACCTAGGCTGATAGTAGTACTTTTGTTGTAACTCTGATAACTCCATGTTATGGAGTAACCTTATGTACTATCTTATTGTTATATTATATTTGATCATTACGTTGTAAGATTCTTGTTTTGTTCCTTTATTTTACTCTATGACAACTCGTCTTTCGGATGCTTGGGCAACGACACGTGAATACCATGGATGTATTAAGTGTCTTTCTTAGAGGTTAGAAAGGTGGGTCATCACAGTTGTTCTTCCGCACTCACATCAGCTTTACCACCTTATTCCTTGGTCAATTTATGCCATGTTCCGTAGTGCTTGTCCGACAAAGGGATGAACCTGGCTTAGGCTTTTACTACATATCTTCCAGCTGACTTGGATTGATTACAGTTGTCGAGTGACACACATGTTTTCACAAATGTGATACATTAATTCATAGTGGAAGCCTTCTATCTTCTCCGAAGGCTCGACTCTATAAGCCAAACTTCTAATCTGCTCTAGTATCAAAAAAGGACCAATGGAGGGTGCTAGCTTTCGAAATTTCCAAACTAATCACCCTCTTCAATGGTGAAACCTTTACAAATACTAGATCTCCAACCGCAAACTCCAACTTAGTCCATCTATTATTTGTATATGACTTTTATCGATCCTATGCGACCTTTACCCTTCTCTTTATTATCTCCACCTACTTTGAGGTACCTCTAAACATTTCCAGTCTAAAAATAATCTTTTCCATAGATTCTCTCTAATATTAGGGTGACTTATATAGCCTCCCATACAATGGTTCATATGATGTCATATTTATGCTAGACTGGTAGCTGTTATTATATGCAAACTCACCAAAGGCAAATGATCCTCCCAAGTTCCTCCAAATTAGAGTATGTACGCTCTCAATAGACCCTTTAACACCATGTTCACCTTTTTGGTATGTCCATCCACCTGAGGGTGATAAGCTATACTGAAGTTTAGTTTAGTTCCCAATGCATCCTGTAGACTCCTCTAGAACTCACTTGTGAAAAGTGGGTTTCGATCACTTATTATACTTATAGGGACTCCATATAGTCAACCACTTCCCTTATATATAACATAACTAACATTGTTGCCGCTCTTGTGGATCCTCTTACTCAAGATCATCAAAGATGCATTTATGGATATCAAGCCAATCTTGTACCTTTATAGTTGATTCCATTCCCAAAAACGCTTAAAAAATTGGCAAACATCTTTAATCAATTTATTGTAAAGATGTGTATACTATATGTATGGCAAAACTATGTAGCTAGATGATTTCTTAAGAGAGCGAACTAGACGCGAGAAAGAAAGTTGCAATGCAATAAATTAAAGCACACAAAATTTATAGTGGTTCAGCCGAAATGAGTCTATATCCACTATTCATTTTCACGACTTTTCCTATAGATCTGATATACAATGATTGGAATACAAAATACAATTATGTACAAACTATGATCTTCTAGTATTTTGTTTGGTTGCTCCTTCTTGGTAGTTTTTTCTGCCCAAAAAATGTATGCCATTGTTGTCCAAAGCTTGGGTATTTATAAGAATGAAGTTATAAGGAGGCTAGACCAATAAAACATGCAATCTCCTTATATATCTTACTCAGTCTGATTAATTTCATATATGGAAGATATGATCTAGAATTTCCATATATAAATGATTGAATTTAGAATCTCCAAAAAACATTCTAACCTGTTTGGTGAAGGATGAGGGGTCTTGTGGTGCTTTATTTAGTGGTTGGGCCTAGCCTAGTCTTTGGCCACCTTCAGCTTTGAACCTCGCTAGTCCGGTATATTCAACTAACAAACAATAATTACTGTCCTGTAGTTCTATTACTAGATAAGTAATCATTTTTGGTGGGTATAATATTAGACAAGAAATCTTGTCCAGTGCCAGTAGTAGGACTACTAGATAGAAATTTCTGTCCAATTATTATTCTACCGGGCAAAGGAGGATCTTGCACTTCTCTATGTTTCTTCTTTTGCTTCTACTTGTGCCACTTCACGACCTTCTCACCCTTTTGCTTAGGATCCTTAGCCATGTTGCACCCTGTTTACCACATACATTTTAGCTATTCCTATACCTAGCATTAACGCTTAGAATTTTCCATCTCGTTGGTGGAAACGCCCACAACACTTGCCCCCCCAAAGTACACACCGTAAAATACAGAGTATGCTTTGTTCCTTCTTCTAACTAGAGCTTGTCACCGCCCTGCTAATCCGCAAGTTATCTGCTATAATCTTCTCTAATCTTGAATCCTTAGTCTGCATTTCTATTCGACATTCATTGCCAAACATATATTTCTATTCGATTGTTTTTGACCCGGGTTCAATGGTCTGGTACTAGACAACATTTTCTCTACCTATATAAGGGTTTGTTACTTTCTACCATGCATGATTTGCTCATTCTTCTACCACTTCCAAAAATTGAGCCCCTTCATCTTCCTTTTACGCGAGTGTCCCGATTTGATTCTAACGGTATCTAGATTGTAATTTTAGTCTTTCAACTTCATAAGTCATTAAGGTAAGGCCTTCATTTATCAATTTATGCATGTAATTTAAGGATCTTTACTATTGATTTGGTTCTCTTCAATTTGTTGGTTTCAGAATTCTGGTTTTGCTTTTAATCCACGAGTAAGGCATAGGCCAATTTGTTAGGACATGGCTAACCTTAGGTTAAGTGGTTGTACTAGAGTTTGCAAGGTTGAGAATGGTTATGTTTTTAGGGTTTTATGGTTTTTTCAAGACGTTTACTACCGAATAGTGCCATGGGGGATGTGTTAAGTTATACTGTTAAGGTTTTTTGGCTTCACTGGTTATTATTTTGATTTGGGTGTTTGGATATTTTCATAACACTTGGGTTGAGTAACTCGATTTTGCATAGTTTGACTGTAAGGTAATTGCCAGATCGAAGTGGTAATTTTACAATGTCTAGTGGTTGGAAGTGTTTTTAAGTGCATAGTCAATGACTTAATACTTATGACCATGTAGTTTAAATTTGTGTATGCATCTATCAATATGCTTACTAATTCACTAAATCTCTAGTCCTTACTAACGAACAAAATACTTACGTAAGTTTTAGAAAGGTCAAGTTGACCTTGGTTCGGTAACCAAATCAAACACTTAACCTATTTTGTTATAGTGGTTTGGTTTAGTATTGAGATGTCCCCTGTTTCCTCAGCCACTAGAGTTCAAATTCCACCTTGGCTAACTTTGTTCATGGTTTTATGAGATATCTATAGTCCCTAAGTACAAATTTGACTTTTTATTTTTATTGCTTACTCTAAGGGATTTTTAAATGTCCTATTGAAGCTTTATTATATTCATCATAGCTCACACACACATGTATGTTCACTAGTAGTATATGAGACTGGTTAATATATTTGACATGCATGTCGGATCGATATCATACTCCCACGTCAAGTGCTACCAGAGTTCAAGCTCCTTCTTTATTCGCTCCTACTGATCCTACATTGTTGGAGTCCAGGGTCAGCCAGCCTAGCCGGCTCGTTCTATGGTTCATGGTTATGCGCTTTTACAGCTATTAGTAGATCCTATAGAGTCGGTTGCCACTACTTTAACCTTTAGGATGCTGGACACCATTGTTACTACCTATGGAATATCGAGGGGTGTATGCTCTTATCAACCCCTGACCAATGGAATCATGCTCTCCCAAAAGGATATATGGCCTACTATCAGTACCACTACATGGTGGAAGCCCCATCTCTCCTTCACTGGTGGATAACATGGTTTTAGTATATTTAAAGATCGCCCCATTCCAGCTCTATCCTAATGGTTATGCTATATTGACTAGCCTTTACGTCATGTTCATAAGGGAATTATAGGTTCCTCCTACTCGTAGGCAGATCACATTCCTATATGTAATTAAGAGCAAAGCAGAAGGCTCTCCCTTTTGCTATCTCAAGGTGGGTAGTAAGTTTAAGCCCGTAGAGGATTTATATCCAAATATAGTATGTTCAAGCGGGAGTATTACTTCATTAGAGACGACTTTCCTTATTTTTATCAATGACACTCATGATGCAAGCGGTCTTAATTATTTGCTCATGATCATTCCATCTATGGGATTTGGGGTTAATTTTTAATTTTTTCCATTGACCTCTTCTTCAAATCTTGTAAAAACCACCACTGGCATGGATCTAGTGGAGATGCATATAAGTTTAAAAAGGATTCCATTGGAGTTAAGAGAAGTCCCTTGTCTATTGGCTAACAAGACATTGATGAAATATGGGACGCTAGATGAAGGTTGTTTTATTGGGAAGGCCCAGGCCCCACTGACGTAAAGGCCTATGAGTAAATGAAAATGGAAAATGTGTAACGAATGCGGTTTTTGCCCGCTCGAAAATCGACATCCATACTTCAAATCGTATTCGAATGCCGTAGATTCGACCGTTCAAATCCGATTCGCCGGAGCTTATAACAACATTAAGTAAATAACACAGCGGAATAAAAAGAATATACATTGATATACAACACTGATACAACAGAGTGATACAATGAATATCAATATACATCAGAGATACAAGAAAATAGCAGCGGAAAGAAAAATAGATAACACTAGCAGCGGAATAAAATAACTCTAAGTTAGTCTTCAACGAAGAACTCCAAATCTGAACTCCATCTCCAAGAACTAATCCAGCAATAGCTCGAACTCCCCATAACAATGCACCAAGCTAAGCAAGACTGGTGCGAACCAAAGACTGAACTAACTCCAGATAATTCACTGAACCTAACTATCTGAAAAACCCAACTCTAGACTGCTCGTGTAGAAAATAATGAGCACCCAGAGTTTAGGAAAGGAACAATAAACTCTGGATCAGTCATGGGACTGGTGTGAGCAACAAAAACAGTTTATCTTTAAAAAAACAATCAACAAGAGAATTTTAAAGTAAATTCACAATGCTTTTTGAAAATGAAACTACCATAAGAACTCCCGCCACACACACAATGCAAACGCAGACTTGGAGGAGATTTCTTCTTATGATAGTCAAACATGCTTAATACGCAGAAAATTTCTTTGATATTATTATTATAAGTGCACGGTGCAGAAAAGCATTTCGAAAGTAGAATATTAATCCTAGCCAGCATAGGTACCATTATAGTATGCTTACTATAGCTACCATATTAAATGGCAGGTTCTACAACTAAAACCGTACAAGTCTCGTATTGTTTCTTTGGATTTCCAACGAATGGTCAGGCTAAGGAACTTCCCATTGCCACATGGAAACGTCTCTGGAAGGACATTCCAAGAACCTAACCGGATCTCTGCCAACACAAGGCCGGGTTACCCCTAACTGGGTAACAACTGACACGAGTATGCCATCCCCCGGTCCTTTAGGACCTTTAACCGAGCGCTCGATAACCAACATCACACTATAGTAAATAGAGTGTTTTCCACATGAGTAAGTATCTGGGCTCCATACCAAGATACCACCCCTTTCCAGAAGGAAATGAACATACCCTAAAGGGGCGCTACCCCCTAATAACCTTGCCGCATCTTTCCTGTTTTGACCATTCCGGGGTGTGAGGCTCGACGAGGTCACGTCCACAAAACTACGCTTTGGTACAAAGCCATGCTTTGGGTCAACAAATGATCAAAGTAATGATCACAAAGATAAATGATCAAACAAATGATCATATCACAAATGATCAAACAATGATCATTACACAGCAACACTTAGCATGTCACATTACCAAATTGGGAATATATCGCTGATAACCTTCAACTACATAACCTCTGAGCTCGTACGTCTCAGAGAAGGGTGTTAAGCTAAAAGAATAAATTCTCCGCCACCAACAGAAATGTATTTGAAAGAAATCTGCTTTATATCTCAAAGTGTAATGTCAGACACACAATCCATACAAGTCTGTTCCGGGCTCGAGCAGAACCAAAGGCACTTCTTACGAAGCCCTTGCAATCCGGGTGTTCACAATCCCGATCGGACTTCCCATCACTTAGGAAATCACTATACCAGCGCGACTCAGTGCAGAGACAATCGACGGGTTATCCTTTCGTTTTTGTGAATATCCGGTCTTCATCATCGGTCTTCAAATGCTATCTATAACGACGAATCATATATTCGGAATGTGATATATGATACAAAGGTCCTCTCCCGGCTAAACCGAATAATGAGCGAAATAGTTCAAAAACATATGGATATTGGGATTTCAATTAAGTCACAACTTAAACCAAAAGTTTTCTTTAAATGGTTAAACAAATTACCATTTCTAATCTTTAAACAAAAAGATTTATCTCACAAAGATCAATTCATAGATTTCCAAAACAATTTCATTTCTATAGGATCAACCCATTTAAATCTTTAAATTAAAGATTTAACTTATAGCTTTCAAATCGTTTTCATAACTTGGAAATTATCTTCATTTCAAATTAGAGATCATTTTAACTCAAATTGGAAGTTCATTTCTTATGTGAAAGCTTTTATTAATTGAAAACAAACAGTTTTCGTTTCAGAAAAATCCAATTATATTTGCTCGAATTAAAGCCCTCTAATTCTCAAAATTAATATATTTAAAATGGTTAACCACTACCATTTATTAGTTAATTAATTAACTTTAAATGGTTAATTAAATAATTTATTACAAATTGATTTCCACAAGATTATTAAAATAAATCTTTAATTACAAATTTTAAACCTTAACTACTTATTTAAATATAGTTACAAAATTAATTACATTCTTAATTAACGTCCAATTTAAATTAAACATCTTACGTTTGAAAACATTCTTGATAAATTTAAATCAAATATTAACTTTGTTAATCACAATACTTAAAGTATTTAAAGCAACTTCATCAGCAACTGGACCCGAGACACATACATAGTTTACTTGAGAAAAGCATGCGGTTCTTCCTCATTTCCTCCGAGTTTCTCCCCTATCTTCTTCCTCTCTTTATCCTTTCTTCCACCCTTTTTTTTTGTTAAGTTTTAAATTAAACTGCAGTATCTCGAGAAACAAACTCACGCGAGCAAAAACAAAGTTTGCTCGAGAAAATCACCTTCTTCCCCGAGAACACCCTCGAACGAAACCCCTCAACAGCCAACCCTCACGCGTACATGCGTGCACGTGTACAGTCAGCAAACTCACCTCCGATCAAATTCGCGATTGCTCTCAGGTCATCAACGACCATCCTAACCGATTTGAGCGATTCAGGTTGCGAAATCATCATTGCATCAAAATCGAGCAAGTACAGGGACAATGCGCTTCTTCTTGAACCCATTCGATCACCAAAATCCACTTCGTCTCGCCACGTGACGTCACCGGAGGTGCTCGAACTTCGCCCACCTGACGAACTCACGCTCCTCTTCCACCACCAAAAATATTGTGACACTCGATCGATCCTAGAATGAGAGCGAAAGAAAGAAATACGGTGCCTCAAAACTAGGTTTACAAAATAAAAACGATCGCCACCGCTTCTATGGTCATTGGTCGACCATCACAACATTTTTCCCATACTCTCTGTTCGCTCCTCCACCTCCAACCCAAACCCCGACCCCTCTGATCCAACGATTCGCCTGAGTTTGATCAAAATACCCATACCGATCATCTTCAAACTGCTCTCCAACCACTACACTAAAAATCACCAAATTCATTTTAAAAATCATGGTTTTCAGTAAGGATTCGAATTATATACTTAAATCAATGTTTTTATTAAATTCGAAGATTTCAAATTTTAAAGTTTCTTTTGTAAAATTTTAATTTTTTCTTCCTGTATACACCTATACTTCAAGAAATCATTTTTAGATCATAGTTCTTACTTAAATACACATCTTTGTTTTAGACTTCAAAGCTTAAAAATGATTAGAGATGGAGGGATCGAATTGTTTCCAACTGGGTTTCATCCTAACTATTAAACAGAGAAGAAGAACAGCTTAGCTCTGTCAAATTTAAATACATACACCCAGTGTTTAAACTAAGAAGATATCCCAACTCCATATTTAACATGAATCATATAGTGATTAAAATTAACCTTAGTTGTTTACTCACAGATTCACGGCATTGAATTCAAGAACTAGTTTTAAAACTTAAAGTTGCTCACCTCAAAAAAAAAAGAAGGAACAGAGGACTCAAGCATGGAAGATTGAATTCGAAACTCTGGATTTTGAAACTGACTTGAATTTGAGATGCTTCAGATTTGAATATTTTCCCAGGTTTGATTTGTTTGTTTGAGTTTATATTGCCTTCAGATTTGCTTAGCTTTTGATTTCCAATTTGAAAAAAATATGCACAGGCTTTCAATTCATTTCTGAATTGCATTTATTTTTTCTTTGTTTGAGAAGAACTAACTGAAATGAAGTTGTTATATATAAAAGTGAAATTGATATATGAGGAAAGAAGTTGACAGGGTAAAGCAATTCCCTTTGTACAGGGTATTATATTTTAATGGCTGAGGTATCTTGCTTTTGATATGCATTTATTACTTTGTACAATATCACTTTGTTTCGGCTGGTAGATGAAATTAGGGTGTACTAAAGATATTGCCTTGTTTTATAAACTATTACATTTTTTTCTTTACTTGTACATGAACATACTATATGTACTAATACATACTTTATTTTCTTTTGTTTGCTTTACTATGGTGGCTGCAGCTTTATTTTGGTGTGCTTGCATTAATTATATGAGTATTTTATATCCTACTTTACATTTGTTTTGTACTTAAATATACCTTTGCTTGCTTGACTTCGGCTGATCTCTTTGTTTTGGTGGCTGAGATCTTTGTCTTGCTTTTACAAGTTTTTGTTTTATCTTCTTATGCAAGCTTCATATACTTGAATGTTTATATGTTTACATACTTGTATTTATTGTTGTTGTCTTATTACTTTACACTATGAATAAATTTCTATTTTAATATGTTGTTATAATTTTTAGCTAATCTGTTTCTTTATATTTTAATTTGTTTACAACTTCAAACAGGCTACATGTTCTTGTATGTATTAGAGATGACATTCCTTTACTTAGTTTGATTTTATACTTCATGTATATAAATATAAAGCTATTTTACTTATTATTATAAAAATAACTCCTTGTTGATCTAAAATAATTTATAAAAGAAATTGTTTTCTTATTAATAAATAACACAAACTATTTGAATTTGGAAAAACTCCAATCGATTATCATTTAATTTCACAATTTTAAATGAACAGTAAATTTAATTATCAATTTAAAATAAATTAAAATTCAGGATCGTTACAGATTTCCCCCCTTAAAAAGAATTTCGTCCTCGAAATTCGCAGGCACGACAACAAGACAGAGATAGATAGATTCAATCTCCTATAATTCATCAAATACAAGATATGGATTCCAAATTCAAGTCGGAATATCTCAGAATACATACCAATTTATCCCTCTTCGGACTTCAATATTTTCAATGAATTACAATAGAACTTCAAATTTGGTTTTAAACGAAATCGTTTTATTGATTCAATTCAATTTATCCTTCATATTCTATTAATCAAGTTAACTCAATTTAAAATTTCCAATTTATTCAAAATTTCTAATTTATTCAAAATTTCCAATTTCAAATTCATATTCATATTCATTAAGATTTTAAATCAAAAACAGATAAGAAATCGATGGAGATACGAAATAAGGATTTTCTACAACGATTCGTATGGCTATCACCGCACCGAAACTTCTTCTGGAGCTGTCACGAATCAATCAAAAGAATTTAGAGACGAATCAAAAGAAATTGATAGGAAAGTTGTTTCCACTGTTGTTACAGAGTATCGACCAATTATAGTCGTATTTCCCCTGTCCCCTATCTTGTTCTCTTCTTGCACTCATACTCACTATCAGTGGATAGTAAAAGAATTTACTGAGGCGTTCAAACAGATATCTTAGGGATATACTCATTCTAGGGATACTTCACCCTAACTCTAATGAGCTACTTAACGTGTTATACTCCTGAGCTAAAGTTTCACCTTAGCTCTGATACCAAATGTAACGAATGCGGTTTTTGCCCGCTCGAAAAGCGACATCCATACTTCAAATCGTATTCGAATGCCGTAGATTCGACCGTTCAAATCCGATTCGCCGGAGCTTATAACAACATTAAGTAAATAACACAGCGGAATAAAAAGAATAATACATTGATATACAACACTGATACAACAGAGTGATACAATGAATATCAATGTACATCAGAGATACAAGAAAATAGCAGCGGAAAGAAAAATAGATAACACTAGCAGCGGAACAAAATAACTCTAAGATAGTCTTCAACGAAGAACTCCAAATCTGAACTCCATCTCCAAGAACTAATCCAGCAATAGCTCGAACTCCCCATAACAATGCACCAAGCTAAGCAAGACTGGTGCGAACCAAAGACTGAACTAACTCCAGATAATTCACTGAACCTAACTATCTGAAAAACCCAACTCTAGACTGCTCGTGTAGAAAATAATGAGCACCCAAAGTTTAGGAAAGGAACAATAAACTCTGGATCAGTCATGGGACTGGTGTGAGCAACAAAAACAGTTTATCTTTAGAAAAACAATCAACAAGAGAATTTTAAAGTAAATTCGCAATGCTTTTTGAAAATGAAACTACCATAAGACCTCCCGCCACACACACAATGCAAACGCAGACTTGGAGGAGATTTCTTCTTATGATAGTCAAACATGCTTAATACGCAGAAAATTTCTTTGATATTATTATTATAAGTGCACGGTGTAGAAAAGCATTTCGAAAGTAGAATATTAATCTTAGCCAGCATAGGTACCATTATAGTATGCTTACTATAGCTACCATATTAAATGGCAGGTTCTACAACTAAAACCGTACAAGTCTCGTATTGTTTCTTTGGATTTCCAACGAATGGTTAGGCCAAGGAACTTCCCATTGCCACATGGAAACGCCTCTGGAAGGACGTCCCGAGAACCTAACCGGATCTCTGTCAACACCAAGGCCGGGTTACCCCTAACTGGGTAACAGCTGACACGAGTATGCCATCCCCCGGTCCTTTAGGACCTTTAATCGAGCGCTCGATAACCAACATCACACTATAGTAAATAGAGTGTTTTCCACATGAGTAAGTATCTGGGCTCCATACCATGATACCACCCCATTCCAGAAGGAAATGAACATACCCTAAAGGGGCGCTACCCCTTAATAACCTTGCCGCATCTTTCCTGTTTTGACCATTCCGGGGTGTGAGGCTCGACGAGGTCACGTCCACAAAACTACGCTTTGGTACAAAGCCATGCTTTGGGTCAACAAATGATCAAAGTAATGATCACAAAGATAAATGATCAAACAAATGATCATATCACAAATGATCAAACAATGATCATTACACAGCAACACTTAGCATGTCACATTACCAAATTAGGAATATATCGCTGATAACCTTCAACTACATAACCTCTGAGCTCGTACGTCTCAGAGAAGGGTGTTAAGCTAAAAGAATAAATTCTCCGCCACCAACATAAATGTATTTGAAAGAAATCTGCTTTATATCTCAAAGTGTAATGTCAGACACACAATCCATACAAGTCTGTTCCGGGCTCGAACAGAACCGAAGGCACTTCTTACGAAGCCCTTGCAATCCGGGTATTCACAATCCCGATCGGACTTCCCATCACTTAGGAAATCTCTATACCAGCGCGACTCAGTGCAGAGACAATCGACGGGTTATCCTTTCGTTTTTGTGAATATCCGGTCTTCATCACCGGTCTTCAAATGCTATCTATAACGACGAATCACATATTCGGAATGGGATATATGACACAAAGGTCCTCTCCCGGCTAAACCGAATAGTGAGCAAAATAGTTCAAAAACATATGGATATTGGGATTTCAATTAAGTCACAACTTAAACCCAAAGTTTTCTTTAAATGGTTAAACAAATTACCATTTCTAATCTTTAAACAAAAAGATTTATCTCACAAAGATCAATTCATAGATTTCCAAAACAATTTCATTTCTATAGGATCAACCCATTTAAATATTTAAATTAAAGATTTTACTTATAGCTTTCAAATCGTTTTCATAACTTGGAAATTATCTTCATTCCAAATTAGAGATCATTTTAACTCAAATTGGAAGTTCATTTCTTATGTGAAAGCTTTTATTAATTGAAAACAAACAGTTTTCGTTTCAGAAAAATCCAATTATATTTGCTCGAATTAAAGCCCTCTAATTCTCAAAATTAATATATTTAAAATGGTTTAACTCATATATAACTGGTATAACATCTTAAATCCCTAATTTCAAATTACAGAATTCAGTTTCACATTTTGAATTTAAATTTAAATCAAATTATTTAAATTTCAAACTTTAATCAAGTTATTCAAAAATAAATTACATCTTTGAAATTCCATTTCAAAAGCTTTTCACATTTAACCCGATTCCATTTCAAAATATTTGAATTTAAAAATTCAGATTCAAACTATTTTCAAAAATCTGTGACTTAAATCGATTTCCTCGTGAAATCCATATTCGTGTGTGTATGGTGTGGTCCAGGGGTTTAACACAATTTGTGCAACATCAATCAACCATCATAGATCAAATACAGCAATATATTCGATAAGCGATATAAATTTATAACGCTTATCTTTCATACACAGATTCACAGACATATATATATCTCAGATAATAAATTTCATCACAGATCATAACACAAATCAGGATTATCATAAAGCATCATATAACAGAAAATATCAAACAATTCACCATCCAATAAAATCTAAACATCCATAAGTAGGATTTATTAATTTAAATCAGATGTAACTACTTATGAATAACACTAATCCTAGCTGATTGTTTATAAATTAATTACAAACCATTCGAATTAATTATCCTTTAATCATTAGTTAACCTTTATTGAATTAATTTTTTCCCCAAATTGATTACGTTAATTAATTAATCACATAAATAGATTGGCTTTGAGTTAATTACAAAAAAAATCAATTACCCCTTAATTTCAAATAAATTAACCTTATAATCATTTATTTAATTTACCTTAATCAATTTTTTTTTAAATTAATCTTTGATTAACCTTTATTTATTAAGTAATTTTCAATTACCAATTAATTAGTCATTTATTTCTTAATTAATTATTTAATTTGTTAACCACTACCATTTATTAGTTAATTAATTAACTTTAAATGGTTAATTAAATAATTTATTACAAATTGATTTCCACAAGATTATTAAAATAAATCTTTAATTACAAATTTTAAACCTTAACTACTTATTTAAATATAGTTACAAAATTAATTACATTCTTAATTAACGTCCAATTTAAATTAACCATCTTACGTTTGAAAACATTCTTGATAAATTTAAATCAAATATTAACTTTGTTAATCACAATACTTAAAGTATTTAAAGCAACTTCATCAGCAACTGGACCCGAGACACATACATAGTTTACTCGAGAAAAGCATGCGGTTCTTCCTCGTTTCCCCCGAGTTTCTCCCCTATCTTCTTCCTCTCTTTATCCTTTCTTCCACCCTTTTTTTGTTAAGTTTTAAATTAAACTGCAGTATCTCGCGAAACAAACTCACGCGAGCAAAAACAAAGTTTGCTCGAGAAAATCACCTTCTTCCCCGAGAACACTCTCGAACGAAACCCCTCAACAACCAACCCTCACGCGTACATGCATGCACGTGTACAGTCAGCAAACTCACCTCCGATTAACTTCGCGATTGCTCTCAGGTCATCAACGACCATCCTAACCGATTCGAGCGATTCAGGTTGCGAAATCATCATTGCATCAAAATCGAGCAAGTACAGGGACAATGCACTTCTTCTTGAACCCGATCACCAAAATCCACTTCGTCTCGCCACGTGACGTCACCGGAGGTGCTCGAACTTCGCCCACCTGACGAACTCACGCTCCTCTTCCACCACCAAAAATATTGTGACACTCGATCGATCCTAGACTGAGAACGAAAGAAAGAAATACGGTGCCTCAAAACTAGGTTTACAAAATAAAAACGATCGCCACTGCTTTCATGGTCATTGGTCGACCATCACAACATTTTTCCCATACTCTCTATTCGCTCCTCCACCTCCAACCCAAACCCCGACCCCTCTGATCCAACGATTCGCCTGAGTTTGATCAAAATACCCATACCGATCATCTTCAAACTGCTCTCCAACCACTACACTAAAAATTACCAAATTCATTTTAAAAATCATGGTTTTCAGTAAGGATTCGAATTATATACTTAAATCAATGTTTTATTAAATTCGAAGATTTCAAATTTTAAAGTTTCTTTTGTAAAATTTTAATTTTTTCTTCCTGTATACACCTATACTTCAAGAAATCATTTTTAGATCATAGTTCTTACTTAAATACACATCTTTGTTTTAGACTTCGAAGCTTAAAAATGATTAGAGATGGAGGGATCGAATTGTTTCCAACTGGGTTTCATCCTAACTATTAAACAGAGAAGAAGAACACCTCAGCTCTGTCAAATTTAAATACGTACACCCAGTGTTTAAACTAAGAAGATATCCCAACTCCATATTTAACATGAATCATATAGTGATTAAAATTAACCTTAGTTGTTTACTCATAGATTCACGGCATTGAATTCAAGAACTAGTTTTAAAACTTAAAGTTGCTCACCTCAAAAAAAAAGAAGGAACAGAGGACTCAAGCCTAGAAGATTGAATTCGAAACTCTAGAATTCGAAACTGACTTGAATTTGAGATGCTTCAGATTTGCATATTTGCCCAGGTTTGATTTGTTTGTTTGAGTTTATATTGCCTTCAGATTTGCTTAGCTTTTGATTTCCAACTTGAAAAAAATATGCACAGGCTTTCAATTCATTTCTGAATTGCATTTATTTTTTCTTTGTTTGAGAAGAACTAACTGAAATGAAGTTGTTATATATAAAAGTGAAATTGATATATGAGGAAAGAAGTTGACAGGGTAAAGCAATTCCCTTTGTACAGGGAATTATATTTTAATGGCTGAGGTATCTTGCTTTTGATATGCATTTATTACTTTGTACAATATCACTTTGTTTCGGCTGGTAGATGAAATTAGGGTGTACTAAAGATATTGCCTTGTTTTATAAACTATTACATTTTTTTCTTTACTTGTACATGAACATACTATATGTACTAATATATACTTTATTTTCTTTTGTTTGCTTTACTATGGTGGCTGCAGCTTTATTTTGGTGTGCTTGCATTAATTATATGAGTATTTTATATCCTACTTTACATTTGTTTTGTACTTAAATATACCTTTGCTTGCTTGACTTCGGCTGATCTCTTTGTTTTGGTGGCTGAGATCTTTGTCTTGCTTTTACAAGTTTTTGTTTTATCTTCTTATGCAAGCTTCATATACTTGAATGTTTATATGTTTACATACTTGTATTCATTGTTGTTGTCTTATTACTTTACACTATGAATAAATTTCTATTTTAATATGTTGTTATAATTTTTAGCTAATCTGTTTCTTTATATTTTAATTTGTTTACAACTTCAAACAGGCTACATGTTCTTGTATGTATTAGAGATGACATTCCTTTACTTAGTTTGATTTTATACTTCATGTATATAAATATAAAGCTATTTTACTTATTGTTATAAAAATAACTCCTTGTTGATCTAAAATAATTTATAAAAGAAATTGTTTTCTTATTAATAAATAACACAAACTATTTGAATTTGGAAAAACTCCAATCGATTATCATTTAATTTCACAATTTTAAATTAACAGTAAATTTAATTATCAATTTAAAATAAATTAAAATTCAGGATCGTTACAAAATGTAACATCCTCTTCTTGGAGGCCCAAAACTAACGGTTTACGATGCTGCAGTCATCCATAGTTCGACGACCAAATACGGTAATGTTAGATATATTGAAACACAAAAACACAAGAACATGGAAATTTTTAAAACATTAACCTAGTTTCACATCCACTTCAAAACATTTCAAATTCATTACATAATCCCACAGTCATTAACCACATTAAGTGACAATATATTTATTCCAACATACGCCAAGAGCGACATATGAAGATGCCTCCTCGGATGATCAGAGTATGTATAGAATATTTTGCATTTACAATAACAACACTGCGGATTCAAAATAAAAGGGAACTCTAGATAGCTATCATACCTTTTGCACGTCCCTAGAAGCTTATTCGTCTAAAGAGATACCTTAAAACCTCAAATCTCAAACTACTCAAAATCAATTGAGTACCAAGAGTTTAAGGGAAAACATAAACTTCGAGTCAGACATAAAGCTTGGTATGGATAATAATTTACCATCTCAAACCATTTTGATATCTAGTGAGACTATGTCGCTTAGCGGAATAGGTTTCCCCTCACCGGTATCCTAAAACATTTATAAAACCATATATTGAGCTTTGCATCCAAAATGGTTAAAACAATTTGAAACAATATGATGATATGCAAAACAAGCAAATCAATTCTGGATTACTCATCCCCATTCATTTTGGCTATTTGTCTTAGTAACAGTTTCTAGGGTCATTGTTAACCTATTAGTTTTCATGGGCTTATTAATAATCTATTTAATGTTTAAGGACTTCCTGTCCAGTTACAAAGTATTCATGTGATAATTAAGAACCTATTGGCCACTGCCAATATCTTTATTGTTTCATCGGTTCTCCCTGAACCTATTAGTAACTCCAATATCTTTTCTCTTATCCTAGTTTTCATGGGTTGACTAAGAATATATTGACATCTGTCAATATCTTAATCTGGATATAATTTTCATAGGCTAACTACAAACCTATTGGCCTCTGCCAATATCAAATCATAACTTTCATGGGCTAACTATGAACCTGTCTTCCTGACATCTTCATTTATACATAGTTTTCATGGGCTTAGCATGAACCTATTGGCTCCTGCCAATATCTTTTTCAAATAAATAGTTTTCATGAGCTTACTGTGATCCTATTGGCCCCAGCCAGTATCATCTTTTAATATTTTAGAATCCTATACTCTGGTCTTCCTGACCTCCTGGATGCAATTCTACTCAATCAGATGTTAATTTAATTTATATTCACTACTGGGTCAACCAAACTGGTTATTCTGGCCTTACCCATATTATAGTTATGGGTCAATTACAATGTGAATATATTCAAATACATATATGAAGAAGCAAACATAATAATACCAACCCCCATGGTTTATTGTCCTTGGAATCCTTTTATATAAAACTTGGTTATCCCTTTAACCCATTAATCCAGGTAAACTTCTTCAAAACTCCATTTGCAAAACATTTTATTTATTTATGCCATGGTTTTCCTTTAAAACGAGATTGGGTTATTTGTTTGAAACACTAAGGCTTTTGAAACCGTCAAAACTTCGCTTTTGACTTCACTGGATAACCTCCTTCGAAAGCATATAAATCTCTTTTCAAAACATTCGGCCCCTACCTTTTGAAATACTTTAAAACCTCTCCTTCACAACCTTTTGAATGTAATAAAGTATTACTTATTAACTCTTAGAAGCATAATTTCGTAACCATTGAAAGTACACCTTGCGAAACCTTTGGAAGTATACTTCCAAAACCATTGATGTGACGGCCTGGATTTTCAGACCAGTTAAAATTGCCAAAAAATATGTCCGTTCTTAAACTACTAATGAAAACTACAAACTTAATACACCATATTTGATGAATATTCAATATTACTAAATGTTTGGGATACAATTTCAAATATACAACTTATCAAAGTAATTAATTAATTTATTAATTCTACAAAGTGTGCTTTAACACATACCGAATACAATGACTATTATCTACCATTGCAAAACTCAGATGAGAGAGACAACACTATCCTTACCTGCGAACTCAATAAACAACATAAAATCAGAATAAAATAGTAAGCATAAAAGATACGATAACACAAGATAAACAACAACCAATAACAGATAAACATGAAAGAGTTATATTATTTTAGGGGCCGCATCACTACCACTTGTGATTGCCTACGTACCCCTATCTAATTAGGTATCCTATTCAATACAGGATCAAGCCAACGTAGTTCTCCTACCACAAATAGGACTCATGGAGCCTACGATGCAACAAACAATACGCAATTTCCAAAACTACCCACTTAGGCTTAATCTTCAATTTTAAATTTTCAAATCTAATTACCTTTACAGAAATTATCCCTTTGGAATTTATTCTCGAATTCTTATTTCAAAACTTTTGAAATATATATCTTTTATATTCAAATTATACTTTACTTCGGGATCTTAAATTAAATCACTTTTGAAAATTTTATTTGGAAACCCCAAATACTTTAATAAAAACATATCAAACCATATGCAACCAAATCAGGAGGTTTCTCCCAATAAAAGGAAACTGGGTCCCAGCCTTCATACAATCGATAAATAAGTACATCCCTCTATTCTAAGAGCGGACTATACCAAAAACATGTGCCCGCTTTTTAGTTACGGGTTACCCGAATCATTGGTAACATAACAAATCATTTTATATCCCTAAGGGATAAATCATTTACACTAATAATTACAAATACTTCAAATCTATAATAATTTCCATTTCTAAATCCTTTCAAAAATCATCTCAAAATCATCGGGTTTAATCTTTGAAATTCTTTCTGTTTTGTAGAACACTTTTATAAAACAATTCATTATATAAATCATTCCAAAATATTTATTCCCAAACAAATTTTTTTTCTCTTTTAAAGGAAAAATATTTCATAGCATTTCAAATTTAAAATCAATCTTCAAAACAATTCATTAAATTGAAGTTAACCAAATATTACCGCTAAACACCTTATAGTCAAATCCTGAAATAAATCACAAGGTGTTATCCTACAATTATTTTCTACCCAGCCTATGCATATGGATAATTAATTGCTCATAAACTGGTTGAGCAAAGTCAATAATCAATAGATAATAAACAATGCTCATAAACTGGTCTAGTGCAATCCAAACAACCAAACAACCAATTAACAAAATAAACACAACAATAAAGGATAAATCAATGCTTCATTCTATCGAGTATTTGTAACACTTCGATTTTATCTCGGTTTAAAATGGTTTGATATTTATTTTGAAGCATTTGGGCTTTCCCTTCGATATGTTCCGTCCCTCGCCCAAGTCTCCTTGGATCTCACAGACGAAACACATGTGCTAGTCGTTTCAGCATACCCCATTAAGTATTTAACCTCTAAATTTCAAATTACTTAATTAACCATACAAACATAATATCGAGCAAGAAAATCAAACATTGTTTCAGAAAACAAAGTAAACAAGCATTGAATAAGGGTTTTCAAACAACACTTAGTGTAACAACCCCTATTTTGGACCATTCAAATCGACAATAATCCACACGTGTCAGACTTGAATAATTCAAAATAACAGATTATAATAAAGTTTGGAGCAAATAAAATCATCACAGAATCACAGAGTTGTTACACTAAAATATCAGAATAACTCGCTGTGGAAATTTAAAATACCATAGTAGTTCATGAAGCTACTATTACAAAGTCTCAAAAAAAAAAATGATATCAACTTGCAAACAAACACAATAGAAATCCCAAATACATAGAAGTTCACTAATACAAAAGCTGAAATAGAATAACTGAAACTGAAAGATATAGATAACTAGATAAGCAGAATCTCCAGTGATTCCTAGCTCTAGAAAAAGAAATCTAAAGCTGTGAATACTCAGGCTGACCTGAGCGTAAATAAAACACAGAACACTCGAGTCAGGACATACATACTTATACAATGTAAACCAACTCAGGTGATCTGTAACAAGTAACTTAAAGGATGCTTGGGACCGCTCATCCTCTAAGGATCCGTTAAACTATTTACTATGTAGTAATATTGCGCTATTATAATAATATCTACAGTAAAATAAACTTACTTTTAAATAGCGTTAAAGGGTTACCCATATAGCTCTTAACACGTAATAGTACCAGTAATCCGTCCAGTATCAGCATACCTCCAGATCGGAAGGCTACCCTAAATGCTCCATTTCTCACGCTTATTAAATACCATTCCAAATCACCTTTCAAAATAGTTTATATTTCAAATCAAATACTCCATTTAAAATATTTAACAGTGAAGTTATTATACTTACTAATCAAATATTCAATTTCCAAAAATTTACCCTTTTCTGAGTTCATTTATTCACGTAAAAACTACAAAACATTTAAATTTCATCTTTCGCAGCACTTAGAAAAATGCTACGGTAAGTTACATTTGAAAACAATTCATTTCGGCAAAGACAGCATTTACAAAACTGCTTAATATTTTAGAGTTCAAATTAAAAGATTTAATTCAATTCAGCAAAGACAGCGTTTACAAAACTACTGCAGTAGTTCAATTATATTCAAAATCTCATTTCATCCAACTGCAACACTTAACAAGTGCTACAATAGCTCTTTCATTAATTTCAGGTCCAAGTTTTAGTTTCTGCAACTACAGCACTTACCAAGTGCTACAATAGCCCTTAGTTAATTTTAGCCTTTTAGTTCACTTCTGCAACTACAGCGCTTACAAAGTGCTGCAGATTCATTTATTCTAGATTTTAGTTCATTTTCAAAAACGATATCATTTCTGAAGTGCTACTAAAGAATTTCTAGATTTTCAATGTAATTTCAGAAACAATTAAACTTTGATTTTAACCCTTTTAAACTTATAAAAATCATATTTTTACACTCAAGAATGTTCATTTAAATACCCTTTAACTTATGATTTTTACAAAGTAAATTTCCCAAATAAATATCAAATTCTAATAATAATTCACTTATTAAATTCAAGTGTACAATTTTTCTATTCTTTGCATTTTAAAAATTAACCTAACACTTAAGTTTTAATTACCATTTCAAAATATAAACTCAATTTCCATTTTTATTTACTTAACTTTTATTTTTAAACCAAACTTCACGTTTCCAAGTCAAGTTATATTTCAAATTACACTTTTAAGCATTCATTTATTTAACCATTTAATTCATAGAAAAAAATCAATAATACTTTATTAAGTCATTTTAAATTCAAATTTAAATCAAATTATCATATTTTGTTTACTTAACTTAAACTCCATTTTTAAACAAAAATCATATTTCAAATTTCAACTTAACCATTCATTTATTTAACATATTTAACTTGTAGAAAAATCACTAACACTTTATAAAAATCATTTTTAATTCAATTTAAATCAAAATATATACAATCTTAAAATACTTAAAATTTTATAAAAAACTTATATATAATAACCATGAGTCTGTATAAAATTTTCTAACCTAAGTCAAGTGATACGGATAATATACCATTTTAATCCGCAATTTACAAAGAAAATTCCGGGTTCTATCATTTCAAACCAGCAATTCCAAGTTAAATAAAATAAATTAAGAATCGCTCAGGCCTATCATTTCAGCCCATAACGATTTTTCCTTATTCTAAAGTCCGTTTAGGTATGTATCATTTCAACCCACAGTGATTCTATTCTACAGGAAACTTGCAGTGTGAGAAACAGAAATAAACAAACAATATAGCAACATATAGCAGTATCAGATGATGTGACAGGTTTATAAACCAGGGTTAACATCATATGATTCATATCACAGGTAGGTATAACATGATATAACAATTCTACCCATTCACTTGTTGTCACTTCACAATTTATATAAGTATAAATGTCATGAGTGAATACTCACCTTTTCAAGCTGGAATTAGCAAATCAAACTACACGAATAAATCTGGAAAGCACGACACGACACGACTTTTGATTCAAGTAAGTGGAGAGACAAGATGTTAATCTTGTAAATAACAAATAAAACAAGACACTATAAACATATATTTTCAACCAAAAACAATATTGAAACAATTTGAAATTTAAAGCAACAAAGAACAAAATAACTTGACCTTGCTTTAACCACTCAAGTACTTGGCCTAGTGTACGATATGCTCGGCCATGGCTGGACATAGGCTCGGGTTTAGCATCATAAATGCATGGCAACATGGAGATGATGATGGTAGTGGGAGTTACAACATAGGGAATACAAAGGACAAGGCAAAAGAGTTGGGTTTTGAGTACAACTAGGCTCGGCTTAGTCATTGTTTGGGCTTAGCCATGGAAGTTCAAATCAAGTGAGTGGAGAGGCTGATGGTCAAGGTAAGGTCATGATGGTGGTGGAGCTAGGGGTGGCGGCCAAGGCAAGATATGGAAGTGGATGGTGAAGTTATGGGCTCGGCTAGGCAATTTTTGGTTGAGCTTTGAAAATTTTGTGGTAATGGCTTTATATGTAGGCACGGCCAGATCTGGACAAGGGGAAAGGAGGTGGTTGCTGCCGTGTATGGTGGTGGTTGGTGGATTTGAGGTTGGTAGTGGCCGAGAAACACAAGAGGAAGCATGGCAAAAATACAATGAAAATAAAGAGGAAAAGTGAGAAAGAAAGCCATTAGAAAAGCTTACAAAATATTTTTAGAAATGGAAACAGCCGTGAGTTTTGAAGAGAGGATAAGTTTCTGACGTGAATTAGCAAATGAATTATACGGCTAACCAAAAAGAAATGGACGGCCAAGCTAGAAATGAAAAGACAAATGAAATGAAAAGTCAAAGTAAATGAAAAGTCACCAGAAATGAAAAGTCTTTGTCCCTTTGAATTTCTAATTTATTTTAATCAAAATAAACAAAATAAAATCAGTAAAAAAATAAAAGACAAACAAAAATAAAGTGAAAAAGAAAATAAACAATTATTCTGAGGAAAAATAAAATGTAAATAAAGAAAATAGTTTATTAAATTGAAACTAGAATTTAAAATTGTAAACAAAACACAATAAACATTGGAAAATTACTACACTTTTAAAATGTTTAAAAAATAAAATATATACATAACATGTCATGTTACACATATATACACAAATTAGAACATGATATGACAAACAAAATTATTGTTTATATAAATTAAAATAAACAATTTTGTTAAATAAACAATTTACACACAATGGTTTAAAAAGCATAACTTTCACAATATTAATCAGATTTCAACGAAATAAAAAGCAGTATACTTGAAATTTAATTTCTTTTCATAATAAAAGATAAAATTCAAAAATTCAAATTTTAAAATTTTAAAATTAAAGTCAAAGTTTGACTATATTGACAAAATTCACATTTCTGGAAAATATTCTATTTATTCATGTTTGGAATTATAATTCACATAAAAATCAAATTTTATATTTAAAATAACAAATTTATCCATTTTAATAAATAAAATAAAGTTTTAAATCTGGAATTTTAATTAAAATAATCAAAATATACAATTAAAATAATCACAAAATACAGAGTTGTTACACTTAGCACTTAAAGTTCTTTCAACTTAACAATGGTTTGAATGAACTTAAAATAAGAAATAACTTAGTTTAGATGCCACTCCATCAAACTTTAAGGTAAGGAACTTAAGATCTAATGCAATAAGCCCAATTTTCTCCTTATTTGTGCTTGGCCAAGGCTTGAGATGGAGGTTGGGCGAAAGTATAGAGAAGAAGTGGTAGAGCTTTGAACTTGAATTCTCAAAATTGTATTCGAAAAATAGGTTATCTTCTCTCTTGTTTTTGACTCTTACTCTCAAAATTTGAAAAACTTGTTAACTGAAAAGTTGTTGCAAATTCTTTTCTCTTGAATTTATAAAAAATAATCACTTGATTTTGATTATTTTCTAGGAAGGTATGGCCAAAAGAAAAAGAGCTATTCTCGGATTCACAAATATAAAGCCCGAAAATGTACTTCAAAGAATTGAGTTTCAAGTATTTCAAACCTCAAAAGTGGAAAAAGTGATCAACATAAAAGTTGTAGCCACTGGAATTTCCTATGGTTTAAAAAAAGAATTTCTCAAGTTGGATCAGTTATGATCAAGTTAAGATCAAAACAAAATGGCCTATTTTCTGACTTAAAAACTGGACCAGAGAATGCACTGGGAAGAAGTTTGATTTTTGACATGGTTAAGTTTAGAATGAGACAAAGTGACCAGCATAAAAATTGTAGCCGCTAGAAAAATACATGATATAAACAAACGGTTTTTTTATTTTAATTCTATTTTGAAGAAGTTATGGTTGAGAGAAAAAGAGGCAAAATATGAAGAAAAAAGTAGTTTTATTTGAAGAGGGTGAACATTGATTTCTTTTGAATATTTTGTAAATATTTTGACATTATTTCTTTATAGTTTTTTCCTATGGCTTAGAAGCCATTAAAGATAAGAGGAAGAAGGTGAAGAATCTTGAGAAAAGTAAAAGAAGAAATATGAATGAAAGTGAAGAAGGAGGTGGGTATTTATAGAAAAAGAAAGAAGTGGTAATTTACCAAAATAACCTCTTACCAAATTACCATACTAACCTTATTTCAACCTAAAGCAATCTCCACTTTTTCAATATTTAACATCATCTTTCATATCCTTACTTTATGTCTTAGTCAATTAAAGATTAAATAAAGAAAAGTAATTATTTTGTTGGATTTATATTTAATGCGATTTGATGTTTACTTTTCTTACTTTTGTTAATTCTTACTTACTATTACTAATGACTTCTAGAAGTTTTCTAATTATATTCAGTAAAAGTTAATTTGATTAGTGAATTAATTAGTACTTATAGTATTTGAATATATGTTTTTATATAAGAAAATAAAGATGCGACGATGTTGCGATAAATTTTAATCGACAAAACGTTGATTTTCGACAAAATGTTTTGCGGTCACATTTTGACGTTTTAGTTAAACTATTTATTTATGTATGCCAATTTTAAAAATAAATTTGTATAATGTTATTTAAAAATATAAATACTCATAAATAAATCAAAATAATTGATTAAACCATTTAAACTTAATTTTTTAAAATTAGGACTTTGTCACTTTTGTTGATATAAGCAAATGTTACTATTTTTATGTATATTTCTATTTCCAAATCCTATCTAATATTATTTAAATCATAAAAAAATTTATATTTAAAATCACTTTAAATATTATGTTTTGAAGTGGCTAAATTTTGGGCCGTTAAAATCTCCCCTACTTAAAAGAATTTCGTCCTCGAAATTACAGGGATGAAAAAATATAACAAAAAAACAACAATTTACGAAAGTTAAGCACACCAAAAATAGTAATATCACCCATAACCCCGTTCGGAGATACGGTTCCTTATCTAATCCATTTTGTTTATCAAATTAAGGTAGTTTCATTTTTAAAATTCCTAGGTTGATGTACTTACCCTAGATGAATTTTTCTTAGACACCTAACCTAAGCTCTAATACCATGTGTGACGACCCGGCTTTTCGGACTAGTTAAAATTGCCGAAAAATACATTTTTTCTAAAACTACTAAGAAAAATACAAACTTAATACACCATAGTTGATAGATATTCAATATTACTAAATGTATAGCATACAATTTCAATTATACAACTTATCAGAGTAATTAAATTATTTATTAATTCTACAAAGCATGCTTTAATACATACCAACTACAGTGAGTATAATCTACCACTGCACAACTCTGATGAGAGAGACAACACTATCCTTACCTACGAACTCAATAGACAATGTAAATGCAGAATAAAATAGCCAGCATGAAAGATACAATAAAACAAGATAAACAACAACCAATAACAGATAAACATGAAAGAGTTATTTTATTTTAGGGGTTGCATCACTACCACTTGTGATTGCCTACGTACCCCTATCTAATTGGGTGTCTAATTAGATACAGTATCAAGCCAACATAGTTCCCCTACCGCAAATAGGACTCATGGAGCCTACGATGCAACAAACAAAATGTAATTCCCAAAACTACCCACTTAGGCTTGACCTTCAATTTTAGATTTTCAAATCTAATTACCTTTGTAGAAATTATCTCTTCGGAATTTACTCTCGAATTCTTATTTCAAAACTTTTGAATATATATCTTTTATATTTAAATCATACTTTACTTCGGGATTTTAAATCAAATCACTTTTGAAAAGTTTATTTGGAAATCCCAAATATTATAATAAAGACATATCAAACCATATGCAACCAGATCGAGAGGTTTCTCCTAATAACAAGGCAACTGGGTCCTAGCCTACATACAATCGATAAATAAGTACATCCCTCTATTCCAAGAGCGGACTATACGAAAAACATATGCCCACATTTTAGTTACGGGTTACCCGAATCATTGGTAACGTAACAAATCATTTTATATCCCGAAGCGAAAAATAATATACACTAATAATTACAAATACTTCAAATCTATACACTACACCAATCAGCCCATTTTGTCACACTTTTCCGCTTTCAAATTGTAACAGTAATAACCATTACAAATTTCTCACAATTATTTCCATTGCAAAAGTTTGTCACAGTTATTACCGTGACTATATCTAGTAAATTCGTGAATAATTGAAAGCACCATGGATATAATGGTAATTTTTGCTTCTACGGTTGCTTATCCTATTTCTCACGCATAAATTTCATCATTTCCATATGTTCGCTCCTTTTTAGGGTTATTGCCCCTTCGATTTGTTCTACCATCGCCTCCGTCGTTCTACCACCGCCTCGTCGTTCTACCACCGTCTCCGCCGTTCTGCCACCGCCTTCATCATTTATTCTCCACCAATTTGACGATGACAAAGGAAGATTAGGGCCTGTGTTCTATTTTGGTGCTCAATTGGAAAAGCAAGTTTCGTATGTATCATGATTTTCTAATTTTGTTGTATTTCAATTTGCAAGAACATTCAGTTTTTCAATTTGGAAAAGCAAGAAAACTATTAATTTCAATTTGCAATTCAGTTTCAAATTTTCGATTTGCAAGAATATTCAGTTTTTCAGTTTGGAAAAGAAAGAAAACTTTTAATTTCGATTTGCAAGAACATTCAGTTTTTCAATTTGGAAAAGCAAGAAAACATGCCCAATTTGGAAAAGCAAGAAAACATGCCCAATTTGGAAAAGCAAGAAAACTATTAATTATATCAGTTTCAAGAACATTTAGTTTTTCAATTTGCATGATTTTCTTTTGTTCTGTTTTCAATTTGCAGGTAATAATATTATTTTAAAAGCAGTGTCGGGATATATATGGAAAGTACTAGGATATTGTAGAACGAAAAAAGGAATAGCTGAGTAAGACTATGAAAATTACTAAACCTGCAGGTAATAATATTATTTTCAATTTGTAGGTAATTTCTAGCATAGACATCTGCATGAAAGGTGTCGCACGCAATTAATTTCCCAAACATGGATACAATCAATTAAGCCTTACCACATTTAGTGTAATAGATGTCTATGTTTGTAAGTCAAAATTTTGTTAGCTCTAACCAGACAAATAACCATGTTAAACTATAAAAAAATGAAGAAGCTAGCAAAAGATATAAAATTATTCAGTATACTAGATATACAAACTATCACATATGTTATCTTTCTATCACATATGTTATCTTTGTAAATATAACATTTAAACGTAATGGTTTCTTTTTATTTTATTGTTTCAATAAGAAAACTTTGAACCAACTTTATTAGTTGTGGAATATTAAGTATAATTTACATTATTTTACATTCAGTAGGTTGAATGGTAGAGATATTTTACATAGGCATGTTTTCTTGTGTAGGAACAGTATGAACATGTGGTAGAAAATCAGAAGCGGCAGTTATAAAACATGAAAGTAAAAAAGTGTATAATTAGCCATATAGTATCTCAGTCTTGGACTTTCTAATTATTCTTTGCTTGTTTTTCTGGTGCGACTGGTTGAGTCCAGCTAAAGCACACTATTGCACATGAAGGTTCTGCTCATTTAGCCTATTCTACATGCCTTTTGGTGTGATCTTCATGCTTCAGTCCAACCACACATCTCAGTCATTAGGTCTGCATCTTGTCGCAGCCTAGTGTATCCTACTGCAGTCCATTTTACCCTCATCAACTCTCGAGTACGCTCGTTTCATTTAAATTAGATATAACCCATTCAATTATTTACATGTAATCCTAATAGCCTGCTTTTTTGATCAATTTACTTAACAGTGTTATTTTTGATGATAACCCAACCCATTTAATTTTTTCACGATTATTCTCATTTTACATCTATCAATTATTTTGATTAATTTACTTAACTATGTTAAACAAAATAACGTATAAAAATTGTGATCTATCGTTACTTCAGGTTAAAATGTAGATAAAATTCCCTTTTTTATTCAAGTTTAAGATATCACATTACAATGCTTGGAAAACAACGTATGAACCAAATTGGACAGCTCCTACATCGTATAAAATCCAGCTGACCATATTGGTATAATCCTCAGTAGATATTTAAGTTCTTCAATTTGCTGGAGAGTGCATAGTCTCCATTTATTGGTTATGATTTCATCATTTGGTGTCATTATTGCAGCTTTGTCTAAATACCTGCAATGCATACAATGTTCTTCTTATAATACACATAGGCTTGCAAGCATGCACACACAAATTCTGTGTTTGATTTTGATTACCTGAACTGATCAGAGTGCGGAAGCTACGAATTAATTGAACCTCTTTTCATTGCTGGATTAAACAATTTTTTGATGTCCTCAGGTTGAGCTAAGTGTCTCTTTTTTAATGCTGCAGCGATTATTTGTGCATTGCTTGTGAAGGGACTGCCTTGAGGCTTCAACCGAACATAATATTTGGTGCCCAGAAAGAAAAAGGCACGAGAAATGATCATAAGTGCAGTTGGGATTCCTAGTCCAAGAGCCCAGCTGACATTGCTTTGTATGTATATGATTACAGTGGACGATACCATTATTGCAAAAGATAAGGTGACGTAATACATGATAAAAACTTCATCCAGTTAATACAGTGTTAAATCCTTATTTATGTCATATTAAATATTATAATATACCAATTGAAGAAGCTGCCGATTCCTTTTCTGCCCGATTCAGTTTTGGGATCAAACTGATCAGCGCCAAATGCAAGATTGCAAGGACGGATTCCGCCAACTCCAATTATGAGTAAGGCAAAAGCTGAAAATAGAATAACACATGTATTATTATATAGTAATCTATGTGCGTTAACTTTGGTAGAAAAAACCTTACCATGTAAACCTTACCATGTATTATTATAAACTGAGCAACCTTTGTTTTTTTACTGAGCTTACTACTCAGTTACAAACTAAGTGGTGAAGCTCAGTTACAAACTGAGATTAGCCCAGTTTATAAACTACGCTGTAAAGCGCAATTTTTAACTGAGCAAAACAATCAGTTTTTATTATCATATTTGATGCAGTTCTATTTTCAAGTACAATGAAGCTTTCCTTCTATTTGTTTTATAAATTGAGCATTGTTTATGCATGTGCAGGTTTTAATAGAAGCTACAACAGAAAAGCCAAAATCAGAAGCAAATAAAAATTGGTCGAGTTAGTTATAGAGGTTTTGTAATTTGGCCGGAAAGTCGCATTCGTTGTTTATAAGCTTTTAGATGTTTTGTGCTAGGAAAATTTGAAGTTATCGTGGGCTTCGTAAAATTGATATGAAGTATTTAGTATGTGTGATGTTTGTTTTGAAATTTGGTGCTACAGTATTGAAATTTGGTTACATGTTTGTTATTACTATAAATTTGAATTTGTATCATTGAATGAAATCTTTTTGATGTTTGTTGTTACATGATATATAGTTTGTTTGATACTGTTTTAGTTATCACGGTTATAAGTGTTAGAAAATAAAATTTCGTAATGGTTATAACTGTGATATAATTTGCATTTGTCACGGTTATAAGTGTTAGAGTATCCTTTTTGGTAATGGTTATAAATGTTAGAAACTATTGTTCTATCACGGTTATAAGTGTGAGAAATTGCTAATTTTGTCACGGTTATAACCGTGAGTAAATACTATTCTGTCACGGTTATAAGCGTGAGAAATTACTATTTTGTCACGGTTATAACCATGAGCAAAACTGTGACTGAATTTGCCCACGGTACCTATTTTCACGTTTATAACCGTGACAAATTAGTTTTGTCACGCTTATAACCGTGAGGAAATTGCCTTTCTGGTGTTGTGATGATAATTTCCATTTCTAAATCCTTTCAAAAATCATCTTAAAATCATCGGGTTTAGTCCTCGAAATTCTTTCTGTTTTATAAAACACTTTTATAAAACCATTCATTATGTAAATCACTTTAAAAAAATTATTCTCAAACATCTCTTTTTTTCTCTTTTAAAGGAAAAACATTTCGCAGTATTTCAACTTTAAAATCAATCTTCAAAACTATTCATTAAATTGAAGTTAACCAAATATTACCGTTAAACACCTTATAGTCAAATCGTGAAATAAATCACAATGTGTTATCCAACAATTATTTTCTACCCAGCCCATGCATATGGATAATTAATTACTCATAAACTGGTTGATCAAAGTCAATAATCAATAAATAACAATCAATGCTCATAAATTGGTCGAGCGCAATCCCAACAACCAACTAACAAAATAAACATAACAATAAATGATAAATCAACGCTTCATTCTATCGAATATTTGTAACACTTTCTATTTTATCTTGGGTTAAAATGGGTTGATATTTATTTTGGAGCATCTGGGCTTTCCTTTCGATATGTTCTGTCCCTCGTCCAAGTCTCCTTAGATCTCACAGATGAAACACATGTGCTAGTCATTTCCGCATACCCCATTAAGTATTTAACTTCTAAATTTTAAATTACTTAATTAACCATCCAAATATAATACCGAGCAAGGAAATCAAACCATTGTTTTAGAAAACAAAGTAAACAAGCATTCAATAATGGTATTCAAACAACACTTAGCACTTAAAGTTCTTTCAACTTAGCAATGGTTTTAATGAACTTAAAATAAGAAATAACTTACTTTGGATTCCACTCCATCAAACTTTAAGGACATGCACTTAAGATCTAACGCATACTTCCCACCATGCTTGGAAACCAAATCAAAATAAGCCCAATTTTCTCCTTCCTAGTGCTTGGCCAAGGCTTGAGATGGAGGCTGGCCGAAAGTATAGAGAAGAAGTGGTAGAGATTTGAACTTGAATTCTCAAAATTATACCTGAAAATTAAGTTATCTTATCTCTTGTTTTCGACTCTCTTACTATCAAAATTTGGAAAACTTGTTAACTGAAAAGTTGTTGAAAATTCTTTTCTCTTGAATTATTAAAAAAGAATCACTTGATTTTGGTTATTTTTGAGGAAGATATGGTCAAAATAAAAAGAGCTATTCTCGGATTCTCAAATATAAAGCCCGAAAATGTACTACAAAGAATTGAGTTTCAAGTATATCAAACCTCATAATTGAAAAAAGTGATCAATATAAAAGTTGTAGCCACTGGAATTCCATATGGCTTCAAAATAATGAATTTCTTAATTTGGATCTGTTATGATCAAGTTATGATCGCAACAAAATGACCTATTCTTTGGCTTAAAAACTGGGCCGAAGAATGTACTAGAAAGAAGTAGATTTTTGACATGGTTTTGTTAGAATGAGATTAAGTGGTCAACACGAAAGTTGTATCAACTGGAAAAATACATGATCTAAAAAAGGAATTTTTTATTTTGGTTCTTTCTTGAAGAAGTTACAGCCGAGAGAAGAAGAGGTGAACTATGAAGAAAAAAGGAGTTTGATTTGAAGAGGATGAACATTGGTTTCTTTTGAATATTTTGTAATTATTTTGACATTATTTCTTTCTAGTTTTTTCCTATGGCTTGGAAGCCAGTAAAGAGAAGAGGAAGAAGGTGAAGAAGCTTGAGAAAATAAGAAGAAGAAATGTGAATGAGAGTGAAGAAGGAGGTGGGTATTTATAGAAAAAGAAAGAAGTGGTTATTTACCAAAATAGTCTCTTACCAAATTACCAAACTAACTTTACTTCAACCTAAAGCAATCACCACTTTTTCAATATTTAACATCATCTTTCACATCCTTACTTTATGTCTTAGTCACTTAAAGATTAAGTAAAGAAAAGTAATTATTTTGTTGGATTTTGATTTAATGTGGTTTGATGTTTACTTTTCTTACTTTTGTTAATTCTTACTTACTTTTAATAATGATTTCAAGAAGTTTTCTAATTATATTTAGTAAAAGTAAATTTTATTAGTGAATTAATTAATACTTATACTATTTGAATATATGTTTATATATAAGAAAATAAAGATGCGACGATGTTGCGACAACTTTTAATCGACAAAACGTTGATTTTCGACAAAATGTTTTACGTTCACATTTTGACGTTTTAGTTAAACTATTTATTTATGTAAACCAAATTTAAAAATAAATTTGTATAACGTTATTTGAAAATATAAACACTTATAAATAAATCAAAATAATTAATTAAACCATTTAAACTTACTTTTCTGAAATCAGGATTTTGTCTCTTTTGTCGATATAAGAAAATGTTACTATTTTTATGCATATTTCTATTTCCAATTCCTATCTAATATTATTTAAATCATAAAACCTTTTGTACTTTATATTTAAAATCTCTTTAAGTATTATATTTTGAAGTGATTAACTTTTGGGTCATTACAATTGAAAGTCCCCCCTTCGAATTCATTGGGTTTATATTTAGAAATATTATTTGGGTTAAAGTGAATATAAACGGAAGTATCTCCTTTGAAACCATTCTTCACCATATAAAAGTATTGGGGAAACCTTGATGGTGTCGGAATTATCCTTTCAAAGGCTTAAACTATATAAATGAAACATTTGAAGATTAGTTTCGAAACCCCTTTTGAAACCATTACCTTCGAAACCCTTGAACCCTTTCAAAAGCATTTAGGAAGTAGCATAATACATCTTTAAAAAAAACACTACCCTTCGAAAGCATTGATGACTTCAATACACTCGAAAAGCAGAAAAAGGGTAGTTGGGTTTCGACTAGGTCGGAACCACTACTTTCAAAAGCATGATTTCATAATTAAAGAACCCATTCGAAAGCTCATACTTTTAAAACATAAGATGGCAACTCCTTAAAAGCTATTAGAAAGCCCCTTTCGAAAGTATATGTTTCGGCTCCTTCGAAAGCTTTGATAAAACATGGTAGGCGCTTTCCTTTGGAAAACAAAACAAAGGTTTCGACCCCTATCAAAAGCATTGGCTTCGAACCATGCCTTCCGCCCCTTTTCCAATCCACTACACACCAATTTTATTGATGCCTTGTGTATTGGTTTCGGCTTGGTGGATTTCGACAGATTTGAAGCGGAAGCATTGGAGTTGAAAGGTGCCGCTAAATAGAGGCGGAACCCACTTTTCTGGGTAAACCTGATTTAATACCAATTAAAACAAACATTTTCTAACTAACCCGCCTATGTGTAAGCATGTAATTGGTTGCATCAACTTTTCAAATTCTTTACAAAAATAACTGCCGCATAATTCCGGATCTACATCAAGATTAATTTAACAAATAAGATCTTCCAGTAAGGAAAACTTATATTGCAAATAAGTCATTCTTCTAAAATAATTTAATTTATATAGAAAATCACTTAGGATAAATCCCCAAAAATTTTAGAAATTCACTTTAATCATGTTATCTAACATACAAAAATTAGAGACTCAATTTCTTCCAGAAATAATCAAAATTAAATTTAAACCTGATTCTAACATATTTTCCTTTGAAAATTCCTAATAATCTTTCTATAGCTTGAAAAATTATCTGAATTAAAATCCAACTCCAAAATCATATTTTACATAACATAAATTTTTTTCCATGGCATTCAAACATTAATTCAATTGGTTTTGCCATAAAACCACATAAATCCCATTTAAACAATCTTAATAAATCAAACAAATTATAATTCAAGCATATCATCATCCAAATCATCATAAAAACAAATTCAGTTCTTAAATCCAAAAATATATGATCATAAAACAAAATAGATATGGTATAAATTATTATTCACCTTGATTATGATAAGCATATTTGATCCAGATCAAGACTGATTCCCTTTCTTTAATTCATTAGCTTGATTTGAATTCCAATGGCCGGCTCCTCTTGATAAGCGCGACCTTAATTTATTTTCATATCTCAATCTCCTTATCACTCTAATTAATTTAATTTATCTAATTAAATCTTCTGAATAATGTTATCAAAAATTAGGGGTGTTACAGGCTCCCCTCATTAGAGAATTTCATCATTGAAATTCAATAAGGACTAAATACTAAACACAGCAATCATTTGCAACGACTCCTAACAACCATACTATTCTACCTGACTAGCAATTATCTATATAAATATAATATAGACATACCCTCAAAATAGATCAGGATAAGTATTTCAAATCTAGTCTTCTGTCTTCTAAGTACAGTCCTTTTCATTGTCACTTCACAGAACTTTCACCAACTTGACTGTCTTATTCCTCAATCTTTTCTCATCACTTACTACAACCCAAACTGGTTGTTTAACATAAGTCAAATTAGGCTATACTACCAATCCAACCCTGTTGGAGGAATGGAGTCTCTGGATCATGCGCATACTTACGAAGATGAGACGCATGAAATACATTATGGATACCTGCCGCACTATTCGGAAATTCTACTCTATATGCGAGCCTTTCAATCCTTTCTATAATATGGAATGGACCAACATATCTCGGTGCCAGTTTTCCTGACTTCCCAAATCGTACCACACCCTTCACGGTGATACCTTAACAAAAACCTTATCTCCAACTGAGAACTCTATGACTTTGCACCTCTTGTCAGCATAACTTTTCTGTCTGGACCGAGCTTCCTTCATCCTTTCTCGGATCAACTCAATCTCCTTTGACGCCTCTTTAACCAAATCTGGTCCTATGATTAATCTGTCTCCGGTATCCAACCAACATGCTGATGATTTACATAGCCTTCCATACAAAGCTTCAAAAGGCACCAATCCTATATTAGTCCGATAACTATTACTATAGGAAAACTCAACCAAATATAGGTGATCTTCCCAAGGTCCACCAAAATCCAATACACAAGCTCTCAACAAATCCTCGAGTACCTTATTGACTCTCTCCGTCTACCTATCCGCCTGAGGGTGACATGCGATAATCATATTTAGCTTAGTGCCTAACACATCCTGTAGACTCTTTCAGAATTCACTAGTGAACAAAGCATCTCTGTCATTGACTATGCTGCTAGGAATCCCATGGACCCTAACTGTGTTCTTTAGAACAACTTAGCTAAAACAGGTGCCGTCCTGGTTGACTTAACTAGAATGAAATGGGCTCTCTTGGTCAACCTGTCCACTATGACCTATATATTTTCATTTCCTCCATTTGACCTTCGCAACCCGTCTATAAAATCCATGAATATCGAATCCCATTTCCAAACTGGAATCTCTAAAGGTTGAAGCAATCCACTTGGCATTGATGTTTGGCTTTCACTTGTTGACAGTTTGCACACTGCCTAATCCACAAGCCAACATCCCTCTTCATACGTTCCCAATAGAATCTCCACTTTATATCTTGATATATCTTAGTCCCTCCAAGATGAATCGTAAACTTGGATTGATGACATTCTCCAAGAACTTATTCCCTCAAGTTCTCAGCATCTGGAACACATAACCGTCCCTTCTTTCTAAACCATCTCCTCTGGTCAAGTCCAAAATCCTTCAGATCATCGATCTCGATTCCAACCTCCAGCCTTCTAATCTTATCGCTAACACTGGATCCTCCCTCTACTTAGAAGCAATCCTTTCAATCAATACTGGCCGAACTTCTAAACAGGACAATATGGCGGTACTCTGACTAGAACTAGTACTCCATCTTAATGGCACACTACAAGTAATCAAAGCTTCTAAATCCTTTCACTCTGCCAACATAGCCAACACAACATTATAATGTCTTCGACTAAGAGCATCCTCTACCTTATTTCCTTTATCAGGAGTATATTCTATACCGAAATCATAAGCAGCCAAAAAATCCAACTATCTCTACTGTCTCATATTCAGCTCCTTCTGAGAGAATAAGTACCTTAAAGACTTATGATATGTGTATAGCTCAAATCTCCCTGTAAGGGATAATGCCACCAAATCTTTAATGCGAAGATCACCGCAGCCAACTCCAGATCATGAGTGGATATTTCACTTCATGCAGTCTAAGCTGTCGTGAAGCATAGGTAATCACTTTGCCATTCTGCATCAACATAGCTCTTAATTCAATCCCACATACATCAGTATACACACCAACCCTTGGTTTCCATCTGGAACTACTAACACCGGTGCATTGGTCAACAAATGCTTTAATTTAAGGAATGTTTCCTCACAATTGTCGGACCAGACAAACTTTATCTCCTTCCTGGTTAGCATAGTCAAAGGCGCTATTATCTGTGATAAATCCTTAATGATCTTTGGTAATAGCCAGCAAGTCCAAGAAAATATCTAATCTCGCTCACCATCTCTGGTATCTTCCAATTATTAACAGCTTTGATCTTGTTTGGATCGACTGACAAGCCCTTCTCTAAAACCGCATGACCAAGAAACTTAACCTCTTTCTTCCAAAAATGACACTAAAAAATCTTTGCCTTTAGCTGATGCTGCCTCAATGTCTCAAGCACAACTCTAGGATGATCCTCATGTTCTCTTTCATCCTTAGAATATACTAAAATGTCGTCTATAAACACTAACATGAACCTATCCAAATACTCTTGGAAGATTCGGTTCTTCAAATCCTTTAAGAAAGAAGGTGCATTCATTAACCTGAATGCCACTCATACGAAGCATACCAAGTCCGAAATGCTGTCAAAGGAATACTGTCCTCTGCCACCCTTAACTGATGTAAACCTGTCACCAAATCTAACAAGGAAAACACTCTGGCTCCACACAGTTGATCAAACAGATCATCAATTATCGGCAAAGAATACTTATTCATGATTTTCCTCTCGTTCAACTTATGGTAGTCGATGCACATCCTCGACGAGCCATCTGGTTTCTTCACGAACACCGCAATCGCTCCCCAAGGCGAACAACTTGGTATAATAAAATTCCTTCCTTCTAGATCCATTAATTGCACCTTCAATTCTTTCATCTCGATTGAGGTGATCCTGCTAGGTGGTCTACCGACCGGTTTAGCTCCTTTTCAAGATCTATTCGAAACTCAACAGCTCATTTCGATGGTAGTTCTGTGACTGGCTCAAAGGTATTTGCAAACTCTCTTGCAACCCGAACCAGAATTAGCTCCTCTCCCACTTCCATTGCACTTGGCAAAGCACAACTATTTCGGTCATAATTATCTACCGAGAATATAATTCGGTTATGACTATCTGGGTGTTTTAGTGATATCTCCTCATCCTGGCAAAATATCTTAGCCTCATACTTACTCGACCAATCCATACCCAAGATGATTTCGGAATCTATGAAATCGATAACATATAGATTGCACACAAACTTATGACCTAACAAATCAAGTTCTAACTAGTCGCATCTCCCAGAATTGCATACCCTCCTATGGATTCACAACCCTTAAGGAAGTAACAAGATATGTGGGTTCTAAGCATAACCTATCAACCAACACTAGGATATAAATGAATGTGATGCATCGGTATCAAATAGCATCCTAACCGGTATACTCTAAATCAAAAACGTACCTTCCATCACAGTCTTCCCTTCATCAACTATAGTTGGCATAGCAGATGATGGTCCAATAGCAAAAACCCTTCCCTTGTCCACCCTAACTGGTTCCGGACACTGATTCTTATAACGCCCAATTTGATCACAATTGAAGCATTTCACATTCTACTTATCTGCAGCCTTCTTCCCCTTCCCGATCGACACTCATTTTCATAATGACCTTTCTTGTCATACTTGTAGCAAACTAAATTAGCCTTTGCCTTCTTGGTAGCATCCCCTTCTTCTCAAAGAACTTTCTCTTCTTTCCTTGAGAACACTGGGTTTCAACTGGCTTCTCTTTAGCATATATGGCAAGCATCTCCTCGAGGCGGATTGCCATCTCCATAACCACATTACAAGGATCACAGATATGTGTCATGGTTGCCCTAGCAAGCTCAGGTCTCAATCCCCGAATGAACCTCTCATTTCTCCCGATGTTAGTGTCTATACTATTATATTCGTAACAGGTTAACTCATCAAACTTAGTAGCATACTCAATAACTGACATCTCTCCCTGCTCTAGATCCAAAAGCTTCCTCAATAGCGCTGATTTAGCAACCTCAGACATAAATCTCTGTTCAAATCTCCTTCGAAAATCAACCCAAGTCAATTCCTCCCCCGAAACTCCAACAGTAACACTGTTCCACCAACGAAGTTCTGACCTTGCAACGTCTCTAGGCCAACATTCTCTTTTATTCATCATCTAAACACAGACCAACAAATATTCTCTCACAATGCAACAACCAATTCTCTACCTCTATGGCATTCTCCGTCCCCATAAACAGTTTCCTACCAAGACTGGTGTAGTCTCTGATCAGCTTAGCATAATTATCCACATTCGAGCCACATGATTAGCTCGTCCTATATTTCCAGCAACACCAGCTGCAAGTCCAACTTGCGTCATATTGACGAAAAACTGATAAATCGCCCCCATATCTAGTGGTGGATTTCTAACACCTACATTAAGATCAGCATTTTGGTTAGCATTAGCTTATCGACCTTGGTTCCTCTTGGAATTAGGTCGAACATTTTTGTTTGTTGTGGTGCTTCCTCCACCGAGATTTTCTCTTCCGTTTCCTGCTTCATAACTTCTTTCTTGTAAATGTGCATACGAGCCTTAATAAGATACAAAAGAACGGTCTAAGAGGGAGGGGAATATGTACTTATGTATATATCTATATCAAATATAAGTACGTTACTATAGCATTAACCCAAACCCCAATCCTGTTTTTTGATTCATTGGATTATGTTTTGAAAAACTTCTAGGTTTAAATTTATTTTAAGTTTCATAAACCTATGCTATGATACCAACTTGTAACATCCCCTACTTGGAGGCCCAAAACTAACGGCTACGGATGCTGCAGTCATCCATAGTTACTAATCTTCGACGACCAAATACAGCAATGTTAGATACATTGATACATAGAAACACAAGAATATGAAAAAGTTTTAAAACATCAACCAAGTTCCATATTCCATTTCAAAACATTTCAAATTCATTACACAATCCCACAATCGTTAACCATATTTGGAGAAAATATATTTATTACAACATATGCCAAGAGCAAAATATGAAGATGCCCCTTGGACGATCAAAGTATATGTAGGCAATTTGACAACTTTTCCTTTACAATAACAATACAACAGAACCAAAATAAAAGAGAACTCCCGATAGCCATCGTGCCTCACAAACGTCTCTGGAATCTTATTCATCTACCATCTCAAACCATTTAGATATCTAGTGAGACTACACCGCTTAGCGGAATGGCTTTTCCCCTCATTAGTATCCTAAACCTTTATAAAATCATATACTGTGCTCCTGCATCCATAATGGTAATTCAAAACAATATAATGATATGCAAAACAAGTAAATTAATTCGAGATTACCCATCCCCATTCATTTTGGCTATTTGTCTCAGTTATAATTCCTACGGTCACTATTAACCTATAAGTTTTCATGGGCTTACTAATAACCTGCTCAATGTTTAAGAACTCCCTGTTCAGTTATATAGTTTTCATGGGATAACAAATAACCTATTGGCCCCTGCTAATATCTTTACTATTTCATGGGTTCTCCCTGAACCTATTGGTAACTCCAATATCCTTTCTCTTATCCTAGTTTTCATGGGTTGACTAGGGACCTATTGACATCTTCCAATATCTTTAATCCGGATATAGTTTTTCTGGGCTAACTACAAACCTATTGGCCTCTGCCAATATCAAATCATAGTTTTCATGGGTTAACTATGAACCTATCTTCCTAAAATCTTCATTTATATATAGTTTTATGGGCTTACTATGAAACTATTGGCTCCTGCAAATATCTTTTTCCTATACATAGTTTTCATGGGCATACTATGAACCTATTAACCCTTGCCAATATCTTTCTTTATTATTTTAGCATCATATACTCTGGTCTTCCTGACTTTCTGGATGCAATTCTACTCATTCAGTAGTTAATTTAATTTATATTCACTACTGGGTCATCCAAACCGGTTATTCTGCACTTCCTCAAATTACAGTTATGGGTCCACTATAATGTGAACATATTCAAACACATATGTGAAAAAGTAAACATAATAATACTAATCCCTATGGTTTAATGTCCTTGAAACCCTTTTATATAAAACTTGGTTCATCCCTTTAACCCATTAATTGAGGTAAACTTCTTCAAAACTCCATTTCCAAAACACTTTATTTATTTTTGCCTTGGTTTTTCTTTAAAACGAGATTGGGTTATTTGTTTTGACAAACTAAGGCTTTTGAAACCTTCAAAACTTTGCTTTCGACCTCACTGAATAACCTCCTTTGAAACAATATAAACTCTTTTCAAAACATTCGGCCCCTGCCTTTCGAAATACTTTAAAACCTCTCTTTCGAAACCTTTCGAATGTAATAAAGTATTACTTATTAACTCTTAGAAGCATAGTTTCGAAACCTTTGAAAATACCCCTTTTGAAACCTTTGGAAGTATCCCTTCCGAAACCATTAAAAATCCCTCTTTCGAAACCATTGTGTTTATACTTAAAAATTTCATTTAGGTCCAAGTGAATATAAACGAAAGTATCTCTTTTGAAGCCATTATTTATAATATAAAAGTATTGGAAAAAATTGATGGTGTCGGAACCGTCCTTTCGAAGGCTTAAACTATATAAATAAAACATTTGAAGGTTAGCGTAGAAACCCCTTTTGAAACCATAGCCTTTAAAACCCTTAATCCCTTTCGAATGCATTTAGGACGTGGCTTAATACATCTTTAAAAAGAACATTACCCTTCGAAAGCATTGATGACTTCAATACACTCGAAAGGCAAACAAATAGAGGCTGGGTTCGACTAGGTTGGAACCACTACTTTCGAAAGCATGATTTCATAATTAAAGAGCCCATTCGAAAGCTCGTACTTTTAAAGCATAAGATGGCAACCCCTTCGAAGTCTATTAGAAAACCTCTTTCGAAAGTATATGTTTCGACTCCTTCAAAAGCTTTAATTAAATAAGAAAGCACTTTTCTTTGGAAACAAAATAAAGGTTTCGACCCTTATCGAAAGCATTGGCTTTGACACCATGCCTTCCGCCCCTTTTCCAATCCACTACACACCAATTCGTTGATGCGTTGTGTATTGGTTTCAGCTTGATGGGTTTCGACAGAGTTGAGGTGGAAGCATTGGAGTTCAATGGTGCTACTAAATAGAGGCGGAACACATTTTTCTGGGTAAACCCGATTTAATACCAATTAAAGCAAACACTTTCTAACTAACCGGCCTACATGTAAGCATGTGGTTGGTTGTCTCAACATTTCTAGTTATGTACAAAAATAACTGAGCTTAATTTCAGATCTAAATCAAGATTAATTTAACAAATAAGCCCTTCCATTAAGCAAAACTAATATTGCAAATAATTCATTCTTCTAAAATGATTTAATTTCTATAGTAGATCACTTAGGAATAATCCCTAAGAATTTCAGAAATTCACTTTAATCATGTTATCTAACATATAAAAATTCCAGATTCAATTTCTTCCTGAAATAATCGAAATTAAATTTAAACCCAATTTTATCGTACTTTCCTTTGAAAATTTCTAATAATCTTTCCATAACTTGAAAAATTATCAAAATTAAACCCAACTCCAATATCATGTTTTACATAACATAAGTTTTTTTGATGGCATTCAAACATCAATTTCAATCGGTTTTGCCTTAAAAATGCATAAATCCCTATTTAAACAATCTTGTTTAAATCAAACAAATTATAATTCAAGCATATCATTATTTAAATCATCATAAAAAAATTCAATTCTTAAATCCAAAAATATACGATCATCAAACAAAATAGAGATGGTATAAATTATTATTCACCTTGATTAGGATAAGGAGATTGGGTTGAGATTAAGATTGATTCCCCTTCTTTAATTCCTTAGCTTGATTTGAATTCCAATGGTTGGCTCCTCTTGACAAGCAAGACCTTAATTTATTTTTGTATCTCAATCCCCTTCTCACTCTAATTATTTACATTATTCTACTTAATTTATCTAATTAAATCTCCTAAACAATGTTATCAAAATAATTAGGGGTGTTACAGAAAACTTCTATGGTTGGCGAAACAAGTAGGGAGCAGTCTGCTCAACCTCTATGCTTGACATTGATTTTGCATTGGCCCATTCGATACCAAGACTGGTGCTGACAAAGATGTGGACTCAAAGCTAGAGTCGTTCAAGCTTCGACCTCATCGCACTGGCCAATTAAGATCTCTTAGAGAGCCAAAAGATGTTGGTATTGGGAGTACTATTGCAAAACATGAAAGTTTGCATTCCAAACATAGTGAGGCCACCACTTCTAACCAGGATAAAAGCCATTCATTTGGCCCATGGGCCTTGATCCACTGACTTACCTAGATGTTGAGGAAGCACTACATAAAACCTTTAGTATGAAGAGTCTGGAAGAGTTTGTCCCTAGGAACATTACGATATCTGATTACCTATAAGACCCAGAGTTGGGTATTGACTATGAGGAATCTGCATCGTTCGAGGAGATTTAACAAAAATTGGTAATATTTGAGGAACCTAAGGGTTCATTTAAATGTTGTTTGCATTTCACACACACAACCAGCTTTATACTTGTTGCATCGATGAATTTTCATGTAACGAAACTATTCTAACATCCCAATCACGTTTTCCTTACTGTAAGCATAAGTTTGAGAAGGAGAAAACTCCAATCCAAGTTTAAGTAGTTGAGCCAGGAAGATTGGAGAAAATCAAAAAGGATTCTTTCTTTAGCCCGATTCAATATATAAGGAAATCAAAAAGGGAGCTTAAAATAAGGGAGAATGTATCTTATTGTCCATCTAGGGATCGAGATGACCAGGGTCAATGAAGTGGTTTGTAGAAAAGATCCAGCTTTCCTGGAAAATCAAGGTCTAGGATGCCTCCCCATCCATTCAAGTCTCCAAAAACATCACCTTTTGCTCTTTCAGAATTTGAATCTTCCCAGCAACAGAAGAATGTTGATGAAGGGAAACCACTAGAGGTACTCATTAGATCCTAAATCTAGGGTTGTTGCCAAAGCTCACATAGAGGAGAATGGAAAAAGAAAGAATGATGTTATCACTGACCCCAATGATCTTAACTATGATGAGTTCCAATACCCTTGGCTCGATTGCTAACGATAACTCTTCCCACCTCATTTAACAATGTAATCAACCTTTTTGGAAATGGACTTAGCAGCGTGAAGGCGCTATCTAAATTCCATGCCAAGGTGGTGATGGTAGGAGAAGAGATTGACCAATAGAACGTGGCCAAAAACATATAGATTTCGACCTTCAGAAAGAATTACACTAGAAGGCCAAGGAACAATGGGAGCTCGTAGATGCTTTAGAATGGACCCATGTTGAGGAGGTTGGAAAGTTCAAAGATTCCCAAATCTAGGAGGTGGAAAAGCTGAAATAGGAACGCACTATTGACCTTAAAGAACTAAGGAACAAGTACAACCCCAAAGCCAAATATCTGTATGAGGACTCTAAGTATACAAAGGCTAAGTACACGAAGAGGCTGAATGACATCAAAGTTAAAGTTGACAGGATGTAAATTAGGTGCACCAAATTATACAAGACAACCGAGGAGTGGAAAATGGAGAATAAATCCCTTCAAGCAAAGATTGAAATTTTATCAATTGAAAAAATGGTTGAGGAGGATACCACAAGAGGACTTCAGGCTAAGAAAGATAAGTTAAATTACTAGTTAGATCAGGTTAAGGAGCTCTGGGACAAAGTGTACTTTCAGATATACACTTAGGGGAACTTGAAAGCGACAGATGACTACTTAGAAGTAATGGCATCCATTCATAAAAGGATAGTAAGGGAGGCTAAAGAGATGAGTGAACAGGGAGGGCCACATTTTAACTCAGACACCATTGATGTCCGATTCTATGAAGAAGAAAAATCAAGGTTACTTGAAATTGGTTGCTAAGGAATTAGAGAGGAAAAAGCAAGAGGCGGTAGGTGTAAAGAAAGATGATAATTCTAGCTCTACTGTTTTCCCCCAAGGTCAGACCTCCAAACTAGTTCTTCATGCTTCTATACATGATGTCCTACTAACCATTGACCATATTTCTTCAGATATAACTGCTTAAAGTGTAACATCCCACTTTCGAAGGCTCAAAACTAACTGCTACGGATGTTGCAGTCATCCATAAGTGTTATTTATAAGTGACTGAAATCAGAAACTTGAAATTATTGGCAACACAGAAACAAAGAATATGAAAAAAATTTAAACTTCAACAAAACAAAATTTCTCTTTTCTTATGAATTTCAATTTAAGATTTAATTACGTAATCCTAGACATTAACCACGTTCAGATCACATATACATGTATAAAATACAATAAGAACGACATATGAAGATGTCCCCTTATGATGATTGGAGAACTAATAAATATGAAATTTATAGTTCTTAGTACACCACAGTGGAAAACACAAAATAGCCCCAATATAGCTAACATTGTCGCCTGCATGTCTCCGGAAGCTTATTCGTCCAAAAACCTGAAAGTCTCACACTTTGAGACTACTCAAATTAAATTTGAGTACCCAAGAGTCTGTGGACAAACACAAACTTCGAGTCAGACAATAAGTCTGGTATGAATAATCCCCTAGCATCTCTTATCATAAATAGATAGGTAGTTAGACCACATCGCTTAGTGGAATGGGTTTTCCCTTCACTAGGGTCCAAAGCAAAATATGCAAATCATTTACTATGCCCCTGCACCCAAAATGGTTAGTTTTAATATAATATGAAATAAAGCCATAAATCATATATGTTGGACATCCCATCCACCCATTCATTAGATATCCCATCTAAAAGCAATTTATTAGATTTCCCATCTAAAAAGTTCCCTTCGAAAATCTTTAAAAAAGACTATCCGTCATAATTTAATAGGACTATCCATCCTAAATCCATTTAAAATATATGCACGTTATCCATTGTACTTTTATAAAAGTTGGTGTTGACTATCCATTGTACACTCCATATTTTTCCTAGGACGACTATGAACCCTTAGGCGCCAAATCCCGAGACTAACCACTTCTGGAAAAACATTCTTTACTTTAGAAATTTGATGTGAGCTATCCATCACACATTCCATGGTTTTCCTAGGTTAACCAAGAACCCATCACTTGGCCAATTAAAACATCATGATCCTCATGACTATTTATAAAAATTCATGATCCCCATGAATAGTTATTTTCCCCAGGTATACCACCTATTTAACATATTCCCAATGGTACCCCCAATTAGGTTAAATTAAATAAAAACACATTAATAGCCCAATTGTATATTTTCGAAAGCAAATTTCTGTTTGTAACCCCAAACTATGTATAGAAAACTTTTAACCCACCCTGGTGTCCCCAAGGTTTATTACCATTCATTTTATATAAGGATCCCCTTTACATATTCAAACAAAGATAAGTATTTTATGCTATAACCCTTTGAAGTAGCCCCTTCGAATTGGCAAAAACTTACTCAAGAAAAATTCTAAAAAAAACCCCTTTACAACCCTTTGAATGAAGTCCCATTCAAAAGAAAATAACCCTCCAAAGTTAGCCCTTTCGAAAGCCTTCCTTTTGAAAGCATCACAAATCATACCTTTCGACCTTGTCAGAAGGTCCTACCTTTCGACCTAATCGAAAGGTTCTACCTTTCGACCTTATCATAATCCTAGGGTATCCCCCCTTATAAAACCATTTATAAACCTTTCGAAAGCAATGAAACTCAAAAACTTTCGCAATCATTGAAGGTAACCACTTAAACCCTTTCGAAATCAAACTTTTCGAAAGCATTCAAAAACAACGAAGTGTTGGTATTGCAACCAATCCCTCAAAAGTATACTTCCAACGTTGTTGGAAGGTTTACCCTTTGACTTTGTTGAAAGGTATTGAAAATTTTACTTTAAAAACAATGGGAGGTTCAGAAGTAACCCCTTATTCTTCCCCTTCTTTCCCTTCCGCTTTGTCGAAGGCATCCCTTCGGCTTAGTTAAAAGGATTAAAACACCTTTTTAGAAAACATTTTAAAACAATTCTCTTGAAGGTTTAAGCTTTCGAAGATCCCCTTCGAAACCCCTTCATGAATATATAAAAAAATTATTCTTTTATAAAATGATAGAGTCGAAGGATCCCCTCAACTTATTTGAAAGTAATTATGTTTCTATTCGAAAGCAATTATGTTTCTGTTTGAAAGCAAAGGAAGTAGCCTCCCCATCCCTTCACCTCCCTTCTCTTCGACGCCGTGCTTATCTTTAGACTTAGGCAAAGGGTAATTGTTTACCTTCCATCTTAGACGAAAGGTACCTTTCGACGGTAAAAGCAGGCTTGTTGGTGTCGAAGGCAGAACTGGGCCTACTGAAGTGATGTTTTATCTTTGCCGGTCTAATTTTGATTAGTTGAGGAGCCTTCTCTTGTACTTCCAAATAGTAAAAAGTATACAAAAGTTAACCTTCTTCTTGAAACACTATTCTTCTTCCCCAATTAAAATTTCAAATTGCAGTCTTCCTTCCGAATTGACTAATTCGAAGGCAATTTTGCAGTTTAGTCCTTAGGCTTAAATAATTTAATCACCTTAGTAAATCACCAAGGAAACTCCCTAGAAATCATCAAAAATCTAGTAAATCATATACTTCAACATATTAAAATTTCAAAGTATATGAAGATCAAAACAACTTGGAATTTAACCAGACTGAATAAAAACGTGTTAATTAGCACACTAACATTTAAACCTATGTCTTATCCAAACAAAGGTTTAAATGGTTATATCCTAACCAAAATCACAAATATGAATCGGGTGTAACCCATAACCAATCCAAACACAGAAAAATGAGATAATAAACATGATTATTCACCTTGATTAGTTGATTGGACAATGAGATAATTTTCTGCCTTAATTCCTTAGCTTTATCTTTAATTTATGCTCTTCCTGGAGCTTTCAATGGCCGGCGAAAGTTGGTGAGGAGTCATAAGAAAGTGAAAGTTTATTAAAGTGGAGGAAGAGATATATACTAAGAAATGTAGCCCCATTTCCAAGTTTACCCCATAGGAAAATTCCTCCTTCTAAATTTAGTTTAGTCTTATTTTGGTTCATTCATCAAGACATGGCTATTGGATTGATTAATCTCATCTCCCTAATTATTCACATTACTTTATTTAATTTATCCAATTGAATATCCTAAATAATATTAATTAAAATTCAGGGGAATCACAGACTCCCCCTTCATAAAGAATTTCGTCGCCAAAATTTCAGGAAGGACAAAACAACAAGCATATAGCGTATGCAAGCAAAGCTAGTACAACCTATCAACCAAATTCTATATAAACCCTATATAGAACATACCATCTAAAAAAGCCAGAAAAGTAGCCCTATTTCTGTCTTTTATCTTCCAAGTGCAGTCCTTCACGTTGTCGCTCCACTGAACTTTCACCAACTCGGCTATCTTGTTTCTTAGCCTCTTCTCATCTTTGCCATAACATGAACTGGTTGCCTCACAAAAGTCATATCCGGTTCCACCATTAAGTCCTCTAGTGCCAAATTGCTCGGTAAATCTACTCGGTACGTGAGTCTCCCAATCCTTTATGATACATGAAATTGTCCAACATATCTCGGTGCTTGCTTCCCGGTCTTCCCAAACCGAACCACACCTTTCATCAGCGATACCTTGATAACAAATCTATCTCGAACAAAGAACTCAAGGTCCTTACGCCTTTGTGTGCATAACTCTTATGCCTAGACTAAGCTTCCTTCATTCTTTCCCGTATCAACTCGATCTTTTCCGTCGCCTCTCTCACCAAATCTGGACCAAGGACCAATCGGTCTCCGGTCTCTAACCAATATGCTGGTGATTTGCATAGCCTTCCATACAAAGCTTCAAAAGGCACCATTCCTATAGAAGTAACTATTATTATAAGAAAACTCCACTAAGTGATAATGTTCTTTCCAAGAACCACTAAAATCCAGCACACAAGCTCTCAACAGATCTTCCAGTACCTTGTTGACTCTCTCTGTCTGCCTATCCATCCGAGGATGATATGCGGTACTTATCTTGAGCTTAGTGTCTAATACACTCTACAGGATCTTACAGAACTTGCTAGTAAACAAAGCATCTCTATCATTGATGATACTTCTAGGAATTCAATGCAATCTAATGATGTTCTTCATGAACAACTTAGCCAAAACAGATGCCATCCTGGTTGACCTTGCTGGAATAAAATGGGCACTCTTGGTCAGTCTATCCACTATGGCCCATATACTTTCATTACCCCGATTTGACCTTGGAAACCTATCAATAAAATCCATGGATATCGAGTCCCATTTTCAAACTGGAATATCCAAAGGCTGAAGCAACCCCCTTGGCTTCCGATGTTCGGCTTTTACTTGTTGTTAGTTCAAACACGGTTTACCCATAAGCCAAAATCCCTCTCCATGCCTTCCTAGAAGAAACTTCCCTTCATATACTGATAAATCTTGATTCCCCCAAGATGAATCGTAAACTTCGATCCATGACATTCCCTAAGAACTTCCTTCGTAAGGTCTCCAACGTTCGGAACACATAACCGTTCCTTCTTTCTCAACCAACCCATGTAGTCAAGAATAAAATCCTTTAAATCATCAATCTCAGTTACAGCTTCTAACTTTCTAATCCGCTCAGCTAACACTGGATCCTCTTTCTAGCTAGAAGTAGTCCATTCGATCAGAACTGGTCAAAACTCAAAAAAGACATTATAGAGATACTCCGACTAGATCCAGCAGTCGACCTCAACTACACACTACAAGCAGCCAACGCTTCTAAGTCTTTTAATTCCGCCAACATAGCTAACACCACATTCTGATGTTTCCTGCTAAGTGCATCTGCCACCTTATTTCCTTTTCTCGGTGTATACTCGATGCAAAAATCATAAGCTACAAAAAAATCCATCCATCTCTGTTGTCTCATGTTCAGCTCCTTCTGAGAGAATAAATAATGTAGAGACTTAATGATCCATGAATAGCTCAAACCTTTCTCCCAAAAGATAAACCTTCCACACCTTCAATGCGAAGATTACCGCTGCCAACTCCAAATCATGAGTAGGGTATATCACTTCATGCAGTCTAAGCTGTCTAAAAACATAGACAATACCCTTCCCATTCTGCATTAGCACATCACCTAACCCAATACCACATGCATCGGTGTAAATTACCAACCTCTAATTCCCATCTAGAACTACTAGCTTGGATGCATTGGTTAACAAATGTTTCAACCTAAGGAATGCTTTCTCACATTTGTCAGACCAAACAAACTTTACGTCCTTCCTGGTTAGCATGGTCAAGGATGCCACTATCCGTGGGAAATCCTTAATGAACCTTCAGTAGTATCCTACAAGTCTAATAAAACTTCTAATCTCACTTACCCTATCTAGTGTTTTTTAATTGTTAACAGCTTCGATCTTATCCAGATCAACTGCTAAACCTTCCTCGGAAACTACATGACCAAGGAACTTTAGTTCCTTCTTTCAGAAATGACACTTTGAGGACTTTGCTTTCAGGTGATGTTGCCTTAGCATCTCCAAACTATCCTAAGATGATCCTTCTCATTCTTAGAATATACCAAAATGTCATCAATAAAAACCAACATGAACCTATCCAAATGCTCTCGGAAAACCCGGTTCATCAAACCTGATTCATCCAATCCATAAAGAAAGCTGGCACATTAGTAAGCCTGAATGGCATAACCAACCATTCATAAGACCCATATCTGGTTCAAATAAACAAAAGTCAAATTTTGCACATTATCAAGTTCAAATAAACAACAATCAAGTTCAAATAAACAAAAGTGTGACATTTGGAATTACAAGGAATGCAATATGAAACTAAAAGGAAAGAGATGTATAAAACAAGGAGAAAAATATGAAGGCAATTCTTTGTAATTAAACCTCGCACAAACATCCCTTCTAGCGATAAAATAAGGAAATTCATTGCGTTAGCATGTATTGAATAGAAGTTTAGTTTCAATATATTAAAATGTAGTAAATCTCAAAAGTTAAACTTCAAGTCATGAATAAAGTGCGGATACCAATTAAAATGAATAAAAGAGGCTTTGAGAAATATGCAAGAAAAAGAATAGAGAATGAAATGGGAATAAAAGTGTTAGTTAGAACCAATAAACAAAAAGGCAACAATATTAAAGAATTGGAAATGAAGTGGTAAATGAATTTGAAGAAGGAAAGACTAAATGCATAGAAAAATAAGACATATAGTCAACTTTAAGAGTTACAGAGGCAATGAAAGAAAGAATGGAAGAATGAGAACATATAAATATAAAATGCATGTTATAAGTAGCCTCAGATATGCGTTTATGATGTGTATGGACAGTTATAGTTTAATATATAAATTATAGAAAGAAAATGACATTGAGAGTCATTAGAATAGGTTAAATTGCAAAAGCATATTCAACTGTAGGACCATGGAGAGTAAACGCTTGCGTATAGATGAAGTGATACCCTCAAGCTATGTTAGAGCTTGTAACTGAACCTCCGTAATTGCAAGTATTAGGAGGTCCTTTTGCGGATGGCGAGAATGTACGAGCATTGTAGATTAGTCTGCCTTCAAATTTGTAGAGTAGACTGTCTAAATGGACGATGAGTGGGATCAGACTTATGCATCAAGGCATGAAAGGATGGTATGCATGGGCACCAAAACAAGGGGAAGGAGTTGGCATATTTAGCGATCTCGTCATCGGTCCCTTGTGATCAACAAGAAGGACCTTGTTACACATAACCGATCTCTTCCACCTATCAGGATTGATTCAGTTGGGTTATGCACCGCCAAAATTTTTTGTTGGTTTACTTGATAGGGCAAGGCTAGTTAACCCATACAAAGATCCTTTTGAAACACGGATAGGGGGAGGTGCATGGGGCTATAAATCCATGAAATATGAAGCAGATAAAGGTGAAAATCCCCAAAGAATACAATACCTAATGGAGTAAAGGTTGTCGATGCGCACTATAGGATTTCCTTGAGTGATACAATGATCATGAAGTAGCGAGATGATGGATCCTTACAAGGTGCCAAGCGACAGATACTAGTAGGTATAATATCAAGGACCATTAGTGGATGAAGGGATATATATGTAGGTATATATATATATAGGATGTAGGTGGAAATGGTTCGTATGAATAAATAGAGTCGAAACGACTAATGAAAATTTGACATAACATGAAATAGTGAACAATCTGCATAAACTAGTGTTATGTATAAGACGAATAATTTACCAGTCACTAGAACATTGTCCCGAACCTTTCCTCAATACAACCCACAGGATAAACTGAAGGACAAGTATTGGTGTATGGGCGTGTTTGGTGTTGCCAAGGACATTTGAGTTTGGAAGTGTCAAACCTTGATCAATACTTATGTGATTTATTATATTTTAAATTATTCCACATCAAGTTATTTCGTTAGAGCTCTTATATGCATTCTTTTGTTTTATTTGCAAGATATCAAATCAACGATTATTATTTTGATGAACTTGGGTTTTCTATTTAGTAAAAATTCAGCCCTACTAGGGTGCAGGTTATTACATTTGGCATCAGAGCTTAAATTAGTAGATCCTAAAAAATTTAGAAAACTTTGAGTGAACATATTTGTATTTTATCTATAAATATAAATATAATATACATTAAATCCTAATAATTCCAATTATAGAATAGTAACATATGTAAAAATTAGAAATCCATTTTGAGTCTAACCTAACAATAAGTTTTTTAAAGAATTGAGAAAAGTATAAATTTCATACTTAAAAAGAATTTTAATGAAAATGATTGAAAAAGTAAGTAAATATTGAATTTTGGGAAAAAATATATGATATTGGATTTGAAAAAGTATTTATATCGTAAAGGTTTTGTTGGAAATAAAGCTGAATATTTTCCATAAAATAAGTTTCAACAAAAATGGTGAATTCTTTTTGAAGAAATATAGAGTGTATATAGTTCGCTCGTTTCTTTATAGAGAAAGAAAGTGTAACTATGAAGTTCCAGTAAAATGCTAAAATCTAAAAAGAAATTTGTAGAAAGCTATTACTTCTGAAAGAAAAATAGTAGAGCAATATAACTCGTAGGTTTTCTATAATGAAACTTTTTAAGTAGTAAAGTAAATTTGATGGGTGGACAATAGGAAGTGGTATAACTTTGGAATTTGGGTAAATGGTAAAGAAAATGAGATTTGGAACCCTAAAAAAAAGCTATAGGCGAACGCATTATAGTAATTCAAGTAAAAAAAATAGTTGAAATTAGTACAATGGGCAGAGGAGTTGAATAATAGAAAATTTTGAAATGTAAATATAAATGAGGTTTGATTTATTGTAAGTAGGTCGCGATTCAACATATTTTAATTCGTTGGAATGAAAATGCTAACAATATGAGTTTCTATGAATCAATTAAGTTACAAATAAAGATGTTTTGTTTAAATTAAAGAATGTAAATGTAAAGAAAGAGATACACAAAATATTTGGGAAATCCTATACTTTGTACTGTCTTTCAATAAAGATATGAAATATAATTCCTTGTACTTTCACGCAAAACATGAATTCTCTTTTAAGCGTTTCATAGAAAATTTTAGTATTAACAATTCCTTTCGAATGGGGAAAGTCGATCCAATGCAATAAAAATATATGATCCCTCAGTATAATAAAAAGGGTAGAATTTGATTTTTTGTTGGAGATCATGAATAGAAAATTTGTTAAGTAGTTAAATCTATAGCAGCATAGGAAATTAAATGCATGACAAAGGAAAATAGACATTTTCCACTGTTGTGCATATTTGTTGCAATTATATTTTAAAACCCCCCTTTATGGTATTAGAGACTCCACTAAAGATTGGAATTGGAGATAGAAAGGATAGTAGAGTGAGAGTTGTTCTTATCTATTCTAGTTTTACTGTTTAAAAATGTGTAAAAGATGTTTTGGAAAAACTGTAAAGTGCATTTTTGAAAAAGAATAGTTTGGTGTAACAAAAAAGTTTTTGAAGGAAAAACGTGATAAATAGTTTGATTAAAAGTCCCAATTTTTAAGAAGTAAAAATCTAAAAATATCTTTAAGAAGAAAAGATTGGTTTAAAGAAAAAAGAGAAAGAAACCTTTAATTAAGTTTTGTTAACCTTCTCTCTTAGGTAAATAATAAGTTAAATTCAAAAAAATTAAATTAACATTTTTAAATGGTTGAAACATTAAATATTTTTGAATTTAATAAAAGGTTTCTAAATTGCACTTTTTAAAGACCAAAGATTTTGAGATTAAGTATTTCAAAATTTTTGAAATTTCTAATATTTGAAAAAAATAAATGTAAAGACCAAACCAAGATTTTACGTATGGAGTAGATAGGAATTAGTGCCTAGGGAAGATGGAGAAAAGGATAAGGATATGAAGGAGTCAGCAGTGATTACTCATGGAAAAGTAATAATGGACCGCTTAGAGCATAGAGGATAATGGTAAGAACCTAAGAATATTTTGTTAGATAAGAGTGTAAGATTTGAGAATACGATCAAGGAATTTGGATTAAAAGTGGACGGTAGCAAAAGGTTATGAGGTGATAAACACTCATGGACGATATTGGAAGACCCAAGTTAGGCAAGCAAGAAAAGAATTAGAAAGGTTATTTCCACAAGCCTAGTTGCCATTAAGTTATTCAAGATTGCGTAGACCATCTTTCTTATCCACTATAGTGAAGTGATGCATAATTATTCCATAATTGGATATAGTAATCGATAGGATGAATAGACATTGTTCATCGAAAGTAACAGAGAAAAGGGTAAGGTATGAAGATTGCAGAAGGATGACCTGTTAGGGAGGTCAATTTTAACCTATAGTGGTAGTAGTTGGTAGTGTTGTGCTTCCTTCTTGTATGTTTTCTTTTCATGGGTTGTAAGCATTAGTTGTTACTATGAAATTGCGTATGTTTATGGAAATATTCCTTTTTATATGTTTTCTATGTGGACAACTATGATTTGAGAAAACAATAAAAATATGGAAATTTCAGAAAGTTGCTTAACTAATGCGAGGGAAAAGAAAATGGTTGAAATAGGAAGTTAAGAAATAAATTAAAATAATTTATTTAACTACTAAGATGAAAGCAAGTTGAAAATGTCAGTTATGAAAACAATATAAATTTTTCAAGAAGCAGATTTCGGTAAGCGGAGGACAGGGAAGGAATGTTGAGTAGTCACGGGTTAATATCCTTGTACCTCAAAAGCTGAAATTTATAATTGAACTTTGTTGCTAGTTGCTACTCTAAAAGATAAGTTTTTAAGAACTTAGAAATTTACCACGCAAGTAAGTGACGTCCATTATGGATGATGGATTGTTGGCTGAATTCCGATATTAGAAACATTGAAAAAAAGTTATTTATGAATTTTTCATATTATAAATATCGAAAATTTGGTAAAAAATATAATAATTTAAGAGAATATTTTAAAATCTAAGAATTCTATATTTTAAAATTTTTAAATACTACATACTGACATCGATGAATAGACGACTAGTGGGTTAGAATAGATTTTACTGTGAAGTAGTAGTAATAGTAAAATAAGTACGGTTAGCGACATGGAAACCATTTTGTTTATGGAATGTTATCTTGTATACCTTGTTGATGAGTGAATAGATACATAAAAAGATGATTTTTATAAACAACAATGTTTTTGAACATTTAAAATAAAGTTACTTATGCAAACTGTACGTGGAAAATTTGAAAAACAAATGGAGGCAGAGAGAAGACTCCAAGATACACGGAAAAAAGGTATAAAAGAGAATGATGGAAATATAGAATTTTTTATCTAGGCCCTTTCTAAGCATAAGAAAACAGGTTTAGAAAATTAAAATTTTCTAAATTGGATATTAGCAATGGTGTGGTAGGAATTTGGATGGTAGAATTGGATGAAAAATTGGTTGAACTATGCTTCTATTTATATAAGTGTGGGAAAATTTGGACAAAAATATTTTTTGATTTTTCAAAAAGTTGCATTCATGTGGAACTGTTTGTATATTTAGGACGTTTGCATCATGTCTTCGAAAATAGATTCAAAAAGGAATCATTCATATAAGATGCGCTAATTGAAATTATTGTTCATGCCTTTCATTATATTGTGATGCACTATGCACATGAACATGAAATGTTACAAAATTGATTGCACACTAAATGATTCTTAGTATAGAACGAATATGCGATAGGTTTACGTGATCAAAACCTTGTGGAATTTCAGGGACGTAATTCTTTTAAGGGGGAAAGAATGTAACACCCCACATTTTTATGTTAATTAGTTAAAAGAAATTAAATAATAAATTGTAGTTAGTGGGAAATAGATTTTTTTTTTACAAAAGTTAGAATTTGGCTGTAAAACTTGCACCATTGTGTTCATGGAGATTTTTCATATATAATAATTTTTGATCGGAATTCAAATGAAAATATTATTAACGTCTGAAATTTTAGCGTCGGAAATAATTATGTACATAAATATGGTAATAAAATCAATCTAGACTAATTAGATGTTAATAATTGCTAATATTCAAAATAAGATCTTATAGGATTTATAAAATGGGTAATAATTGATGAGAACCAATTCACCGAGGAAACACCTCGTCAAGCAAAATCAAACAACAAATCAATTAGATGTTAAATGCTCGATATTGACCTACACATGTCGACCCTGAATAATCCTAGGTCAACCATGAGCGGTCGACCATAAGGGCAAGGCGGTCGACCCATGTTGGTTTTGAGGCGGCAAATAAATATTTTTAAACGTTCTAGATTTAAAATAGTTACATCTGATGGTTAGTGCCGATTTGAACCTCTATAAATTAATAACTAGGTCTTCACTTCCAACTCATTATTTTTCTAATGGGCGCGGAAGCTCTGCAATTTCCTTTCTCCTCCAAAATTTCTAAATACATAGAAATATATCTACATTACACGATACACTTTGGAGAAGAATAGAAAATGATAGAGGATAAGAGATAGGTTAAAATCAAGTAGCTACATCGATGGTAAAAATTAGATCTGATCTTAATTAATAAATCTAAATCCAAATCTCTTTTCTTTAATCCAATTTCTAATAGATTTGTATAAATGTTATTTGTGAATCCGAATAGGATGTCAAAAATGGAGAATACAGATAATATGGTTTAGATTTGGATTAGATCTAGAGATGTGGGAGGGCTAATAAAAGGTAAGTAGGAATATTATACATTTTTGTATAATATTAGATTATATCATTGCAAATATTTTCCTATATGCCTGCAAATTGAATTAAGTTGTCAATAAATTCATAAGTATGAAAAGTTGAAGAGATGAAACCCGCCTATGTAAGTGTATAATGATTAATATTAATTCTGCAATCGCATAATGATTAGTTTTAATTCTAGAATTAAATAATGATTATTTTATTTCTGTAATTACGTAATGATAAGATTTAATTGGTATTTTTACAACAATTAAAATGTAAAAAAATCATAATAAATGCGTAATGATTAGGAACTTGTTTTGTTTGCTGAGATGAATTAAGTTGAATTAACTTTATTTTGTTATTTGGGGCTTTTGTGATATTTTAATATGTTGGAATTTGGATTGTTACAAGTAAATTTCTGCATGCTATCAAGTTCAAAATAAACAAAAGTGTGATTTTTTGAATAATAAGGAATGCACATTTGAAAATAAAAGGAAAGAGTTGCATAAAACAAGGAAAAATCTCTGTGTTTTATATTGTCTATTTTAAGAAAAATAAAAAGGCAAGTCCTTGTAATTATAAACCCTGCACAAACATCTCTTCTTCTTCTTTTGATAAGATACATAAATTTACCATATTAACTTATATTGAATAGAAGTTTAGTTCCAATATATTAAAATGTAGTAAATTCCAAAAGTTAAACATTAAGTCGTGAATAAAGTAGGAATACTGATTAAAATGAAAGAAAGAAGCTTTGAGAAATAGGAAATAAAAAATGGAGAATGATATGAGAATGGAAAGTTTAGTTGGAACTAATAAATAAAATGGCGATAATAAAGAATTGAAAAGGAATCGGTAAATGAATTTTAAGAAGGAAAGACTAAAGGAATAGTAAAATAAGACTTATAGTCAACTATAAGAGTTATCGAGGCAATGAAAGAAAGAATGAAAACATATAAATACAAACGTATGTTACAAGTAGCCTTATATATGCGTTTATGATGGGTGTGGCTAGTTATTATTTAATATATAAATCATAGAAAGAAAATGACACTGGGAGTCATTAGAATTGGTTAAAGTGTGAAAGCATATTCAACCGTAAGACTCATGGAAAGTATACGCTTGCGTATGGATGAAGGGATACCCTTAAGTTATGTTAGTGCCTGGAATGGAACCTCCAAAATTATAGGCATCAGGCGAACCTTTTATGGATGGAGAGAATGTACAAGCATTGTAGAGTAGTTTGCTTCGAATTCTTTTAAAGGAGGGTATTTCCTTGATGTACTAGGCAATCTAAATGGACGATGGGTGGGATTGGACTTATGAAATAGGGCGTGCGGGGCTGGCGTGCATGGGTATCAAAACAATGGATATGAGTTGCATATTTAGCAAGCTCATCATCGGTCCCTTGCGATCAATTGGAAAGGCAGTTTATATCTAACTTATCTCTTCCGCCAACCGGGATTGATTTGATTAGGTTATGCATCACCACAATTGTTTTTAGTTTGTTTGATAGATCAAGACTAGTAAACCCATTCAGAGATTCCTTTAAAACTCAAACGAGGTGGAGGTACGTGGGGATAGAAATCCATGATATATGAAGCCAAAAAAGGTGACAATCCTCGATGAATACAGTACCTAATGGAGTAAAGGTCGTCGGTGCATATCATAGGATTTCCTTAAGTGATATGATGATTATGATGCAGCGAGGCGATGGATCCTTATGAGGTGTTGCGCGATAGATACTAGTGGTGATAGTAATAAGGTCCATTAGTGGATGATGGGATTTACATACATACGTACGTACGTACATACATACATATACATATACATATACATATACATATACATATACATATACATATACATACATACATACATGTACATATATTTATATATATATATATATATATATATATATCTATGGGATGTAGATGGATGCTGTTCTTACGTAGATATAGAGTTGAAACGAATAACGATAATCAGATTTAACATGAAATAGTGAACAATTGGCATAAATTAGTGTTATGTATATGAAAAATTTACTAGTCACCTAACGTTGTTTCGACCCCCCCCGTCATTACTACCCACATGATAGATTGAAGGATATGTACTGGTGTTTGGGGATGTTCGGTGCTGACAAGGACACTTGATTTTGGAAGTATCAAACCTTGGTCAATACTTATGTGATCTATCATGTTTTAAATTATTCCGCTGCAAGTTGTCCTGTTAGAGCTCTAATATGCATTCTTTTTTTTAATTGCAGGATACCAAACCAATGATCTATATTTTTGGTGGACTTAGGTTTTCGATTTAGTGAAAATTCAGGCCCACTAGGGTGCGGTTTGTTACAGTTACAGTTGGTATCAAAGTAGGTTCGGAACAATACAGAGCGCAAGAGGCACTATTCTTGACCTTCGATGAAACTTAGAGTCTCTGTCCCTATTGGTGTGTGGTAGGTTATTATATATGCTTAAGCGATAATAGGAGAATATGATGATTACTAGGGTCATCATCTAGGGACGTATTTGTGATTTTCTTATTATATAATATATTTCTTCTACCTCTTTTTGAGTGTAAGCCTTTATATGACATACAAAGTAATTGATAAAGGTTGTGAAGGTGGTAGTAAATCGTCCGCCAATGTCAGCATAGATGATGAATATTAGACCTCTGTGTGCATTTGGTTAAAGTAGTTCGGTTAGGGAAGCTTTAAAAGTCCCTAACTCAAATCTTGCACTTTGGGTACATCACAAAAATAACTTGTGACGAAGTGAGTTGAGAAGTAGGATTTAGTAGTGATCAAAGTGGCATAGCAGAAGCTTGGATTACTTTAGTTGAGCGCTTGTTTTTTTATTGATGTGTATATGTGTGTTAAGTTGTGTTAAATAGTTAAGTAAATAAACAAACAAACATATTATTTGGGCTTAATCTAGAATGTAGGATTGAGGAGGAGTTATCACTCAAAAATTGCGAACCCACTAAAGTTTGGATGAAACCAATATTAGTAGAGCTGACATTTTTTCAGAAACTGCAAGGGAAATAAGGGAAACTCTTTTATAAGAGAAAATTATAATATATATATATATATAACTAGGATATCTGATTAAAAAAAGAAAAAAAAAGAAATTTAAGTGAATGTTTGTTTGTCGATATGGTTGGATGATCGATGGATCTTTACTTGTATTGTTACTGATGAGCGATTAATTGATTATATTTACAAACATCTTGGGTATATGATATAGTAAAAGCAACTAATTTTTTTCCTGAAGTAATAAATATTAGTTTCTTATATAATATTTAAAGAGAAGAAGATTTATTCAATGTTTAATTTGTCTTAATTTGTCCTTCTAGTGCATTAAGAATACTGGTCGATGTGCCTGGCCAACGTATCTGCTACACCCAAAATTCAAAAAAAAAAACAGATTGGTAAGAGAAAGTGCTATCAAGGGAGCGAAAATTGGAAAAGAAGCTACTGAGTATTGAAACAAAGAACCATGGAAATCGGAAATTTAAGAGCCATCGTGTGTTCACTTAATAAATTCATCCTATGATGACTTTAAAAGTGAAAAATAGAAACAGAATGATATGAATCAGGAAGCTATCGCGTGATGACTGTCGAAGCTAACATGAGGTGGTATTATGGAGCCAATGTGAAGTGAAGTATCATTATGAAGCAATCATAACATGAGAGGGCTTTCATATTAATGGTATAAGAAAGCTATCATATAGCGATTCTTGAAGTTATCATGCGACTATATTATGAAGTCGTCATGTATTGATAAGAGCCGTCGAGTGTTGATTAAAGCCATCGTGTGTTGATTATTCAAGCCATTGTGAGTTGATTTTTCAAGCTATCAAGCCATCGTAAGTCGATTATTCAAGATAAAGTGGTTGGTTGTTTAAGCCATCACGTGTTGATTATTCAAGCTATAGAAGGTTAAGGCAAATTAAAGATTGCATATTGGGAAATAAAGCTATCACGGATTGATGCTACGAGCCACTACAATTGGGGGTTATGAGCCATCGCAAATTGTGCCATCGCATGTTGCAAAATTACAAGCCATCGCATGGTGGTAAAATTCTTGCAATAGCCCATATGAAGCGGTAGTATATTATATGAAGGGAATGCTATGTAACAAGGCTCCAAGGAACACTATACAACCATACCACTTTTGTTGGTACTATAGCCAGGACAACGATCCGTGTGAAATACGATGGTACTGAGATGACGACAAGTGGTGCCATCAAGACTATCCATCTTACCAAATCCCTAATCCACGTCAACTTCGATCAACCAATCCAAGCAAGATAAACACTCTCCAACCTCTATAAATAGAGACCCCTTAATATTCCTCTTCTTTCTCTCTCTCTCTCTTAGAACAAGTCATAATTTGGGGCTTGATATGTCTAAGCTCCCTTCAGAGCTAGAGACCTCATTTAATGGCCAACGAAGAAGAAAACAACTTGAACTTTTGAACATAAGGACTTTTAGAAATAATAATTTTCATATTGACTTCATCCATGATACTTGGATTAGAACGAAAGAGGGTGACTTTTATTTCTTGCGTATTGGCCGTTGAATAATGAATATTGCACATGCATTTGAATTGCATTTCAATTACACATGAGAGACAAATGACTTGAACTTTGAATATTCCAGGCATTTTTGAAATTTTGAATTTATATTGTTTTAATTATGAGTATATTTGAAATTTTATTTGAATTTTAATTATTTTAACACATTTTGTCGTTAGGCCAAAAACTGATTTAACATTTTGGTGCTTTTATTGAGAGTTGAACTCAAGGCCTTGAATTTCGAAAATTGACCAAACTAACATTAATTTTGCAAAAAATTTAAATTTTTTGAAATTAGTTTAGAAAATAACACATATTTTTATGAAAACGTTGGTGGAAGAATATTTGAATTGGACTATTATTGAAGAAGATATTAATTTTGAAGGCTTTATTAAAAATAAAACAGCCATTGTCATATATACTCCTCTACCTCCCCTCGCTTATGGCTATCGTACGAAGCCAACAAAATTGGAAACACAAGTAGGGTTTTGGTCAGAAAGTAGGGGCAATGGTTGAAGCTTAAATTCTCTTCAACGAATGTCCTAGAAGTCAACAACGATTATAAAAAAGCAGCTCCAACTCTCCTCTACAAGACTGAAGTGGTGCGACAATTTTTTAGAGGATGATGGCAGTTTGAAAAATAAAGGAATGAAAGACATTTTGGGGATTTTTAGCTTAAATTCAAGGTGAACTATAGTGAATTAAGGCAATCGGCTATCGAAGATGTGATAATCTCGTCAAGATCTACAAGCCCACATGATAAATTTTGTGAACGAGCTAACAGATTGAGAAATAGAAATCAATGTCTAAGATTGGACATATATTTATGAAAACTTAAGTATGGGTAGCTTTTGACAAAACTAGTATCATTGAAAAGATCTTGGGAAAATATAAACAACGATAAAGACCATTTGATCATATATGTCTGTATGTTAGAGTAATTACATGCTGAATTTCAAAAAATCAAATAATAATCAACATTGAAATTCAAAATTTGAACATTTTAAAAATTCAAGATAATCAAATATGAAAAGAAACATAAAGTAGTGTAAGGAAGACAGATGAATTTTAGACGAATAAATGAATGATAAAATCAATTAATCACTTCGAGAAACAACATAAAACATATCATAATAACATGACTTTGATGGAAGGTGGGGTTGCGATAAAGAAATTGTGAAATAATAAAATACTTATATCCATTGATGTAATGGTTTATTTTCAAATTACAATTTTCTTTGTATTATAGGCTAAGAATATATGTTAACCATTTGTATTAAGAATTCCACTTATTCGCTAACCAGGAGTTCGAGTTACTTTACAAGTAAAAGCAAAGATGCAAAATAGTGAGATTATGGTTTATTCATCAAACATAAACAACAAGGCTTGGATTATTATCTTCTGAATTATTGAAAGAATCTCCATTTGTTATTTCTAAGCATGGATTTAGGATTTCTTACAATGCAAGTGTGGATTTCTTTATTTCTTAACAACCTTGTTATAATTAGATAGACTTCTATTTTTTAAAGAAAATCCATAGGAAGAGAGAAAGTAGAGATTATATATTGCTCGCGACAGTATGTCTTATTATCAAAAGGAAAATCACAGTATTCTTAGCACCAATTAAGAATCTTTAATTAATTGAAGCCTGGATTCAATTCTCTTCCATACGATAATAATGGACTTCTAGTTTTCTTATTCTTATAAAATGATGGATTTCTTTATTATATGGCCTTCTAATTCTCATGCGATGATGAATCTCTTTATTGTATGAACTTATGGTTCTCTTATTATTATCATTCGAACGATAAAACTTGTATTAGTAGAGTATGTTTTTTTATCGTCATTAACAAGATTTTCTGGATATGATGTTATTGTAGTCTCCTATTTCAGAAGTATTCAATTCCCAAGCATGGAAAAATGGAAGCAAGGGCTATCAAGTGTTCGAGACCGTATATACCTTATCATCAAAGTGGTGAATCTACAAAGCTACAAATTACCTTATCAAGTGCTAATTGTTGGGTTCAGTATATCAATCTTTGAATTGTTGAGTCAAATAAGATCTCAAATTATGATTTTTGAACAAGAACTTGAGTTTCCTACTAAGTAGTGGTGGATCTCTTTATTGAAGAGGTTGCTAGTCTTATTTGTTATTTCTTGGAATGCAAAATACATGCTACTAAGCATTTAGACTAACGAAAATTCTAGAATACCGACATGACATCCTATTTTAGGCAAACTCCCAAAAATGTGAAGAACCATGGATGGATTATTATTCGAACTTTCAAATCTCGTTGTTGTAATACAATTATTTGTTTCATTTGGATGGGTATTAAGATTTTTGGGCTAAGCATGTTCCTTTGAATACTTCATTAAAGAAGACTCTAAACTCCTGGATTCTTTTATTGGGAATAAATTATTGCTGAATGGTGAAATTCAAAGCATATTCCCATAGATTATGATGGCATTCGTTAGAAAAGGAATAATCCATCCTTGCATAATTAATACAATAATAATGTTCTCTTACTAAACATAAGTCCCTATTTAATAAGGTTCAAAGGCGTCATAAGTATCCAATCATTTATTATAATGGATTTTTTAAACGGAAAACATATTTTATAAAGGCATATCATTCCCAGCTTAATGATCAATAAGGTTTGTTAGGAAAGTTGTTACTTTGGTTCTCTCCTACTGATAGGTTTCCATGTAAATTATAAGTATCATGTGTTATTTGGTACTCTAGATTGCATTAACTAAAAACATTAATGTATATGAGTTTGGATTTCTTTACCAAATACGAACCTTTTCGTAACAATAGAGTCCTAACCCCAATCTCAAAATATGATTACAAATCTTATTCATAATAAACTCCGACCACCAACTCAAATATAAAGATTAAATAATATTTCAATCCCCTACTTCATATACACCTTCAAGTATAAGTGGTCGTCGATATCAACATACATAGAGTTGGGTAAGTGTTGATAAAGGAATCACCATTATAAGGTAGGACTAATTAAATGGAGTTAAAGGTGTTTCGCCTTCCAACATTGTACTCGATAAAGCACTATAAGAAGGGATTAAACTTCTCAACCTCAACCTAGATGTCAAAGCAGCAAAGGGAAGAGATTTACTGTTTTACCGAACAGGAAGAAGCCAAGATATTATCCACAAAAAGTTTTGGAATTTATAGACAACAAAAGCTGCAAATAGGACGATCAAGGATACCCCAAAAAGAATAACTCGGTCAAAAGATTTTGTAAAGAAATTATTCTTGACTGATGATTATGTAAAATCCAAATAAAAGTAGCCACTAGGCATACCATTCCTTCACAAACATAATAAATTGAAGTAATGTTACTAAACAAAGTAAGGATTCCACTAGGCCATGAAATCGCATATGCTTGAGAACCAGACTAAGAACCTGCAACAAAGTCCTTGGATTTAGCCAAAACCATGTTGCAAGCCATGGAATATCGACAGAAAAAAATCTAAGTACCTTGGTCCAAGTAAACTTTAAGGGAGAATGGTTTAGTAGTCGAAAGGTAAGGACAAGAGTCGAAAGCAAGGCAAGTAATTCCAAAATCAACACTGGAAAAAATATCCACTACTAAACTTCTATTAGTGAAGCAAATTTAATAAGGATGCAATATCATGGATATTGTAATTCCTACAATTCAAGAAAAGAGAATGGATTTTGAGAGAACCATTCTAACAAATAAGACATTAGATTAAGATGTGATAAGTTTAACTAAGCTCCTAACTTAACATGGTTAGCGAAGTCAGTTATGTAAAGGCACACCTCATATCCGAAAGGGGTCAATTAAGGTTTTGGTCTCGATAAGGCCTGGCCAAAGAAACCATCCATAGATTGATGGTCAATTAAGCCTTTGATGTCGTCACTAGGTCTGGTCAAAGCACCCATCCAAGGAAGATCGACAACCTTTGGTCTTACCATAAGGCCTGGCTAAAGAAACCATCCAAAGAGTGATGGTCAAATAAGCCTTTGATCCCACCACCAGGTCTGGTCAAAGTAGCAATCCAAGGAAGATTGACGAGAAGCCTTTGGTCCTACCGCAAGGCCTAGAAAATGCAACCATCTATAAAGCGATGATCAATTAAGCCTTTGATCCTGCCGTTTGTGACAACATGCACTCTCGGCATACCGATCCAAAGCCTATGGTGACTTTCAAACTTGCATCGGTGCCAAGAAGTACAACCTATCGGGTTTTTAAACATTATAGAGACTAAGAATAAGACATCCTACACTCTCAGATCTCATGGCAGAAGGCAACAAAATATAAACATAGAAATATAATATATCGTCTGATAAGTACTAAGTATGATAAATAGTTACATGGAGAGCAATGAAAAATAAATTACAATTCCAATGCCAAGCTTGCTCTCCATATACAAATTTCTGGGCCAATCACACGTTGCACTATCCTTCTATGGTGGAGAAAAAAGAAAAGAAAAAAGTGGATTAGACAAAAGTCTAGTGAATAGGTTACATCATTAGTGTATGGTAATCACATGCAATTTACTTCATAAATATTTTATGTGACCTAGGATGTTCTACAAGTGTCGTGAATTACTCGTTTCTTTTATCTAAAGGTTATAGTTTTAAACACACCTACAGTAACAACTTAAGAAGGCTTATACATAGGATAGAACAACTAATCAAACCCTAAAACAACTAATCAACATTGGGATTATGTTTCCCAAATTACGAATACATGTACCATATTTACACATTGAGGGGGAGCACGCAATGCCAACTCATGCTGTAGATGTCTACTGCATATGTGTCCACCTCTCAATGGTTACGTAATGCCTCTTATCGCACCACATTGGTATCCATCAACGACCCAATATTACACCGCATCCTTGAATACTAAGGAACTCATGTTATTTCTGAGCAACACACTTCTTCTGGCATCATCCTTGGTGTTGCGCATCATTCATAGAAATTCTACGAGTGCAATTTACGATAAAATCGCCCCAGTCAAAAATCGACCGTGTTCAATAAATAACATTTATCCAGTCCCATAACGTCCTAATGTCGCCAACATAGAGAACTAGTTTCCCTACTTATACTAATATCCATACACATATATGATATATACACTACAATTTAATTATAACTTAGGACTTAGGCCAAGATTTAGGACATGCCTAAAATTCACTAGCGGGTCGATCATTGTTCACTGGAGCAGTTGGCTGCTGATTGTCGACCGGTTCCAATGAACCTGTCAATTGGTTGGAGTGTTTGGGTATTTTTAATTATCCATTATCATAATTTATTTTTCATGAATCATTGTTGTTGCCAAACGGATTACAGTAAAATTTATCCATACTTTGGCATACAGTAACCCTAATTACAATGAACCCAAATTCATAGATCTAAAATTCATAATCTCACAAACTTCGTATACAGTATATTTAATCGTAGTAAATCAACTTAGCTTAGGTTTATCGTCAGTTTATATTTAGTTTAACAAAAAAGATGTATTAAACTTGAATCAATTGTTTGCTAGAAGATATACATTATCCATGCCTAGATTAAAAGAAAGGAATCATATTCATTTAGTTGATAATCATTGTGAAATTCCCAATCTAAATAATGGTATTTCCAATTCAATTTAAACAATTATTGATCAAATAAGGTATGGAAATATTAATTACATGTAAATCATCTTACTAATCATGAAGTTGCTCGCTTGAAAAAAAGAGTAACCTCCTTTAGTAGTATGCTTAGAATCTTCTCCGCTTATTGTAAATATCCTCTTGATTTGATCTCTTCTTCAATTTCTCCGATTTCACTTTTAATTTGGTTTGAAGAAACTTTGATTTGAGGAAAAGGAAAATTTTGACAGAGTTTGGATGTACTGTCAATGAATAAGGGTTCTAACAATTAGCCTAGAATTCTATTTATAGGGGTAGAAATTAATCTCAATCATTATATTCAATATCATAAAATTTGACCACTTGGTCGCTCATAATCCCGGTTCGATATCGATGATCTGCCGATCGCTTTGCATTGGAGCAATCAACTTCAGGGGCCGACCGGTCAAGACAGTAGTGTCGACCGGTAGGTTTCCCAATATGTAAAAGTTATTGCCAATTTTAATTATTTTTACCGCGAAACCTCAAAAGTTAATAACTTTTTCATATTAACACTGATTTCAAAACATTATATATGAAAATTGTCCCGAAAGTTGCTACGAACACGATGGTGCAAGTTTCGTAACCAGATTCAGATGTTTTGGAAAATAACATTTTTTCCCTTATTATATTTGAATTTAATTCTTTTATTTAAATTTTTGGTTAAATTTTTGGGGTGTTACATTCTTCTTCACTTAAAAGGATTTCATCCTCAAAATCTCCAAGGATGAAAAAATGCAACTCATATGGAAATCAATCATTACAACCATCTACTCATCCATCAACAACTGGCAGTCATTGTACTTAGTTTAAATTCTAATGCAGTATGCACATAATGGCATAGAATGCATATGAGACTATACTAATGCAATGAGTAGACCGTCTCTTGATCTGATCAATCTCCTAAATGCCAGTGCTTATGCCATGTATCCAAAATGTATGTGACGTCCTATTTAAATTTACTAGTAATTCTACATGTATGAGAAACCATTAAATCCATATGCAATAACTAAATGCGTATAACTCAGTCAAGCAAAAAAAGTAATGGTGTGAGTGCATCCTGCCTTGAGAATATATTTGCCTAAATGTGCAAAGTTCAATCTAATAAATACATCCATTAGCATCCATCATCCAAAACATGTCCTAATGACATATCTGCAATCAATTCTAGCAATTAATTGTCTTTATATATAGGTATACTAAGTTAGAGCCTAAACATATACAAATTTTATACTTAAATTAAAATGGAAACGTACCATAAAAGAATTTTGGATGGGTAGTTTGGATCTTCTCCTTATGCTCCTATGTACTTTTCATTGGATGGTCTCGCCTCTAAACCTTAATAAGCTTGACATCTTTATTGCAGAGTCTCTTTGTACCATGTTCAAGAATACATGTAGATGCATAGTGAACAAGTTACTCCCTCTCCACCTTTAATTTCTCTAGCCGACTCAGCTTGACTACAACCACTGTATCGTGTAGACACTTTTGCAAGTGTGACACAGGGAAGACGTCGTGTAATCATGCTAACTTCTCAGGAAACTTTACCTTATAAGATAACTTCCCAATTCTACTAATGTCTAGAAAGGGCCCTACAATACCCGTTGTTAACTTTTTTTAACTACCAAATCTAATGACATGCCCAAGCAGTGAGACCTTCACACAAACCTTGTCAACTACTATGAATTCCAATTCCCTGTGTCTTTTGCTAGTGTAAGACTTTTGCCTATACTATACGGTTTTCATCCTCCTATGGATCAATTCTACCTTCTCTGATGTCTCTCTTACCATATCTGATCCAAAAATAACCCTATTTGTAGTGTCCCACCAATAAGATGGTGATCGATAAGGCCACCTATAAAACGGGGCAAACGATGCCATCCTAATACTAGCCAAATAGCTGCTATTATAAGTAAACTCCTCTGGTGGCAAGTGATCCTTCCAAGAGCCTTCAATATTTAAGATGAACATCCGAAGTAAGTCATCCAATACCCAGTTCACCCTCTCTATCTATCCTTCTATAGGTGAGAAGCAATACTCATACTCAACTTGGTGCCTAAAGCCTCTTGAAGACTCCTCCAAAACTTGTTGATGAAAAGTGGATCGTAGTCGCTCATGGTATCAGAAGGAACTCCATGCAGTCTAACTATCCCTCTCACGTATAGCGCCACCAAAGACGCATCAGTCCTTGTACTCCCAGTTGGAACAAAATGAGTGCATCTGGTCAGACGGTTGACTATGATCCAAATACTCTCTCTCCCTCTTACTCCTAGGTAGTCCATCTATGAAGTCCATAGAAATACTCTCCTCTTTCCATTGCAGAATATCTAATTAATGCAACAATCCCCCGGCTTCTTTTGATCAAACTTTACCCCTGGAAAGTCATATATCGAGGTAAATACTTTTTCACATGCTTCTTTATACCAAGCCAATAAAAGACTCTTTTCCATATCACAGTATATTTTGTCTCCACCGAGATGAATGGTCATCCTAGAAGGACGAGACTCGGCCAGTACCATGTCAATCAAATCTATAATGAGAGAACACATAATTTGCCATCCATCCGTAACCACACTTTTGAGGCAACAATATAACGTCTGACTCGACTTCTCTCCTTTAACAAGCCTTTTGAAAATATTAAATAACTCCTTGTCTTGCTTCTGGCTTGACCTAATGCAGATCATAAGCACAGGCTATACATCCAATGCCGCTAACAATCCCAAAGTCATATTTGATGATGGTTGAAAATTGAATGTAGAAATGAACTCCAAGTGCTCCCATTCTAAGAACATAGAAATCAACAATACATGCTTCTTACTCAAGGCATCGACTACAACATTGCTTCCTTAAGTAATAGATCAAAGTGATATGATGCTAAAAACTCCATCCATCATTACTTCCTTAAATTTAAATCCTTTTAGGAGAACAAATACTTTAGATACTTATGATCTATATACAGCTCAAACCGTTCTCCTAATAGATAACGTCTCCGTGATTTGAGTGCAAAGACAATGGTTACAATCTCAAGATCATGGGTATGATAGTTTCTCTCATGGGATTTCAATCGTCGATTAACATAGCTCACCACCCACTTCTACCGCATCAACATTGCACCTAACCCCTTACCGCAAGCCTCAATATATACCGTGAATGCTTTAGAAATATTGGATAGTACTAGAAGATGTGCACTAGTCAATGCCTCCTTCAGGTTAATAAAAGCATCCTTACACTTTGCGTCCCATGGGAAAACCAAATACTTCTTGGTGAGGTGAGTTAGAAGGGTAGAAATTTTAGCGAAGTCCTTAATGAACTTCCTATAGTGGCCCACCAGACCAAGGAAACTCCTCACTTCCGTATCATTCTTCGGCACATCGCAATCCTATATTGCAGCAACTTTACTAGGATCAACTACTAATCCACTCTCAGAGACAACGCGTCCCAAAAAGCATCTCCCCTTGTGCCATAAGTGGCATTTGGAAAACTTTTCCTACAACTTATGCTAATGGAGTGTATTAAGCACTTCTTCTAGATGCATTATGTTCTCCTTCTCACTCTTCAAATAGACTAAAATGTCGTCCAAAATTACTACCATGAAACTTTAGGCAACCCTCTAGAAGCTCAGTTCATCAGATCAATAAAGTAGACGGATGCATTGGTTAGTCCAAATTGCATGACTAACCACTCATAAAGTCCATTGAGTGTACAAAAAGCAGTCTTCTAAATAATATCCTCAACTACATGCAACTGATGGAATCTGATAGCTAGGGAAAGCTATGAGAACACCTTCACTCCAACTAACTGATCAAAGAGATTGTCTACGTGAGGCAATGGATAATGATTCTTCTTTGTCAATTTATTCAGCTCACGATAATCAACGCAAAGCCTCAGGTAACCGTCTGCCTTAATGGAAAAGACAACCGATGCTCCCCACTCTAAAATGCTCCTCCTAATCAACCCCTTTTCCAATAGCTCATTAACTTGCTTATTCGGCTTGTGCCTCACTTTAGGAGCTACATCCTTCAAGTGAAAGGCAATAGGTCCGACATTCTCCTCTAAATAAATCTAAACTCGATCTCTCTCTAGGGTAGGAGATTGATAACCTTGAAAATGACATATGGATAGTCTCTAACTATAGCCACCAAATCTAACTCATAATTTGATAGGTCTAATGAATATAGTTAACTCAACATAACTGAACCTTTGGGACTATAATAAACCTCAATACTACATCCCTTAAAAAGTAACCAACCCAACAAACTTCCTATCACAACATAGGATCGCCCCATACATCGTCATCCAATTCATTCCCAAAATCAAACCAAACTCAGAAAATCCTAAGATGAAAGCATCACAATCAAACTCAACACATAAATTTTTTTTGTTACATATCATAGATAAACAAGTCGATCCTCTAGCAGGGTTTGATGCAATTATAGGTTCTAGATTAAAAGAAAGGAAGCATATTCATATAGTTTATAATCATTATTAAATTCCTCATCTAAATAATGGTGTTTCCAGTTCAGTTCAAACAATTCTAGATCAAATGGGGAATAATAAAATTAATTATAGGCAAATTATCTTATTGATCATGAATCCACTCACCTAAAAAAAGAGTTATCCCCTACGTAATATGCTTAAAATTTCCTCCACTTTTTCAGATCTCCTCTTGATTTTCTTAATTATCTTCTTTAATTTCTCTGATTTAATTTTTAATTTGGTTTAAAGAAACTACGATTTGAAGAGAAAGAAAATTTTAATAGAGCTTGGACGTACTGTCAATGAATTACAGTTCTGACACCTAGCCTAGGATTCTATTTATAGGGGTAGAAACTGATCTCAACCATTAGATTCAATATTATTAAATTTGGGCTACTCGACCACTCAAACCCGAGTTGGGCATCGATGATCGGTCAACCGTAGGACTTGATGCGGTATATCGCTGGGGTTGATAGGTCAAGGCCATAATTTCGACTGGTGAGTTTCCCTATATAAATGTTTATTGCCAATTTTTAAATATTTAATTATTTTCGATTGTGAAATCTCAAACGTTAATAACTTTTTGATACTAACTTTGATTTCAAAATATCATATACGTAAATTGTCCAGAAATTCGCTACAAATGCAATGGTGCAAGTTTCAAAGCCAGATTCAAATGTTATGAAAATACCAGTTTTACCCTTATTATATTTAAATTCAATTCTTTTATTTAAATTTTTGGGCTTTTACACTGTTGGATCTGGTCAAAGCACCCATCCAAAGGAGATGGAAGTGAAGTCTTTGGTTTCATTGCAAGACCTGCCAAAGAAACCATCCAATGAGTGATGGTCATTTGAGCTTTTAATTCCACCACCAGGCCTAGTCAAAGCACATCCATGGGAGATGAACAAGAAGCCTTTGGTCCTACCATAAGGCTTGGCCAAAGCAATCATCCAAAGAGTGATGATCAATTAAGACTTTGATCCGACCACCAGGCCTAGTTAAAGCACTTATCTAAGGAAGATGGCTAATCGAAACTCTAAAGATCAAACAAGGTCTATGAACACAACCATCCAAAGATGGACGATCGATTGAACTCCAAATTCGATGAACAACCTAAGTTAGAATAGGTGAAGGAAAAAATACATTCCTCGAAACTATGGGAATTTGTACCTCGTGGTAACATCATTTTGTTCTAGTAAAAACTAATCTCAAGAGGTTTAAAGAGGATTTCCTTACTTTCAAAATCTTATTCTTTTTCCAAAAAGCACATTTTAATAAGTGCGTATATATATTCGATCTTCACATCAAATGGTTTTCAAATAAAGTTATAAAATCTTTTATATTACGAAGGATATCTTTGAGTAAGTTTATGGGAAATTCTTTACCATAAAACATTTTTTTGTAAGAACAAACAATGTAAATAAAAATATCAAAGGAACACAAAAAGTCCATGTGTTTGGGGAAACATTTTATGAAAATTACAGTGTTAAAGAACAAAAGTTATCATAAGAAATCTATGATGAGAAATATGACAGCAAAGAATGACAACTTAAGAGGAGAAGAAATAATGCAAGAGCATAAGTTACTTAACTAACAATAAGAAACTTATTATGTGGGAGAGCGGTGGGGGGACAAGTATTACACCCAAAATTTCAAAAAACAGATTGGCAAAATAAACTGTAAATGGAGTGAAAATTGAAAAGAAGTTATCGAGTATTGATCCAAAGAACCATTGAATATCGACATTCAAGAGCCATAGTGCATTGACTTAATAAAGTCATCATATGATGACTTTAATTGTGAAAATAGAAGCCATCATGATATGACTCTAGAAATTACCATGAGATGACTATCAAAGCTATCATTAGGTGGTATTGTGGAGCCATCATGAAGTGAAGTATTAAAGTCATCACGAAGTAATGATTACTTAAGAGGGCTGTCGTATTGATGATATAAGATTGCTACCATGTAGCGATTCTTGAAGTTATCGTGGGACAATATTATGAAGTCATCATGTATTGAAAAGAGCCATCAAGTGCTGATCAAAGCCATCATGTGTTGATTATTTAAGCCATCATGTGTTGATTATTCAAGCTATAAAGCTATCGCGAGTTGATAATTCAAGCCATAGTGGGTTAGTTATTTAAGCCATCATGTGTAGATTATTCAAGCTATCGAAGATTAAGGCAAACGAATGATTATATATTAGGAAATGGAGCCATTGTCGATCGATGCTATGGGCCATTGCAGGTGAGAGTTATGAGCCATCATAAGTAGTGTAATCGTATGTTGAAAAATTACAAGCCATCACATAATGGTGAAATTCTAGCAATAATCCATATGAAGTAGTATATTAATATGAAGGGAATTCTATGTAATAAAGCTTCAAGGCACTTATATACAACCATGCAACTTTTGTTAATACTATTGCTAAGATAACGATCCACATGAACTACTAAAATACTAAAATGATGACAAATAGCACCATCATGGCCATCTATCTTACTAAGTCATCAACCCAGTCAATTTCGATCAACCAATAGAAGTAGAACTTGCTACTCTCAAACCTCCATAAATAAAAACCCGCCTCTACCTAAAAAGGGTTCCTCTCCTCTTTCTCTCTCTCTCTCTCAGTATAAATTATAATTTAGGGCTTGACATTTCTGAGCTCTTTTAAGAGCTTGATACCTCCTTTAATTACAGACGAATAAGAAGATGGCTGAACTTTTGAACATGAGTACCTTAAGAAATAAATATGACTTCACCCATGATCTTTAGATTAAAATGAAAGAGGATGACTTGTATTTCTTGCATATTGGTCATTGAATAATGAATATTGCATATGTTTTCAAATTTTGTTTCAAATACATATTGGAGCAAGATGATTTGAACTTTGGATATTCTAGGCATTTTGGACATTTATGATTTATATTATTTTGATTATGAGTATATTTGAAATTTTATTTGAATTTTACTTATTGTAAAACATTTTGATATTGGTTAGTTCATGTTTTAACATTTTGAATTGAAATTTTTTTCTTGTAATGCTATTGTTTTAAATGTGAACACTTCATTTGATATGATTTATAATTCTTAAAATATAGAGATGCTTTTAGCACCCGAATTTGGCAAAAACAAATAGTTCGTTAACAATTAGATTAGTGTTAACCACTACTTGAAAATTTTAATTTTCGCGGTCTAAAACTTTTTTAAAATGTAGTAAAAAATTGAAACATGAAACTTAGCAACCCACTTTGATGAGCTCCACATTTCAAATATAACTTTTTGATTTTATGGGATGATTTTCATGATTTTTTTTTCAATTAGAGGATATTTCAGCAAGGAACAACTTTCATGTGTGTCAGTTTTCGAATTTTTGATGTTTAATTGTGTTCAAATATATTTTAAGTTGCAACAACAATTCTTGCCAGAACATGTATTATCAGAATTATAGTGCTTTATTTTTTGGCCATAACTTCCAAACCACTCATCCATTTTCGAAGATATTGTACTTATAAAGCTAAGATGGTAAGGAAATAGTTCTATTTTGGAATTTTCATGAAAATATTTTGTTTACTAGGTGAAAATTGGGTCTTAAAAGAGTTGGTCTGCATTTCTATTTTAATTTTAGAATTTGTTTTGCCATTATAACTTTAGATGCACATCATGTTCACATGATCCGAAGATGTTTCGAGAAACCATTTAAATAATCTATAACTTTACTTTTGTAAATATTAAATGTTTTATGCTTTTTGACACCTCAAACTTCACTTGAAAGTTGTCTAAACAACGATATTACCATGTTTCCTTAATATATGAATACGAGGCTTCCTTATTATATATGCGATCTTATATGTATTCTTTTGAGCTAAGCATAGGTACTTAAACTCTTTTGATGCATGCATGTTTATGCTTGCTTTAAATTAAATAAGCTTGCCTAAAATTGCAAAATAAGGTACGTTTTACAAGTATATATGTCGATATATATGATATTGCATTATATATTATGAATTCGATCATGTTTTGATCGTGTATACTTATAAATTCATATTTTAATTTTTGAAAGCCTCTTCATACAAAGGAGACAGTTGAAATTTTCCAAAAAAATTTAACATTTAGGATTCTTTTTTCATATAATCATATTGTATGCAGAAAATAGAAAGTCGTTAAATGGATCTATTTAAATTTTTAGCATATGATAAGATAATGAAGTAGAACTCCAGTCTTTATTTGTGATGAGCCGCATAGAGGATCGAGTTGGTTTATAATGATGGAATGTAGAAGGTTAAGGGAATTTGAGTTGAGAATGATGTTATTCTTGCAAGAAATTACAAGAATGCTATTTTCTTAAGGGAGGAGGTTTGTGGAAACCCGATCTTTTATGCTATTGTAATAAATTATTTTTTGATTGAAATAAAACATTTAAGTTCAATTTCATAATAATTTTACTTTTGAAAATATATTTTATTGGGTTAGACTTATTCGACAAAGGAGTTTGTTTTGATAAGTTGAATTATAAAATAGATCCTTTCAAAATAATACAAATAATAATATATTAAAATCAAAAAAAATTTTTACAATGGATATAAAATATTTGAATTGTAAATAATTTTTATATGGTTGAGATAGACAAAAGAAATTTTATTTGACATCAAAAAAATTAACAATAATCCACGAAGATGAATAAGTAGTGATTTTGAATACTTTGTGTATTCTATCAAAATATATTTGCATAAATAGCAAATTAAACCAAATGGAAAGTATAGTTACAATAGATGATATAATTATTTATATGAGCATAAAGAGACTTTATTTTGTAATTTAAAGAGATAAAATGAAAATTACTTTCTAAAGTTACTTAATTGAAAAATGGAGAACAAATAAAAGTGGTGCACTCTCTTTCACTCATCCTAGAAAAATCTACCCATCTCTAGTTACTTTGACCCAATTAAACCCCTCCCACCAGCTGTTTTACTTTAGCCTAATTCACGAAATAACCAAAATCATTTAGATTTAAAATAAAAATTCTGCAATAGGAAAAAAGAATGCACATTATAGCAATAGCGATGGCATTGGAAAGAGGATGACTGCTATTCAAGGAGGTGAACGCAAGGCTGAAGCGTGACATTTGGTGAGGGGTAACGAAGGTTCAGGAACAATGTTGTTGATTGGACACTAGTATATGTGTTTTATGGAGGCGTTGGTGATCTTCAGAAGCAATGGCGACATCTCAAAGGGTTCAAAGTGGATGTGCGATGGACATGATAGAAAGTAGGCAGTGCGTGAAGAGAGGAATGGCATTGACATGCTTGGTGAGTGGCTCGGTAGGCAATGGGATGATGGTAGTTAGGGTCAAGTTGTTGGGTAATAGCATACATCGTTAGGTGAGTAAAATTCTTTATTTTACTCATAGCTATTGTCTAGTACTTTAGGCATTGCCAATTGATCTAAATTGCTTGAATTTGTGCTATGACATTGAATGGTTGATGTGGTTCATGTGCATTGTTTGGGCGAGTTATTTTCTTAACTCACAACTATCGTCTAGATGCTTGTTTCTACTATTTTTTTATTGATTTGTTGGTAATGAATTCTTGGTTGAATTGGATTAAATTGGTTGAAATTACGTTACAAGTCCTTGATTATCATTGTGATGGAAAATTGGTTGACTATTGAGTACAAAATTTTATGTTTTTGTAAAATAAATAGATGTTTGTAAATAATTGGAATGACACATGAGATTGATCGGGAGGGAATGAATAAATTGAAATGTGAAGCTTTGAAAGAAATGAAATATTCTAGAAAAAAAAGTGAATTTTGAAATGATTTTGGTTTAATATATTGGAAAAAATATATATTATTAATAATGGAAAATATTTAGAAGTGGTGAATTTTGTTATTGTTTGAATAATGGACGTATGTATATATGCATAAACACAAACAGTTTCATTCATCTATGATTATAATGGTATTTAAAAGATTTTACATAAAGGATTTAAATTTTATATTCTAAAATAAAGAGTTTATTTTCTATAGCAATCGAATTAATGCGATGTTTTATGAAATAATACTTTTAGAATAATAATAAATTTGAATATTATTGTTTATTGGATGGAAAATACTAGAATTAGAAATTTATTACATATATCATTAAGTATAACTTTGGGAAGTAGTTTATTTTATATTTGATCATTTTAAATAAAGGGTAATATATTTAAATTCCTTTAAAAAAATTACAAATGTTTGAATTGAATTATTTTGAAAAGTGGAATTTTGGCATTATACAAGTAAAATTTATAAATCTATATTTTAATGTTAAATATTTAGAAGTGTTGATATAAAAGAAAACTTTAGTTTGATTGCAACGGCAAGGGTTTTTCGACCGTCGAAAATTAACACTAATACGCCCATTGTATTGTGTGCCGAGCAATCGAATGTCGAAACCCAATTGTTAGGGGAAAAGAAGAAGGAAGAAGATAGAGAAAAGAAGAAGAGGAGAAAAGAACCGAAAACAACACAGAATCTCACAACCGCAGCGGACAATGTATAATATAATATCAATGATTATTACAACAGAGAAACTATTATATACATACGTCCATCAAAGTACAACAACAAACCACAATCATCAGCCTCGACAATTATAACAACCCGCCTTCACAATTTCTGATAATTCCAACAATAAAGCAACAACAATAAACATATACATGAATACATTATGAAGACCTTCAACTCGTCTCTTGAGCTCTAACTCATCCAAAGCAATCTGTAAATATGCTCAGTCTGACCCGAGCATTATAATAATAACACCCGAGTTAGTCTGAAAAACCTGCGTGAGAAAACATACTCAACTGGATTTTTAAGTTATAAAATCCTTTGAAATCAAAAGTATCTCGTAAAACCACGCCGCCATAAATATGGACGGGTTTTTACCTTACAATAACCAAAACATTTTCTATAGAAAATCCATTTATATTATAAGAATAATGTCTATCGGCCAAAGTAAAATATGATATAGTAGAAATGCTTGCATCTCACATTCCAACATAGTTGGACACAACTAAGTCCATACGGTGCTCATTAGAGAATGGATTCTACATAATGACTGAGCTACTGGGATACCGCCCGTCACGATGCATCTCTAGATAAAACGACACCGAGAATCTCACATGGATCCCCTACTAACACAGAATCGACCCACCACTTACTGGATAGTACCGAATATAGTCTCCCCTCCAATAATGGGCCTCGAAGCATACAATTTAAGAGATAATATTTACTCTAGATTGGGATGATCATATCCTACTTGGGAGCGACCCACTTAGCCACTGCAGCATCTCCCTTGTTTTAGTCATTTCTGGTTGATGAGACTTGAAGTTATGTTTTACCTTTTATATAGCACTTCCTACTTAGAATGCTAATACTGCCCTCCAGACAATAATGGAATACCGGTATTCATCCATATAAGTTCGTTCTAGGACTGAATGAAACACTTGAGAGCTCCGTCTTTAATTTCCATCATCCTCAAGATGTCTTCACTTCGCAACGCTTAAGTTGGATCGAAGTGGTTTTCATATAACATACCCTATATCGGTCTCTTTGAAACAACTTTCAATAATTTTCGACAAATTCAATCCCAGTTCTTTAGGAAATAAATAGTCCAAGATAGGAGTGGAGATCACCTCCTAACCGCAGTGGATGGATTTCCTTATCATTGTCATAGGAGAACAAAATGAGATTTATACGCACAGTACAACATCATCAGATATGACTGTGCCATATAACTCACGTGTTTCTTCTAGATTTTTTAAATGTTACGTTTTTGGATCTAATTTCGATAGTAGGTTATTTAACTATCAAATAACAAACACACATCCAAAACAGGGATTATTTAATAAGGAAATCAACATTGGTTAAGAAAATAAGCAACTGCTAGTTGCCTTAATTAATCTTTTATTAATTAATTCACTCTGTAAATATATGTCTCAAAGTCTTTTTACAAAGATACACACACACACACACATATACAAATCCCTGTATTTCAATACTTGAAAAAATATCCATATACTTATCTCAATGGTACAAGTATATCCACCAAATACTGAGGAAGATTTCTTTCTATACCATTATCAAATCATTTATAAATTCCATTATAAATTTCTAAAGCTCTTAGAGACTATTTTATAAATCTCAGGAACCATTTATAAGACCTCTTAATACATCCCAAAATCACTTCAAGAATTCTTTTATAAATATCAAAGCTGTAACGACCCGATTTTTCGACGTCCGAAAAATCGAACCATTAGGGTAAAAAGGAGGTATAAGAAGAAATAGAAACAATATCAAAATCTCACAAACGAAGCGGAATAAAATATAATAGATTATAACAGATCTTTACACAAAGAAATTACGTCTGTTTTATACATACATCATCAGAATACAGCATCAGAGTTCAATACAGTCAATAACACAACTCAGGACGGTTATAATATCTCATCCTTTCAAAACTAAATACACATCGGAATTTACATCATATACGTTGGATACGTCTCGCCATCCAGCTCGTCTCCTTACCTCCACAACAGTCCATTTAGAATCTGTACTCTATAATACTCGGTCTGACCCTAACATTATAGTTAAATAACACCCGAGTCAGTCTGGAATACTGCGTGAGAAATCACACTCAAATTGATTATTAAGGTTTCAAAAATCCTTTGAAAATCAATGGCATCCCGTAAGACCACGCCACAAATAAACATGTCGGGTTTTTACCTTACGATAGCTAAAACATTTCTTATAAAATCCTCTGATATTATAATAGTGTTTATATACAAGTACTTATTCAAATAGACGAAATTGTTACATTCATTAAATTCCAGCTACTAGCCACAAAGTGGGTTCTATAAACAAAAAACGTAAAAGGCACATAGGGAAAATGGATTTCCAACGAATGACTAGGCACTAAGGTACCACCTATCACAGTACCTGGTCTAGATCAGCGTACTGAGGATCCACCCTAAATCCCCTGCAACACAAGACCGGGACTGCCCTTTACTGGATAATCCTGAGTAAGATCACCCTACGGTTGGGATCAACAATCGCACCACACAACCGAAATAAAAGGGACATCTAGACACGGATGACCTTACCCTAATGGGTGCTACCCACTTAGCCTTGCTGCATAACCCCTGATTTTCAGTCATTCCCGGTTGATGAAGCTCGAGGCTAAGCGTTACCTTTTTAGAAACTATCACTTAGAATGCTCACCGTCCACCTGACGATGTTCTGAAAGCATTCATCCATACAAGTCCATCCCGGGTTCGAACAGAACCGAAGGCACTACTCCTACTACATTTATTTTGGAATCACCCTCAGGATTTGTAGCGATTAGCCCTTGCACTTCATTGCTCCATATTTGACTTCTAGCTCTTGTCTTCCTCATGAAAACGTTCAAATCGGATCGAAGTGGTTTTCGGGAAATTAATCCCAATCCCGGTCTCTTCGAAACGATCAGCGCATTGGCCAATATTGATAGTCGGTTATTTAACTATCAAACAACATTCACAAAAAATTCATCAAGCCATAATAGTTTCTCCTAAATTATTTATAATCCTCAAAATATCTTTGCAAGACATATTTCCTCTTTTTCAATCCTTTGAAAACAGTTTCAAACCATGTTCCTCTCACGGAGTAAATTTAATATTTTCTATTTTCACTGAAATCACCAAGTATAAATACTTTAGATTTAAAATAATTTAAAACACTTTGTTTTAGAATATTTTAAAACATTTAAATTAAAAACTTCTTAAACACTTTATTTCAAAAAAATATACTTTAAGAATATTTAAAATAAATTACTTTATAAACATAAAACTAATTATTTTTAAAAATAAAATAAAATTTAACCCAAACTAAATTTAAAATAAGAGTTACAAAATTCTATACAAGTTTTAAAATATAACTTTAACCAAACTATCTTTTAAAATAAAACTATTTTATAAAATATAAATATTAATAGTTATCTTTTTAAAACATAATACCAATTAACCTTTAAATACTTATTACTAAATTAAATTTGAAAAATATTTACTTTAAAATTTAAAACATTTAAAAATAATAAATATTCTAAAACATTACTCTAAAACAAAATTTTAAAGTCTTTAACTTATAAAAAAACCTCCTTTTAAAATATACTTGGCTTTCTAAGGAATACACTTCCCATTTCCATACCTTTAAAAAAATAAACCACTGTTTATTTTTAAAACAAATTCACATTCCTTTATAAATTCCTATCGTGAATCTATACTTCCAAATATCCACTGATATCCATTTCACTTTATAAACCCAGTTTATAAATTCCATAGTCTCATCTGCCCTTTAAAATTCCAACTTCAAACACTTAAATCAATTTTCAAATTGATTTCCAAATTACTCCATTTTGAAATAAATCCCTTTACTTACTCAATTAATTTCAGAACATATTAATTTTAGATTTAATTTCTTTATTATAATCTAAAATCTTATTTAAACTGAATACCAATTTCATACTTTTCCAAATCTCTTCTTTATCTTTCTAAACAAATTTAAAACCTTGAATTTAAAATAAATTCTTTATTCCTTTAAATAATATCACTTAAGTTTAAAATTCATTTATTCCCATTTATCCATATATCTCCTTTTCGGTACCAGAATTATTTATTTGGATTTAAAATCAACTTTTATTTTTTTCCCAATTCATTCTTTAACTATCTCGATTCTCCAAAATTATTTTTCTTAAAAATTCTCTCCTTTTATTTCCTTTCAACACTACAAGATAATATGGCTATTCCAACGGCTCCTAGCCGTTGGCGGCCGTTGGAAGCCGTTGGAATAGCCATTGGAATAAATCCCACGCCTTCCAATGCTTTCCAACGGATCCAACGGACCATTTCCAACGGAATTTCCAACGGCCGCTAACGGCTTGTAGCCGTTGGAATCCGTTAGAAACCGTTACAATAAAATGGCCAACAAGCCGTTGGAAGCCGTTGGAAATACTGGATTTATTTTGCTGTAGAACAGTAAGCCTATTTACCTTCCACCCACACCATTTCCAATCCATTCAATTTCCATTCCATTTCCAATCAATTCCACACACACACACACACACACACACATATATATATATCAATATCAATACAAACAACACACATAAATCAATAAAACACCAATATAAACAAACCAAACCGATCAAACATCACAAAATATACCATCAACGTACATACCATCAACAAATGTCAATAAACCATGTACATACCATCAAAATATTCCTCACCCACTCCGTACCAATCTACACAACATCACCATCAACATCAAAACTTCTCCAAGTCAATATATACATTGTTCAAACACAAATACTCAAAAACATACCTCCTCAAGGATCCTCGTCGCCTCCAGAAGCACCAGACGACGAAGGAAGGGTACCATGATTCTGCAAATACTGCGCAAGCTTTTGATCCAGCTGCTCCACCTGGATGGCTCGTAGACGATTCTCCTCCCGTAGCTGCTCAACCATAGCTCTAAGCTCCTTGATTTCTTCTTTGTCTTGGTCTTTTTGAGCTTGTCGAGCCTGTCGAGCCTGCAAATAGAAGTAATAGCAAAAGGGTTGTCTCAGCATATAAAATATTATTACATTATATATCTAAACGCTGATTTTTTTGTACATATGTAAAAGGATTAATTACCGTTAGGTTCCCGAAGCCAAAACGTCTACTCCGTTGCGTCGGATCCATAACAGCGGTAAAAATGTTATCCTGCTCCTCCCGTGTCAGCGCATCACGACCAGACTGCTGAAGCGCATAAGCCTGTGCCTCCTGCAACCTCGACTATAATGAAAAAAAACTATTTCAGTTGAAAAATAGTAGCATGTAATTATTTTGCATAGCTAGAAATTAATAAACTTATCGGTGTAAGTATTAGAAATTAAAAAATGCATACATATGCCTCGGTCGCCCTATCTTGATCACCCCACTGATATATGATATTGCCAGCCTCATCTACTTGCCTAAACGCGTGGGTGTGAGCAAACACGTCCACTAAGCCAACAGAGCCTCCACGAGCTCGTTCCTGCAGTTGATAATTTGGATAATTTAACTGTACATAACTAATTACTGAACTGATCAATATACAAATGTGATAATAGATAAATTTACCAAATCTTCGCGGTGAAGCTAGAAAGATTTGGAGCCTCCACGGTGTGATACAGGGTTCCTGCACCTGTTTGCCGAGTTCCCTAGCTAACTCCTCCTGCAAATTTACAATGATTAATTATTTATTAAATGGTAAAAAATTGCTGAGATTTATTGTAGATTTACCTTGAACTCCTCAGAGTTCCACCACTCAACCCACTTCTCCCATAAGTCGCGCTCATCCACTTGGGCTTCTTTCCTACTTTTTTAATCTTCGACATAGTCTCCCTATAGTTCTTCGCGATCCTGGAGTTCCAGTGTCGCTGAACTAAATTGACGTCAGACTCTTGCAAATCTATGGCGCCCTGTACAATGAGAAAATATTACTAATTATTTATTTGTATTCAATTAATCATCTTGTAAAGCGGTATAAACTTACCAGAAAATCTTGCCAAATCGTCTCTCTCACGTCGTCGGGGATCTTGCCCCACTTGGGCCAGCAATCGGCCATCCTAGCCATGTACGCCTGCTTTGAAATGTTCAGAACCACTTTGGATGGCTCCAACTCAAATCCACTGCGTTAAATATAAAATTGAACTTTAGAAAATTGTAGATATATCATGTACAATTAAAAAATTAAATGCTATGCTTGCTAATTATGATACTTGCGTCTCATCAGCCTTAGGCTGCAAGTAAACAAGTGGCCGAGCTGGTGGCTCACCACTACTCTCTCCAATATGACGTGAAGGGCCACGTCGCCGAGACCCAAAACCAAAACCAGAACCGGAACAGGACATAATATATATACCTTCCATATATACATACATATATAATTCATAATAATCATGATATGATGAACCATTAAAAAATGTAATACAATATGCTACAAATGTGTCATGTTGTGTATGTGTTGAGTGTGTGAGTATACACTTATTGTCATTAAAATTGCATAAATTGGATAAATGCATTATTAATCAGAGATCAATGTAATGTGAATACTTTTAAAAATTACCAGATATTACTCAGTCGTCCTCATCGTTTTCTGATTCATACTTGGTTTCGTGCTCTATGTCGTTTTCCTCTACACTCTCAAACGCTTCGACTAATACATTTGTCTCATCATTTAAAGGTCCAAAATCAGTTTGATCGTCTGTAATTGCTATTTCAGCATTTTCCTCCAGATCTCCTTGATAGGCTTGTTCGTCTGAAATATTTTGTCCATCGAACGTAAATCTTGCTTTGGTTTTAAAAACCGCAGACCAATCTGCTTTATCCCTTTTTAGAGATGGATAAGGGGCATAATAAGCTTGTAGGGCTTGTTTGGCTAGTATAAATGGGTCGTACTTTTGATAACGCGAGGTATGTTTAATTTCTATAAGATTATATTTTGGATGCACGTTAATACCAGAACCTGGAATATTGCTGAACCAGTTGCATCTAAACAAATAAACATCCTCCACGGGTCTTGTAAAATATGTCAACTGCAATATCTGAGTTAACACGCCATAAAAATCATTTATATGATTATTAGGGTCATCACTGCCTTTAACAAGTACACCAGTATTGTTTGTTAATTTTTCAGCACCGTATTCTTTGGTGTTGAATTTATATCCATTAACAAAAAATATTGGATATGTATTAACTTTTCTTTTCGGTCCAAACGCCAAATGTTTCAGTCCTTTATCGAGCACATTATTTGTGGGATCAGAAACGTATTTCGAAAACCAAGTACTGAAACCTTTGCTTAAATCGCCGCCTGGATTTTGTGATTCATAAATACTGCAAACACAAACATGATATATTACATTATTATTTATTCACACATGTAGTATTAAATTTAACAAAACTTGGAATGTGCTAATTACCTAACAAATGGTGCAACTTCAGGACAATTAAGAAGAATATATGTGTGTGCTACATGGTATTCTTTATCATCTAGCCATACTTCCTCACATTTTCCAGCATGTCGGTCATGTTGTTTAAAAATAGATAATACTGATTCAGAAGAAGAATCTTGTTCAACGGCCTGATCGTCATTACGTGGAACACTTACAAATGATATGTTCACATGGTCTTTAAAATAATGAGAGAAAAAGAAAGAAGCTACTTCTTCGATATATGATTTGCAAATAGAACCTTCAACTCGAGCTTTTTGTCTCACTTTTTTCTTTAAATGATTTAAGTACCTAATAAAAAATATTTGTGTTAAGTATTAACTACTATATTTATACTTAAATCAACATTTACATACTCAATATAGTAACATACCTTTCGAATGGATACATCCATCCATATTGCATAGGACCTCGAAGACGTGCTTCATATGGAAGATGAACAGGTAAATGCTCCATTGCATTAAAGAAACCCGGAGGAAATATTTTCTCCAGTTTGCAGAGCAGTATAGGAATTTCTTCTTCAAGTTTAAGTAGACGGTCAACTTTTAACGTAGTTGAACAAAGCTCCTTGTAAAATAAACTAAGTTCTGTTATTACCGTCCAAACTTTTACTGGCAACAATTCTTTGAAAGCGACGGGTAACAAATTTTCCATCATTACATGACAATCATGGCTTTTCATTCCACTCAGTCTTCCATTTTTATAGTCGACACATCTACGAAGATTAGAGGAAATTCCATCGGGAAATCGTAATCCTTCCACCCATTATAACAGTACTTTAACTTGGTTGCTGTCTAGTTCATAGCATGCTTTGGGTTTTTTATTGTCGGGAGTCATATGAAGCTCAGGACGATTGCATATTTGCTTTATATCACGTCTAGATTTCAAATCGTCCTTAGTCTTGCCCTTCACATTCAAAACTATATAAAACACATTATTAAATACGTTTTTTTCGTTATGCATCACATCAATGTTATGACGGATTAATAGTTTTTCCAATAAGGCAATTCCTATAATATACTTTGTTTGCACCAATTATGAAACGTCGATTTACCTTGAATTTCTTCTTGTTGTCTGATCTCGTGTATCTTTGGACAATCTTTTACAAGTTCATATATATCCTCGCTTGACCAAACCGCTGGTGGTCGTAGAGTCTCATGTCTATTAGCTATGAAGTTTTTTTGTCTCTTCTAAAAGGGTGATTAATATGAAGAAAACATCGATGACAATCAAACCATGAAATTTATTTTCCATTTGGCAAAGAAAATGCTCGTGTTTCTTCCATGCAATAAGGACAAGCAAAACGACCGGTCGTACTCCAACCCGAAAGCATTGCGTATGCAGAAAAATCGCTAATAGTCCATAACAAAGAAGCGAATATCCGAAAATTTTTCTTTTTTGATATGTCGTATGTTTCAACTCCTTCATACCATAATATTTTCAACTCTTCGATTAACGGTTGTAAGTTAACATCAATGCCCTGTGTCGGATCATCAGGACCAGGGACGACAATCGTGAGAAACATATATGGAGTTTTCATACACATCCACGGAGGTAGATTGTAAGGTGTGATTATTATAGGCCAAGATGAATATTTAGAACCAAACCGAGAAAACGGTGAGAAGCCGTCTATACATAAACCTAGTCTAACATTTCGGCTCTCCGCTGCGAAATCGGGATATTTCTTGTCAAAATGTTTCCATGCTTCTCCATCGGCTGGGTGTGTCAACGTACCTTCTTGAGGTGTTCTCACACTATGCCATCTCATATGATGCGCTGTTACAGATGATGCATATAATCGTTGAAGTCTAGGGGTGAGGGGCAAATAATGCATACGCTTGTACGGAACTTCTTTTCCCTTCTTTTTCCTCGATCTGTATCTTTCCTGATTACATATTTTATAATTTCTAAGATTGATGTCTTCTTTCCAATTGAACATGCAACCCTTTAAACATGTATCTATTTTTTGATATGGCAAACCGAAAGATGACATAAGTTTTTTCACTTCATAATAATTTTCGCACATTAAATTATCGGATGGCATATGACGTTTACCAGCTTGCACAACAGCCGTAAATCCTGCTTTTGTAAGGTTGTATTTTGATTTCATTGCAATGTATTCTGCAGTTACTGATAATTGAGAGCCGCTTAAACATCCATTCCAAAGGGGTTTTTTAGCATGATCCAATAAATCATATATTTTTTTAGCTCCAACATTTGGTTCCTCTTCGATGTTAACATCGTCGTTATCAATTACAACGGTAGGGAACATTGATCATGCTACATCTTCGACCATATGTTCTATGAGATTCATACTACCTTCTTCGCTGATGACCTCCACCGACTGTTCTTTATTATTAGGGGCTACAATTTCTCCATGACGATCCCACAGCAAATAATTGGGTACGAAACCGAATTGGCGCAAATGAACCTTAGCCATATTCGGTTCTAAATAGTTCAACAATTTGCATCTACTACACGGACAACGAATTTCTTCATCGTTTGCAATATTACTTATAGCAAATTCGATGAACACTTGTACCCCTTTTAGAAAATGTTCGCTTATTGCGCCACTAATTTCCCTTTTTTGATACATCCAGCTCCGATCATTAAAGTAATTGACCATGTTTCCCTACTAGAAAACCTATGATAGAGTAAAAATGTTATAAATCATTCATTTTATATTTTGCAGTAAATTTTCCAACGGCTTCCAACGGCCGCAAACTGCTAATTTCACAAACTTTATTTTAAATAAGCAACTATTGTTTCATTGCCACTTATGTGTCTTTCTTTGATGGTCGGTCATCCTACTTCCCATTACAAACACAATAGTAATTATATTCTGTAAATCATATCATTTTAAACGATTTAGAAAATTTCGACAGCATTTCCCCCGTGTTCCTTGTATCGTACACAAATGCGTGTACACAAGGAACGTAAAGGAAATGCCGTCGAAATTTTGTGAACCGTTTAAAGTGATATGATTGACGGAATATAATTACTTTATAGTATTTGTAACTTGTCAAATACTGGGACAAATCCGACAAATGATGTATCAGATGAATAGAGTTGTCCGTTTTGTGGAAAAAACGAATATCCCTAAAACGATCATATACAACACTTGTCAGACGGGGCTGAATAATATCTAAGGATTAAATATTCGTTTATATTAAATTTGAATATATAATTCGTTTAATTAATATTGGTCTATATTTTACCGTTTTATTACATAAGTACTAAATTCATTTTATACACTAAATTTGTACACAAAATTCATTTTTTACAAATTCACGTGTTCCTACAAATACAAAAATCATATTCGCACAAATCCAATATCCGTTCTAACGGATTCCAAATACAATAAACTCTATCACACACATACGTTCAATACTAACCAAATCAACATATATAAACTATTAAAATATCCTAAATTACAAAATTTTCAATCGGTAATAACTTGTTTATTATGGGATAATAACTAAAATTAGGGGATAGCATGATGTAATATGCATACAATAACAAGTAGGAAACAAGCACAAGTCAAATTAAACCCTAAATCAAAAAAACCAAAAATTTAGGTACAGAAAAAAATACCTGATTTGGAGACGTAGAAGGATGGAGATGGACCGGAGTACCTTGTAGATGGCGTAGTAGGTGATTTGGATAGTTTATGGGGCGGCGGAAGTTTGGTAGGGGGTGGGGGATTTGGGGATTTGAATTGGGGAAGATGAGAATGAGGGAGAAGATGGCACGCGGGCTGATATCTCAGGAAAATTTCCAACGGCCGCAAACGGCTTATTTCCAATGGATTCAAACGGCTTCCAACGGCTACGTAAAAAATTAACGGGCCGTTGGAAGACGTTGGAATAGCCGTTGGCGGCCGTTGGAACAGGGGCGTTGGAATATACTGTTTTTTTAGTAGTGCAAAAATCAAATCTTTATATTTTGATAACTCAATACCAAAATTATTCAATCCATTCATAACATCCAATATTACAATTTCCAATATAATCAATAACCTGTCATAGATTATCAAATTAAACATAGATTATAAAAATGAATTACACCACTTTGAGGAATCCAGTTGGATCCCTCCAACATGTTTCCCTGCATCCACAAATGCTAGCACAAGAAAAAAATACCAATTCCACTTCGAGGTGGAATATCACGGTATATAGGTTCATATAACATCCTCCGCTATTATGCGGCGCATAGGGTTTCATCCGCTACATAATGCGGGAAATCAATCACTCCAAATATACACTATATATACTACTGTATATATACTATCACATCCAGTCTATTCAATCCATCAACCAATAATTTAAATTAACCATTTAAATTAACCAGAAATCCGAGATGAGTGTGATTAACTCACCTTTTCTTTCCATTTGCAATTCGATCCACCTTGACCCATTCCTTCACAGGTTTATACCTTGTACAAACATTACTTGATCTTCATTAATATTTAAATTAACCGTACAATTAATTTTCCTTAAATAAATTTAATTAACCCAAAATTTTATTTAAGCTGTTTTTCTTTTAATTAATAAATTTTATGTCCCAAAAATAAATTAAATAAGTTAATCTCCCAAATATTATTTAAAATAAACTAGTAAATAAAAATGCGTAAATGTATATTTATTTTATCTTTACTTCTTTTAAAACTACATATATTTAAAAACTTAATTTATATCGATTCAAAAATCTAATTTTATATAAAACTTTTCAATTATTTAAAATTCCTATATAATTCTTTCAAAATCCTTTGTATATAAAATCTTTTCTAAATTCTAAACATAAAATTAAATTAAGACATGCATGCGAATATATACATGTATTTATTAAATTTAAATAGAATTACCTTATACTTTACTGTAATATCTTTCTGTATTTGAATATATAAATTGAAAAACTGCACTTGTCTTACTGTAATATCATATATACATATGTTATTATACTAAAATTTATTATATTAAAAATGATCAGAAGACTACCTCACATCAACAACCCTCCCTTCCTCCTTCGATGACCCACGACCTGATACGACATCCAAAATCCTCCAACGTCACCGCGCGACTCGCGCGAACCCTAAATTCGCCTGACCTCCCATCGCATAAGATATCGCTGACCCCCCCATAGGTAAACGCAACCTCGACTATAATCTATGCCACGAGGAATCTCACGCTTCAACTAAAGCCACCACACTCGAGCTACCATGAGCGCCTCCTCCTGCATCGCGATTTTAATTCACGCATGCCCTTATGCCTTGATTCGATTAGATCCAGAGCCTCCACGAACATACAGACCTCTCGAACCCTAGGTTGTTGCCGCCTAGATCTTACACGGGCTCCTTCCCAAATTACAGTTTGAACGAAAATCAATTTCATTCATTGTGTTTTTTTAGGCATGAGATCGATTACGCGAATGAATATACAAGGAGGAAGAGAGGAGAAATAATTATGGAGGTGGAGATCTGAGGCCGCCATTATATTTGAATTTAATTTCTCGTTTGATCGAAAATAACTGAAGGGGAGTAAGTGAGTTTGATTTTGAACGGCAATGGAAAAATGAGCTTCGAGTTTGTTTTGTTTTTTTCAAAAGAGACGCGTGTTCCATCAGGTGTAAACGTGTTGAAATTTTTTCTTTACGTGTTCTCTCTTGCTATAGTATTATATTATTTATTCAAACTTGAATCCAAATTTAAATCGTCTCAATCATCCCAACTCAAAATTTCGAACTCCTATCGAGGCATGCCGCTAGGCGTTTATAATGTTAAACCCCTATTTCAAAAACAATGGAAAAGGCTTCGAGTCCTAATTCGATCGTATGGAGAAGATAGATTTTTTGACTCAGTTATAAAATTGAATTTCCGATTTAATTTCAGCGCGTTTATCTATCGTATGCTCACACAACAACTCCCAACGCTATGAAAATTTAAATCCGATAATAATACAACTTTACGGATCCAATGGAACTGCTTTCGTCGAATTCCGAGACTGTGCCTCGGAAGGCCATTTTTAAATTCAATTTAAACTATATACTTTTAAAACTGAAAAAAACATTCCCAAATTCAAATTTAACATTTATACTATCTTCAATATTACTAATATAAATTTTACAAGTTTTTAAACCATTTTTAACAAGCTTAAAATTTCAGATTCAACCATTTACCCAATTTCCAAAAATTAAATTCAATAATTTAATTGCCAAATAAATAGTGATATTTGAAAGTCAAATTAAATAGCTTTCAAATATTTAAAATCAATTAAATATTTCAATTTCAAATATCTAAAAATTTTGGGTTGTCACAAAAGCCGTTTATAAAACTCTTTTATCTTGTAGATAATTTTCATTTAAGTTTTCCAAACCATATTATAAGATCTATTTTGTAAAAACCACATACATTTATAAACTCTATTTATAAATCTCGAATTATAAATAATTTGTGATCATTATTCTTTAAATCCCGATTATATGATAATAAAAATTATAAATAAATAATAATAGTTTCAAACAATTTGAAAATAATAATTAATAATATTTTTATGAATATATTCTATGAAACCGCGTTTTCCATGGCATTCTCCTGCGCGTTTTCCAGAACCGTGTTTCTCTTTTCCAGATCGCCGTAGCCATACTCACAATCATCTTCCCTCCCGTCCGTGTTCATGCCGAGCTCCCCACCTTGTTTTCCAATTCTCCCCGTAGCCCCTCCCCCTTCTTCTTCCCCCTCTTCTACTCGTTCTGGAAAAGTTTTTAAGGTACCCCTGGTAATGAATAAATTTATGCCGGCCTTGCTATCTGCGACGGAGTTCCCTCCGCTACCTTCCACGACGGAGTTCCCTCCGCTCCCATCTGCCCAGACGAGCACAGTGGCCATTGCGTGCCCATCTGTGAGTCTTGAGCGTGTTTTGGTGGGTCAGGACTGTCTGACTAACAATGGTTCCATGCATTCACTTGCGAAAGTAGTTGATGTTGCTGATGATATTGATGATAATGGTGTGGTCAGTGGAGTGATTGGAAGTGAGATTTTTTCGGCTGATCCTAAAATATCGAATTTGCCACAACGCACTCCAAGTGTTTGTCACAAGTCCAATGAGAAGGAAGTTTCCAATTGCAGTGTTTTAAGAACTGGTGGTACGTTTCTTGCGGCCTCCCCCACTGTTGTGCTTGCGTCTTCTGGCGGTGGTTCTTTTCTGGATGCCGTTCAACCAGCTGCTTCTCATATAGGATCCAAAGCTTGGTCTTCGCTTTTTACTTCAATGCCCCGTAACGCGGGGGTTTACGAACCTGTGGAATTTGATATTGTAGAGGAGAATGGAGTGATGATCCCACCTCCAAATGTCATGCAAGCGGGTTTGGACTATTGGTCCGAATATTTAGTTGGTTTCTTTTTGGATCCTAAGCAACGACTACATGAACCGTCCACTGTTTGTCGTAAGGCTTGGAGGCTACGTGGTAATCTCCGTGTTAAGCTAGTCGACACTATGTATTTCCTACAGTTTTCCTCCGCCGAGGAACGTTGCCGTGTTCTTGAGGCGGAGCCAACCTTTTTTGATGGGAAACCGTTTATTATTACTCCTTGGTCCCCTACGGTTGCTAGTGCTCGTGAACAAGTGTTATCTATCCCTGTTTGGGTTTATTTTTCTCAAATTCCTTCGGCACTTCAACCTCTTCTGGGTTTGAATTGGCTTGCTTGCAACGTTGGTAAGCTGAAATGTTTTGATGCGAATACAGTTGCGCGTGAAAAGCTGGTGTATGCTAAGGCCTTGATTGAGATTACCCCCCTTAAGCCTCTCCCTACCACTATTCCTGTTCAGTTAGCGGTTGGCCATGTAGTTGATGTTCGTGTTCGATATGGTTGGATCCCCGACATATGTACTTCTTGTCACTCCTTTGGCCACTTAGTTTCTGCCTGCTCCCATTCTGCTGCTTCCGCTTCTGTGCCTAAGATACCACTGCCGCGGCCTCCGATCAGGAAATGGGTTCCCAAGGTGCCGAAGGATTCACCTCCTGTTGTTCCTGTCCCTGGATCGCCGTCTTGCTCTGCATGGCCAGCTTCCCCTGTTGCATCCATTGTTCCTGATGTTGTTCCTGTGGATTCCACTGTTATTTCGGATCTTGTTCCGTCTCAGTTGCCTATTTTTTGGGATGAGTCTGAGAGATGTTGGGTTGATCGATGTTCTGACTTGCGTTACAACCCTTTGGATGATTCCTTCTTTAGATATGTTTCCGACGATCTTTCGGACCTTCGGTGCCTCTATTACAGACCGTCTGGTGACTCCTTGGTTCTTGATTCGGATGGTAGGTATGCTGATTTAAATTCCACCATGCTTGCTGATTCTTCTTGGGATCGATCATTTCTATACTCATCTGATGTTGACATCTACGATCCTTCGCTTGCTCTCCTATTTCGCCCCTACTATGGTCTTCTTAGGGATGTCTCTTTGGTATCTTCCTAGGTTGAAGTTGATGCTAGTGGCACTTCCTCTTTGGAGGAGTCTTAGTTTAGTCTGTTTTTTCTAGTAGCTGTGACATGTCTGTCACACTCCTGTGCTGTATTTATTCCCCTCTTTTTAGTAGTTAGGGTGTCTCTACCTTACTCCTGTACTTCAAGTTTTTTATTACGTTCGTAATAAAAAGTGGACGGTCCACTATAAAACCGGCTGGCTTTGCCAAAAAAAAAAAATAATAATTAATAATTTCAAAACATTCTTAATAAAACAATAATAATTTTCTTCAACATTATTATAAATAATAATAATAAATTTCGAAAATTTTATTGATAAATAATTATATTTAAATTCAAACCATATTAATAATTTAAATAATTAACTTTCAAATATTTAAAATATTGATAACCAACTTAAAACAATATTAGTATAAATAAACAACCGTTTAAAACATAATTACATTTCCTTGATTAAACCATACTTAATTTCCAACATGGTCATTTCCATACATATAAAACTATATTTATAAATCTCCTTTTCTTTTGTAAAACATCCTTTCATGAAATCCCTTTATTTATGAACTCCATTTATAACTCTATTTACTTTATAAATCTCACTTGTTCATAAATCCCATTTAAAAACATCAATCACCATCTATATTTAACGTTGACTCCATGTGGATAAATCCCTTTTATAAATCCATTTCTATTTATAAAATATCGTTTTACATTCCCAATCTACCTTCAGTTTCAATTTCCAAAATAGAATCAACTATTTTTTCTAAATTTCATTCCACATCTTATAATAAATCCAAACTATCAACTTATTTCTTACAATATATCCAATGATAATAGTTTCCCTTCATTTATGAACACCATTTATAAATCCATACCTTTACTAACAAATATATTATTTTACAAATCTTCACTTCATTTGTAAAATATCACCTTTATAATTTGTCACATTTATAAATAAATCATAATGTATGTACCTCTCTATATATATCAGTTTATGTAAAATGGTTAATAAATATTTATATCTAAATATTTCTATTTTCTTCTTAAAACCACATCCTTTATTTTAAAAGACGGACTTCTTTAAGATTTTAAAAATCTTTATTTTAAAGTTCAAAAATCTCTTTTTAAAATATTTCATAAACCATTTAATTTATAATATCCAAAAATTATACCTTGATTTTAAAATGAATTAATTCTTCAAATAATTCAAGAATAGTTATTTAAAACATATATAATTTTCAAAATCACTTTGAAATCCCTTTTAAAATAAATCACTATTTTATGGTATTTTAAAATACCAAAATATAAGGCCCGATGCTACAAAAGCACTAAATAAGCAAAATCGTGTCCAAATCATCAATTATAGCATCCAACATATCATATATCAAATTATATGAAAATAAAATCAATAGTATGAGGAATCCTGTTGGATCCCTCCAACCTGTCTCCTACATCACATACAGTATGTAATCATAAAAAATACAAATCAACCACTTCGAGGCAGAATTCATATAAAAACGGTCATCCTCTATTACACAGGAACGTAATACGGTCTCATCCGCTCCAGGGGTGGAAATATATCCAAACCAACAATATAAACCAGTAAATTATCCAACTAGTCAGTAACAATCAACAATAAAATATCCATACATCCAGCAAATAATTTTATCGACTATATAATATTTTTTGATTGACCAAAATAGTGAGATTAACTCACATTGATTTCAGTAGTCCCTAAAACATTTTAAAATTGAACAGACGTTTAATTTTAACCAAAATTCCTACTAACTTCGAATCCATCCAATCGAACTCCATAGCATAGTGCTCATTGGTACGATCTCAACATAACTTATCGGGTTCAAATTTGACCTCGTATGAGTTAAAATCGAATTAATGAACTTTTGAATTAATTAACTGGAAATTAGCTTAAAATAATAACTTTTAAACCTTTTAAATTACCTCCCTCTAGTACCCAAACCCACTCTCGTTCCAGGAAACCCATACTTCGACCGCGATTTCAACGTGCTGCACTGCCATTCTCGCGCTTGTCGCCCAGACGACCTTCACCAAACGTCGCCCCACTGGAGAAAAACCTCTAGCCTCCATCATGTCACCTCATTTTCCATCCATTGCTAGAATTTCGCCTAAACCTTACCTTACATCATCCCGTCGGAGCTCTTGCCACACACCTCTATTCGATGATCTGCCATTGTGGATGGCTTCCCCTAACCATGCTGCATCTTCCCTCTGCTGACCACTCCAAGCATATCAGCCTCTAGTATGGTGAACAGTCATGGGCCGTTCGATTGAGCTTTTTTTTAAATTTGAAAAAAAGAAAAAAAATCAAATAATTTTCTCTAATGAACACGACTATATAACTGAAGAGGGTATGGGCTACATTAGGGAAGTATGGGCAGCACGATGGGCATGGGTATGGGCCAGTTAGGGTTATAGAATGGTGTGTATGTGTATATATAATATTTTAATTGAAATTCTCTAGCTTTTAAACGTCCGAAATTATCGAACTCCAAATGAGGTGTACCGCCTAAAGTTCTACATGTGATACCTCTATTTCAAACTCAATGGAACTAGTCTTGAGACCTAGTTCGATCATATACAGAAGAAAGCTTTGCAAACCCATTTATTTATATAAAATTTTGAAATTAATTTCTATGTGTTTCGATCTCGCATGCTCAAATAATACGTCCGATCGCCACAAATTTCATTACCATATAACAATATACTATTACTAATCCAATGAAACTGGTTTCATTAAATTCTGAGACAATGCCTCAAAATGCTATTTTCACATGTTAATTAAATCGAGTTATTTCCAAAATCAGTTTAATCACTTTTAATCCCAATTTAGAAGTCTACGATCTTCATTCTTATTCAATAGAATTTAAATCAATTTTCGATATAATTTTCATTAATATAAAATTTAAGATTCAATTATTTTAAACAATTCCAAATATTAAATTCAATAATTTTATTACCCAATATTTTGCTATATTTGAAATTCAAGTTATTTAACTTATAAAATTAACTTTCCAATATTTAAAATCAACTTAATATTCCAAATTCAAATGACTAAAATTTTGATTCGTTACATTCGCCTCCTTAAAAGAATTTCGTCCCCAAAATTACTAAGGTAAGAAAAATACCACGACCCCATTAACTTTTCAAAACAATTATTTGAAATAGATTACCAAATTCTTTTAACCTTCCATTCATTCACTTCAAGTTATAAAAAAAATCAATTTTTTGTTATAATTTTTTTTCTAAAATTCTTAAAAAAATTCTAATGCCTTCAATTTTCGAAAAACTTCGCCAACGTCTTCTTTGCACGGCTTGATCGTAAAAATTTACAATATATATATATATATATATATATATATATATATATATATATCTGTGTGTGTGTGTGTGTGTGTCTATCACAAATATACATCTCTTCTTCGAGGATGGGGCATCCCATAGGAAAAATATAAAAATACGATATGTAATCTTAGATGTGTACCTTATTTAAGTATTAGCAAGCATATACAACCAATAAAATGTGAATGCAAGCTCAAAATGCGAAGCATACGCCATCCACACCTACTAATCACTCAACAATCAATGAGAATACGTTTTAGAAAGCAACATCACTATGTAATATAGAATATACAATAACTATATGCAATTTAGCAAATGCAGGAGAAACCATCCACCAAAAATTATTCATCCAGTTTATTTATCATCACATCGATTTGCATTTTTAAATGTCAACAATATATTTATACACTTTCATTTCTTATTAAGATGCTATTGATTCGTTTTAAATTATTTACATTCAACTACTAAACTTCACTTTATTAATATTCATTTTAAATTCAATTTATGTTTAACAATATTTCATTCCATATCCAATTCATTTAGTATATTTTCTTTAATACTAACAGCGTTCAACACCCATTCCATAAAACTATTTACTTCGGTTCATTTTAAACATTTTATACAACACTTCTTATGTATATTTTCACTTTAAAATTTAAGTTCACATGCAATTCTATCAAACAACATTCCAAACCATATTCAATTCATTTTGCAACTCAAATACATATCCATTTCACAACTTAAGTTGTATTTTATTCTATAAGTCAAGTTCACTATCTCATTTCACTAATTTACTTTATCAATTCATCTAATACATTTCAAATTCGATTCAATTTAATTTATACTTTCTTAATTTAAACTTCATTTTATTTAATTCATGTCATCAACTCAATTTATTTAAATTTACTTAAGTTAAATTTTAATTTCATATCTCAATTCCAAACTTCTTCCTTATCTATACAATTTTCCAAATTATAAGTTCAAAATTTATTATCTTAGGTTTTCTCAGAACATTTAGATACAAATTTATGAATTTTAGACACCTGGTTTTATTATAAGTCATTTTAAAGTCATAGACACACATACAAACACATAACTCCTTTATATTTCAAATTACATTTCTTGTGACGACCCAGAAATTTTAAACATTTGAAACTGAAATATTTAATTGATTTTAAATATTTGAAAGTTGGTTTAACTTGAATTTCAAATATCATTATGAATTTGGTGATTAAATTATTAAATTTAATTATTGAATTTGGGTAAAATATTGTATCTTCAGTTTTGAGCTTGTTAAAAATAATTTGAAGTCTTGTAAAATCTATATTGATAAACTAAAGGTAATCGGACTTTTAAAATGGAATTTGAAAATGATTTGTTCAGTTTTGAATTTATATCGTTTATATAGACTTCTAAGGCACAGTCTCGGAATTCGACTAAACCAGTTCCATTAGATCCATAATATTATATTATTATCCGTTTCAATTTTTGTAGCGTTCGAAGTTGTCTTGTGACCGTACGGATTATAAACGCGCTGAATTTAAATCGGAAATTCAATATAATAACTGTTCCAAAACGCTATCTTCTCCATACGATCGAATTTAAACTCGAAACTTTTCCATTATGTTCAGAATATGCGTATAATATTAGAAACGCCTGACGGCACACCTCGATTGGAGATTGGGATTTTGAGTTGTGAAATTGAACAATCTAAATTTAAATTTAAAATATAATATATGTTTATTATAATATAATTTCACAAGGCAAGTTACACATTTCATAGCTCTTCAAACACTTGACAAAAATTAATGATACGCGTTCGTTTTCAAATAAAAAAGAAAATAACCATCAGAAGAAAAAAAATCGAACGAAAAACATTTCTCTTTCGTTCGTTCAAAAATTCAAATCATGGCCGAACGAAATACCTTTCTTCCTTTAAGCACGAATTTGTTTTCCTCCTTCATCTTTTCGGTTCAAAGCAAATCGAGATTTTCTTTTTTCCCCTCTTCAATTCGAATTTCTTTCAAATATAAATGGCCGAGAAATAATGTCGTTCGTTCAAAGCCAAAATTTCCTTCTTCCTTTAGTTTTCATCGTTTTCGTCCATAATAAAAAAACGGGGCGTTGCATATAAAACTCGAGTCCCCTTTTACCTTCTTCTATTCAAACCATTCGACATCGATTGAAAAAAAGAAACGTTCGAACCCAAATAGAACGCGAGCGATCGAATTTTGTGACCGAAGGGAGGCGACGGGGAATATGGGTGGATGGAGGCGGACGTATTCGCACGCATGATTGAGGCAAGGCGCGCAGTGAACTCGAGCAGGCAGGCGAACGTCGAGGCGCGATTTAGGGTTCGTGCTCGCATGAAGTAGGGTTTGTTCGTCAGTGGTTCTGGTTTGGCAGTGAGGTTCGATTTTTTACTTTCCATTTAGATTTGATTTAATTCATAAACGTACATGTGTATATATATATATATAGGTTAGAGAAAGGAAATAAAAATTATAGTAGGTGAAAAACAATTCTGTTTTGATTTAGTAAAAATACACATATGTAGATAAAAAGTAATTTGTGATCTTTATTCCCTAACCAGAAAGTTGGTACGACAAATTTTTTTACACAGTTTTTAAATTTTAAGTTAATCATAATTTAATTTAAATAAATATATATATAGATAAAACAGTAAATATATATATATATATATAAGATTTAAAATATAAGAATTCATATAAAGATTAGGTTTTTAAAACCTATATAGATTATTCTTATAAGCAGTTTGAAAATGGAAAATAAAATAAATATACATATTTAATTTATTAAGTTATTTTAAATTAATGGATTAAAGGAATTAGTTTAAATTTAGAATCAATAGTAAAAAAATAAAAGTTTTTGTTAGTTAAAACTCATCAAATAAGAATTTTTTTAGTTTGACTAATTAAAAATATTAAAAAAATCGTATAAATGTTTTTACAAGGTCAAAATCTTAAAGGATGCGAGCCAGATTGGAAATTTGTTGCATGCATAGTCAAAGGTCAAAGGTGAGATCTTCTCACTCAATTGAAAAATTAAAATTTCAGTTATTGATTGATTATCTGTTTGTGATAGTATATAGTAGTAGTAGTAGTATATATATATATATATATATTGGAGTGATTGATTTTCTGCATTATATGGCGGATGAGACCCTATGTGCCGCATAATAGCGGATGATATTATATAATCCCATATACCGCGATATTCCACCTCGAAGTAGAATTGATATTTAAATTGCTGTGCTAACATCTGTGGATGCAGGGAAACAGGTTGGAGAGATCCAACTAGATTCCTCACTTTGTTGAATTTATTTGTATATGTTGTGATGTGATAATCTGTGAATGATTATATTAGTGCGAATGATTATATTGGTAGTTGAACTTTATTGAAGGATATAGTTCAGCCAAATTTATTTCTAGTATTGTAGAATACCAGAAATATATATAACTAGACTTCTTGAAATTAAAGTTGAAATTTATAGTAAATTTATTTTAGAGAATTGGATAAATTTAAAAGAAGGAATTTAAAAAGTATAAGAGTTGATTTTTGTAATCCTATCGAATTAAATCCAAAAATATAGGAAAAAGATTTTAATAAAATGGATTGTGATATTGGTTTAAAGTTGAATAATTTATTTAAAATTTGGATTTTAAATAGTTTGGGAGAAATAAAGGAAATTATTTTAAAATGAAAATCAATTTGGAAATTGATTTGTTGTTTGAAAATTAATTTTGGAAATCAATTTTGAATTTGATTTGGGGTTTGAAATTAATTTTGGAAATCAAGTAGAAATTTGATTTGGTGTTTGAAAGTGAATATTTGGAAACCGATTTGAAAATTGTATATCAATGGATATTTGGAAATGTAAATTCACAAGGGGAATTTATAAAGGAATGGGTAATCTGTTTTAAAAAAATATTGGTTTATTTTAAAAAGAGTGGAAAGAAAATTTAAGAATTTGGAATGTAAATTGAAATAAATCGAGAAGGATTTATTAATTGATTTAAATGGACTATTTTGAAGTGGAAAGTGTATTTTCCCTAGAAAGCCGAGTATGTTTTCAAAATAGCTTTTAAATATAAATTATAAGTTCTAAAGTTGTTTTTTTAAAAGAATGTTTTGGAGAAATTATTTTCTTAAATTATCATTAATTCTTTTAAAGTAAATATTTTTTTAGGTTAATTATAGAATGATTATTTAAAGACTTAATTGAATTTGAATTAGAAAATGGTTATTCAAATAGTTATACTCTATCAAATTATTTTATTATATTTTTAAAATTAGATTGGGCTTGAAGTTTATATGAGACAATAGTATAATATTTTCATAACTAATATTTTGAATAGAGTATTTAAAATAGCTTTTATTTCAAGTGTTTCCAAATATATACATATATATTTTTGGATAAGTAATCTAAAAATATTTTTTAAGTATTCGGAATTGGCAAATTTTCAGTGGAAATAATTAAATATTTGGAAATTTATACCACGTGAGGAAAGTGATTTGAAATTTGTTTTCAAAGTGTTGAAGTGTGAAAATATATCATGCGAAGATATCTTGAAAATAAATAATTGGGGGAAAATTATTTAGAATTTAGTGATCGTTGTGAATATTGATTGATAGTTAAATAACTGACTATCACTATTGGCCTTTAAGTGGCATATGAATTTTGATGCGACCGAGGGTCGGATTCCAAATGGATATTCAAAAACCACATCGAATTTTTGTGATGGATCTTCTGTTTAAAAGATCAAAGTAGAAATTTGTTGTGATTTACTTGAAATATGACTGTAACACTTATTTTTTTTAAATAATGCTCATTATTCGGATTAGCCGGGAGAGGGCTTTGTGTCATAAAATCGATTCTGAATAATGATACGACGAAATGGGATTGCATTTGAAGATAGTGTTGAAGACCGGGTATTTTCGAAAACGAAAGGATTATTCGTCGAATGTCTCTTCACCGAGTTGCTCCGGCATAGAGATTATATCACCCTTTGTGGTGGGGAGTCCGAACGTGATTAGTGAATATCCAGATTTGCAAGGGCTTCTTTGAAGTGCCTTCGGTTCCTTTCGAATCCGGAACATACTTATATGTATTTATATCTGACGTTACACTTTGAGATGCAAAGTTGATTTCTATTAAATACATTTCTGTTGGTGGCGGAGAATTTATTCTCTTAGCTTAACACCCTTCTCCGAGATGTATGAGCTCAGAGGTTATGTAGTTGATGGTTACTAGTGATATATTCCCAGTTTGGTAATGTGGCATACGAAGTGGTGCTGATCATTTTTTAATCGAAGCATGGCTTTTGTGAAAAGCATAGCTTTGTGGACAAGACTTCGTCGAACCTCACAACCCGGAAATGGTCGCAACAGGAAGGATGCAGCAAGGTTATTAGGGGTAGCGCCCTTTAGGGTATGTCCATTTCCTTCTGGAAAAAGGTAGTATCATGATATGGAGCCCAGATATTTAACCTATGTGGTTGCTGCAAATTTATTACTTTGTGGTTGTTGGTGTTGAGGATCCTTGGATAAAGGTCGGTAACGACCGGGGGATGACATATTCGTGTAGTAGTTACCTACTTACAGAGGTAACTAGGCCTTGTGTTGGCAGAGATGAGGTTAGGTTCTCGGGGCGTTCCTCCAGAGGCGTGCCCATGTGGCGCAGGAAGTTTCTTAGCCTGATCATTTGTTGGAAATCCAATCATCAATACGCCTCCTTTACGATTGTAGTTTTATAACCTGCCATTCTTAAATGGTAGCTATAGCAGACATAATATAATGGTACCTATGCTGGCTAAGATTAATATTATACTTTCGAAATGTCTTCTGCACTATGCACTAATAATAATATCAAAAAGGATTTTTCGTATCAAGCATGTTTGGCTATCATAAGGAGAAATCTCCTCCAATTGTGAGCTTGCATTGTGTGTGTACAAGGAGGCCTTATGGTAGTTTCATTTTCCAAAAGCATAGCGGGTTTCTTTTCCTTTATTTGTGAAAATAACCGTTTTTAAGATTTCACACCAGTCCATGACTGACCTGGAGTTTATTGTTCCCTTCCTAAACTCTGGGTGCCCATAATTTTCCACACGGGCAGCCTGGAGTCAGGTTATCGGTTGTTCTGGAGCGAAGTCAGAAAATATGCTGTGGCGATTTGGAGGCAAGCTGGATGGCGAGATGTATCACTTACATTATGTAGTTTCCATTACGTATGGGTTGGTGCAAGTCAAATTTTCATGCAAGCAAGTTATAATAACTGCCAGTGTTGTATTGTGTTGTTGCAAACTTTGATGATGTATGTATAAACCGATATAATTCTTTGTTTTAAAGATTATTCATTTATCTATTATATATATTGTTCTGCTGTGAAATGTGAGATTCTGTTATTATTTCTATTTCTTCTTCTATCTTCTTCTTCTTCTTTAACTCTAACGGTTCGGTTTTTCGGCATTCAATTTTGCGGCATTTGGTACAGTGGACGTATTGATGTCGACTTTTGGAAGTCAAAAAAATCGGGTCATTACACTTCTAGAATCTAAAACAAATTTGTTTTACCAAAACAAACCTTCAATAGAAATCCACTAAGGTAGCAATTCATCACTTAAAAACTCGAAAATGAATAATGATGATGCTGTAGTCATCACCAAAATTATTTTCCTATGACTGAAATAATTTTAGTGCTTTTTATTTCCTTTTAAATCCTTTTGAAAAATATTTCTAGTTAAAACATTTTCAAATTAATACTATTATTATCTTTTACGAAGCCTTTGAAAAAAATTCAAATCTATGGGACTTAAATTCTCAAATTCCTTTAAATCCACTTTTATTTACAACTCATATGTAAAAATATACTTAGGCAATTTCATTTACTTTTCATTAATAAATTAGATTTATAAATCATATTCATAAAATATCACTTCTTATGTAATTCATTTTACAAATATTGATTTATTTTAATCATAATCAATACTATATAATTCATACTTATAAATTTAATTTCTTATATAACTTATTTTACAAATGTTTACATTTGTTTAGATTATAACAATAACAACTTTTATTAGAATAACAAACAACAGTGATAATAATCAAGTATTATCATTCACTAACAACCAAACATACCATATATAGCTATAATAATTTCTCAAAAGTTGTTTTTTTACACATGAAATATAATTCAAGTAAAATTATTTCATGTGTCCACTTTTGAAACAATACTGTGTCGGCTTGCCTTGTTTAGTTATTTAGAAACCCTTATCGATATTGTGGCATCCCACGTGACAACCAAAATTCATAAGCCACTCAACAAATAAATTAACACAATATAAAACATTTTTATACCACTAACAAATACGCACTCATATCTATAATACGCTCAAAAACCATAATAAGGCATTCCATTACCTTATATCTTAATGAGTTTCCCCACCAAAGCCAAGGTTGTCGCTTAACCTGGCTTTGATACCAAGTATAACGACCGAGGCTTTTTGACCCTCGAAAATGACACTAATACGCCCACATGATCGGTTTTTAATTTTAATTTAAATCGAGTTAGTTTGGAATTTTCCATGACTGATTTTTACCTTACGATAACCAAAACAATTTATTTAGAAAATCCATTTATATTATAATAATGTCTAGGGGGGCCAAAGTAAAATATGAATACATCAGAAATGCTTGCACCACACATTTTAGCATAGTTGGGCGCAACTATGCCCCTATTCCCCTTATTGGAGAATGGATTCCATACAATGACTGGGCTACCAAAGTACCACCTATCACGGTGCAACTCTAGATAAAATAACACTAAGGTCCTCTCCTGGATCTCCTGCTAACACAAAATCGGCCTACACCTTATTGGATAGTACCTAATATGATCACCCCTACATTAATGGGCCTCGAAGCATAAAATTGAGAGATAATATAGACTCCGGTTAGGGACCCACTTAGCCTTGCTGCATCTCCTTTATTTTAGTCATTCTCGGTTGATAAGGCTTGAGGCTACGTTTTACCTTTTATTTAGCACTTCCCACTTGGAATGCTAATACTGCCTTCCAGGCAACAATGCAATACCAACATTCATCCATAAAAATTCATTCTAGGACTGAACGAAACACTTGAGAGCTCTGCCTTCAGTTTCCATCATCCTCAAGATGTCTTCACTTTGCAACACTTAAGTTAGATCGAAGTGGTTTTTGGATAACATATCCGATCTCGATTTCTTCGAAACAACTTTCGATAATTTATGGTAAACTCAACCCCGGTTATTTAGAAAATAATCAGTCAAAGATAAGAGTGGAGATCACCTCCTAACTATAGTAGACGGATTTTCTTATCATTGTCTTAGGAGAACGAAACGAGATTTATATGCACAGTACAACATCATCAGAGAAGACTTTCATATAACTCATGTGTTTCTCCTAGATATTTCCAAATTTACATTTTTGGTTGATTTCGATAGTCGGTTATTTAACTATCAAGTAACAAACACACATCCAAAACAAGGATTTATTCAATAGGGAAAACCAACATTGTATAAGCATATAAGCAACCACCAGCCTCCTTAATTAATCTTTTATTAATTAATTCACTTTGTAAATGTTTGTCTCAAAAGCTTTTTAAATATATATATATATATATATATATATATACATACAAATCTCTATATTTCAATACGTGGAAAAATATCCATATAGTTTTCTCAACAGTATAAGTATATCCACCAAACACTAAGGAATATTTCTTTCTATACCATTCTCAAATCATTTATAAATCCCCTTTATAAATTTCTAAACCCTTTATGTACTGTTTTATAAATCTCAGGAACCATTTATAACACCCCTTAATACAACCCAAAATCACTTCAACAATTCTTTTATAATTATCAAAGCCGTTTATAAAACTCTTTTATCTTTTAGATAATTTTCCTTTAAGTTTTCCAAACCATGTTATAAGATCCCTTTTATAAAATCCACATCTATTTATAAACTCTATATATAAATCTTGAAAACAATTATAAATAAATTCTAATTATTATTCTTTAAAACCCGATTACATGATAATAAAAATTATAAATAATAACAATAATTTCAAACAATTCGAAAATAATAATTAATAATTTCAAAACATTCTTAATAAAATAATAATAATTTATCTTCAACAGTATTATAAATAATAATAAATTTCCAAAACTTTATTGATGAATAATTATATTTAAATTTAAACCATATTGATGATTTAAATAACTGATATTCAAATATTTAAAATATTAATAACCAACTTCAAAACACTATTAATATAAATAAACTACTTTTAAAAACATAATTATATTTCCTTGATAAAATCCATACTTATTTCCAATATGATCATTTCCATACTTATAAAACTATATTTATAAATCTCCTTTTTCATTTATAGAACTTCCTTTCATAAAATCCCTCTATATATGAACTCCTTTTGTTACTCTATTTCCTTTATAAATCTCATAAATTCATAAATCCCATTTTAAAACATCAATCACCGTCAGTTTTTAATGTTGCCTCTATATGGACAAATCCCTTTTATAAATCAATTTCTATTTATAAAATATCGTTTAACATTCCCTATTTTCTCCTGCCTTCAATTTTCAAAACAGAATCAACTATTTTTTTAAACCATCTTATAATAAATCGGCCCTTTCAAACTATTTCTTCCAATCTATCCATACTTTTACTAACAAAAATACGATTTTACAAATCTTCACTTTATTTGTAAAATATCATTTTTGTAATTTATCACATTTATAAATAAATGATAATATACATATATATCACTTTATATAAAATGGTTAATAAATATTTATATCAAAATATTTCTATTTTTGAAAAAAACCATATCCCTTTATTCTAAAAGACGGACTTCTTTAAGATTTTAAAGATGTTTATGTTACAGTTCAAAAATCTTTATTTTAATTATTTCATAAAACTATTAATTTATAATATCTAAAAATCATACCTTGATTTTAAAATAAATTACTTCTTCAAATAATTCAACAATAATTTTTTAAAACATATATAATTTCCAAAATCACTTTGAAATCCCCTTTTAAAATCAATCACTATTTTATGGTATTTTAAAATACCAAAATATATGTCCCTGTGCTGCTAAAGCACTAAATAAGCAAAATCGTGTCCATGTCATATTTATAGCATTCAGCATATCATATATCAAATTATATGAAATAAAATCAATAGTGTGATAAATCCTGTTGGATTCCTCCAATCTGTTCTCCTGCATCACATATAGTATATAATCATAAAAAATATATATCAACCTCTTATACAAAGGGCCATCCGCTCTTACACGGGAACGTAATATGGTTTCATCTGCTCCAGGGGTGTGAATATATCCAAACCAACAATATAAACCAGTAAATTATCCAAACAGTCAGTAACGATCAACAATAAAATATCCACACATCTAATAAATAATTTTATCGACTATATAATATTTTCTGATTGACCAAAAAGGTGAGATTAACTCACATCGATTTCAGTAGTTGCCAAATCGTTCTGTTTTGAATTATCAGTTTTAACCAAAATTCCTACTACCTACAAATCCATCCAATCCAATTCCATAGCGTAGTGCTGATACGATCACCACGCAACTTGTCGGGTTCAAATTGGACTTCATTTGAGTTAAATACAGATTAATGAACTTTTTAATTAATTCATTGATAATTAACTTAAAATAATTACTTTTAAACCTTTTAAATTACCTTCCCTTTAATACCCAAACCCACGCTCATTACGAGAAACCCATACTTCGACCGCGATTCAACATGTCGCACTGCCATCCTCATGCCTGTCGCCGCCCCGACCATCACCAAACATCGCACCACTCGAGATGAACCTCTAGCATCCATCACGTCATCACATTTGCTATCCATCGCCGAAATTTTGCCCAAAACCCGCCCTATGTCGCGCCGCCATAGTTCACACCACGCACCTCCATTCGATGATCCGCCACGTGGATAGGTTCCCCTAACCATGCCCATCTTCCCTCTGTTAACCACTCCGAGCGTCTTGGCCTCTAGCATGGTGAATAATCATAGGCCATTGGACCGAGCTTTGTTTAAATTTGAGAAAAAGAAAAATAAAGCAAACTGTTTCTTTGATGAATGAAACTATACAACTTAAGGGGGTATGGGCTTCGTTGGGAAGTATGGACAGCACGATGGGCATGGGTACAGGCTAGGTATGGTTATAGAATGGTGTATATATATAATATTTTAATTGGAATTATCTAGTTTTAACGTTCAAAATTATCGAACTCTAAATGAGACATGCCACCTGGCGTTCTATATGTAATACTCCTATTTCGAACTTAATGAAACTAGTCTTGAGACCTAATTCGATTATATATAGAAGATAGCTTTTCAAACCAAATTATTTATATACATTTCTGAAATTAATTTATGCATTTTGATCTCGCATGCAAAAAAGATATGTCAGATCATCATGAAATTCATTATCATATAACAATATACTATTATGGATCAAATGGAACTGGTTTCGTCCAATTCCAAGACAGTGCCCTGGAAGGCTATTTTCATACGTTAATTGAAACGAGTTATTTCTAATTTATTTCCAAAATTATATTAATCACTTTTAATCTAATTTAAAAGCTTACTATTTTCATTCTTATTCAATATAATTTAAATCAACTTTTGAATTCATTTACATTCATATTAAATATAAGATTCAATTATTTTAAATAATTCCAAACATTAAATTCAACAATTTAATTACCCAATAAATCGCTTTATTTGAAATTCAAGTTATTTAACTTATAAAATTAACTTTCCAATATTTAAAATCAATTTAATATTCCAAATTCAAATGTTTAAAATTCTAGGTCGTTACATTGATAAAAAAATTTCTATGGTAATTTAAAAGGGTTTTGAATTATAAATTTGGGTTTTAAACACATTAGTTATGGAATTTCATATTATGGCTTTAGGAAATTATTTTGGTTGGAATATGGAATTATTTAAATTCGTTATTCAAAAGAAATTATAAATTATAAAACTTTTTTAGTATTATTATTTTAAATCATTAAAGAAGAATTCCAAAGTAATATTTTAAAAAAAGTAGACTAAGTGGTTTGTAATTGAATAAACATTTAAAATAAGTGATTTCCTTGTAATCATATCAGAGAGCATTATATAAAGATTTTAGAAAAGAATGAGATTTTAAATCTCTTTGAAAATTTATTTTATTCTTTGGTAAATTAAATTGGAGATTGTATTAGAAAACCCTTCCGAATCTATAAATAGTTGAATTGTGTGAATGGATGTTAATTCCATATCATGGGAATTTCAAGTAAATGGATTAGTAATACTGAATTGTATGGGACGTTTGGTAATTTTCTCTCAATTACTCTTTTGACTCATCGTGTAGAGTAATTATGTGTTTTGAGTGCTGTTTACGAGCATTTAGGGGTGAGAAAATGGTTGGTTCGGTTTGAAACCGATCAAAAATGTTGAAACCTAAATAACCATTCAAGAAACATAAACCGAACCCAAACTAACTGATATTTTTTAAAATCACAACTAACCAAACCGATAATATTTGGTTTGGTTTGATTGGTTATTTGGTTTATCTTAAAATGAATTAGATCTTCGGCTTATTAATATAACACAAGATTAAATCAATTAATTAGGTCCATATGATTCAAACATTTTGAAAACAAACTCCGCGTCAAAAAATATTAATATGAATTGAAAGAAAAATAATATCGTTACGAAAATATTATAAATAGTAGCATTATCAGCGGTAAGCAGTAATTTTTCTATTTTAAATTGACCTAATTGGTTGGTTCAGTTTTCAAATTTTGAAAACTAAACCTGACCAATAAACCAAAGAAATGCATAAACAAAAACTAACCAATTAACTAACAAAACCAAAACAAGCTAACTAAACTTAATTTGTTTGGTCGGTTACTTGGTTTTAGTCAATAAAATTTCAACCATACAAGTATCTAGTAAATGGGCGAGTAACACTAGGTGGTATGAGACTCCTAAGCTAATATTTGTTCGATTACTATTCGTGAGTAAACGTCATTTATATAGGAAAATACAGGGTATTATATGAGATTATTACATAGAGGTAGCAGTTGAGAGTTGGTAGACCGAGAGCTATATGTATATTTATCGACATACCGGTATACTCCTATTATTTGGCGAGGAGTAAAACCAAATTAGGCTACTATCCATCCTAACAGTCTGATTGCGGGATCGCCCCCATATTCATGACATATCTTTTTGATGTGTTTGGCTGAGAGTCAAAGCTGAGAGCCACTTCCCCCATGTCATATGGACCAATAGTCTGTTATCGATGGGGCACCTATAGGGTCATGACCGTTGCATAAAGTGGACTTTCTCTCACCGGATATTGGGTCATGATGGCCTTTGAGGTAACTAAAGATTAGAAGGAGTAGCACTGGGAGCGTGTGAGGAAGAATCTTTGAGTAGGCTGACAGCTGTCAGTCTCCTATCTGGCTATAGCAGACATATGATACCCAGATTACACCTCTATTGCACTATTATTATTATGTGTGGCTGAGAATCGGTTATGGATTCATAGGATCGAGTGTCCATGAATCAGTGTGACCCCGTACTAACCTATTGAATTAGTTATCTGAGAGATAACTAGGCTGTTGAAGGCATGCTTTACTTAATTTTGACCTGAATGTTAGATTGTTAATTTCCTTGTAAGTAGAGTATGACGAATCTCAGGTATGTCAACTTTATGATATCTGAGAGATAATCTTGGGTGTAACTATATGATTCCCCACATGGTACTTGATAACTTTTTTATGTTGATGATAGTTGGATGTGCTTGATATTTCATCCATTTTGATATTATGCTTCTTGATGTGTTATTTAATTATTTAGCGACTGGGTGATGATATGTGATATGATGTTATAAATATATGGAGTTATTTGCTTGCCACATAGGTTGTAAGCAATGATTTTTCTATTTTAAAATAATTTAAATTTGGTTTAACTGCTTGGTTGGTTTTCAAATATTGAAAACCAAACCCGACTAATAAAACAAAGAAATATAAAAATAAAAACCAACCAATTTGAGAGTATATGTCACTTGTATAGGAAAATACATATATTATATGAGATTATTACATAAAGGTAGCCAATTAAGAGTTGGTAGACTGAGAGCTATATGTATATTTATCGATTGAGTGGTATACTCCTATTATTTGGCAAGGAGTAAAACCAGATTAGTTATCATCCATCCCATCGGCCTGATTGCGGGGTCCTCCCCAATATGTGACATATCATTTTGATGTGTATGGCAGAGAGATAAGGCTGGAAGCCATCGAGGTAACTAAAGACTGGAAGGATTAGCGCTGAAAGTGTGTGAGGAAGACTCATTGACTAGGCTGACATCTACTAGTCTCCCATTTGGTTATAGCAGACATACGATACCAAGATTACACCTACCTCTATTACACTATTATTTTTATGTGTGGCTGAGAGCCGGTGTTTGAATTCATGGGACCGAGTGTCTATGAGCAAATATTACCCCGCACTTACCTATTGACTATTATCTAAGAGATAGCCAGGCTATTAAGGGCATGCCTTACTTACTTTTGACTTGGATGCTTGATTTTCAGTTGCCTTGTATATTGAGTATGATAGATCTCAGGTAAACATACTTTATGATTATCTGAGAGATAATCTTGGGCATAGCTGTGTGCTTTACTATATGGTACTTGATAATTTTGTATATTGATGATAGTTGGATGTGATATTTCATCCATTTTGATATTATACTTCTTGATTTTATATTTGATTATTTAGTGATTGATTTATGATAGGTACATGTTATTTGATATAATTTCATATATGTATGTATGTATGTATGTATGTATGTATGTATGTATGTATGTATTGATTTGTTTGTTTGCCACATTGGGATATACTTGTTATACCATGCAAGTTTCGCTATCTTTTAACACCTACATTCTACACATAGTTTGACTCATATGTTACTTATATAATACCTAGGCTAGTCCGAGGTATTTCAGGTTCAGTGTCGAAGTGACCAACTTCTGGTTGTTGAGCATAGCTTGGAGAATTTGGATATTAGTTAGTCTAACGGTGTATAGACTTGTATTTGTGATTGAAAATTTATGTTAGTAATTATTATTGAGATGTGATATATATATATATATGTATTGGATATATAATATGTATATTTCCATTATATCTAATTGATGTGTTCATGAATCTATGTTCTCTTATCTTTCTTTTATATTATGTATTGTTCTATCTTGGAAACACATGCGTCTGTTGCCTTGTGCCAACACTGAGTATGTATATATGAGTAGTATATGATTTTGAAACATGTACCAGTCTTAGCTCAAGGGCATATTCCCATGTGATGGCCCAATATCGATTCTTTCTATATATATATATATATCAAATAGTATTACCTAGTAATACTCCTTGGTAGTATGCATATATAGGTCGGGTGTTACACTTCTTTACATCGTGGTCTACAATCTGAATGGATTTGCTTACGCAGGTCACATATAGTTCAACAACCAAACCCATTATTGTTCTTGGAGCTACTATATCTTTCGGGTCTCGGACAAACTTCCTTGGATGTGAAATATGAAACATGTAACATCCCGCCTTTTTGTATGTTTAAGCGAACACACATGCCGACTCAAACCATACAAAAGGGCAGATTGCTATTGAGATAAATAAGTAAACAGAGAAAGAAATAAAACAGAATAGAATCTCACAGCGGAACGACAAAATATAATAATGAAATAAACAGTTTATGAAGCTGGTTTACAAAATATTCGATTATACTTACAATACATATCAGAGTTATACATACTAGAGAATATTAAATAATGCAGTGGAATAGTATGAATGTAGTGGAATAATATAATAGATAATAGTAACACAATCTTTGTCTTCGTTCTCCAGAAATAAAGTCTTCAAATCCTCAAATGCTCAGGCTGACCCAAGCGAATTGAAAAGACAAAATACTCGAGTCAGAACTAAAAGATCATATGTATGTTAAATCAATGGTAAATAATATGAGTGGAATGACGTCAGTGATGTTTATGGGATTTGACATCTCCTATCCAGTGTCTAACGTGTGTGCAGTAACTTAAGAGATGCTCGGGATTCACATCTCCTAAGGATCCGTTAAACTATTTACTATGTAGTAATATTTCGCTATTATAATAATGTCTATAGTAAAGTAAATTTACTTTTAAATAGCGTTAAGGAGTTACCCAATCTCCTCCTTAACACAATAATAGTCCCAGTAGTCCATCCAGTATAATAGTCCCTCTTGATCGGAAAGCCACCAGAGGATACCACACGGGCTACGGGAGAAAACCAAACTCGCACAAGGCGCACTAGGGTAGGTGACACGACACACAAGGCAATGCAAGGATAGAAATACCAATTACTATCCGGACTGGTGGTAACGCATAGCGCGCAGCTATCGCCCACCTCGAGCCACACCCCTAAAATTAAAAATCAAAAGTGGCCACAGAATCATTCTCAAAGTCGGAATATAATGGAATAGTATCGAAGGAGTGTGTTCGATAAGAGGAGTACCTCACTGGCCCAGAATCGCTTCTGTTTTAGCCACCTTATGCCAACTCACGGGAGTCGGGTCCACGTATATACCTCAAAAGAACGCCGCCACCATCCTACTTCATTCTGAAATCTCCACCTCGTACACGGTTGTTAAAGTGGTTTTCGGTATCGACAGAGAGTATGCCCATATCTGATCCCGGTCTCTTTGCCAGCCAATTGTTATTATAACACCGTGGTCATTTGAAAATGATTTATACTTCAAAACCAAATATCATTGCCATTTCAAAACCAAATACGATGTCATTTCCATTTCAAAACCAATAAAATATGATATCGTTTCTATTTCAAAACCACATCAATAATATATTATTTCCCTTAAAAACCAAATCAATAATATGCCATTTCATTTCAAACCATATCAATAATATATCATTTTCATTCAAAAACCACATTAATATTATATCATTTAAATAAATCCAAACTTCCAAATTACTGAATATTTCCTTCAATTCCTTTAAAATTGAGATATTTCCTCTTTACATCATCTTAAACCAAAACCTTATTATAAAGTCAGATTCTTACATCTTTAATTCAATAAGTTCCATATCAATATATATTTAAAGACAAATCTTAATTAAATGCAATTTCAAACAAATTCATTTCAAAAATCATGTTATTTCAAAGTTGTAACACTCCGAGACAGAACACTTTGAAACCACAATACTTTGAAATTCATAACTTCGAAACACTTCAATTTCGATAAAACATTTCAATTTAGATATATTACAAGGCTTTAAATATTCCATAATTTCAAACTAAATTTGATAATTTCATATATATATATATATATATATATATATATATCTTAATTCAATTTACTATTATTTAGTTTTGAAATATTTTTACTTAGTTTTGAAATATTTTTACTTAATAAATCCATTATCATTTAAATAAATCCCGATTATAAATAACTAAATATTTCCTTAAATTATTTATACTTGAAATACTCCTTTAATTTACCTCAACTCAAAAATCAAGTTATAATAATCTTACCTTTTTAAAATTTCCAATTTAATAAATTTCACATCAACTTATTTGAGTTAATTCTAAAATAAATTCAATTTCAAATAAATTTTCAATTTATCTTCCAACCTTAATTTATTTAAATCATTATAAACTCTATATATTAACATATGCTTTAAATACTTAACCATATTATCTTCCATAAAATCAAACTTTATCATTAAACTTATTTTATATTAAACAAATTATACATAGTTCAGAATCAAGAATAAAATAACATTATATAATATTGGAAATCAATATTTATATAAAACCATATATTTCTTTACAAAACCATAGAAATCAGTTCAAGATATTATATATATATAGACCACGGTGTCTGTATATAATTTTCTATTCTATGGTCAAGTGATACAGATATTTATCACTTCAATCCGTAATTTAAAATATAAATACGGTTATATATCATTTCGAACCGCAATCCCGAATGAAATAAAGTCCATAACAACTTGCAGTTTATAGCAATATAAAATACAACATCCATTCATCCAATATCAAACATCAACATTTATCACAATCATCATCCAATTCAAATAATAACATCAATATAGAACAGATAATAAATAACAGGTATTTACTGGCAGTTTATATTCAATAATAAATTAAATAACAATTTAACTGACAGTTTATATGCAATAATAATTTAAATAACAATTTAATTCAAATAAATCAATTTAACTGAGATGATGATTAAATATGCCAAACAGTCATAAATAAATTTCTAATCACATCATAAATCAATTTAACAAACATAAGAAATTTTAGAAGTTGTGAGTGAGTTAAAACACCCACCTTTTGAATTTAAATTGAATTCAAATCCAATTTAAACCCAAAATTCAAACGGCCTCAGAATTCATCCAAACCAGAGCCAAAGTTTTCGGATTTCCAATACGATCCTAGTGTAGAAAACATCGTCCAAATCCGAGCTTGTATGCAAAAGTGATGGAAATTAGAAGATTGGAAAATTCTGGTCCTTAGTCGACTTCGGGTTCAACTTCGGTCATCGCCTCAAATCCCCGGTGCTAGCTTTGAGCTTTTGCCAAAACGACCCGGAGCAATCTGAGTCATTTTCTTCCTGACCCGAAGTAGATGTACGATTTTTGCCTCTGAAACTCGAAGCGCGACCCAAAGTTGCCATAGATCCGCAATTTTTTTTTTGAAATTGAAATTGGATTGGAAAGAATAGGGTTTTGAGCCATTGAGGAAGAGGAGCAACAGAAATTTCTGTACGTACAGAAATAAGAAATAGAAAGGTTGCTAGGGTTTATAACGATATATATATATAGACAGAACAAAATAGAAAGAAATGGGCCTGATTGGTTTGCGTTTTTAACGATAATTGACCCGAAAAGCCCATTTCGATTCCGAAACGGAAATGGGTCATCCCATATATATCAAAATATATGTTTTTTAAATATTTTAAATGCAATGGAACAGGTTTCAAATTCAAATTCCATCATATGAAGAAGTTATGATAAAATCAAGCAATTTCAAATTGATTTCAATTGATTTCAATTAATTGATTTCTAGGCGTTTCGAGCCCGAACGATCAAACAACAAGTCCGATCGTTACGAAATTTGAAATCCTACAATAATTCACTGTTATGAATTTGATGAACTGGTTTCGTCGAAATCCGAGTCAGTGGCCAAAATGACTATTTTTACATTAACTAAATAAATTAATAATTAATTAATTAAATTAAAATTTTAATTTCGATCCTATAATTGACAAATTTTTTCGTTTTTAAATTTCTTAATCATTTACACAAATTTAAATAAATTTATATGTTAATTTAGAGTTGATAATTTATCAATTTCAGTGTTAATCACAATTTCATTAAATTCAAAAATTATAAATTTAACTTTTAATAATTCTATTTAATTCACTTTTCATTCTATTATTCAATTCATTGCTGTCAGCCGGATGAAATTAACATTGTATTCATGATCTATTACTTTAGTATTCTGAAATTCCATCTAAATTTCAATTAACATAATATTTAGATATTAAATTTCGTTTAATTGCAATTAATCTAATTATTATAGTTCAAACCCCAATAAATTGATAAATCTTTATTTCCATTCCTTTAATTCAACAAATTGTCCTATTATGAATATCATTAACATTATTTCCAAATATTACCTTAATTAACATTAACGTAATATTTAATTTAGATTTATTGCAATTGATTCAATTCAATTTAATGGATTAAAAATATATCGGTTACTTATAATAATTGTTGCCACTAACTCTTAATCATACTTCATATCAACAACAAATATTATAATTACTTATCTAACATTGATTTTATCAAAATACAGTACATTGCATATTATTTCATCAATTAATATAACTTTGAATTGTTTCTAAATTTACTATTTACAATCAATTATAACCTTATAATTGTTTCAATTTATTGAGGTCTGCATTAAATTAGTTATATATTAACTTGAACTAACATTATTACCTTAATTTACATTCAGTAACTATTATATTATTTCATTGGTTAATTCAATACTTACTTTTATTTACTTATTTTCAATTTTTTAACCAAGTGCAACAAATTTGCACTATTTTATTATTGGGATTTCACTCCAATTGTCAATAGTTAATTTTAATTACCATTGCTACATTTCATTTCTAACATTCCCTTCATTTTAAATTATAAAGTTTTTTATTTCTCGCTAAATTTAATTACAAACATCTTATTAAATTAAAAAAATTAGTTATCGAATTTTGCGGGTCGTTACACTCTCCCCTTCTCAAAACTTTTCGTCCCCGAAAAGGAAAAAGAAGGGAAAAGAAGAATTAAGATGTCAGTATATCTTATTCAAAATATTAAATTTATAAACAATTATTTACATCATAAAATAATTTAAATAAAATTTGTAAATTTATAAACAATTAAATCTTTTATTTTCAAGTTAACAAAATTTGGAAACATTTCAGAAAATTTTCTAAGTCCAAAATTTACGAAAAATTTCGGTAGTCTCTCCTTTGTATGGAGAGGCTAAGGAGAAAATATAATATCAAATATAACAATATATAACATACAATTTCCGAAATAATATATCCCAACGTGGGAAAACAATATAATAACGCTATAAAACTGTAATCCGAGAACGTACCTATTTGTCGAGCAATTAACGCTTATTTTATGAAACCAAAAGCAGTAGCAATTGCTTCCATAACCTATATTTCACTTATATAATTTAAAATGAGGTTAATAATTATAAACATGAAATATTTATAGTTGTTTCAACCACTAACAAAAAAATCAATATAAACAACAACCACTTGCACCACATCGTACAACCATCACAAAAAAAATCAACCATTTAAGCAATACAGACAATTTATTTGTTCGGGTTGAGACACTTTAAATCACATAGAATGACAAATAACTATGAAGTATTCCATTTACTCAACAGTCTTAGATAAACTCAATAGATTATTCATACTCTATGCAATTAAAAGAATCTTTTACCCAAATAACTCATAAACCAAAACAAACAACAATTTCGAATAATAGATCAAGTTCATTCTTATTAATTCCATTTCATAGCATTTATTGTTTAAACTTCTTTTCATTCATATAGTGATTCATCCTTTAATTTACATTTATTTCTTACAAACTTTTATTTTCATACGTTATCTTCTTACTTTCTTTAATTTTCCATTTATTTCTTGCAAAATTTTTATTCCTATTTATTCATTCAGCGCTTATTTTCGTTTAATTATTCATTTATTTATACAACACTTACCCATATTTACTTATTATAGTAACATTTCAATTGTAACTTAAGTTTATAACTCTATAACATCAATGCTTATTTCTCAAAGAGTTTCATTGAATACTTTCATTATTTCAAGTTTTACTTGTATAATTCCCTATTACATTTTCTTATTAAACATTATAACCTTTAATATTCGATAAGTTATATATATATATATGCTCTAAGAATGCAATTGAAAGTTATACAAGTCTTTCTCCTTTCCTTTAATTAATTGAATGTTCAATAATCATATACATTTTTTTTTTGTTTTATAGGTTACAAATTTCAACTTCCTTGGAATTTCATTTACAACCTAGCATTTAATCTCTTATTTTAATTAGAGGTTCCAATTATTAATTAGTTACATTCCATTTCACTACAATAATTGAAACTATCAATTAACAAAAACTTAAGAACTAAATACCGAGTTAAATTCCATATCATTTTAAAATAATAGATAAATGTATATATTTACAACTTATATATATCTAATTATATTTAAAACAATTTAAAATTTATATTTATTTCTCAAAATAATTCTGCAGTAAAACTACTACAGTGGCCTTCCCACTTAGAAACTTGAAAATGAATGTTGATGATGCGTGCACTCATCACCGAAATATTATCATTCCAAAGTTTCTTTGGAACAATTCTTTCAATTTATATTGAAATATTTATATCAAAACATACTTCTAATAATATTATCATTATATTTCAAAATCATTCAAAACAAATTTTCAAAAACCCTGGAACTTAGATTCTAAGTTTCCAATTTTTATTTATTTTATTTTAAATCTTATTTCCAATCAATATTTATAAATTTCATTACCTAACAACCAATACATTACAACCAAATATAACCTTTATAAAATTTATTACTTTACATACAAAAAATATAATAGGCAAAATTATTTCATTCACCTATATTCGAAACAAATGTTGTGTCAGTCTGTCCTATTAAGTGTTTAGAAATCCCTATTGATGTCATAGCGTCCTATGCACCAACTAGAATTTATAAATATAGAACGGAACAAATTACCACAATACTAAAACCTTTTATAACACTAACAAGTACGCCCTCTCATATATATATATACACACACTCAGCGACTCATCATAGGGTATTACTACCCTATTAACAAAGAGTCAGTCCCCACAAAGCCAAGGTTTTTCGCTAAACCAAAGCTCTGATACCAGATGTAACATCCCGCCTTTTTATATATTTAAGCAGATACATGTGCCAACTCAAACCATACAAAAGGGCGGATTGTTATTGGGTAACTAAAAAATGGAGAAAGAAATAAAAAACAGAATCTCACAGCGGAACGACAAAATATAATAATCAAATAAATAGTTCATGAAGCTATTTTACAAAATATTCGATTATACTTACAATACATATCAGAGTTACACATACCAGAGAATAATAAATAATGCAGCGGAACAGTATGAATGCAGTGGAATAATATAATAGATAATAGTAACACAATCTTTGTCTTCGTTCTCCAGAAATAAAGTCTTCAAATCCTGAAATGCTCTGGCTGACCCGAGCGAATTGAAAAGAAAAAACACTCGAGTCAAAACTAAAGATCTTATGTAAGTTAAATCAACGGTAAATAATATGAGTGGAACAACGTCAGAGATATTTACGGGATTTGACATCTCCTATCCAATGTCTAATGTGTGTGCAGTAACTTAAGAGATGCTGGGGATTCACATCTTCTAAGGATCTGTTAAACTATTTACTATGTAGTAATATTTCTCTATTATAATAATGTCTATAGTAAAATAAACTTGCTTTTAAATAGCGGTAAGGAGTTACCCTATCTCCCCCTTAACACAATAATAGTCCCAGTAGTCCATCCAGTATCATAGTCCCTCCTGATCGGGAAGCTACCAGAGGATACCACATGGCTATGGGAGAAAACCAAACTCGTACAAGGCACGCTAGGGTAGGTGACACGACACACAAGGCCATGCCAGGGTAGATATACTAATTACTATCCGGACTGGTGGTAACGCATAGCGCGCAGCTACCGCCACCTCAAGCCACACCTCCAAAATCAAAAATCAAAAGTGGCCAAAGAATCAATCTCAAGGTTAGAATATAATGGAATGGTATCGAAGGAGTGTGTCCGATAAGGGAGCTACCTCACTGGCCCGGAATCGCTCTTATTTTAGCCACCTTATGCCAACTCACGGGAGTCGGGTCCACGTATATACCTCAAAGGAACGCCGCCACCATCCTACTTCATTCTGAAATCTCCACCTCGTACACGGTTGTCAAAGTGGTTTTTGGTATCGACAGAGAGTATGCCCATATCTGATCCCGGTCTCTTTGCCAACCAATCGTTATTATAACACCGTGGTCATTTGAAAATGATTTATACTTCAAAACCAAATATCATTGCCATTTCAAAACCAAATACGATGTCATTTCCATTTCAAAACTAATAAAATATGATATCGTTTCTATTTCAAAACCACATCAATAATATATTATTTCCCCTAAAAACCAAATCAATAATATGCCATTTCATTTCAAACCATATCAATAATATATCATTTTCATTCAAAAACCACATTAATATTATATCATTTAAATAAATCCAAACTTCCAAATTACTGAATAAATTTCCTTCAATTCCTTTAAAGTTGAGATATTTCCTCTTTACATCATCTTAAACCAAAACCTTATTATAAAATCAGATTCTTACATCTTTAATTCAATAAGTTCCATATCAATATATATTTAAAAACAAATCTTAATTAAATGCGATTTCAAACAAATTCATTTCAAAAATCATGTTATTTCAAAGTTGTAACACTTCGAGACAGAACACTTTGAAACCATAATACTTCGAAATTCATAACTTCGAAACATTTCAATTTCGATAAAACATTTCAATTTAGATATATTTCAAGGCTTTAAATATTCCATAATTTCAAACTAAATCATATAATTTCATATATATCTTAATTCAATTTACTATTATTTAATTTTGAAATATTTGTACTTAACAAATCCATTATCATTTAAATAAATCCCAAATTACAAATAACTAAATATTTCCTTAAATTTATTTATACTTGAAATACTCCTTTAATTCACCTTTATTTAAAAATCAAGTTATAATAATCATACCTTTTTAAAATTTCCAATTTAATAAATTTCACATCAACTATTTGAGTTAATTCTAAAATAAATTCAATTTCAAATAAATTTCCAATTTATCTTCCAACCTTAATTTATTTAAATCATTATAAACTCTATATATTAATATATGATTTAAATACTTAACCATATTATCTTCCATAAAATCAAACTTTATTATTAAACTTATTTTATATTAAACAAATTTACATAGTTCAAAATCAAGAATAAAATAACATTATATAATATCGAAAAATCAATATTTATATAAAATCATATATTTCTTTACAAAAACATAGAAATCAGTTCAAAATATTTTATATATTTAGACCACGGTGTCTGTATATAATTTTCTATCCTAAGGTCAAGTGATACAGATATTTATCATTTCAATCCGTAATTTAAAATATAAATACGGTTATATATCATTTCAAACCGTAATCCCGAATGAAATAAAATCCATAATAACTTGTAGTTATAACAATATAAAATACAACATCCATTCATCCAATATCAAACATCAACATTTATCACAATCATCATCCAATTCAAACAATAACATTAATATAGAACAGATAATAAATAACAGATGTTTACTGGCAGTTTATATTCATTAATAAATTAAATAACAATTTAACTGACAGTTTATATGCAATACTAATTTAAATAACAATTTAATTCAAATAAATTCAATTTAACTGAGATGATGATTAAAAATATGCCAAACAGTCATGAATAAATTTCTAATCACATCATAAATCAATTTTAACAAACATAAGAAATTTTAGAAGTTGTGAGTGGGTTAAAACACTCACCTTTTGAATTTAAATCCAATTTAAACCTAAAATTCAAATGGTTTCAGACTTCGTCCAAACCAGTACCAAAGTGTTCGAAATTCCAATACGATCCTAGCGTAGAAAACATCGTCCAAATCCGAGCTTGTATGCAAAAGTTATTGAAATTAGAAGATTGGAAAATTCTGGTCTTGGGTCGACTTCGGGTTCAACTTCGGTCCACCGCCTCAAATCCCCGGTGCTTGCTCTGAGTTTTTGCCAAAACGACCTGAGCAATCTAAATCATTTTCTTCCTAATTCGAAGTTGATCCTGGGTTTTTGCGTCTGAAACTCGAAGCGCGACCCAAAGTTGATGCAGATCCGTAATTTTTTTTTTGAAATTGAAATTGGATTGGAAAGATTAAGGTTTTCGGCCATTGAGGAAGAGGAGCAACAGAAATTTATGTATAACAGAAATGATAAATAAAAAGGCTTCTAGGGTTTATAATGATATATATATAGGCAGAACAAAATAGAAAGAAATGGCCCCGATTGGTTTGCGTTTTTAACGATAATTGACCCGAAAAGCCCGTTTCGATTCCGGAACGGAAATGGGTCAACCCATATATCAAAATATATGTTTTTAAATATTTTAAATGCAATGGAACAGGTTTCAAGTCCAAATTCCATCGTATGAAGAAGTTATTCTAAAATTAAGTTATTTCGAATTGATTTCAATTGATTTCTAGGCGTTTTGAGCCTGTACGATCAAACGACAAGTCCAATCGCTACGAAACTTGAAATCGTACAATAATTCAATGTTACGAATTCGATGAACTGGTTTCGTCGAAATCCGATTCAGTGGCCAAAATGCCTTTTTTACATTAATTACATAAATTAATAATTAATTAATTAAATCAAATTTTAATTTCGATCCTATAATTGACAAATTTTATTGTTTTTAAATTTCTTAATCATTTACACAAATTTAAATAAATTTAGATGTCAATTTAGAGTTGATACATTTATCAATTTTAGTGTTAATCTCAATTTCATTAAATTCAAAAATTATAAATTTAATTTCCAATAATTCCATTTAATTCACTTTTCATTCTATTATTCAATTCATTGCCGTCAACCGGATGAAATTAACATTGGATTCATGATCTATTACATTAATATTCTCAAATTCCACCTAAATTTAAATTAACGTAATATTTAGATATTAAATTTCATTTAATTGGAATTAATCTAATTATTATAGTTCAAATCCCAATAAATTGATAAATTTTTATTTCCATTCCTTTAATTCAACAAATTGTCCTATTATGAATATCGTTAACATTATTTCTAAATATTACCTTAATTAACATTAACGTAATATTTAATTTAGATTTATTGCAATTGATTCAATTCAATTTAATGGATTAAAAATATATCAGTAACTTATAATAATTGTTGCCACTAACTCTTAACCATGCTTTATTATTAACAACAAATATTATAATTACTTATCTAACATTGATTTCATCAAAATACAGTTTATTGCGTATTATTTCATTAATTAATGTAACTTTGAATTATTTCTAAATTTACTATTTACAATCAATTATAACCCTATAATTGTTTCAATTAATTGGGGTCTGCATTAAATTAGTTATATGTTAACTTGCATTAACATTATTACCTTAAAATTTATATTCAGTTACTATTAATCAATATATTATTTCATTGGTTAATTCCATACTTACTTTTATTTACTTATTTTCAATTTTATAACCAAGTGCAACAAATTCGCACTATTTTATTATTGGGATTTCACTCCAATTGTCAATAGTTAATCTAGGTACCATTGCTACCTTTCATTTCTAACATTCGCTTCATTTTAAATTATAAAGTTTTTAATTTCTCACTAAATTTGATTACAAACATCTTATCAAATTAACCAATTTAATTATCGAATTTTGCTGGTCGTTACAAAACACATTATGGACCTTAGCAAAAGCACTCGGCAATTCAACTCTATAAACTACTTTGCCGATTCTTTTAAGTATCAAAAATGTGCCAACATACCTCGGTGCCAACTTCCTGACCTTTTCAAACCTTTTTGTGTCTCTCACTAATGACACTTTAACAAACATAAGATCCTCTAGATCAAATTCTAAGTATTTCTGCTTCCTATTAGTATAACACTTCTACCTAGATTGAGAGTCTTTCATCCTTTTCCCAATTAAGTCAACCTTCTCTACAACCTCTCTTGCAAGATCGAGACCTAAAATGTGTCTATATCCTATCTCGCACAAACTTACCAATGACTTACAAAGCCTTCCATATGACACCTTAAAAGGTGCTATCCTTTTATTGGACTATTTACTATTGATGTACGAAAATTCCATTAAGTGTAAGTGTTCTTCCCAAGGTCCACAAATGTCTAACACATAGACTCACAACAAATCTTTAAGCACTCAGTTGACCCTTTTGGTCCGTCCATCTATCCATGTATGGTAAGCCATGCTCATAAAAAATTCCTAACCCATAGCATCCTTTATGCTTTACCAAAACCCACAAGAAAACTATGAGTCTTGGCCACTAACTTTAGTACCTGGAATTCCATGAAATCTCACTATAGTCTTCACATACATCTCGGCTAACCTTGCTACCATCCTCATAGACTTCACAGTAGGGTGACCTATCTACTATAACCTATATACTTTCATTCCCCGCCCTTGGCTTTAGCAAACAATCAACAAAGTCCATTGAAACCGAGTCCCACTACCATAGTGGAACTTCTAAAGGCAGCAAAAGTCCAGTTGGCCTTTCGTGTTCATGCTTATCTTATTGGCTTGTGAAACATCTTTTCACACATTCTCAAATATCTCTCTTCATTCCTTTCCAATAGAATCTCCACTAGATATTGGTACATCTTAGTGCATCCCTAGATGAATAAAAAATTTGAATGATGGCATTCGTCCAAAATTGGCTTTCAAAGGTCTTCACTATCTGGAAACATACAACGCTCTTTTCTTTCAAAGCCAGCCTTTCTTTTCAATACCAAAGTACTTTAGCCCTTTAGTCTTTGATCTATTTGTTGGACCATTAATCCTTTATATATATATATATATATATATCCAGTCTTATTTACGCTTCTCGATAATCTTCTCTATAAGTACCTAAAGCATTTCTAAGTACGACAACACCTGATGTTCTACTTCAATCGACACTCAACTTAAACTGAATATTACAACATGCCATAGTCTTTAAAATGTTTCACTCTTCGTTTATAGCCAATACACAACTTTATCACTTTTGCTCAACGCATTAACCACCGTATTTCCATTTCCTGGGTTGTACTCGATCCTAAAATCATAAGATGTTAAGAACTCTAACCATCTCTGTTATCTCATGTTCAACTCCTTCTAGGAGAGCAGACACATTAAAGGCTAAAAGTCAGTAAATAACCGAAACCTTTCCCCAAGAAGGTAATGCTTTTAAGTCTTTAATGCAAAGATAGTTACTTCAAACTCCAAATCATGACTTGGATACTGAACCTCATGTGGACTTAAATGTCTAAACACATAATCTATCACTTGGCTACTTTGCATCAGCACCGCCTCTAACTAGGAACCTGAAGCATTCATGTACACTACCATATATCTAATCCCTTCTGGCATTACTAAAACTGGAGCATCCATTAGCTAAGCCTAAGCCTTTGAATTCCATCCCACATTACTTCGTCCAAATGCACCTTTCTCTCTTTAGGGAAACCATTGTTAATGGCACTAGTATCCTAGAGAAGTCCTTAAGAATCTCCGATAGTATCCTGCTAATCCCTATAACTCCTTAAATTGGTAATGATCTCGGGTCTTTTCCAATTGTTCATGACTTCAACCTTCGAAGTATCAACGACCAATCCCTCATTCGAAACCACATGTCCTAGAAACTTAACTTCTTGCTTCCAAAAGTGACAAGTAGAAAATTTCACCTTCAACTTATGATGCACCTAGGCTTTCGATATAGTCTAAGATGAACTTCATGGTCTTACTCATCTTTGGAAAACTACAAGATATCATCTATAATGACTAACACAGCTCTATCCAATTAATTGTGAAAGACTCAATTCATAAGGCCTGCAAAGAATGCTGGAGCATTAGTTAGCCCAATGAGCATGACTATGCACTCATATCAACCATATCTTATTGTAATGGTCAAAGGGATACTTTACTCGACAACTCCTAGTTGATGGAATCCGGTACTTACATATAACTGTGAGAATGCTCTATCTTCACTCAACCGATCAAACATATCGTATATCCTCGACAATAAATAATGATTCTTCACTATAATTTCATTGGACTTCCAATAGCCAATGAACATCCAAAATAATCCATCTTACTTCTTCATAAATACCATAGACTCTCCCTATTGCGAACTACTCTGTCTAATGAAACTCCTAAGCCCACATTCCATTATCTATTTCTTCAACTCTTCCATTTTCTTAGACAGCATTCTACTAGGCAGTCTACTAATAGATTGTTCCCCTAGTACTAAATCTCTACAAAACATAATAGCTTTTCTCGTAGGTAATCCCATTACTGGTTCAAAGACATCTAGAGATTCCCAAAACATAAAAACTCTATCTAACGCCTCTTCTAAACTTTCCATTGTGCATAAGAAAAACCTTCCCCTAATATCGCTTGTTATGGGCATTTTTGCCAATGGTATGGTGAATATGAAAAGACGTCAAGGAACATAGAAATTGGTAGAGGATGCATAATAAAGGCACCATCATATAATCACAAGAGTAAGGCGAAGGGCTAGGGGAAAATTTGGAATGGTCATAAAATATAGTCAAAGCTTTTAAAATGTGTTTCTAAGGTCAGCACTGCACATATGTCAAAATCGCATCATAATCTGAGCTACAAATTGGAAGATATGATCATCTTAAAATTTGTCCATCATCTAACCGACTCAGGCTCCACCATGGGGAGCTACTGCCTAATCTAGGAAAATGGAACATTCGGTGACATTGGAATACTCTACTCAATGTTACGAAGTACTCATCCAAGTTTCAATAAATTCTGAGTTGAAATGAAGGAGTTATGACATAAAAGCATTTGTAGCACACTAGTAAGGGCTTGTGCCTTCCATCAACCCACCAAGGTTTGAGTCCTGACAAGCACATTATTTTCATGGAACATGAAGAATTGTCCTGTAGGAAATATAACTATTGGGTGCCTAACCATATCCAACATAAGGAAGGACAAGATACAAGGTAAGGAAAGAAAATATACAAGGTAAGGAAAGAGAAGAGGGGATGAGCCCAGCATGGGAAGAGAAGAGAGGAGGAGCATCCTTATTCGGTTGCTCAACTACCAAACATGAATTCCTATTCTGTACCCAAGGGTACCAAACAATAAATCCTATCCAGTTCCTAAGATATCAAATAGGATTTTTTATTCGGTACCTAAGGTAACGGACGTAACCAAGGTACCAAACATGATTTCCCTTCCGGTACGCAAGGTACTGGATAGGAGCCAACCAAACCATGCATATAGGAACCCACCGAACCAAGTGAACGCATACCTACCAAACCAAGGATAGAGATACCCACTGAACCAAGGGTAAAGGGCTAACCGAATGTAGAGAGAGAAGGCGTGAACCTAGCAATCAAAGCATCCATGTGCACATGCACCAAACTATCTTACCTGAGCCGGTCTCTCAGCTGAACCAAATAGTATATGCATGGAAGGAAATTTGCATATAGTTGGAAATTATCAAGCATATTCCCAGGAATATCACCTCTAGGTGAGTTATACATGAAAATTTCCCAACTTATCCCACACCATCTCTACACTCCTATAAATACCAAAGCATCCAACGACAATGAAGGACAATTCTAAAGAGCCAAGTTTATAGTAGTAATGGCTGACAAGTCAGAGATAATAGGAATAACCAAGTAGGAGCAGCTTAGCAGGAGGATCCTATCAGTAATAGCTAGTAGAAACAACCTAGCGAGAATCGCGTAATTGAACCTGCGTAACAGAGACAACCGAATAGGAGTAGGCTCCCAAGAATAGTCAAACATGAATTTCTAAACAGACTTTCTTGTGCAATATCTTACATTATATTGAGCTTCAGATCATTGTACCTTATATCCCAGACATTGTATCAAAGAAATATAGGAAGAATAATGAAAATGGACAATGGACGTAAGCACATTCTGGTCGAACCACTATAAATCCTTGTGTTCTTTACTTTACTGCAATTTACTTTCTACATAACCTGTATGTGATCCGCTCTTTGAAATCCAACCATAATACAAATATAACAACTGTGTTACACACCATATATTTATAGCTCTACAACTAATCGACTGGAGGTATTTCCCCTTTTTTGTGTAAACATTTTTTATGCTTTTATCGAGAGCATATTCTCAAGATGCCTTCGAGATCAAAGAATAAGGTTGGTGCTACTAGCAGGAATACAAGGAGAACTAGTGCACCTAAAAAAACAACTGCCAATCATGGTGATCATTCAGCAAGTACTCTGGTGCTAGTAGCGTAATCACCAAAGGCAACTTGGATAGAGTTATGGCCAAAGTAAACGAATGTTTCACTCCCAATATTAAGCAACGGTGGACCAACTTATGACATGCTTGGGGCAGGCGCAAACCATTGGTCGTAACACTTGAATACAAAGGCAATCCTAGTTTAGGGGATCCAAAAGACAAAGGAGGTCACATTGTGACGAAGAATTTGATCAAGGAGGTCTAAGGGATGGAAGAAGGAATGGTAAGGGAGGGAACGGGCAAGAGTTCGACATCATCCTTTTTGGTTTGGCTAGGATTCAAACCAAATCAGATCAATGTAGAACTAATCAATACTAGACCAATGCTATAACCTATACCAAACTAGGAGGGATGTCCTACAAGAAGTTAATGCTCATGTTGGAACCACACACTTGGCTATTAAAGAAGGACCGCTTGAGTTCATACTGACTGGTGAACAGGTGGTTAATCTATCATTGGGGGAACAACGTGGTCCACCAAGCAAACTAAGGAAGAATTCCTCTAGTAGGAGCAAGTAGTTGGACTACTGTGTCGAGTGTTAGGCGCACAGTGCAGGAGACTAGAGCTTGGCAGACGAACCACAATAAGTTCACTTCGAACATCAAATATACTCGGATTTCAAGACAGTGGTTGTGAAACAATACGTTAGAAAACCAACCCTTGAACCCATTTTAGGCGCTACTTTAGCGTATGGAATCGGTTGGAGCAATAGAGGGAGAGGATTTCATTGTTTTCCTCCATTTATGTTATACTTAAGGATTTTTAGTTTAATCGTTTGGGGCATTAATTTATTAACACTTGAATATTAAGTAAAAGGATGGACAAATGTCACTTGTGTTGAAGACGAAAAGCCTTGGAAAGGAAACACTTCAGAAGATCGGGCAATTTTTTGTTTTCACTTCTTATGAAAAATCCAGAAAGAGTCTATCTAGCTATTGGAGAAGCCGTGGATTGCAATATATTGCGGATTAGAGAGTCAATAACCGTAAAGATTGGAATCGACAAGTATCACACATTCTATAAGATTTGTGGTTGTAACTCAAGGCTAAAGTAGAAGGTAACTCCACCAAGAGTGCCACAAATTTTAACCGCAGTCCCTCAACGGAAATGAGTCCCTATGAAGTAAGAGTGAAAAGCATGAATATGGGCATGGTGTCGGATCCCCTATGGACAATAGAGGATATCCTTTTACTGGATATTCAAAGATAGATATGCATGAAAAATTGTAAAGAACAGAGTAATCAGACAGCGAAGCATAAACTTCCTAGCACCGGAGATAGGGTTCAAATCCATTAGAGATAATGAGAGACTAGGTTCAACTTCTTAAGAGATAATGGAGTGTAATTCTACCCAGTCCATAGGCGAGATCAAACATCTATAGAGATGGTGGATCATAATCATTTCAAAATACCCTAAATCCAGAGTCAACTTCATATGAATATAAAGCATGATACTATGAAGACTAAAACACCCTCATAGAGAGCGAGGACAACAATGCAAATATATGACTTACTTTAACGGATAAATTTTAAATGATATTAAAAAATACCGAAGTCATAAGTAACACCATGCCACATGGATATGCAACACTCTCGAAAGCAAGAAAATACTAATGGCTAGGCAAAAAAATGTTCTTGGTCCCTTAGGGTTGGATATACCTCTTGCCTTACAGGCTAAACCAAATGATAGAGTACGATACATTAATAGTAGGATTGGAAATAGCAAAAGAATTGGGAATATGGAAACTATGTATCCACAGCGACTTATAAATGGCTGTGAATCAAATATTTTCGGAGTTCTAAGTCAGCGAAGAATGGTTAGCATCCTACTTAAAAAGAAAAAGGGGAAAAGGCTTTACTTAATGTGCAAAAATGCGATGTGGTTAAGCACATCCTATGGGATGCTGAAGGTTTAGAAAAATTAGCCAGCTTAGGAAATGGATCGCTTTTTAGGATGGTCCTAGGAACAACTTCACCCTTCAACTGAAAAGAAGCGAGATGGTGATGCACAAAGCGACTTGGTACACCATACGGGATTACATCCTATACAAAAGAGTTTTCACTAACTTGTTGCTAAGGTGAATGGATTCTAGAGAGGCTAGAAAAATATTGGACAACGTCCATCAAGGTAGTCGAGGAGACTACACTGGAGGAGGGGGTAGATCCTAGAAAAAGGAAACCTCATGGGCATCAATCTGAGTAGAGAATTTCTAATAGCTATGTTTGGAGTTGTGTTTGAAATAGTGGCTGTGGATTATTTTATCGAGTATGGAGTTATGATCTAGATGGTCTCGGAGAATGGGTAGCAATTTGATAGTCAGGAATTCTCCAACTTCTATCGGCAACATGGAATCAGGATAAGCTTTTCTACAGTGCCTCACTTGTAGACCAATGGATAGTTTGAAGAGGCCAACAAGGTTCTAAAACTTATATAAAGGAGCATTTGGAAAATGATAAGGGAACTCAGATGGATGAGCCATCATTGGACTCTATGCGTATTGCACTTCCCATGAAACTACAATAGGATATACTCCTTTCACTTTGGCTTTTGATTTATTAATTACGCTTCCCATCAAAACTATGGTCTAATCTTATAGAAGAATCCACTCTAACCCAGAGGAGAATTAGGAATTGCTAAATGTGTTCCTAGATCTGACTAAGGAGAAAGGAAAGAGGATGCTTTGTAGACGAATGTCAATCTATCAGAAAGTGGTGAAACAGTACAACTCTAGGACGAAGTAATGGCTGCTCAAGGAATGAAACCTTGTCTTGGAGCGAATCTCCCCTTGGCTGAGGGCAATTGACCTGGTTTGGGAAGGATTATATTTTATCATTAAGGATTCAGGGAATGAAGCTTACATTCTCATCATCACGGATGAAGCAGCATCCGAGGAAAATGTGGAATGCTCAAAATTTCGGTTTTGCGCACTAACTATTGCGACTACAAGGATTATGGATAGGCGGATTACTCAATCATCGCTGTATTACCAATCCTATGGATGGGGTGTACGAAACCATGGTAGATGTCAGCGCTACCAAACCATCACAATAACAACAATCCCATGCCAAATAAAGTCTCGATTTCTAAGACTATATGGGCAAGGCCACTGCATACTGGGTCACCAAACTCTAACGTGTCATGGAAAGTTTGGAAAGTAGCTTTGATGCATTATGGAAAGCTTGGATAAACAACTTTAGACCATTATGGAAATCTTGGACAAACCTTTGATTGGTGTTGGAAATCGTGATTAGCCCATGGTCAGGACCTGACCGCCAAATGGGTGCTCGTCGTTGACAATCGCCAAAACTTCTCTGTCAGAAATGGCGAGCCTAATAAGCCAATGGTCTGCATATTACCGCCGAATGGGTTCTTCCCATTGTGATTAACTCAAGTTTCTTTATGGGCAATCGAGAGCACGATCAGCCCATGGTTAGAATAGGACCCCCCAATGGATGCTCACCATTGACGATCAGATCTAAACCTTTGGCCGGCAATAGTGAGCCACATCAGCCATAGTTAGAACATGACCGCCAAATAAGCATTCGCCACTGATGATCATCCCCAAGCTTTTGCTGGCAATGGCTAGCCAGATTAGCCTATGGTCAGGACATGACCTAAATTGTGTGCTTGCCACTGACGATCGGCCCAAACTTCTTTACTGGCAATAGAGAGCCTAATTAGCCCATGGTCAAGACATAACCACTGAATGGGTGCCCGCCATGGACGATCGGTCCTAACCTTTGGCTAGTAATAGCAAGCCAAATCAGCCCATTGTCAGGACATGATTGCCAAATAGTTGCTCGCTATGGACGATTGGTCCATACTTCTTTGCTGGCAGTGAAGCCCCCAATCAGCTAATGGTCAAGACATAACCACCAAATGGGTGCTTACAATTGAAGACCAGTGTGAACTTCTTTGCCATCAATTGCAAGTCCGATCATCTTATGGTCAACACCTGACAACCGAATGGGTGCTCGCCATTGACGATTGGCCCTAAATTCTTAGCTGGTAGTGGTGGACCAGAAAGATCCCTATTCGGGTGTCCATAGCTGATGAGTGGTCCCAACTTTCTCAATCGGTAGTGGTGACCGAAGTAATCCCCACTAGGGTGTCCATAGCCGATGATCGGCTCAAACTTTTCATCAGTAACTGCAAATCAGAGTAATCCTAACCAGATATCTAACATGACGATTGGCTACAAGCTTTAAGGATAGCTACAGAGAACCCGACTTATTGGTAGTCAGGATATGACAACCGCTTAGTTTATTCACATATGACATTTAGCTCTATATTTCTATCAGTAACGAATAACTGAACTTTCTTGTAGAAAAATGTGACCATCAGTCGTGTGGCTCAATACAAGCAGTTGTTACTGGGATTGCTTATGAAGACTATCTATAGACTGGCACTAGGAAAAACATGTTTAAATACACATGGAATATGTATGTGATAATAAGCAAACTAGAATTCTAAAAGTGCATGAGAAAAAGATGGATGCATGGGGCTTGGTTACAAAGACACTCCACTAGGGTATGTTTACCGTGCCAAACTTATCAACGGTTGATCCTATGCAAATATATTGAGGGCAAAGGAAGAGTTGCTGGAAGAGCTTGCAAAACAACACATAACTACTTCACCAATGCTTTCACCATGTCAAACTTGTCAGTGATGGACGCTGTACAAGTATATGAGGATGCAATAGAGGATTACAAACAAGAAACTATCTAACCAATGATATTACAAAAACACAACGCAATAACTAATCCTGATTAGGTGTAGTAAATTCATTTATAATTTCTAAAAGATACATATGCACTCGTCTTCATACATGAAATATAAAGTATAGGCTAAGGGAAACACCAGTCATGAAAACTGTTTACGATACCAAACTTGTTGGTGATTGATCTCATACAAGTATGTGCGATAGTGGCGAGAAAGGTTGCTAATGGTAAAAGAAACTAAGAAATCATGTTTAACAAACACATCATGATTACTATCCAGGAAAAGGAGAATATGAACTTGAATAAATATCATATGCAACAACGCATAAACAAGAAGTTTAGCTTCACAGCACAAGAACATGAATCACACGTTCAAAACTTTAGTAGAAACCTCTTAACTAGCCAGAACTTTTGGCGACTGATCTATACTACTATGCATGATGGTGATGAAGGAATCACTAGTGGAATATCTGGGCAATTATGTTTGAAAAATACATCACAATTAACAGTCTTAATTGGCCAAACTACAATCAATGCAACAAAATAAACATCGTCAAATCCACATGCCATGGAGTTATTGTATATCCCTTTCCTTAAAGCACCTTGATATGCTTGGAATATTCAAAAGGAAATACGTGGCCCTTAGAACTCGAGGGCAAGGAGGTTGTACAAGAGAGTTCAACTACTCAATAAAAAGAGATGAGAACAAGTGGAAAATCATGCTAGATGATTATACTAACAAGAAAGTGCAAGTTACAATCTGGAAGGGTCAATGAGCCTTCCTCAGAGTATGGTAAGTCTCTGCAACATACTAGTAATGGAAGGCTTACCGAAATGACCTGAATAAGGATATGGATATTCAAGGTTTGAGATAAACCTAGCATGAGAAAGAAAGATGATTTTGGATGAAACAAAGCATACTTTGTATTCTATGAAATTATGGTATGGGGGACAAGTGTCATAAGCATTTTCGTGGATGGTACGGTGAATACAAAAAGACGTCAAGGAACATGGAAACGAGCACCATCATATAGTCAGAAGAGCAAGGCGAAGCCCAAGGAGAAAATTTGACATAGTCAGAAAATATTGTCAACGCTCTTGAAAAATGTTCCTAAGGTTAAGACATGCACATAGATCGAAATTGCGTCTCAATCTGAGCTACATATGGGAAGATATGATCACCTTAAAATTTGTCCATGACCTAACCGACATGGGCCCTACCGTAGAGAGCCACTATGTAATTTAAGAAAATGGAACACTCAAAGGCATCAAAATACTCTACTCAATAAACAAAGATATGGGTCCAAGTTTTAATCAATTATGACATGAAATGAAGGAGCTAGGCATAAATGAATGTGTAGCACAATGGTAAAGGCTCGTGCCTTTCCGCAAACCTACCCAGATTCGTCCAGACAAGTACATTATTTTTATGGAACATGAGGATTTGTCCTATAGGGAATCTGACTGCTTGATGACTGACCATATCCAACATAAGGAAGGAAAAGAGATAAGGAGCCCATCAAAGGAAGAGAAGAGGGGAGGAGCCCCCTATCCGGTAGCTCAAGTGCCAAATAGGAATTCCTATTCGTACCCTAGGGTTTTGAACAGTAAATCTTGTCCGGTACCTAAGGTACCGAAAAAGATTTCCTATCTGATACCCAAGGAATCGAACGTATCCAAACAACTGAATATGATTTCCTGTTTGGAACCCAAGGTACCAGACAAGGGCCCATCGAACCATGCATAAAGGAACCTACCGAACCTAGTGGACAAGTACGTACCGAAACAAGGACAGAGATACCCTCCAAGTCAAGGGTAGGGGTGTTAATCAAACAAAGAGAGAGAAGACATAAACCTAGCCATTAAACCATCTACGTGCACATGCACCAAACCAACCTACCCGAGCTAAGCTCTCAGCCGAACCAACTAGTGTATATATGGAAGGAAATCTACATATATTTGAAAATTATCAAGCATACTATGGATTCCTACGACCATCTGGATGAGTTATACATGGAAATTTGCCGACTTATCAGATTAACCACGCCATCTCTTCACTCTTACAAATACCATAGCATCCAACAACAATGAAGGAAAATTCTAGAGAACCAAGCTTACAACAGTAATGGCTTACAAGTCATAGCTAGCAAGAACAACCTAGTAGGATTAGCTAACAGGAGCAGCCTAGCATGATCAGCTAGTAGGAGCGGCCTATTAGTAACAACAAGCAGAAGCAGCCTAGTAGGAGCCGCCAATTCGGAACTCCCTGATATAGACAACAGAAATGGGTAGGAAACTAAGAATAGCTAAACATGAATAGCTGAACAGACTTCCTTGAGCTATATCTTACTTTCTATTGAGCTTCTGATCATCGTACCTTGTATCTCATGCATTATATCAAAGATCTATAGGAAGAATAAAGAAAATGGACAGTGGACGTAGGCACATTTTGGTTTCTTTACTTTATTGTAACTTACTTTGTGCATAACCTCTATGTGATCTACTCTTTGAAATTCAATCATAATACAAATATAAAAGTTATGTTGAACACCTTGTATTCATAGCTCTACAACTAATCGATTGGAGATGTTTACCCAATTTTTGTGCAAACATCGCCTAAAGATACCAAGACGCTTTTTCCGCCCTTCAGGTTCTGTAAAGCAATGATTTTTAGCACGATATATTCTAGAATCATTATGCACTAATCAATCCATACCCAAAATTACCCCATACTCTAGAAAATTAAACACAAATAGTTGTAAGAAAACATATGCCATACATGAAAAACTTTAAACTGGTGTACCTTACCCCAATAGTGGAATATCGATAGATCGGATTAACCGCACGCAAAGAAGTAATTAGATAGGTAATTTCTAGCCCTAATGTATAAACCACATCTTTCCAAATGAAAGAACATGTAGCTCCAATCTACAAGTGTTGGGATTAACACCACAACGGACACGTTGGTCCTTTATATGGGACATTGCTATTTAAAACAAGTTTAAATTACTATATATATAATTAAATTTTTGAATATTTGTTTTTCAATAAAATAAGTATTTTCAGTTAAGTCAGTGATTTTGAAATTCAAAATTCATTTTCAAGATATCTAACTCATTTAATTTGCAAAACAGTTTGAAAGTAGATCTAGATCTGCAAATTTGAAGTAATAAATAAAAAATTTATATATTAAAAATAATTAAAATATCATAAATACTAACAAAATAATTTAATTTGAATAAGTTAGTAATTTAAAATTTCAAAATTCATTTTCGAAACACCTAATTGATTTAATTAGTAAAACTGTTTCAAAATAGATCTAGTATTTAGATATAAATTATATATATATATATGCACGTATGTATGTATAATTAATAAGAATATCATAAATATATTTCTATCATGTAATTTTCAAAAATAATATATATATATATTAATAATAACACACTAAAACAATAAATTAATAATTAAAATCTATGTATTTAAATAAAATTTCTTATGGCTAACAATAAAAATAAAATTGTATATATATTTATATAATTTGTTTTTTAAATTCCACGGATAATAAATTGTAATTTGATAAATTAAAAATATATATATATATTGTTTTTTAGTACATGTTACACTAATATATATGTATATATGTATGTATAAAATTTATATTTAAAACAAAAATATATTTTTATTATTTCACTATAACATTAATTTGTGATACACAATAAAATAATTTTGGATATATAAATAGATATATTCATTTTTTTCATTCATATTTATAGTTAAGATAATGTTAATAATTTTAAAATTGTTTTTAAATTTTATAAATGAATAAAAATCATTTTTAAAATTCGTTACCCTAATACGCGCGCGCACACACACACATATGATTATTCTTCAAAATTTTATTACTAAATGGAACTGATAGATAGTGAAACAAGTAGATTTATACTTATATATACATATGTAAAATTCATTCAAATATAAATTAATTAACTATATTAAGATGATGACATATTAGTCGTAGATTACTGGATGTTACCTCAAAAAATTTTCCTTAAGTTTGTACCTTGATTGACGGTCATTCCAAGATTTGATCCTGATTCGAGCTTCTAGCTTTGCAACTACTTGGAAAACCAGTTTTGATTTTTGCTTCATATTTGGATCTGATATTTATTGGCCCAAGAGGGCTAGAAATTGCGATTATCATAGAGGAGAGGGAGCTAAAAAAGTCACCTTAATTGTAAGGGGTATATGGTCTTTTTATAGAGTAAAGGAGATATTCTCTCCTTAGTTTATCCTTCTCCATTACTAAATTTAGATCTTATTTTTTTGAATCTTTACCCCCTTTGTTGCTCCTCTATAACCATCCCTACAGAAGTATATATAGGCCTTAAATCAGTCCAAACCATTTGCAACTAATCACATGTAAATGAAATTTAAATGAATGTCAATATCAAATATCGATTTGTACATATATAACATAAATATAAATACCTAATTAATTGCCATTGGCACCTAGAAAATACAAATGGTATCCAGTATATTAAATAAAAATATTATTTATATTTTATAAATACTAATTAATATAATTATATATAAAACTACAAATTAATTAAATCATTTGGTATATCAGAGAATCTATCAATGTGGCTATGTGACTCGTAGGAGCACATTCAGACAGTGATTAACATCAAGCATTTTGAATATTAAAGTTCACACATCACCTTAGCTAGTGGTGTGGACTAAATTTATCACCTGCACATTTTTTGGTAAAATCCAATTTTACTATTTTAGACAGTACCCATTAGTGATACTTATTTACACGATTTCACTTTATCAAAACTATATCATATTAGAACTTGTGTAATTTGGTATTGTTTAATATTCCAATATTGTCCACACTCAGCTTGAATAATCCAAACATGAAGTCTTTGGATTAATAATAACAATTATTTTTAACCGAACACACCAGTCAGACAATTTGACTTTGGGTTGGCAACATTGGACCGTGATACTGACCTTATATAACCAAGGAGACGAATTCTCTATTGAATAGTGTTTCACTTTCAATACTTCAACCAAGACCCAACTATTTTTTGTTCAATGGGTGTCGTGTCATACTTCAACTGTAATCATAGTGATATGTCCGCATTAATGTTCAGCAGTATTCTCAAGTCAAGAGAACTGTGAAATATTGTCACTTCGATATTTTTTGTTTGACCTTAGTTATATTAGCCAATATAAAAAGATTGAATGAGTCATCCTTTACGCAACCCTTTAGGGCCCCATCAGCCATGAGTAATACACTATCCAACATTTGGAGAGCGTTAAACACATTTGTCTTAACGGATGTATCAATATCCAGTCTCGATACATCTTTACTAGGAATATTTAAAATGATATGTTTATTTTAATTGATAAATTACTCATGATTATAACATGTTGTAATTACTATCACAAAACATATGATTTACGGATTTTCTATTAAATATACTTAAACTAAATAAATAATATAACACATTATATAAAGTGTACAATACAAAGAAAAACATCTTTTATTTCGAATGAGATTTTATTACAGAGTTAATAATTTACAGAATTCCCCCTAGGCATAAACCAAACTCTATCAATCTTCTACTTCCACTTGGGGTGAATCATTGAATCTCTAACCCATCCCTTCGATCAGTTTGATGAGAACTAATCAAACCAGTCCCTTCATGAATGGATCTCCTATGTTGTCTTAATTATCTAATCTATCAATCACTCTCTCCAATGCTGTAAACTATGTTTATAATGTGGAGCTATTCAGAGTATGTTTCTCGACTTCTAATGAGCTCTTATCATATAACAATGATATAATATTTTCACCATTCGTAATCTCCCCTAGCTCATTATAAATTTATGCATTTATATTTATGTATTGCTTCTACTATGGTACTATTAAAAAAGATGTACTTAGCCTTTTTGTTGAATCAGCCACAACATATCATTTGAAAAAATTCCAACTTAAAGCTCTTTAATTAAGGTTTGAACATGAATTTAATATTGACATATTATTCTCGATAACACCTATGAAGTTCGTGTTCGAACACTCCTTCATAAGGTGTTTGTCGTTTCTATAAAAAAATCTCTATTATTTCATAAATAATCTAGAACGCTCTAAACTACATTTAGTGATCTTAATTTGGATTTGATACATCAAATACATAAGAAAAATACTGTATTGTAGACAATACAATGTGTATGATCATTCGTATTGCCAATGCATAAAGAATCCATGTTACATGTTCCATTTTAAACATTTTAATATGGTATCTTTGCATCTCGTTTATGGCATTCCCAACACCTTTTATAATGATTATAAAATATTTTTTCCAAATCCTATATTAAGAATTAAACAAACATACTAGAATTAATTTTAACATTAGTACATCGTCAACGGTCAGCAGTATGTTGTTTACTTTTATTTTAGAAATATATAAGTACCTTCTAATTTCTTTCTTATAAACACATGGTTCCTATGTGTTTTGACTGAAAATCAAATATATGATATTTCTATCAAAATACTTGTTCAATTCTAATGCTTATGGAATAATACTTTCGTATTTGTTCTTTGATCATATCCAAAATCCCATAAACTCAATATTGCTCCGACTTCGAGATACTTTGGTTGTTATGCGTAAACAAACTATTCTGAATCACTATTTAGAATTTTCTATTTAAATGCATATATATAAAAACACAAAGTTATATGTGTTTGTATCAAAAGTGGGCACAATACTCTTCGGACGTTATTAAAGAGATAAAAGTGAAGAATATAAATGTAAAATGAAGATTATCTAACAAAAACTCCAATAAACAATAACACAAATGCACAGACAAGCAATTCAGAGTGGTTCGGCGTGTTGCCTACGTCCACTATAAAGCTTTTGTGATTTTATAGATTCTCTTTGAACGATTACAAATGATTATAGCCAACAACAGTGAGTTACAACATGGAATTCGAATTCAACAGCAAGGGTAAGATGCAAATTTTGATCCGGCAGAGTCTGGGTGCTTCAGAATCCAAAGATCCCCTTTTCTATAGGCTTCAGGGGGCTATTTATAGGTGTAAGAGGCTGATATCTCGCTCAAACTTCGGGAGAGTCTTTCTGGCACGTGAGTGGGCCCACACGATAGATCCCACCAGGTTTCGACTCGATCTGTGATCGATACGACACGATTTCATATCAATCAAGAAATGCTCCAATCGAGCTAAAACTTGGAAGGGACATTCCTTGGCTTGTACGTAAGCTTCTTTGAAAATTTCATAGCATTTGGATTCGTGGATCTTCAGTTATGATCAATACGAGTTCAAAGTTCTCGAATGGCTGTCCGGTTCGTATCCATGGCTTCGAGTCGATCGGCTTCGAATCGATCATGCACGTGATGAAGCGGTGACGTAGGCGCGTTCCTCGCATCGATCGACTCTTTACTCCGAGTTGACCGTGTCGCATCCATGAATCTCACATTGTTTGTATCAAGTGTCGTTATCCAGTTTGCATCGATGGATACGAATGAGCAAGAACTCAAGGATACGAACGACATTTCTATTGATCGATACAAATTGGATCGAGGCAAACCGAAGCTCCTTGATGGATACAGACGTTTGCTTTGTAATGGAAACGAGCTAACAAAGGTGGACGGATACGAACAGGGCAGTTACTTCATGGATACGAAATAGTGACTTGTCGCTGTTGATGGATGCGAAGTAGTAACCAGCCGATCGATATGAAGATGATGGATTCGAATACTGACAACTTGATCGATACAAACCAAGGGGAACTGATTGATGCAAAGTGGGTGATGGATGCAAACCGGATCGAGTCGAACCATGGTTTACTGATGGATACGAAAACGAGGCTGTTTCCTCCGGTTTGAATCGATCATAACTAGAGCATATTAACTCGGATTGACTTGAAATTTGGAATGCAGGCTTCCATGGCTTAGGTTGTTATGTCTTGTCAGTTGTAGCTTGATTCGGACTCGGACAAATTCATCGACATCCATAGTGAACCTGTGCATGCTCGATATCCAGGACGGTTGATCCTGAGCTTGTAATCAGTTCTTTGATATCTCGGCCTTGCCAAAAGGCGGGATAACATTTGCCCCATAAAGTACGTCTTATGGTAACATGACGTGCTTTGAAAAGCTGCAGTCTTCACTCTGAACTGTCATTGCTTTTTGTTGAAGGTAGTAACCTTGCGTTGTTATAACTGATTGTTTTATAATAGTGCTTAGCTGTTTGTTGCCGTAATCGTTATTAAATGAATATCCAATTCCTGTTAATGCTGAAAATTGAATATTAGTTTGACATATATGTATGTATGTTAATCTGACTGTCGTTAACGTTGCACATTCATGAGTCGTTAGTTTTCTTGTACCGAATTTCGCATCGATCTTCTCCTGAACCAATGTGAAACTCGAGTAGTAAAAACGCTTGATTATTGTTTTTGGACGTTCCTTCGTATTGATCCTCTCCTGGATCGACATAGAAGTTTGAAAGGTTGCTCTCGATCGATATGTTTGGCATTAATGGATATGAATCATCATTTCGTGTCGGGGGACATGAGTGTCGATGGATACGAGCTAATGTTTGCGTCGATCACCTTCAGGAGCTTCAGCAGACCTTCATGATGCCCTTCGAATCGATGTAGGATTGAGCCGTTGGAGTTGATTAGCCAGTTTGAATCGATGGGAATAAAGGCTTCGTATCGATGATCTTCAACGTTGCTGGATTCGAGTAGGTGATCTTCAACTTGTGCGGATAAATGCTAGTTTGTTGTAAGATGAGATTCAATGGATCTGAAGAATGAAGTTCGTATCGATTGACCATGGTTGGAGTTCCAAAGTCATCGATTCGAATGAAGGTTTTGCACCGATGGGACAAAAAGCCTTCTGCATTGACTTCATTGCACACTTCATATCGATGGACCCCATTGTCCATTTCGAATCGATAGGAGTTTTGGCTAATGGATTCGAACCTGTCGTTCGACTCGATGCAACAATTGACTTATGATGACCGGTTGCATTTGACCGGGATGCGAATCGCCTCTGTCTCTCCCTTGGGTCCATAAAAATACTCTTGGACTTGGCCATTTTTCACTTTTTACTTTTTACTGCTGCCTCCTTTACTTTCCACTTTCGCATCGATTCACGAACTTGAGAAGAGAGAAGAACCACGTATCACCTACGAATCGATCAAATTCATTCTTTCAATCCTTCGAGTTTCAACTTCAATCTAGGTAACGAATCAGCTATGACTAAATCCATGCGACAGAGTTTAAATTTCAGATCCATCCTATGTCTGCCGATTGTTGGTTGAGGAGTGACGGAGTTCTTATCGATTCCGTGTGGATGAACTTCGTATCGATTTAACGTTTTTAATATAAAACTGTCAGAATAATGATCGATACGAGGTTCTGAGCAAGTAATCAACACGAACTCTATCATTTTCGATAGTTGTGAATGTTATCGATGCGAAGTTCCTGAGTTGTGACCGATACGAAGTTGGCTCGACTTGATCGATACGAAGCGTATCGATTCGAACTTGAACGTCATGAAATGTCCGATTCGAACCAGGGGCGATGCGAAACACATCGATATCCGATCGATACGAAGCGCATCGATTCGAATGTAATCGATATGAAAACCGATCGATTCTAATTTTATCAATACGAAAAGGAGGTCCCTAACTTGTCACTAATTTGAGCTATGGCGATCGATCCCAAGCAGGAGTTTGATAGATTTAGAGAACTTTTACACATTTGGACATTTGACTCCAACGAGCTTTAGCCTTGCATAATCGGACTTGATTGTAGAACATCACATTTGACTGCCCTTCAAAGCTCGTTGATGAAACTATAACTTAACAACATGTGTTTGCGCCAAAGTTGGTCACAAACTCCCGATAGTTGATAATTCTCAATTACAGGTCTCAGATGAATAATAAATATGGAGATCGCTCAGAAAAATTAAAATGAAAGCAGTAAAGTACAACAAGTTTTATTGTGGTTCGGCTAACTACGGTCTACGTACACTCCAGAAGTTTCCTTTTTATTGATGTTTGAATCAATTACAGTTACAAAGTGGTAGACTAGCCTTAGTCTTAGGAAATAAAAAGTCAGAGAGCAAAAGAGAAGAAGACCCCCTTCTGAACCCCTACAAGTTGTATTTATAGGCGAATTTTGAGTTGCTGGGCTTTCTGAACGGTAAAGGCCCATTAAGAATTTCCGTCGAGCCACATTCGTCTTATGCCAAACGACTTTCCACCGAGCCATCTTCGCCGAGCGACCCATGCCGAGCCGCCAATGCCGAGCGAGGTGCAATGCCGAGCGAGGTACGAGGTATCGAGGTGTGAGGTATCGAGGTATCACGGTGTGAGGTATCGAGGTGCGAGGTATCAAGGTGCAAGGTATCGAGGTGCGAGGTGTCAAGGTTTCGAGGTGCAAGGTATCGAGGTGCGAGGTATCGAGGTGCGAGGTATCTAGGTACCGAGGTGCGAGGTATCGAGGTACCGAGGTGCGAGATATCGAGGTGCGACTCCTTTATGCCGAGTGGCAACCAATGCCGCCATTTCTAATACCAAACGATTTTTTATGCCGAGCGGGGAGTGTAGATCGAACGAAGTACTTGTGCTGTGCATTCCCTCCATTTCTTGACCAAATGACATATCCAAGTAAACTTCATCCTTCGAAACCAAATCCATCATACTCCAACCTCGATAGTCGTGAAGTTTGTTAGGTTGAATCCGCCTACTTATGGCTTTGACAAAAGGCGGGTTAACAACATGATAAGAAATTTTAATTTGGATCGATCGCCAACATCAGGATGGTACAGTGGTGACGGTCAGCGATGACGGTCATTCCAACTGGATTCCTATTATTTTCACCGTTTGCAAATTTTTCTTTAACTCTACAAAATTTCTTCAAGTAGCACATCACTACACTGCACAACACACACTTTACACGAGGGGAACACACGGTCTCTTTGTCGTCTAATGATGATTTTTCATGAGTTAGTTAGTTATGGAAACTCCAAGCTCCCAGCCACAGGAAACCCAGAGTATAATTCCTCTCAGACTTGAAATACCGGACATAGAGGCCAAAGTTATCGATCCGGACCCGGATAGGCACCTGACGCATCCTTTATCAATAGTCCGCCAGACTCAGTTCTGTCCAATATTTCTGAAGATATGCTAGGAAGAATATGCTTAAGGCATGGTTTGTCAATGGACGACGTAATATTGTCGAGACCAAATGACAGACCACATAATCCACCGGAGGGTTATACCGCATTCAATCGACATGCGTGCGCAGCTAGAATGCTTCCCCCGTTCAATCAATACATAAGGGAAGTGTTGTCCTTTCTAGGGATCGCCCTATTTCAGCTACACCCAAATGGATATGCTTTACTAAATAGCTTGTTCATTGCATTTATGGAGCACCTCTATCGACCACCCCACTGACCGAGATAAGATACTTGTTCAACTTTAAGAGTCAAATAGACAGTCCATCTTTCACATTCCTAGAGGCCATGAGAAATTGCCAAATAATTACGGGGTCTTGGACCAGGCTGAGCTAATTCAAGATGGAGTGGTTCTACGTTAGATGCCCCACAGGATTTGCCAGGCGATGGCTATTTAGACGTGAGTATTGCTATCTTCTCGAGTAGTCAACAAGACAGTTGTAGATAAGACCAAACTCATATCTCTTTTTCTATACAGCGATAATCCAGCGACCCGAAGGTGGATATTACAAGGAGATAGTTCGGGTTCTTTAAGAGGTCCTAAGCGAAGAGAGGAACATCGACTTGGTCTTGACGGACAGAAACCTCAGGATTCTTGGGCTAATCGAGCGAAGACAAAATACAAGGCTCAACGGCGCACTAAGGACTATCTCGAGGGAACGAGTTAAGCATAAAAATCCCAAGATTATCATAGTTGAAGAAGCTGACTCCGAAAGAACCCATACTGATGATGAACCTTTGGCCGAGCCTGCGGATGCAGCCCATGATTCCGAGGAAAAGAGAAAAGGCGAGCAGCCGTTTTTAAGCAACCCAAAAAGGGGAGATGGAAATCTATGGTCATGTCCCGGCCCGCCTCCGGAATTAGAATTTCAGAGTTATCTCCCCCAAGAATGGAAAATCTTTATGAAGAGCTCGCCGATCTTCCAATTCCGGACAACGTGTCCATGCAACATGATGCCAGATTGGATGAACTCCAACACGCCTTAGTTTTAAGCGAGTCTCTTCCCACTAGCATGGTCGACACATCCGGTTGGTCGGGGGGTTGCACACACAATCACATTTCACGACACTACATAATTTCTGACTGTAATACGCCCACGGTGAAAGATTACTAACTTCGTTTCCATTTTGCTTTGCAGATACCATGTTCGGTCGAGGCTCAATGCTTGGTAGTCTACGCAGCAAACGCAAGTCTTCATCATACTACGAATCGCATAGGAGGGAAGGAGATAGGGACTACGATCAAGGATATTCTAGTCAGGAATGGTCAGACAGAGATAAGGGTTACAAGCGTCGGTTTCGGTCTCGCACACTACCTCCCAGAGCTCTAGTACCACCGCCAGTTCATGTTCCACGACCTTCGGAAGCTCCTCGGCACAAACCATCTTCCCAATCATCTAGGCCTGAATCTCAGCGTAGAACCAAAGTTACAGACCCTTCCACTACTGCACAGGCCCTCGTGGAGCCCACTGGGGAAGGAGCGATGAGGCTCGCTCAATTGAGAAAGGATTTTCCCGACATTTGTTTTGATGGGTTCGTCTTCCCTCCGTGCTTGAAAAGGATCCCGGCGTCGGCCGAAAATACAGTGCATGATTATGTTGTGGACATATTTTTCAAGTATCAGGAGTGGTCGAAAACCGCAAAAAAGGCATCGAAGGTGGCCTTTGACCAAGCAGCCATGATTGAAAGGCTGGAGAAAGAACTCGACCAGAAAGATCGGATCATTCATGCGTTCAATAGTGCGACCGAGTCTTCTCGTAAATCTGAGATTGAGGCTCTTAAGAAAGCCGACGAGGCCCTGGCGGTGATGGATAGGATGAAACGGGAGCATTACGCCATGGTGGAGGACATGGGCCACGGAACACCATCGTAACCGCTGAGCGGGATGCAGCTCTAAAAGAGCTAAATGAGCTTAAGGCCAAAATCTCGAAAATCATGAAAGAGAGAGACGCTACTAATGTTTTTGTACAGGAGGCGTGCGATCAAGCGGTGGTGCTTCGGAGGGAAAGACATGCGGCCATGGAAAAGGTCCGCGAGGTTGAGGCTGAAGTTGATGAAAAGGTCCGATTGGCGGAGATCAGGCTCGAATCAGAGATAGAGGAGCTTCTCGACACTTATAACGCCAATGTGCTGAAATACAGGAATCTGGCTTAGCTTGACGATTACTCGACACATCTATACAACGCTTGGAATTTGGTGGTTGAAGAAGAGAAGGCGGTGCTGTCGGGTGGTGCCCTCGACGTATTTGAGCAGGAGAACCACATTTTGAGCGAAGATGAAAAGAATGTTCTTCATGACTCCATGATTTCTCATGCACTAGAGAGATTGGGCGCCCAGCATCTAGAAGTTGGCGAAAGTTCCCGCGTCACACACCAAGCTATATGCTCTGAGATGATCACTTCATCTGTACCCGAGCCGATGCTAGAAATTGAGCCGCAGCTGGTCCCAGCCTATGACCCGGAACAACCACACTTATCTCCCATAAGGGAGCATTCTTCGGAAGCTGTTCAGCCGACCGCGAGTCAAGCTGAGGAAGGTACTCTGCACAAATCTCTTGTGTGTGTATGAAATGAAGTACTTGTATTGAAGTGTGTACTGACAACTTATTCTTTTTCCTTGTCCAGTGATTGAAGTTATATTAGCAGCGCCTCCTGCGATACAGGAATCACAACAAATGCAGAAGGCTATCGAGGCGATCACTACGACCACGACCACGTCTATCGAGGTAACACAGGGGAGCTCCCTTTCTTTTGATGAGCAAATGATGAATGAGCTCCTGGGCCGACAAAGCGACCCCTTCGCAGACCTACCGTTCGTCCTTAGTGGACTTCCACCTGCCTCTTGTGCTTTGACATAGACGCTGCTATCCACAGTGAAGCCCATGCTGCTCGTGAAGCAGGGATACTAGCTGAAATCAACACAGAAATGGAGGCTGCAGCTCACGGCGGTACTGTTGAGGGTGGACTGACGGCATTTGATCCAACTCCACTTAGGATGATATCTCCTGGGGATACGCTTGTTGACACTAGTGCACCTATTCCGCCCCCGGTCGTAGATCCAGTTCCTCCGACTCCTCCTGCAAGGAGGGTTCCCATAGATTCGAGTTCGAAGGAGGATGTTGATATTATGCCTCCATCAGAAGATGATCCGCCAAAGTGCATAGGTTCAAAGCAAAAAATTCTTGGTGGCTCTAGCGGATCCACACTTAAGAGGAAGCCAAAAAAGGCTAAGGAGTAGGTAGGCCCTTCTGGTGCAAATTTTGTTTAGCTAAGAATTTGTTTTTCCTTTATAGGCCGTGTATAGATGCGGGTTCGGCCCCTGCTAGTAGAATTTTTTTGGGAGAACTTGTATATAAGTTTTTTCTTTTGATTAGTTGAAATAAAACTTTGTTTTTGTTGCTTCGACTCTTATTTCTGTCTTCTACACTTAAGTGTCGTAGAGTTTGGATCTCGGTCCCACGTACTCACGAAGTTTCAACCCTTGAGATCTCTTTATTTGCCAAGTCTGAAAATCATGAGCACGGGTTGTATCGAGAGATCAAGTTGTACTCTAGACATCGTACTACTTCAGCCAGCGGTTAACACTTAAGCTCTACCCCCAGTTTCGGGAACAAGTTGTAAAGATCGGCTAGCGATCGTGATTTGTCTCTATTTTTAGAGTTTAACATCGTCATATTGATGCAGAAACAAGCGTAAGTCGAGCGATTGCATCGTATTTGCTCACCTATGAATAGTCGCATCCACACTCTGGAGATCATCATTTGCACTTTGGCAGTCGATCACATCTATTGAAGTTTTTAACTACATGTCCACACTCTGGAGACATAAGATAATTTACGAATGACCGTCTGCACCCGAGTTATTTTTATATTTCGTCCACACTCTGGGGACTCAGGATAATCCATGATCGATGATTTGGTTTGCACTCTGGGAATCCGAGAGTTATCGACGTTTGTAGCCTAGTTGGAACTCCGGGAACTTTGACTCAGCATTTATATGCCAATTCACACTCTGAAAACTTGGAGTTAGCATTTATATTTCGGTTCACACTCTAGGAACCCGAAATTGATGTTTATACTCCAATTCGCGCTCTGCGAATTTGGAGTTAGCCGATAGATGACCAGTCACATCTGTTTAGGCTTTTTAGGAATTCGTTCACACTCTACGAACGATGGCTTTATCGGGATCGTGGATGGTCGGATCACATCCACCCCGAGTTAACTAGCGAGGTCGTTAGATGGACGGGTCCATCCTCCTCTAACTTGGTTAGGATACGGCCAAAGTCGTTAGGCGGACGGGTCCACCCTCTTCGGAACCACATTTATATGTTTATATTCCAACTCGCACTCTGCGAGTTTGGAGTTAGTGTTTATACTCCGGTTCACACTCTGGGAACCTAGAGTTGATGTTTATACTCCAATTCACATTCTGGAAATTTGGAGTTAGTGTTTATACTCCGGTTCGCACTCTGGGAACCAAGAGTTGATGTTTATACTCCAATTCGCACTATGGGAATTTAGAGTTAGTGTTTATACTTCGGTTCACACTCTGAGAACCTAGAGTTGATGTTTATACTCCAATTCGCACTATAGGAATTTAGAGCTAGTGTTTATACTCCGGTTCGCACTCTGGGAACCTAGAGTTGATGTTTATACTCCAATTCGCACTATAGGAATTTAGAGCTAGTGTTTATACTCCGGTTCGCACTCTGGGAACCTAGAGTTGATGTTTATACTCCAATTCGCACTCTGGGAATTTGGAGTTAATTATAGGACTGTCGTGTGTCAGTCCAGTTCAGCCTTTAATGTGACGGCTTGCCCTCGAGCTGAGGTTTCACTTAGTGAGAGGCTGGTCGTATCACAGTCACTTGCTATTTGAATAAATTCCATCGTACGATAGAACTTAGCTCTTCGTGCGTCGTGATAGTTTAATGTCGCATTCGGTGAATCACAGCTCTAGCTTGAAGAGATGGTAATTTATTGCTGGAATGGAAAAACGTGGCCAAGTCAGTGCCTTATTACAAATTCGAACTTCAAAATGCAAAGAAAGATTGCAAAGGATATATAGACTGTTAGCACCAAAATTGGTCACTAACACCCAAATGTAAATGAAAGCACCAACTGACAGTCATTGATAACAGATAAAGTGTGTGTAGAGAGTAATAATATGAAGAATAGTTAAAACTAAAATGAAAGCAGTAAAGAACAACAAGTTTTATAGTGGTTCTGCTAACTTCGGCCTGCGTCCACTCTAGAAGTTTCCTTTTTATTGATGTTCGAATAATTACAGTTACAAAGTGGTAGACCGCCCTTAGTCTTAGGAAATAAAAAGTCAGAGAGCAGAAGATAAGAAAAAGACCCCCTTCTGAACCCCTACAAGCTGTATTTATAGGAAAATTTTGAGTTGCTGGGCTTTCTAAACGGTAAAGGCCCATTAAGAATTTCCACCGAGCCACATTCGTCTTATGCCGAACGACTTTCCACCGAGCCATCTTCGTCGAGCGACCCGTGCCGAGCCGCCAATGCCGAGCGAGGCACGATGCCGAGCGAGGTGCGAGGTGCAATGCCGAGCGAGGTGCGAGGTGCGAGGTGCGAGGTGCGAGGTGTCGAGGTGCGAGGTATCGAGGTATCGCGGTGCGAGGTATCGAGGTGTGAGGTAATGAGGTGCGACTCCTTTATGCCGAGCGGCAACCAATGCCGAACCATTTCTAACGCCGAACGATTCTTTTATGCCGAGCGGGGAGTGTAGACCGAACGAAGTACTTGTGCTATGCATTCCCTCCATTTCTTGGCCAAATGACATATCCAAGTAAACTTCATCCTTCGAAACCAAATCCATCACAGTCCAACCTCGATAGTCGTGAAGTTAGTTAGGTTGAATCCGCCTACTTATGGCTTTGACAAAAGGCGGGTTAACACTTTACCCCCCAAAACATGCCTTGCTAATGGAAGGTGTGTTTTGTAGCACAATAAGCTGGATGTTCATATCCTGTTAATGACCTGTAAAGAAATTAATAGCCTTACCTGACCACGAATGACGATCGTTCGGGATCGTATGTCATTCGGGGTGATATGTGACCGTTCGAGGCCGAGTGCCGTTCGTGGCGAATTGTGACCGTTCGCGGTCGGGTGCCGTTCGAGGCGAGTTATGATCGTTCGCGATCTGGTGCCATTCGAGGCGAGTTGTGACCGCTCGTAGTCGGGTGCTGTTCGAGGCGAGTTGTGATCGTTCGCGATCTGGTGCCGTTCGAGGTGAATTGTGACCGTTCGTGGTCGGGTACCGTTTGAGGCGAGTTGTGTATGTCCAGGGGACTTAGTATCATTAATGTCAGATCTCACATTCGAGTGAGTTTTTGAACTGTTTGTCGTGGCGGTTTATCGCCATCTCGGAGCATGCCTAAGGACTATTCGCGACCCCGTACATGTGTAAGTGGCTTAGCCGTCATGGTATCACAAGCAGCAGATTTTCATTCAAAATAAGTCTTTCAACGGAAATGTCAAACTAAGTCAAGTCCAAACATGAGAAATGGAAAATAAAAGCAAAACAGGGACATCCAAGTGCAAACACCTACATTGATGCGATTTATAGTCGTATCAAAGCATGCCCGAGGATCGTTCGCGGTCCTGTACATGTGTAAATGACTTAATCGCGTTGGTGTGGAGTTTGCCACTTATTCGTCATTATTTCATTCAGCTGATGACAAGCTAACGCCTCGATCCCGAGCCCTTCCCAGTTGGTGTAGGTGGTGGCCGCTCTCGTTCCACTGTCGTTGTTCCCCTTCTCACATAGTGCGATAGCAAACCATTCCAAATATGTCCCTCAACCTCATCCTTCAAGTGCCTGCAGTCATTCGTGCTATGACCGTTCAGTTCGTGGAATAAACAATACTTGTCTGACCTTTTTTCATTGCCGGTCGGATCCCTTCTCATTGGCCTCCGATAGGGAATCTGCCCCTAGTGTCTTGGCATATTCGTTCCAAAGTCTCGTTCAACTCTGAATAAGAGGTGAATCTTAGTTCCTTTCGTAGTCGCATTGGTCCATCATCATTATCCCTGGCCTTCCGTTTCCCTTTATCAGTTCTTGAATCTTTTTTAGGAGATTTTCACCCTTGACTGCATAAACATCATCTCCTTCTCCTTCCTCTCTCTTAGCATTTGCATCCTCTAGTCGTAAAAATCCTTCGACCTCATGATAAAACTCCCCTAGATCCATAGGTGGATCCCTTGTCAGTGAATTTTTGAACTCTGTTCCATTAGCTATGCCAGCTACAGCTGCCATTAAGACCGTGGATGAATCTGGTCAATCCACCGATGTTGCCGCTGCATTGAATCGCATCAGAAAGCTCCTCAAAAATTCCCCGGTTCTCTGCTTTAGAGCTGCCAAACTCATCACATTCTTAGGTCTCGAAATATGAACTCTGAACTGCCTCATAAACTTCTCAGTCAACTCAGTAAACGTTCCAATGGAACCACTCTCCAATTGTCTAAACCATAGTGATGTTATGTCTGTTAGATACAATGGGAAGCATTGGACCATGACTTCCTCGGATGCCCCTAACACTTCCATATGCTTCATATACTTTGTAAGATGAACCGTTGCATCCGTCCTCCCATTATACATACCCATTGATGGTAGGTTAAAATCTGGTGGGTTCCTAGCTTGCCTGATAGTAGGAGTAAAGGGACTCCTATTCACATCCTCCAAGTCTTTGTTTACCAATCCACCCCTCATAGCTCGTCTAACCATCTCCGCCAGTCAGTCGTTGTCACCAAGCTATAATCCTTGTCTGCTGCCTCTAGTCTACCCCCCCCCCCGAGTTGATGAGGGAATTCTAGCACATACTCCTCATCTCGTAATCCTGCACTCCTATTGGTGTCGGGTTGGACAGCGTTATCTGGTATCCCTACATGGATTGGTTCAGCATTCCCTGGTGGTATGCCCCCGAGTCTAGATCCATCCGGATTGATAGCCGTCTGCTAATTGGGTGCTGCCCCTTGCTGAGCTATTCCCACTGCTTGCTGGTTGAGCGCTTCTGATCCAGCTCCACGGACCTGAGCTCCTGCAATTCCTGCCTATGCAAATTGTCTGAGAAGAGCCTACATCATCTCCTCTTGTCTTTTCAACATGATTCCATCTCGTCTCTGGTGATGTAGATGGATGCTTGACCTGCTCCAGCTCCAGAGGAAGCCTCTTGACTTCCCTCGTGTTGGCTTCTCTCCGGTCTCTGCCTTCTACTAGATTGCCTTGTCATGACTCTTTGGATCTGAATCTCTAAACTTTCAAATTCAACTAACAAAACTCCTGAATTTGATTCTCAGTGAAAGCACCAAAATGTTAGCACCAAAATTGGTCACTAACACCCAAATGTAAATGAAAGCACCAACTAACAGTCATTGATAACAGATAAAGTGTGTGTAGAGAGTAATAATATAAAGAACAATTAAAATTAAAATGAAAGTAGTAAAGAACAATAAGTTTTATGATGGTTCGGCTAACTTCGGCCTACGTCCACTATAGAAGTTTCCTTTTTATTGATGTTCGAATCAATTACAGTTACAAAGTGGTAGACTGGCCTTAGTCTTAGGAAATAAAAAGTCAGAGAGTAGAAGAGAGGAAGAAGACCCCCCTTCTGAACCCCTACAAGCTGTATTTATAGGCGAATTTTGAGTTGCTGGGCTTTCTAAACGGTAAAGGCCCATTAAGAATTTCCACCGAACCACATTCGTCTTACGCCGAACGACTTTCCACCGAGCCATCTTCGCCAGGCGACCCATGCCGAGCCGCCAATGCCGAGCGAGGTACGATGCAGAGTGAGGTGCGAAGTGCAATGCCAAGCGAGGTGCGAGGTGTGAGGTGTCGATGTGCGGGGTGTCGAGGTGCGAGGAATCGCGGTGCGAGGATCGAGGTGAAAGGTATCGCGGTATCGAAGTGCGAGGTATCGAGGTGCGAGGTGCGAGGTATCGAGGTGCGAGGTATCGACGTATTGAGGTGCGACTCCTTTATGCCGAGCGGCAACCAATGCCAAACCATTTCTAACGCCGAACGATTCTTTTATGCCGAGCGGGGAGTGTAGACCGAACGAAGTACTTGTGCCGTGCATTCCCTCCATTTCTTGACCAAATGACATATCCAAGTAAACTTCATCCTTCAAAACCAAATCCATCATACTCCGACCTCGATAGTCGTGAAGTTAGTTAGGTTGAATCCGCCTACTTATGGCTTTGAAAAATGGCGGGTTAACATAGACTAAATAAATAAAGCCTGTCATGTGTAACAGTGATGAAGATCCTCGTCGTTCTAGGTTCTTGACAAAGTGGGTCTGCCACTAATGCGTTTATCACTAACCTCCCGCCGGTATGGGCGGGGTCCTCCTGTCTCGCCCGATCGGGCGTATTATTCTGATTTGACGGGCCCTCTTTTCCAGGCTGTGGTGCCCACACAAATTATTTCAACTTCCTCCCTCTAATTAATTTTTCCACGAGATCTTGCAAATGACGACATTCATTCGTATTGTGCCCGTAGCTTTCATGAAACCTGCACAATTTTCCCGTCTGGATTTGCCTTTCTGACGACGGTTTTGGCGTAGGTTTTTTATATTGAATTATATTACAGGTTTGTAAATACAAGTTCTCCATTTATGTATTCAAAGGAGTGTAGTTGTCAAACATAGGATTCTTGCGCTATGGGCAATGATTCTGATCTCGTTGTGGGCCCTGCATCATCTTGCTTCCTAGACTGTTTTGCATCTTCCCTTCTCTGGAATTGAGCCACCTTGGCATAGAAACGGTCCAATGAGGCAGGTGGTTTCCCGGCTAGCCAGTTGCCAAATTCAGAGTCAGGGTCAATCCCCTTAGTCAACGCCATAAGGATGGAGTTAACGTTCGGATTGCTGATTTCCGCACACGCAGCATGGAATCTCTCTAAGTAGCATTTGAGTGTTTCTCCGAGAGCTTGGGTGGCACTTGATAGAGTGTTGACATCTTTCGACCTTGCGACATGCATGCGTAATTGCTCAACAAATTTAGTGGCCAACTGGTTAAAGGAGGAAATGGATCGAGGTGGCAATCGGGTGAACCACATGGTAGCGATGCCCCCCAAGGAAATGAGAAAACTATGGCATTTCACTGCATCGTCAGCTCTAGCAGTTCTCATCGACCATTCATATTTCAAAATATGTTGGTTGGGGTCGGAATTTCCTTCATACATGGGTAGAGTCGGCATCCTAAATCGCCGAGGGGTTTCAGCAGCAAGCATATCATCTGTAAAAGGAGTTTGACTTCGGAAGATTCCCAAGTCGTCATTTGTGAGACCCTGGCTCTCACGGATCATATGACGCACCATGGTTGGAAGATCCGGCATTTGTACGTTCTGTGTGTGTCGAGCCAAAGCGTGGTCGGGTTCCACATTATGAGGTTGGACCGAATGCTGTCGACGGTCCACGTCTCGCCTTCTTGGCTCATAGTCTTCGGGGATGTATGGTTCAGGAGTACGTCCATGCTGACGATGGTCCAGGTTCGACCGATTTCGGGCATCGACCCCGGGTTCAACCATGGCGATCGTTGCGCGGTAGCCTGTGGTGTAGTGGGGAGCGGTACCCCCTTGGGAAAAGGTTCCGGTTTGAAAACTGGTCGATGGACCAACTCTCAGCTGTCCAACGGTCACTGCTGGTTGATTTCCTGCGATTTGTGTGTGACTCCCATGCAGTCGAGGTCGTGGAGATAATCGAAAGGGGCAGAACTTTCCATGGAGGAGCGAGAAGCATGATCTCTCCTAGATCTCCTCCGCTTTTGGCGATTCAGCTGGCTAGTCAGCTCGGCATTGGCGCGTAGCTGCTTTGTTAGTTGTTGCCAACTCTGGGTCAGCTCCTGAAGCAGCAACTGGAACTCTTGTCGGGTAACCGGGCCTGATGGTTCCGAGGGTCCTGTAGCGTCTTGGTTAGATGGAGGTAGTAGCGTGGGATTCTGTCTATCCCGGCCTTCTTGATCGACAGTGTTGGAGGTGGTCCTTGTGCTAACCATGGCAATCAATGAGATCCTTTCCTAGACTTTATGCAAATCTGAATAGGTTGGAAGGAATCTGGTTTAGAAATCTGGATCTTTCTCTTAAATTTATGCAATCCGGTATCGACGATAAATCCAGCGAGCAGGAGAAAATATGGGTTTTCTCGGTGAAAGCACCAAAGTATTTGTACCAAAAATGGGCATAACACTCTTCGAAAGTTTTTGAAGAGATAAAAATGAAGAATATAAATTTAAAATGAAGATTATCTAACAAAAAACTCCAATAAACAATAACACAAATGCACAGACAAGCAATTTAGAGTGGTTCGGCGTGTTGCCTACATCCACTATGAAGCTTTTTGATTTTATTGATTCTCTTTGAACAATTACAAATGATTACAGCCAACAACAGTGAGTTACAGCTTGGAATTTGAATTCAACAGCAAGGGTAGGATGCAAATTTCGATCGAGCAGAGTCTGGGTGCTTCAGAATCCGAAGATCCCCTTTTCTATAGGCTTCAGGGGGCTATTTATAGGTGTAGGAGGCTGATATCTCGCTCAAACTTCGGGAGACTCCTTTTGGCACGTAAGTGGGCCCACGCGATCGATCCCACCAAGTTTTGACTCGATCTGTGATCGATACGAATCGATTTCACATCAATCAAGAAATGGTCCAATCGAGCTGAAACTTGGCAGGGACATTCCTTGGCTTGTACGTAAGCTTCTCTGAAAATTTCATAGCATTTGGATCAATGGATCTTGAGTTATGATCGATACGAGTTCAAACTTCTCGGATGGCTGTCCGGTTCATATCCATGGCTTCGAGTCGATCGGCTATGAATCGATCATGCGCGTGATGAAGCAGTGACTTGGGTGCGTTCCTCGCATCGATCCACTCTTTACTCTGAGTTGACCGTATCGCATCCATGAATCTCGCCTTGTTTGTATCAAGTGCCGTTATCCAGTTTGCATCGATGGATACGAATGAGCAAGAACTCAATGGATACAAACGACATCTCTACTGATCGATACGAACTGGATCGAGGCGAACCGAAGCTCCTTGATGGATACGAACGTCTGCTTTGTGATGGAAACGAGCTAACAAAGGTGGATGGATACGAACATGGCAGTTACTTCATGGATACGAAATAGTGACTTGTCGTTATTGATGGATTTGAAGTAGTCACCAGCCGATCGATACGAAGATGATGGATTCGAATACTGATAACTTGATCGATACGAATCAAGGGGAACTGATCGATGCAAAGTGAGTGATGCATGCGAACCGGATCGAGTCGAACCATGGTTTACTACTCGATACGAAAACGAGGCTGTTTCCTCCGGTTTGAATCGATCATAACTAAAGCATATGAACTCAGATTGACTTGAAATTTGGAATGCAGGCTTCCATGGCTTAGATTGTCATGTATTGTCAGTTGTAGTTCGATTCGGACTTGGACAAAATTCATCGACATCCATAGCGAACCTGTGCATGCTCGATATTCAGGACGGTTGATCCTGAGCATGCAACCAGTTCTTTGATATCTCGGCCTTGCCAAAAAGCGGGATAACAATACACCACAATAATTTTATGAGTAAAATCTAAATTAACTTAAGCACATTGAATGATGAAGCAGTATGCTACAAATTATAGCGTTATTCTTACCAATGTTGCTCACTATATCCCAACTACATTAGCCTTTTTCTTGAACACACGTTTGCGGCTAATGTGTCATATCCCTTTGGGCACAACAATCAAAATCATATTTTAATAATGTAATTGTAATCCTTTTGGATTTTTGCATCATACCATATGGAAAAGTCAACAAAATCATAAAGTCAATACTGCTAATTATTTTTATTAGCAGTGAGGGTTATATATTCTTAAGATTTAAGAAACTCATAGTTTCTATTTAATGTGCGAAATATTTATTAGACACTCAAATGCATTTTGTTTGTTTAATTTTGATTGATTTCATTTCATCCTCTTTATTAGTATCATCTTTGCATCATACCCAAATCCATTTTACTATTAATAATTTCTAAAAAAAAATTCCTTCACTATGAAGTTGGTATTTCTCAAAATATTCTAAGTGCAAAAAATAAGTGTTCATAATTACCTTATATATAACTGATTTTGCTTTAGTTTATGAAACTTATGTTTAAAACATAAATTAGTCATCCAATGATGATTAGTTCCAACATTTGTGGGAAGTTCACACAAAATCTCTCATAAACAATTACTATGTGTAGTATTTCAACTTGCACAACCTGTCAACTCCTTGACCTAGGATATGTTGGGATTTCTTATAAACCCTTATCCTGTAGGACTTTGTAAAGTATGCCATTACATGAAATTAATTATAAATTATACACTTTTCTTAATTACATGACCTTATAGAAAGAAGCTAACTTAATTTCACTCATTATCAATCGTATTTTGTTCAACAAAGTCTTATTACTCATATCGATACATTATTATGTATCATAAGGAAGAGTGAACTTTGGAGATTGAATCATTGTTCATTTTTAGGTACATTTGGTAATCTTTCCAATATACTCACCTACTAAATAAATTGAATCATTTTTATTTTTCATGTTAAATTACTTTTGTTTTATATTTATGAACTTACCATAGGCATACCACATTTGTACATAATACACATGTTCATGCCTAGGATCATTCATTGGTGAATTTAACAAAGTGCGAGAAACCTATTTTGGTATTATTAGACTAACGATTGCATACATCTACATGTATTAATCCAAAAGTTCACCAACTCTTATGCGCTCTAGTTGAATGGGTGCATTTCATTTATCATTTGAAATATAACTCACCAGTACCATATGATTCGTAATCATATGATTAAAAATTATTTCTCAAAATCATGGCTTAATCAGTAATCCCAAAATAATTTTAAATAATTTCAAATGCCTCTATATTTTCCAAATGTATCACTTTTGTTATGAAAGCAAATACTACTATTATAGTTTTATTCTATAATGAATATTCATAGTATTCATAATAAAATATCACTATGTCTATTTTTCAGTCAACACTAAAAAATAGTTATTATTTCATAGATAATGTTTGCTATGTCTTATGAAAATAATTTTCGAAACTTGATGGGTCGATAAGTGATATATGGCATGCTCCTACTATTTCTTTGATTACTACAATAGAATACGGAATATAGAACTCCATTCAACAACTTAATATAGGCTATTTATTCCATCTATTATAACCAGTTTACAGTCAAGAGTTTTTAGATTAAATATATTAAAATTAAAGAAATAAATATCATATAGAATATTTTTTATGTGAAAATAAATTCTAGAATATAATTTATATTTCTTATTCCATGTTAAATGTCAACTATTATTTTATACAATTCTCGTTTCTGATGTCTCTCAATGAAGCAGAAGTGACCATTCAATTTCTTCATCCCAACTATGCCTTACATTACTCCATTCTTGTACATTCTCTCTCCTTTTCAAATAGTCGAACCATTCAAAAGGAAGCCTTGTTATAAGACCATAACTAACTATTTACAAAAGTGCATTTGGATATCCTTAACATTTAATAACATCAAATAAGTTTCACTTTATGTAAACTGGTCGAATTGACATTTTAGTAACCAAATTCTTAAATCGATTTGGTAATTCCTTGTCTAGTGTTACATCTGATAGATCAAAATTTGTATTAGTCAATCATATCGAATACACAATTTTACAATATGGTTTATTTTCTCATTTTGATTGAATAAATTTTATCGAAATTTTATACATTATGAATCATGACTGCTCGCCATATAATGTTTATATGTAATCGAATATAGTTCAAATATCCATCTTCATGTATTGCTTTAGAGTTCGAAACTCATAGAAGAAAATACACAGTCTCGGGAAATTAAACATGTAAGCGAGCAAGGTACAAATGTATTTAGTAGTTGTATAATTAAGCGCTTACATGGGTCAACATACAAAAATATGTATGAGTAAGTATATTTTATCTGTTAATTTGTCTATCTAATTCAGTTCATTTTTATATTTTAACTGATAAACATTTTATACATCACATAAATTGTATAAAATTTTCAAAGTAGGTTAGTTTATTTTATACATAGGAGATATTCTTAGAATATTAGCAAGGTTAAACATCCAATTTATTTTACTAATAAGCTCCACCATAATTTTTTGTCTCTCAAATCCCTATGATGAAACATAAAAATCTTTCAACTTCTGTAGTAGGTGTTAGGACTCGCTTACTTTGGGATTTTAATCTTGAGGAGTATCAGCAATTCATAGGCCCACAAGTGATTGATAACACTTTATCAGTTGCATCATATACAACTCCTAACACGTGGTCTTTGCCCTTACTGCATTTCGACCTTGAGGAATATTATTAAACAATTGATGGAGATTATTCACTCATACCTACCATTTTGCGATGGCCAAAGTTTAAATGTACGTACCTTGAGGAATATTAACAAACAAACATATATATGTCTTACCTCGTCTGTTCAATATATTAATGATATTACACATAGCATCCTTAGCTTGAGGAATACCAACAATTAAGGAGTATGCAAATAATCTATTAATATATAAATAGTAGTGGACAACTTCATATTGAAGATTCATAATCTTTAATATATTTAATTGAGTAATATTGACTTCTGGAATAATGTATTTTTATGAAATATCCTAGTGATTCAAGTGTCGAATACATATGAAATCACGGTATACATACTATACATATGTATTCATTCCTTAAATCTAATTAGGGTTTCTTATCATTCCACCTTTTATTATTCATTCATATTATATAAGTTTTAATTATTGTATAACTTTTATAATTTAATTAACTTATATAATAATTTTATGTTAATGTTATTAATTAATTATTATTTAATTAATATAATTAATTCATTAATTAACATTTCAATTAATATTATTTTATTCAATTAAACATTTTAAATTGAATATGTATTATAAATTTTACACTTATATGCATATATCTTCACATATATGTATTATATATTTATTAATTTACATTTAATTAATTTATTTAATTAAAAAAATTTAATTAATTATATTTTATTTCAAAATTTTCACACACATGACATCAATTTAAAATAATTTAACCTATATCAGTATATATATATCTATGTATGTATATTTGTGTGTGTGTGTTATTTAATTTAATGAACTAAATATTTAATTAATTATTTAATACATTAGTCTAAATAATTTTATACAATTTTCGAAGTTATATTACAAACTTATAAAAGAATTTTGAGAGTTATTTTATAAAATTTATAAAATTTCTACATATTTTTGATTTAACATTTTATATTTTAAATTTAAATCAAATTTCAGAATAGATTTTAAAAATCAGATCAAGGCCCAAATTCAAATTGGGCTTTTCATATTAGAGATAACCTTTGGGCTTAGTACACCTTTCATGCTAAGCTTATGGCTTGGTAGGGCAATGTAAAGCCCCACCTTTAGATCCACATTAACAATGGATATTACTATGAAATATCATCTGCTAACGTGGAGAATAAGGCTAGTTGGGAGGGACCATCTGTGGTAGTTCTTTGGGTGAGTATCAATAGATATTACTATGCAATATCATCTGCTAATGCAGAGAATAAGGCTAGCTAGGAAGGACCATCTGTGGTATTGCTTTGGCGAGTATCAATACATCAAATTGGGTGGATATGTTTATTTATTTTCTTTCCTTACAATAAAGGATTCGACATAACCGATCCAGGCACAAAATAATAATACAATGGCTTAAAATAATTTTGAACAATATAAAATATCAACGATAACATATTCTTAGAATACAATAGAGAAATATACAAATCTCATAAAGTTGTAAGGAATATGTATATAATACATGGAGTAGTCTACAATATAGTAGTCATAAGTGATCCACATGATACATGTAATGTACATAATGAAAGTGTATAACAATGCTAGTTATTACTTAGGATCGGCTAACATGGAAATAACTAAAATTAAAGGTGAAAATAGATGATAGTAGCAAAGTAAATAAAAAATAAAACAATCACACCAGGAATTTTTATACTAGTTCGAACTTCCCGTTCTTCGTCCAGTCCCAGACTCCTTCTGGAATTTCACTAACAACAATCCTCACTTAACCCGGAGGAACAGGTTTACAACAACCCTTAAACAGCCGAACAAGGGACCTGAGCAGCAGAATAGGATTTTGCCTCAACAGCCGAAGAGGACTTCACTTGCCTGAACGACAGAACATGACTTCAACTTATACAGAAAGTATATGACACGGTGTGTTCTCAATAACACGAATTTGTCTCTTGATAGTACAATCTTTCTATAATCTTTCTCCTTTATGATATATGTATGAATGCGTGAAGATTAAGAAAGTAGAATTTGAATTTGAATGATATTTTTAGCATAAATGAGTTAGAATCAAGAATTTCAATAGTAGAATAATAATCAATAGAAATTGGTGTATTTAAAACTTGATTCTAATGTGTTTATATAGGTAATAAATGGTTGTAATTGTTCATGAAGATTATCATCAAAAGCTGTTGAATTAAAGGTCGCAACTCTTCATGAATGGAAATGCCTTTTCAAAAAAATAGCCGTTGTAAATATTCAGACGTCTGAAATTTAAATTTCAAACTTCTGAATTTAAACGATATTTGAAACAGAAAGCAAATAGGCCATTTATGGTCATTTTCAGACGTCTGAATATCTCATTTCAGACGTCTGAATATTGTAATATACAATATTCTATATTACAGATTCAGACGTCTGAAATGAGCTATTCAGACGTCTGAATGTAACATGAAAATTGAATTTCTTATTTTTGAAAAGATGATCATGCAATATATCATATAGGAGAGATTTTAACATACTATTATTACTAGACACAGACTCAATACATACTTTAAGTGTTGGAGCTCTTTTGAATCTGTCCTTTGATTGATTCCTGTAATAAATATGTTAGTATACATAGTAACTTATATAGTTGTCATAGTCAAAATATCGTAATTACGAAGTATTGTGAATACGAAGTTCCAACAATCTCCCCCTTTTTGACGATGGCAACTATATGAGTAAACGATCATATATATAAAGGAATTCTCCCCCTTACTATAAGCTCCCCCTTACTATAATTCTCCCCCTTTGACATCGACAAAAAAATAGAAAAACCAAACCAGAGAATCAACATAGTCATTACTGGATACAAAACAATAGGAGCAAATGTTTGAAGGATACATACCATTATAAGGAAATCAAGTTGCAGGTAGTTAGAAAAGTTACACAAAATAATAGAAACAAACAACTAGTTAAAAAAAGGTAGAATATGATAAGATGCAACAGAAATATTCATGCAATCAGAAGGAAGAACTGGGTTGATCTGTGCCTTCTTCATCATCATCATTATCATCATAATCATCGTCATTATTGCCATTGCCTGAGCTAGAAGACCATTGAAACGGTGCGGGATTAAACACCTCGGTAGATGTGGAAGAAGAGCAACCAATACGTTCCCAAATTTTATTTAGGAAGCCTTGAATAGAATTAAGTTTCTTATTTGTTTGCTTTTCCAATCTTTCAATCTTGGCATTGAGTTTAGATTGATTCCGAGAGAGTGTAACTAAGGCATATTTCGGTGTTGACTCAAGAGAAACCACTTCGATATCATCATCATCATGCTCGGTAGTTTGTGGAGCCATTTGTTGTTGAGGTTGATGATGTTGGTGAGGTTGTTGAGGTTGGGGTATATTCTGATCCCTATTTGAGATCCATTCTTGGAAAGAAATAAAATTAAGATTCTGAGGACGTTTGGGCAAATTCATCAACCCTAATGTTTTGGAGCCAAGTTCTTTTATGGGTGAAAATTCGGATTCGGGAAAAGTTACTCCATAGTTTCTAAGAATTTTCATAATATATGCTCCATAATGAAACGTTTTATATCGGCGACGGCGATTAACATCCATAAATTCTTCAAGAATAACTTGCCCCCAATTAATAGGTTGTTCGGAATAAATGGCATATAAAGCTTGGAAGTTCCGTTTGTTTATGACTTCATAACTTCCGGTTCTTGGTAAAACGGAATGAATTAAAGCACGATGAAGAATACGGGCTTGAGGCCTTAGGTTGACAGAAGTTAACCTAGTGATATCATCAGATAGAAATCTATGAGAGACTTCATCTCTATTTTCTAGGGAAAGTGAAGCATCAATGTCATCTAAATCAGTCCCGGATGAAGGGCATTGCAAGATATCTCCAATATGAACTAATGGGAGATATTTTTTTACTCCACATACCCAAGTCCAAATACAATTTTCGCGATTATGTGGATGATGATGATCCAAATTCATGTTTGCATAGAATAACTTAACTAGTAGATGATTTATTTTGACATTATTCGTAGAAAATGACAATAAAGATTCTAACCCGCTTGAATTGGCAATTTGTTGAATCCTATAGGGTTGGAATTCATCATACTTCACAAAAGCTCCTGGAAAGAAGCCAGATCTGTCCATCTGAGCAAACCTGTTCTTGGCTTCATCATTCTACAACCATTGGTCTATATTGGGTGTAGAAGATGAAGTTGAAGCTCTCGGTCGCTTTGCTTTTGGAGCCATTTGGAGTTTTTTGGTGAAAAATTTGAAGATTGGAGATGAAAAAATGGAGTTTTGAAGGGTGATAATGGTGCTGGTTCGGTTATTTGGGGGAAAGGAAGAAGAAGATGGAAGTAATAAAGGTGGTTGGTGGGTGGAAAATTTCTAAAAAGCCCTTGAATTTCGAATCACCATTTGAATTCAGACGTCTGGAAGTATAATTTCAGACGTCTGAAATTTAAAAATTTTAAACAGAAAAGAATTAGTTCATTTTTGACTTGTTTCAGACGTCTGAATCTATTGTTTCAGACGTCTGAAACTGTAGAAAAAAATTTATTTTTCTACAATATTCAGACGTCTGAACCAATAGTTTCAGACGTCTGAAACTTAAAAATTCAGACATTTGCATGAGAAATTAAAAATAAATGATAGAAATAATATATTAATATTGAAAAGAATGAGAAGATTTTTCAAATATTTAATAAATGATAGAAACAACAAATAGAACATAATTACAAGAAAATAAAATTAGAAGTTAATTTTCCGAAGCATTTGGAGATTTGCATTCTTCTGGTTCGATTTTTGTAATTTCTGTGAATGGTCGTAAAGGAGACCAGTATGACGTACGTTCCCACGAGTTTGGAGAAACTGGAGGACGTTGTGGACTTGGTTCCCATGGATTCCAACCTGATGTTTTTATTTGATGAGAAGTTGACGGTTCGACTACGTCTTTTTCTGGAGATGTACCACAAAATTTACATGCCACTTTTTCAATGAAGCTAAGTCGTTTAGCATTTATTTTTTGTTCATAATACATCTCACGTTGCAAATCCAATTGCTCTTTTTGATAATGATGAATCTCGGATATTTTTTCTTTGGTTGATGGAGAACCAAAGAAAAGAAATCGTCGAGATTTCTTCTTATCTGGCGTATAACCAGAGTGTTCACGTTCAGGACGAGCTTGTTCACGTGGAGTTGGAGTTGCTAAAATCTCGAAAGAAGACGTTGAATAAGCTGATGGAGAATTGTCAGAATTAGAAGCCATAGAGAGAAGTAAAATAACTAGGTTGAATTTCATTGACAGAGAATTTTATTTTGGTGTTTTAAAATGAGATGAAAGAAATAATTAGTTTGAATATATAAATAACAAAAAGGAAAAACTATTTAAAGAAATTAGTTTTATATTAATGGTTACATATAGTTAGTTTTGTTTAGTTACTAACTAATGGATAAAAAAAAATTAAAAAAATGGAAGGTTAGAAATATACATAACAAATGGAAGGTTAGAAATATTTGTTACTAATTTGTTAGTTATGAGATTTTTAGAGAATAAACACATATGTTGGGAGCAAATATAATATAGATAGAAGATGTATAACTATATAAAAAAATTGTTACAGAATGATAAATTTTTAACAGAAACAATACCAAGTTCTCGTCTTAGCCTAATAAAAATGTTTTCTAAAAGAGGTTTTGTAAAAATATCAGCTAACTGATTTTCAGAAGATACAAAATCTAAATTTATTGTTCCTTTTTCAACATTGTCACGAAGAAAGTGATGACGAATGTCAATATGTTTTGTTCGTGAATGATTGATAGGATTTTTAGACAAGTCAATAGCACTCGAGTTGTCACAGTATATTGTAGAGTTTGATAAATTAATATCGAAATCTTTGAGTGTTTGTTGCATATAAATTACTTGAGTACATGCTAGAGCAGCAGAAATGTATTCTGCTTCGCATGTAGAAAGAGAAACACAATTTTGTTTCTTACTAAACCAGGATACGAGAGATTTCCCAATGAAATGGCACGTACCACTCGTACTTTTTCGATCTGTTCGAGAACCACCAAAGTCAGCATCACTATATGAGACTAATTCGAATGGACATCCTTTTGGATAAAATAGACCAAAATCCTTTGTGTTTGTAAGATAACGTAATATCCGTTTTACTGCTTTTAAATGTGATTCTTTTGGATTAGCTTGAAATCTAGCACACAAACAAACACTCATCATTATATCAGGATGACTTGCAGTTAAATATAGTAATGATCCAATCATACTTCGGTATAGTTTATGGTCAACACTTTTGCCATTGTCATCTTTTTCAAGATGTGTAGTTGTACTCATTGGAGTTGGTTTGTAAGGAGTATTTTCCATTCCGAAATGTTTGATTAGACTAATACTATATTTTTCTTGATTAATAAAAATGCCATTTTGAAGTTGTTTTATTTGTAATCCAAGAAAATATGTTAATTCACCCATATGAGACATTTCAAATTCTTTGGTCATTATTTCTGAAAATTCCTGGCATAATTTGTCATTCGTAGAACCAAAAATGATATCATCAACATAAATTTGAACTATTAAATATCCCTTTTAGAATGTTTTATAAAAAGTGTTTGATCAACTTTCCCAATTAGGAAACCTGAAGAAATTAGATAAGACTTTAAACGGTCGTACCAAGCACGTGGTGCTTGTTTCAAACCGTAAAGTGCCTTTTTAAGTTTATAAACGTGATCAGGGAATTTTTCGTGAATAAATAGAGGCGGTTGTTCAACATACACTTTTTCTTTTATGTAACCATTTAAAAAGGCACTTTTAACATCCATTTGATGAAGTTTGAAATTATGAAAACATGCATAGGCAATTAATATTCGAATTGCTTCTAGTCTTGCAACCGGAGCAAACGTTTCTTCATAGTCAATTCCTTCCTCTTGATTGTAACCTTGTGCAACTAATATTGCTTTATTTCTAGTGATATTTCCTTGTTCATCTGCTTTATTTTTGTAAACCCATTTTGTTCCAATAACAGCCTGATCACTTGGTCTAGGAACTAATTCCCAAACTTCATTGCGTTCAAACTGGTTTAGCTCTTCTTGCATTGCTATTATCCAGTAGTCATCTGTGGAAGCTTCTTTGGGATTTTTTGGCTCGATATTAGAAAGGAATGCTACGTGGCCCATTTGACTTAGTTGACTTCTAGTTCGAATATTTGAATTAATTTCCCCAATAATATTTTGTATAGGATGATCCCTTAATATTTTTGGTGAATTCCTTAATTCAATATTATTGTCAACAATGTTTTCATTATTTTCAAAATTTATAGTATCTGTATTTGTAATGTTATCTGGAAAATCATCATCTTTTTGAATACTTGGTTTTTGTAGAAAATTTTCATCGAAAGAAACATTTAATGTTTCTTCAACAATATTTGATTTTTTATTAAATACACGATAAGCTTTGCTGCGCTCCGAATATCCTAGAAAGATTCCTTCGTCAGATTTCGCATCGAATTTTCCAAGCTGATCTTTTGTATTTAATATAAAGCATTTTGAACCAAATACTTTAAAATAAGAAATTTTTGGTTTTCTTCCAGTAAAAAATTCATAAGGAGTATTTTTTGTTAGAGGTCGAATAGAAACACGATTTAAAACATAACATGCAGTTGCAATAGCTTCTGCCCAGAAATGTTTTGGAAGAGTGCTTCCATTTAACAAAGTTCGTGCACATTCTTGTAAAGTTCTATTTTTACGTTCTACAACTCCGTTTTGTTGTGGAGTTCTAGGAAACGAAAAATTATGAAAAATTCCTTTCTTTTTACAAAAATGATCAAAAGCTTCGTTTTCAAATTCTCCTCCATGATCACTTCTTATATTTTTTATTTTTAGACCTTTTAATTCTGAATACGTTTAGCAAAAATTTTAAACTGCTCAAACGTATCATTTTTTTTTTCATAAAAATAGTCCAAGTATATCTAGAGAAATCATCTACTATTACAAACACATATCTATTATGGTTAATGGATTGAACTTGGGTTGGTCCAAATAGATCCATATGTAGTAGTTCAAGTGGTTGTAAAGTAGAGATAACTTTTTTTGATTTAAAGGATGATTTTGTTAATTTTCCTAATTGACATGCATCACAAATATGATTAATTTTGAAGTTTATTTTCGGTAATCCCCTGAATAAATTATTTTTGGAAAGTTTATTTATAGTTTTGAAGTTTATATGACAGAATCTTTTGTGCCATAGCCAAGGATCATTTTCATTAGCTATTAAACATATATCTGAATTATGATTGATTTTCATATTCAAAACATATATATTTTTATCTCTATATCCTTCAAAAATAAGATTTTGATTTTTATCACGAATGCAACACTTATCTTCAGAAAAAGATATTTTGAAACCTTTGTCACATAATTGGCTGATACTTAAAAGATTGTGTTTTAATTTTTTCACTAATAAAACATTTGAAATAAGAGGTAAATCAGATGTACCGACATTGCTGACGTCGCCTTTTCCAATGATATATCGTTTGGAATTGTCTCCAAAAGTGACAGAGCCTCCATTTGAGTAAGTGATGTTTGATAACATATTTTTGTCTCCAGTAATATGTTTTGAGCAACCGCTGTCGAGTATCCATTTTCCTCTTTTTAAAAGTGGGACCTGCAAATAATAATAATAACATTGGTACCCACCTTTTATAGGGTTCTAAGAGTTAGGTCTTAGGAAACCAAACCCAAGTAGGTTCAGTATTCCCTTTAAATATATAATTCTGATTTTTATGAACAGTTTCAAAAAAGAGATTTATAAATTTATTTCTAATTAGATTATTGTTTGTTTTGGGAACCCATATTTTTATGGTATTGGAATTTTTAGAATTAATATGAGAATTATTTCTCGTAATTTTCTTTTTAGATAGAGATTTCTTAAAATATCCTAGTCCATTTTTATTTGAAGTGGACTGAGAATTTTCAATAATACTAGATAGATTTTTCTCTTCCTTTATTAAAGTTGGAAATATTTTTAGAAATATTTTCTAATTTGGTTTTGAGACTAGTATTTTCTAATTCTATCATTTTAATCTTAGTTTTTAGCTTATGATTTTCAGAGATAAGAGAATCATTCTTTCCTTTTTGAGTTTCAATTTCTTGACTCAATAAAGTAAATTGAGAATTATCATTATAAACTTTATCTTGAAGTTTTCCAATTTCTTCTTCTAATATTTTCTTTTCATCGTTAAGCATATCTCTTTCGAATTCTGCTTTTCTCTGATTTTCAAGAGCTTCTTTATATTTTCTTTTGATGCTTTTTAGATTATCAAGAAGTTCTGAATTTATTTCAATCATATCATCAAAAGTAAGATCACTTACCTCATTTTCTAAAGCCATAAAACAAACATTTGCCTGTTCTTTCTCACTATCACTGCTGCTTTCTGAAGAAGATGAGGAATCTGAGTCATCCCATGTTACTGAAAATGCTTTTCTTTTTGATTTGTCCTTTCGATTCTTATTGTGATATGTTTTCTTCTGTTCTGGACAATCCTTTTGCATATGTCCTTTCTTGTGACAGTTAAAGCATTCTAATATGGATGAAGATCGCTTATTTGGATTGCTGTTGTAGTTCCTTTTGCCATTGTTTCGATTTCCTTTTCTGAATTTTAAAAACTTTTTAAAGTTTTTAGCAATGAATGCTAAGTCTTCTTCATCAGAATCTGATTCTTCTTTTTCAGCATGGAATGCTATATTCTTTTTGTCTTGTGCTTGTACTCTTTTAGCCTGCAAATTTACTTCATATGACATTAGATTTCCTATCAACTCTTCTGGTTTCATAGTAGAAAAGTCATTAGCTTCTTCAATAGCTAAAACTTTTCTTTCCCATTCATCCGTTAAAGAGTTAAGGATTTTTGAAACAATATCAAAATCGGAATACTTTTCTCCAAGTCCTAGTAAAGAGTGGTATATATCTTGGAATCTAGAATACATATCATTTATAGTTTCATCTTGCTTCATTTTAAAATTTTGAAATTGATTTTTGAGCATGGAAATTTTGCTTTGTTTAACCTTGTTAGTTCCTTCGTGAGTAATCTTAAGTGTTCTCCATATTTCATAAGCAGTTTTACACATACTAACACGGTTAAACTCATTTCTATCTAAAGCACAAAATAGCATATTCATAGCTTTGGCATTAGCGGTAGCATCTAGTCTTTGTGTGTTTGACCATGTAGAATATTCTGTTGTAGGAATATTATATTCGGTTTGAGTAATATTCCATGAGTCAAAACCATTAGCTTGCATATAAATACGCATTCGAGTTGCCCAATAATTGTAATTCATACCATTGAATAGTGGAGGTCGAGCAGTGGATTGTCCTTCAATGAAACTAGTGTTGGTGTTGTTTTCCATTTTAGCAGAATATCAAATAACTGTGTAACGGTTATTAGAAACAAGGCTCTGATACCAAATGAAAGTGTATAACAATGCTAGTTATTACTTAGGATCGGCTAATATGGAAATAACTAAAATTAAAGGTGAACATAGATGATAGTAGCAAAGTAAATAAAAAATAAAACAATCACACCAGGAATTTTTATACTGGTTCGAACTTCCCGTTCTACGTCCAGTCCCAGACTCCTTCTGGAATTTCACTAACAACAATCCTCACTTAACCCGGAGGAACAGGTTTACAACAACCCTTGAACAGCCGAACAAGGGACCTGAGCAGTAGAACAGGATTTCGCCTCAACAGCCGAAGATGACTTCACTTGCCTGAACGACAGAACAGGACTTCAACTTATACAAAAAGTATATGACACAGTGTGTTCTCAATAACACGAATTTGTCTCTTGATAGTACAATCTTTCTATAATCTTTCTCCTTTATGATATATGTATGAATGCGTGAAGATTAAGAAAGTAGAATTTGAATTTGAATGATATTTTTAGCATAAATGAGTTAGAATCAAGAATTTCAATAGTAGAATAATAATCAATAGAAATTTGTGTATTTAAAACTTGATTCTAATGTGTTTATATAGGTAATAAATGGTTGTAATTGTTCATGAAGAGTTATCATCAAAAGCTGTTGAATTAAAGGTCGCAACTCTTCACGAATGGAAATGCCTTTTCAAAAAAATAGCCGTTGTAAATATTCAGACGTCTGAAATTTAAATTTCAGACTTCTGAATTTAAATGATATTTGAAACAGAAAGCAAATAGGCCATTTTTGGTCATTTTTAGATGTCTGAATATCTCATTTCAGACGTCTGAATATTGTAATATACAATATTCTATATTACAGATTCAGACGTCTGAAATGAGCTATTCAGACGTCTGAATGTAACATGAAAATTGAATTTCTTATTTTTGAAAAGATGATCATGCAATATATCATATAGGAGAGATTTTAACATACTATTATTACTAGACACAGACTCAATACATACTTTAAGTGTTGGAGCTCTTTTGAATCTGTCCTTTGATTGATTCCTGCAATAAATATGTTAGTATACATAGTAACTTATATAGTTGTCATAGTCAAAATATCGTAATTACGAAGTATTGTGAATACGAAGTTCCAACACATAAAACGATCCAAAATAATATACAACAAAATGAGTCTCTATCTCAACATACATAATAGACTAATATACAATACTAGACTAATAATCTACCAAAGCATATATAACTAGCACTAAGCTAATCCAACTCTAGGGTCATCATGTTGTAGTACAAGAAACATCTCGGTCTGACCTGAGTAATATAGAATAATAAATGGGCCAGTCTAGTTTTATTTCAAATCAATGTGAGATAGTGATGATACCGGCATAATAGATCTCAATAATAACACATTGCCATATAGTGTCAAATCTTAAGAGAACATTATCATTCTTAAAATTCATTCACCAAAACCAAAAAATCAATTTTAGCTTATCAAAAGCAAATCCCAAGAAATGTTTGGTGAAAAACTCAAATCTCATAGAATCTAGAAATCGGTGATAGAAATCCAAAACATTAAAGTGGGTGGCGCCTAAAATTACCCAAGATTAGTGAGCGTGTAAATACACTGAACACACCTGTAATTGTGTACTCATAGATGGGCCTATAACCCATAAACATGCCTGTAAACATGCAAAGATAGACCTGTAAACCTAACAAACTCACCTGTAAATGAGTTCTCATAGAAGACAAGCCTGTAAACTTGTCAAAGTAAGTGTTATATACATCCAAATAGTAACTATTCGAGTAATGATTGTACATCCCATACTGCATGATTTTACATGAATATTACCATAAGTTAGTAAACTCCACTCGTGAGTAAATAGGGGTTCAGTGAAACAAGTTCGAGAATTAATCGATGAAGCAAAATAGCAAGCGTTCCTTAGCATTTGTTTTACTAAATTGTTTAATAAAATTTCTTATCTAAATGAAGTAATAGTTTTATTTCTTTAGGGAAATACTTTTTGAAATATTTGTTTTGAAAACAGAGTAGATAATCTTTGAAATAAGATTTTTATAGGATAAATAGTATTAAGGGGATTTTAGCCTCAAGGAAAAAGTTAGAAAAAAATTTAGTTTCAGGGACAAGAAGTTTGTTTTTTAGGCTGAAGGACACTTTTTAGTGTAAATCACAGAATGATAGCTGTAACTATCATTTTCAGTTTACACTAAAATGTTTCCTTCAGACTAAAAAACAAACTTGTTGTCCTTAAGACTAAATTTCTTTTCAACTTCTTCCTTGTGCCTATTTACCTGTAGTATTAAAACATTTGTTTGAAAATTGGATATTCAAATTGAATTGGTTTGCAAATAAATTTCAATAAAAATTCTTTTTGGAAACTTCATGAAATCGATATATGTTTATATATGAATATATATTAATAAAACCGGATAATGTCGCAAAATCAAATCATCAAAGATAGGAATTCAAATACCTGAAACCGAGAAGTGTTTGAAAGCATAAAGATGATCAAAACAAGGCAACAAGCAAAGCAACAAGAGGAAAAACATAACAAGATCCAGATCGATAAGAGGAGAAGCAACCTAGAGCACGCATTGCTCCAGGTGCTTGACTGATCGATCGGTCATGTGTGACTGGTCGATCGGTGGCGAGACTTGGAATACACGTGCTCCAGGATTCGACTCCCCATCAATGATCATTGCAAACTTCGGCCATTTTTCTTGATTCCGGCAATAATAGTTGATAGTTAACACCCTATTACTTACGTGCAATTCATGACACAGTCATGTAAAAGCAATTCACTAGTAAATAAACGAGATAAGCATAGTTGATTTCACTAGATGGAGGCATGTTAACTAATAATAAAGAAACACAGTTGCAGGAGAACAAATATAACCAAAAACTAAGATCGATTCAAACAATTTCTCAACCATTCATGCAAATATCCACATGCACATAAATTAGAACTAGATTTGTGAGATTACTCACCTATGACTCCAGAATTAGTTGCTCAAGACCTGAAATATTGTCTCTTGCTTCTCAACAGCAAGTTTTAAAATATCTCAGAAAATAAACCAAAACTCACTTCAAATTCAAAAGAGAAAAATTTAAATTCAAGAGCGACAAGGTGTATCTAAAGTTAGGATGAACTACCAGAGAATATTAGCTCTAGTATTTAGTAATTTAACCTTATAATTAAAAGATTTATGGTAGATTTTCTCCATGATTCGCGAAAAAGGGAAGAACATTTGTTTACTATAAGTTCTGTTTACTTTAAATGGGAAGTAAGAAAATGGGAAGGAAAAATAAGCGTACAGGTTATAATTTCCTCTCTTCTAAGAAGTTTGCTTACCACATCAATTTGGGCCTTAAGTTGTTATTTGTTTAACAAAAGAAATTAGTAAGTTATTTTATTTTTTCCAATTATATAAGAAAAATTCTTCTTATAGGTAATGAATTAAAATATGAATTGATTTCACAAGTTACTTTCATCTGTTTGTATAAAATCAACACTAGTTAATTAATTACATTTTATTTGCAAATGAATGAAATAAATTCACAACTCAACTTTTGGTAATAAAAATATTCTTAACTAATTTGAAACAAATAACCTATTGAGTTATAAAACTCCATTTTGATAAGAAACCTTAACCACTTTAACTCAAATACATTACCTTTAAATTCATTACCATGTTTTTAATAGTGATGGAATAAGTTATGTAACTTCATTTGTGGATAAAATAGTTTCATACATCATTATTCTACTATACTATATTTTAACATAATTATTTTCCATTCGTTATTGTCAAATCCATATTTTCCAAAGGTTATACTTTTTATTCCAGCTAAAAGATTATTTTACTTGGATTCCCTACTTTTCTTTTAGATTATTTAATTATTTTACTTTCCCATTTTCTTTTATTATTAAGTAAAAGGATTAACCGCAGAAATAACATTTCACTTAAATTTTCCAAACATTTATTTTCCACTAGGAATATCATCTTAATCCAAATTCCACTTTAATTTGGAAAAATAAATAGAATTAAGATCCCCAAACCTCCTAAATATTTAATTATCATTGTTTTAAATTTCTTTAATTTAATTTCAAGTAATCTAAACTAGGGTTGTTACAGGCAGGATACTTAATAACCCAACATTCCACCTAGACACAACTTTTTTAGATACCATGCCAAATGGGTAAGCTTAATTATTTTGCCCTAATACTGCTAATTTAAATCTAGGTTATTAGGCCCGATACCATCAAATTAACTTAAATATAAATTCCAAAATTTTGGGGGATTTTTTCTATTTTGTTTTTGCAATCCCAAATCACTAAGGCATATTCAAATCCATATAGATATACTCATCAATTACTGAAAAAGAAATACTAAGTTTTCCAATCAAAGATTATCCTTAGCTTCTCTTTTATAGATTTACAAGCCGAAACAACTCTTTTCTAGATCCCCTTCTTTTGAGATACACAAACACATCAATGGACACACACACACACACACACACACACACACACACATAATTTTGTTAGATTCAAAGAGGTTGGAGGAGGAGATAATAGATTAAAAGAATAATAAGAAAAGGATTATAGTCCTTACTTGAATTTCTGAATCTAACTAAAGACAAAAAATAGTAGAGGTTCAAGGTATTTTCCAAATATTTATAAATGAAAAGTGGAGAGGATTGGGTCCTATTTACAGGAGTTGAAACACACCAGAACCATAGGATGGATTTAGGTGAAATACAGATAAATCTAGGGCATTTAAACATTGAAAACCCTAGTCGCCACTCTAAATAAGGGTCAACCGCCCCCTTCATAGAACGATCGACCGATAGGGGTCAACCACTTAGGGTCGGAGGTTTTGACCTTTATTCTTTTTTAGGGTGCATTGATTTGTTTCTGTCGCTCGTTTGATTTATTCCTTAATTAACTTTCAACGTTAATTATTTAACTCAACTGTTAGCTAACCCCCAAGTAAACCTTAATTTTTTAAATTCAAACGCTAAATTTGAATAGTTATTTAAATATGAAGTCAAACTAAATTAATTTAAATATAAAAACTTCAAATGCTCATAACATCTTCGTTTGAGCTTCGCTTTCAGCATATTATATATGAAAATAGATTAGAATTTTTCCACGAATGCAAAAGGATAACTTTCATAGTCAAATTCCAACTTTTATAAAATTTCCATTTTCAACCTGGCCTTATTTACTTTAATTCACTCAATTTACTTATAGTTGATTTTATAGGGTGCTACACTGTCCTTTATGTACTTCGCACAAAACTCGTATTCCTTCTTCTTTAGAAATGCATCTAAGATAAGGGTAGAGTATCCTCTTGTGACGACTGCCCTACACCTCCAATGCTCATATAACCAAATTGTGCACTGCTGAAGCATACAGTCGATGTAAGATGATGGTTAAGGGAAAGAAAAAGAAGAGGAATAGAAAAGAATAAAAAAGAATAAAAGAGATGGGAAAGAAAGAAAATATCATACAATCACATATCCGTTGGTATATCTGACAATGCATCATATAAAACATAATATCATCATAGTTATAAAACGGGTGAGACAGTAATAACTACATGAACCACATAATTAGAGCATGTCTGCTCATATAATTGTACAAAACAATGATAGATTTTATATAACTAATAAATAAAATCAATCGATAAACTATCTCTAATGATAGTATGTTAACACTATCATGGCTCCATGGTATCACACAATGTAATAAACAATAATAAACTCAAAATATAAGTTTAAGAAAGCGTCACCTCCTACCAGTCCATCTGCACAGCTCCAAGTGTTGTTTACACCTGCTATCTAGTCCACTCATTTAAGAGTGCCCAAGCTGAAGTAAAGCATAAAACCTTACGACTGACGACAGTCTGGTGTAGCGATAAATAATCTCAAAATACTATGAAGTTGGTATAGTATATGGAACAAGGGTATGGAGAATTATACGAGACCTGTCTCTACATCCAAACAGTTAGCACATAACATAAAATATATATGCTACTCTACGTCATGGTCATCATGGGTGTAATATACATCAAAGTGCTAAGAGTGTCTCGATATATGTATCGATAATATCAACATCATGTGGCATCCTTAAGGTGATAAACAATCAAATAAATATTGCATCCATCATCCATTCTCACATTCACTCACTCAATGTATTGGATATGTGATAATTGTATAACCCCATCAAGATAGTCAAGGACTATTAAACATCCCTGGTTTCTCGGTACTCAAATCCATGCTACTAAGAACGCTAGGAATAAGACTAGAATTGCATTAGTCCAGGGTAAACAGAAAGAAAGACCATGTGATCTAGGGCAATCATCGCGAACCTAAGTAAGCATCCTCATATACCCCTATTTTTTAGTACACATCGAAACACTGCGAATATCAATGATCCCATTGCACACATCATCTATAAAAAAGCTCATCCGAGAACTATCCTTACAATTTCCATCTGAAGTTGTTGTGGTTGAGAACTACTCTAGACAACCATCATAAGTCATGGTGTGCCATTGTTCGTCCCATAACCTTCTTTCGATAGTTCTTTCCACCGACTACTCTACATCTCGAAATACAACTGTCCATCATGGAAGCCATCACTTTCCATCACGAAATCATCACCATCGAATTGTGAAGTCATCGCGTCAATGTATTACAACATCTTTGCTTCATTTCCAAATCCACTCATCAAAGAGCAGTAATACTAAAACTGAACGTTGAACGAATGAACCATCGCATCATGCTCTTTGAAGCCTCTCCATTATCCCTATCAAAATTGGCCAAATTGGTCATCATCAATAGTGAAAGATATCGACCACTCCAGAGTAGTCGATAATAACCACTTCGGTCATGTACTTAACCAAAAATGATTAAGAACAAACCAAATGAAAATGTCTAGCACCTATCCCGAAATCCAAAGCACATCCTCAAGTCCATCCTTCATCTTCAAACCAATGGCATGCATTAAACTCTATGCACGAAATCCTATCCGTTTGAACCAAAATTGGTATAAACATCCACAAAAATATGAGTAGCGATTAAGTGAAGAAATAAGTGACAATAAAAGAAATATGATAGAAAGCAAGCACGTACAATTTTATAGTGGTTCGGTAATCTTGGCCTACATCTACTTTAATGATTTTATTACTTTTTCAGTTTTTGTTATTACAAGAGAGTGGGATCGGAATAGATCCTTGAATAAAAGAGTGTAAAAATGTAATGGCAGTGTAAAGATCCTTAGAATGAACCATGCCTTCTATCTTTATAGGGGTAGACAACCAAATATCTCGTTGATATTTCTTCCGTAGAATCTCCTCATGAAGAAGAAGTCCTCTACAAAATATCGACTCTAGATCCCCTACGGTTGGAGATTGGTACTGATCCCTATAAGAGGGGATCGGTACCGATCCTTATAAATAATCGTATAAGATCTACAACCTCGTGTTGGCTTGTCTTGATATTGGCTTTGAGTTTACAATGTTGTTTTGTATAGTTACCTTGGTGTTTTTTGGTCCAAGAGAAGGATCTACAAAAGGTTGAATTGCTGCTTTAGACTGCATATGCAGATGGCCAATACAATGCATAGAATTCTATCAAAACACTTGAATCGGGCTCTATGTATATAGAGAATAGTGCCTGAGGAGTTAGGGCCACTTTAGGTGTACCCCTTGGGATCGGTACCGATCCCCTATGTTGGGTTGAACACCAATCGATACTTAGCGTATTCTAGAGTATTGCACTTCTAAGCTTGTTCGACCATCGTTTCATGGTCTTGTCTGTACTTGGTTCTTGGATCTTAGGATCGTCTCTCTAGGCTTCTTACCTTGATAATTATCGGGTCTAACTTGTCCAATTAACCTGAATAAAGCCGGGCCAAAATGCCGAATAACACTTGCCCCCAAAGTACATCTCGTTTTGAACATGATGTGTTTTGAATCGAGATAAGTTAGAATTGCTGCGAAGGATTCTGTTTTGTGTTCAGAATAGTCATTGTCACTCCTCTGAATCACACCTATGAAAAGTCATATCCATAGTGATTCATCATGATGCTCTATCGGCATTCGAAACTAGAAATACCAAAGTTTAGCCTCTTGATATTTGGTCGTACTCGGTTCTATTGAGCCAACTGATTGACTTGGTAGATTTCGATCATCTGAATAGATTTCTTTTTTTAAAATCTTTGGTAAAAAGTTCAATTCCATAGATTTATGAAATTGAATGTTGAAAATGCATGCTTACACGTTTATGTATGCACTGTTGTAATTGGCGTCCAAGCACGTTTACATGCATATAGGTCGTTGCCAACTTCCCTTGAGCGATGGTCATAAGTCCATCATCATTCTTTCATTCTTTTTTTTTATTTTTTATTTTTTAGGTATATGGTGGGACTCGATACTGATCCCCATAGAGGGAATCTGGTACCATTCCTACACTTGCACATATTTCTATTTTGGACTCGAGAATATTGGGTCGTACAAGTGTATATAACCCATTCACTTAGCCTTTCCCCTTCACTTGTATTCATTCACTTTTACCCCAAACTGGAACTCCCAGGATGCTATTATCAAACCAACTCTCAATGCCTTAACCTCCACCGCCTCAATTTTCGAATCATTACAAGAGCACCAACTAAAGAATCACCACTCCACCTCCTTCCACACTCTCCTATCATGACTCTGATTCGAAAGAGGGTCGAATGCCAAGATATCAAAATACAATATAGCTTGATTTAGATTTCAAATGAATATAAGTGCATTTTAGACTTTAGGTAGATGGTGAATCGAAGTATGTGGTTACGAGGCCGACTTGGGAAGTACTTTGCATTGGTGGGCCTAGCTTGGGGATCGACTATTGGACGTGGAAAGGTTAGAACCGTACATGAGTAAAGTCCTCTAGGTATGGGATTGATGCCAATCCCGTACTTAGGTGGATTTTCATGAATTCTTCCTTATATAATTTAAACTATACAAACATTTTCCCTTATATGCTTGCATATCTTTGCGGACCATGCACATGACTTTAAACTCGAATGCTTTTGCCACACCATATTTGCACACGGACTTGAATTCTTGGACATGGACACTTTTATACACTCGAACTTAGGTTAAGTCACAAACCTTGAATAAGAACATAATACTATGACATGTTAATAGCAAATCCTATACTTAGACAAAAATTTTATGTTCAACCAACAACGTAAGGTCGGTTAGGATGGTCGGCAATGACGGTCTCTCCAATCGAACTCCCGAGTCTCGTCATTTCCATTGTATAATTCTATATTGTTCAACACTACACACTGCACCGCACACACCTCACTAGATATCACTTACCATGGGGGAGAAGTTAATCCATCTAACTATTACTATATGCTGAGCGTAATGGCTACTGGTTCTAGATTAGCTAAAATGACTAGTGATCAAGGCTCTGCATATGCTGAATCAGATTCGGAGTCGATCTCAACAGCACTTTTTGCTCAACTAACTCCAAGAAAATAGTTGGAATAGCTTGAAAGCTCACATCACATACCAAGGAATTTTCTAGGTCCAAGAGAAGACGATATTATAGAGCCAGCTCCTGATATACTTGAGGATACCGTATTCTTAGAAGATCCAGTGGACTCGACTGCTTCGAAAGTTAATGAGGAACCTCTCCATTGAATTTGCATTAAGTATGGAATCCCATATGTCAAATTGGTCTATCTCGTGACTAAAGGGATCATCTTCCTTTAGAAGGGTATAGTGCTTGTAACAGGCAAATGTGCCTAGCTGAGGGTTTACCACATTCAATTCATTCATCCGTTGAATGCTTCATTTTATGAGACTTGCTCTAGCTCAACTACATCCGAACAGCTATGCATTTCTCCTGGACACATAGGTTTACCTTGAATTCTCAAATCATGAGCCAACTGAAGAAGATATTCGATTTATATACAACTTCAAGCGACGAAAAGGAAGTCTATCGTTCACTTATCTAGAGCTAGTCCGTGACTATCAAGTTGTGACCGGTGCTTGAAATAAGCATAGCTATTTTAAACGAAAATGGTTTTATGTGTGTTGTCCATCCAACTTTGCACAATAGCGGTTCGTGGGACGTAAATGCTTTTCCAAAATGTAGCGTGAAAGCTTTAGTTAAGTTGCATTCTGATTAACACAATTCTTTGAACTATGTAGATGTTCCTTCAAGAAACAGCAATGATGTTTATGAAAACATTATAACAACACTCAGGAACGTTCCAGTGGAACATATAGAGTCAGGTCCTTTATTATCGACGAGCGTTTCTTGGTCTTTCAACTTGTTAGAAGAGGGTCATAGAACCGTCCAGGCCAGAGATGACGATAACGTAGTAGTAAGTTGCCGTACTCGGCCAGAAGCAGGTCATGTCGGGACTGACATGCACCGAGTCCCTAGCCAGGAAGTCGGGAGCCTTAAGGCAACGTTGTGGAAGGTAAAAAAATATGCGATGGTAATGAGGCCGGCGATGATAACTTATATTCAAGTTACGAACCAGTGGTCGAGCGATCTTCAAATGAGCAACCACATGATTATAGGAGGAAGCTCGTTATTAAGCTTTGTAAAGGGAAAATTTCTAAACAACTTCCACCAGTTATAACAGCAGAGAAAACTCATCTCTTCCTTCTATACCACCTCCTCTTAGAGGTCCAGATAAGCAACCTGATCATCATGATAAGATTCCATTGGTTGACACTTCTCAAGCTCCACCTACTACCTCTATTCCTCCACAGCCCACTATGTTATGTCAGTCCAGTTGGTCTTCCAAGTGAAAACTTCATAAAGATGGTTCTAAGACTCCTTATTGAAGGCCTAACAATGAGACCACTATCACTTCGGTCGATATAATAGAATAGCTTACAACTGACACTCGCATAGCCTGACTCAAGGATCAATTCCTAAACATTTATTTTGATGGGCTTATGTTTATGCCCAACCTAAAGAGATTTCCAATGGAAATACATGAAAGCAGTATGGCCTATTTGATTGAAATTCACCACTGGTATAATGAGTAGGCATGAGTTGCTGAGAAGATTTCTAACGTCTTAAGAGATAGGCTGTAGGAGATCGAGAATCAAAAGCTTATCGAGGCCGATAATAAAAGAATCATAGCTGCCTTTAATGTTGAGGTTGAGAATTTAAGAAAATTCCATGCTAAAGTAGAGAAGAAAGCCGAGGAGGCTATTAAAGCTCTCAAAGCCGAAAAGACTAAGTACATTAATGAAATCAAATAGGCTCGTCACTAAAATTATGAGCTAGCTCTAGAAAAAGATGCCGCCATAAGGAATGCGGCTAAGCTAGAAAGCAAACTCAAGCATGAAACCAAAGAAAAAGATGACGTGCAAAAAAATATCTCAGGAATCATGCAACGAGCTGGTCAGCATGAGGGAAGGGAGGGATAGAGTGTTCGAATGAGCCAAGGATGTTGACGCTAATGTGAAGAGAGAAATTGAATATAAGGACCAACGAGCTGAGGAGTCAGTTATGGAGAGGTTAGAATCATTGCTTACTCAATACAATGCCAATGTCGCCATGTTCAGATATCTAGAGTGGCTTAAAGATAATTATCCCAAACTCCTTGCACGAACCTAGGAGTAGATCATTGAGATAGAGAGAATTTCTCCAAGGCGCTGAGGTGGATCTGGAATAGTTAGAGAAGGAGACCCTAGTGAAAAATGTGCCAGGATTTTACACGATGACTTGCTTCTTATACATCTTGGACTTGTCACAACCACGCAAGAGTAAATAGTCGAAGGTTCTGGACCAGCACAATACGATACTTCAGCTAGTCAAACTCTTGGGACTCAAGCTGCTCTCGACTCCACCATTGATTCAAGGTATGATCCGAAATGGCATTGGATTCAAAAATCTACTTCTCTCTCTCTTATTCCAAAGGGGACCTCCGGTGGCACTCTAGTGGATGTAGCGCTCCAGACTGAAGAAGGTATCTCCATGACTTCTCCTATATTTCAGAGAGTCGATGTGTCACCGATCAACATCAGTAATCCCTCCTTTTGCGTTTCTCTAGCATCAAGCCAACCTGTAATCGCCCATATTCCTCCCAAATATTCCCAGCTAGGCCAACAAGTGCTTGTGACAGAGTAAGTAATCGTCACTACTTTGACAGCAATCCTAGTCTTCAGCTGAAGAGACTCCCGGCCTTAATGAGCGGGTGATTGATGCTTTGCTAAGTGACTGAGTTAATGACTTACTAGAGGCCTAGTCTGATGATGATGTGACTATCACCATGGTTTTTGAGTCTTTATCGGGCCGCACCATGATCAGACTTGAGCAGAAACTCAAGACAGGTATCTTCCTTGCTATATTGATGAAGCAAGAGATATTGGAAGTCGTTCCTCCTCCTTTATTCGTTGATTTGCCTAAGCAGACCATTTATAATCCGGTCTATATTCCTCTATCCAGGAGTTATAAAAGCGTACCTATTGGATCCTTACAGAGTACCCAACCTCTGTTCTTTCGCCCAAAAGTACTCAAAAGTGCGCCTACTAGTTCATCTCAGAGAACTCCATCCAAGGGCAAAGGGAGTGGGGGAAGAACAAGAAAACAGTCAGAAGGATCCAGCGCGCCTTCTTCTTCAAAGAAGAAGGAGAGGAAAGAAAGAAAAAAGAGTGTCAAGAAGTGATTGCTTGTCTTCTTTGTTCCTTCTAATTGTATAGCAGTACTTAGAATTTTCTAGTTACCTTGTTTTGTTTTGTTTGGTCGGTGTTGAGCGAGTGCGTCCCCTGCTTTTGCTTTTTTTTTCCAACGTTGATAAAACTTGTATTTAGATCTTTAATTTCATGTGAATAATAAATTTTTTTGGCTCCGTCAATTCTTTATTTGGATTTGCCTAAGTGCTTAAGAAATACGCTTTCCTTTCAATGTACTTGTGGTCTATTTCTTTCAACGATTTTTTTTAGACTGAGTCTTTAGTCTGCTTCATATCTCATCAGCCATTCACCGTTCTAACAAACGTATGGTAACCACCAAAAGTCCAAACAATAGGCACTAGTTAGGGCTAGTCATTTAGGATTAGTGACTTAAGTATCCTTTTCCAGGATAATAACTTTGGGTTGCACCAAACTCTAGGTACTAGTTTAAGTCAACCACTTAGCGTTGTATTCCACACATCCTCATCCAGGATGTTTAACCCAATCATGCCTTACTATGCTCATCGATTGAAGGCATGTAAGTTAAACTCCACTTTAATTTAGGTATGGATTTTCATTTTTCTTATTCTAGGAAAGTGGTTAAGGGTTGGATGTTTTATCACATCCATTTCAGTTTATACTCTTGTCCCCAATCCGAAGCCAAGAGTTAGCGTATGGATGGTCGTATCGTGTCCGGTTTAGTTTATACTCATGATCTCAATTCGAAGGAAAGATTTGGTTTATGGATGATCATGTTACGTTTGTATTGAGTTTGTACTCCTGCCTCTAATCCGAAGGTAAGAGTTAGCGTACGGACGGTAGTATCATGTCCGTTTCCTTTTATGCTCCTGCCCATAGTCTAGGGACGAGAGTTAGCACGTGGACAATCATGTCATGTTCGGCTTGAGTTTATACTCCTACCTCCAATATAAAGGAAAGAGTTGGTTGGCATCAATCTTTAGACACCAGAAAGGAATACACAAGCTTGATCATGGGCCACAAAAGTTTGAGCGTTACCTATCTTTGGGTGCCTGCACACCTGGATTAATCATATGTAGACTCATTCGAGTTGGTCAGGTTCAACTCTTAAGTAATCGAGAGATAGATTTTCAAGTAGGAAAAGCCGTTCTATTTCATAAAAAATGGAAAATGGTAAGATCTTTCTTATTATGCGGCTCTAGATGATTATTTATAAGTTTATTTCTAAGTGAAATAGCGTCTTGATTGCTTTCTATTCCAGCCCTTGGGAGTGAAATCCCATTAGTTGTTGCATGCCTGAAAGTTCCATCTCCAAATTTTTCCTCTATTGCATTTGGGCCTTCCCAACTCTGGTCCAAATTTTTAGGGCTGAGGAAAAATTCATTTGAGATCCAAACTACTGATTTCAAAGGTTCGGCTCCATACTTTAGTATTGTAATATCGAGCGACTTGCTGTCTGTGTGCAGCTACTCTCAACTGAGCTTTGGTCCGCTTCTCCTCTACCATATTGAGGGACTCCATAAGGATCCACTCATTGGTCTTTGGATTATAATACATCACTCGATAACAAGGTACTTCCAGTTCAACCAAAATCATAGCCTCTGATCCATACGCTAAGGCGAATGGAGAGTGACCATTCTTATATTGTGGATGGTTCGATAAGCCCAAAATGATGATGGAAGTTTGTCGGCCCACTTTCCCTTGGCCTTTTCCAATCACTTTTAAGAATGGACTTGATAATTCTGTTTACATCTATGACCTATCCATTCACCTGAGAGTGTACTACTGCTGCAAATCTCTTTTTTGTGCGAAAATCCTTGAATTCCATGCTATCGAATTGGGTCCATTATTGATAACAATCTCCTATGGAACTCTAAAGAAACAAATAATATTCAAAACTACAAAGTTGATTACTGTCTTAGTGGTAATTGTGGCTAATGGCTTTGTCTTGGCAAATTCGTAAAGTAGTCGATCTCCAAGATGGCGTACTTCGTGCCACCTTTAGATTTCGTCAGAACACTGAAGATATCAATGCCTTAAACTACGAACGACCAAGGACTAACCATTTGAGTAATTTTCGTCTGTGGAGCTCTCAGAATTTTAGCAAATTTCTAGCACTTATCACACCTCTAGGTATAATCAGCCGCGTCTCGATCAAGGTTGGCAAGAAATATCCATGTCGAAGAATATTCTATGCTAAGGTTTGGCCCCAGTGTGGTTTCCACAAGCCCCTTCATGAACTTCTCTTAGGACTTGTTTGGCCTCGTTGTGAGCAAAAAAGAAGCTTGGGGACAGAGAAACCCTTCTTGTATAGTAATCTTTCTTGCATGATGTATCTTAAAGCTTGGCAAAGGATTTTTGTCCTTCACTCCTTCTCTCCAGAAGGATCCCTCTTTGCAAATAATTTTGAATCAGAGTCATCCACGACTCGCTTTCAGGTTCAGTCTCTAAGATCCAATCAACATCCATCTAGTCGATGCTTGAAGCTAAAAGTACTTCCACTAGAACCAAGTTCATGGGATAGGCATCTCCGAAATAAGACAACTTAGCCAATGAATCGGCCTTTTCATTCTAGTCTCTAGGAATATGTGCTATCGTACAATATCCATAGTCGTCGAGCAGCTCAATAACCCTATTTAGATAAGGAGCCAACCTTGCTCCCTTTTCCCTATACTCTTTCATAACCTAGCATACCAAATGCTGGGAATCACAAGAAATATTCAAAGTGTTTATTCCCAGTTCCTTGGCCATTTTGAGTCCTGCAATAAGGGCCTCATATTCAAATTCGTTGTTTGTTGCTAGAAAGTCGTGTTTCAGGGCATAACTGATCGGGTGTTCTTCGGGTGTGACAAGTACGACTCTAGCACCAAAACACCATTCATTAGACACACCATCTGTGTACACCTTCTATCCAACTTCTTTTTCTCTACTTCATTCCGAAGGATCATCTCGTGCAGTGAATTCAACTATTAAATCCGTTAGGGCCTACCCCTGGATTGCTCTCCGAGAGTGATATGGATATCACATTGACTCGGTTCAATGTTCCATTTCAACAGCCATTCGAAGTCTCAGGTCATTGCACGACTTGTCATAAAGGCTGGTCGGTGAGAACATTGATTGAACGAGCTTGGAAATAGTGGCGGAGATTTCTGGAAACAATCAACAAGCAGTAAGTGAGTTTTTCCAGTTCGAATAGTTTCTTTTTGCTTCGATCAATCGCTTACTGATATAATAGACCGGTTTCTGGATGTGGGATTCCTCATGTACAAGTGCGGTGCTAAGGGCATGCATTGATACTGCTAGATATAAGAACAAATCCTCATCATCCATCTATTTTGAGAGAATTGGGGGTCTCTCCAAGTGATTCACCAAAGCTTGGACTACGTCTTCATAGTCTTGATTCAACCCAAAGTTTTTCCTTTCATTCTTGATCACTTTGAAGAAGGGGATGCATTTTTTAATGGCTTTGGAGATGAGTTGGCTCAGGGCGGCGACCTTACCATTTAAACTTTGGACCATCTTGATCATCTTTGGGGCCTCAATCTCTCTCAAAGCCTTGATTTTTTCTAGATTGGCTTCAATCCCATGGGAGTTGACAATGAAGCCCAAGAACTTCCTTGATGCAACAGTGAAAGAGCATTTCAAAGGATTTAGCTTCATCCCATATTACCGAAGGATATCAAAAATATCCGTCAGATCATCAACGTTGTCTCTCGAATGTCGTGACTTCACAAGCATGTCCTACATAAACTTCCATCGATCGTCAATCTGGTCTTTAAACATCCAGTTCACCAGTCTTTGGTAAATCGCTCATGCGTTCTTTAATCCAAAGGGCATGGCTAGATAGCAACAAAGTTTGAGGATGGTAATGCGGCCGGTGCGTTCCTGATACAAGATGAGCATACAGATTTGATTGTATTCGGAGTACGCATCCATAATTGAAAGTAGCTCATGTTCAGCGGTCATGTCTGAAATTGTGCCATGGATCATGTAATATGGATATAAGATAATATAGAGTATAGCGATGATAGCTATATAGAAAATAGTGCAGAATATAAAAGCGGTATAATAAGAATAATACAAGAGATTTTTGTACTGGTTCGGTGCTCTGTCCTACGTCCAGTCCCAGATTCCTTTTGGAATTTCACTAAAACAACAACCCTCACTTAACCCAGAGGAACGGGTCTATACAACTCCTAAGCAGCCGAACAGGGACCTGAGCAGCGGAACTGGATTTCTCCTCAGCAGCTGAAGAGGTCTTCACACCCCTAAGTAGCAGAACAGGACTTCAACAAATGCAAAAAATTATTTTACCTTTTGTGTTCTGATAACACGAAAAAGTCTGTTTATAGTACACCCTTCCTATGATCTCCTCCTCGAGTGTAGATATGTATATTTGAAGTTTATGAAGATTAGAAAGGAATAGTAGTGCTTAGAGTAAAGTCGCAAGAAGATTCAAGAGAGTTAGATAAGCAGATTCAGTGATTTGGAATGAATTAGGATATGGATTTATAGTTGTTAAATAGCAGCGACCATTGGTGAAGAGTCTCGGTTGAAGAGTTGCATCCAAATCTCTTCATAGAGATTCATAACTCTTCACGAATGATCGTGTCTTTTCAAAAAATATAGTTGTTATAGAAATTCAGTCAGCTGAGCCTCTGGGTCAGTCAACTAAATATTCAAATGCTTTTTATTATAAATTATATATATATATAATAGTGTAAGAGTTAGCATAAGTTAGAATCATATAATATATATATATATATTATATACCTGTGTAAACTGTGCAAATTGCACAGATAATACCTGGTAGATCAGTCGACTAGCCTACTAGGTCAGTCGACTGACCTACCAGGTATTATCTGTGCAATTCGCATAGTTTACACATGTATATATAATATATATATATATATATATATATTATATGATTCTAACTTTAAAACTTTGATTATATATATTATATGCTTATATATGTATAAATCATTTGAAAATAAGAAGATTATATATATAAGCTAATATATACATAAACGATGAGAGATCTTAACAATATTGACTTAAGATTCAAAACAAAATAATATAAAAGTTGATGCACCAATTTTTATGTCTTGTCTCCATGTAGTATATATTCTCCTTTTGTCGTAAAAGTCGTTGAATCTGTATGTTGCAGTGATAGCTTCGTGTCATAAATCAAAACCAAGTCTCAACACTCTGCCCCTTTTAATTGATGGCAACCTGTAAATAGATATAGATTTCGACTATATACAATATAATATGAATACTTACTCCCCCTGAATCTTTGGCGATATATATCATGCATTCTTAATGTTAGTGGTAATTTTCTACCCCTTTGTCATCGACAAAAAAGAATCAGGAACATAAATAATCATATAATGCATGTATAGATATTCAAATCATAGCAAAACAAGCATTCATGCATTCATAAACAAGAGTTTTAAGGTAATAACATCATATATAAAACAAGTAATACGAAACATTGGCTATTTAGTACAAACCATGTTTTAGTGTTTTGAAATGAAAGAGCAATGTTTTAGATCATGAAAGGCAAATACTAAGATAAGCAACAACTTATTATATTATACATTTACCCCTATTATCATGAGAACTTTGACCACCTAAATCACCACCATCGCCATCATTTCCACCATTGTTGCTACTACTCACTTGATCATCGGAAGAAAAGGACCAAGTGGAGACGGGTTGTTTGCTCGGATCACCTAGTGTAGACATGGAAGATCCCGATGAACACGAGATCGCTTGCCATAACTTTGTGAAAAATCCGTTTACCTTACCAAGCTTTTTGTCAACCTTAGTGATATGCGTGTCAAGAATTTATTGGTTACGACATATCATGGAAATAGACTCATGTGGAGGAAGACCCGGATTTGCAATTATAATTTCGTCTTGTTGACGAATAGTTGATCTTTGGTGAGTCGGACGGTGAGATGATGCTTCGCCTTGTTGTTGAGGTGGTTGATCTTGAGGTACTTGGCGTTGAGTCCATTCTTCAAAGGAAATGATGGGAGTAGGTCGAGCAACTAGTAATTTCATCAATGCTAGAGTATGGGAGTTTAAGTAGCTGACGGTAGAGACCGATGAGTCGGGTTTCGGTATCTCACATTCTTTTAGTAAGTGCATAATGTACTCACCGTAATATATGACATTCATGCGGCCATTGTTGAAACTTAAAAACTCATCAAGAATTAACTCGAGCCAATTAACTTTGATATTTCCTAAGATAGCATATAAAGCTTTGAAATTGTGTTCATAAAAAGTTCGTAACTTCCGATTCTTGGAGTTACGGTTTTCATTAACGCACGGTGCATAATCCTAGCTTTAGGCCTTAAGGACATAGATTTGAGTTGGCGCATATCATCTTCTAAAAACGAATGACTTATATGATCATGAACGACCATATCACAATTAACATTACTTAATTCAATTCCATCGTTTTCAAATTTTAGGATATGAGCCATTCGATCTAAAGAGAAAAATATCGGTTTTCCATAAACCAAACTCCATACGCAATCAACTTGGTTTTGTATATTTTGGTGACCCAAATTAAGATTGGCATATAATAGCTTATCCATAATTTGGTTTATCTTGTGCTTGTTTTCATCAATATTAATTAAAAACTTCAAATTGCTACGACAAGCCAATTCTTGTATATGATAAGGAGAGAAATCGACAAATTTTATAAACGAACCTTCAAAAATGCAAGATTCTTGCATTTTCCTCCATCGTCTAACCACGGTATCGTCAAAAAGCAATTATTGGATTTGGTCGTCGGAAGGAGGTTGAGAGGATGAAGTTGCTTGACCTTTTCTTTTTGAAGCCATTGAATTTGAGTTTTGAGGTTAAAAATTTGGTTTTTGAAGTTTTAGGTTTTGAGGAAAATTGAAAAATCTGAAGTAAAAGTGAAGAGAAAATGTGAGTTTGGAGGATAAAAGGTGAGGTGGGTTAGTAGGAGTAGTTAATATGGCTCAGATCTACGAACCAGTCGACTAAATTAGGTGTTCAGTTGACTGAATCTAAATTTTGATATTATTGAACTTCTGGTTCAGTCAACTGAATCTGGGTGATGAAGAGTTTTACTTATGGTCCAGTCGACTGACCAAATGTGGCAATCGACTGAATCTGCTGTAATCATATTTTGATTACAGAGTCAGTCTGGTCAGTCGACTTGCCTGTGCCAATTTCCCCAATAAGCCTATTTTTGTGTATATTTGCTTATTTTATATATACATACTAATGAAAATATAATTTTATTTATATGATTGTTAGTACCAATATATATGTTGTGAATATATCAAGGAAGAAAAAAAATGATTCTATAATTTAATAAGTTGTACATGGTTTATTAAATTATTCAAAAAATGAAATACAATGATAACTTCTCTTATTTTGAAGGACTAGGAGTTTTGGACGCTTCATTTCGATCCCATGAGTTCGGTAAGACCGGTGGTCGAGGTGGGGACGGAGTAGTAGGACGACGAGTGGGTGTAACCATTTGTTCGTTCATTGAATGGGATGAAGCGCATAGAATTTCATGGCAATATGTTCTATAATGCCTAGACGTCTTGAATTGATTTTCTGCTCGTAATACATTTCACGCTGAAGCATCAATGACTCCTGCTGATAGTTGTGTATATCACTTATCTTTTGTTTAGTCGTTGGAGAGTTGTTAAACACAATTTTCTTTCATTTCTTTCTCTCCAAAGTGTATCCGGTATGATCGTGAGGAGTTGAAGGTTGTGTAGAGTGATGAATGGGTGTTCTTTGTTGGGTATTTGGAGGAGGTTATGATTTCTCTGGAGTGAGTTGAATGTGAGGAGTTTGACATAGTTGTAGAACTTTGTATTTTTCAGTTTAGTTGTTTGGACGAATAGTAGTGAATAAGAATGCCTATTTACAGGCTATAATGGGGAATAGTAAGGATTAATTGAGTGGATTGAATTGATTTTAGTTACAAAAAATTCGTTAGTTAAGGATGATCATTGCTATTGTTTGGTAGTTTTTCTGTTATTGTAGTTTACTTTTGTCAATGTAATATGTTTGTATATATAGTAAATATATGTATATAAAAGTAAGTGTTATAAACAAATTAGAATATAGTTGCAACCACATAAGAAAAGCCCCGACCTGGACCTTAACGCAAATAATCAATAGCTTAGGTGGTTAAGATATCTGGGCTATTCACAACAGGTCACAGGTTTGAGCCTCGGCATGGTCAGAATTTTTTATTTATTTTTGAGTTTTAGTCTAAAATTTCGTATTTTATCATTTTAGAACTATTTATATATCTTTAATTGACATTATACCGAGTCCTCGACGTAGTTTTATAAATGTGTTTTCTAACAGCGGTTTTATAAGATATCAGCTAACTGATTTTCAGGTGGAACATAATCTAAATTTATCACATCTTTTTCTATATTGTCGCGTATAAAATGATGTCGAATATCCATATGTTTAGTTCTAGAGTGATTTACTAGATTTTTAGATAGATTAAATGCACTGGAATTATCACAGTAAATCGTTGATTTTGATAAATTAACTTCGAAATCTTTAAGTGTCTGTTGCATATAGATTACTTGTGCACAAGCTAATGCTGCAGATATATACTCTGCTTCACTAGTGAGACACAATTTTGTTTCTTGCTAAACTCTGATATTAATGATTTGCCAATTAAATGACATGTACCGCTCGCACTTTTTCTGTCCGTTTGTGATCCTTCGAAATCAGCATCGCTATAGGATACTAACTCGTAAGAGCAATCCTTTGGATAGAGAAGTCTGAAATCTTTAGTTTTACTAAGATAACGTAGTATTCGTTTTGCGGTTCGTAAGTGTGATTCTTTAGGGTTAGCTTGAAATCTTGCACATAGTTATACACTCATCATTATATCTGGACGACTAGCTGTTAGGTATAGTAATGATCTAGTCATACTACGATACAGTTTTTATTCTACACTCTTGCCGTTTTCATCTCTATCGAGATGTGACGAGCTCATAGGTGTTGGTTTGGTAGAAGTGTTTTCCATTCTAAATCTCTTGATAAAATTATTACAGTATTTTTCTTGATTTATAAATATTCCATTTGAAAATTGTTTTATGTAAAGACCTAGAAAATACGATAATTCTCCCATATGAGACATCTCGAATTCTCTAGTCATTATTTCATAAAACTAGTTGAACCCATATATAATGTTCCCCTTGTTGACCGGTTCCTCTTCCTCGCCCGCCTGTCCGAAAATGGTTAAAGAAGGCCGCTCCTCTTGTTCCCTTAGTTGATGCATCGGTAGCTCCCATTGTTGTACCCCCCATTGTGGATCCTCCTGCTGTTGCTCCGGTTTGCGTAGCTCCTACTATTTCGGTGCCTGTTATAGCCCTATCTTTTGGTTCTCCTCCTTCGTCCCTGGAGGTGGATCATTCTGCTTCCTCATCTGATACCATTTCCTAGAATTCTGATGAACGTGCTTGGGTTCACGCTCCTTTTGATATGAGATATTCGCCAGAGAGGGGCACATTTTATGCATTTATCAGCGATATTGGGGACGAGAGTCATTTTCTTATCTAGCATATTAGGGAGATGGTTTGTGCCTCACTAGGGATGGTGAGATTGGTGAGAAGAAAAAAGTAAGTTTTATGATGTCACTTGGGATAGGAAATTTTTTTACTCACCTGACTCAAATAGATGTGATCCTCGTCTGGCTGTTCTCTTCTCAGGGTTTTCTCATGTTATTGGACCTTCTTCGGTTGTTGGTCATGATTGTTCATCCTCTTCTGAGGAAGATTAGTCATGTTGTTATAGTAGTTTAAGCTCTTTTGTCTAGCTCCTGTGCTTTCAAATTTTGCCCTTTTAGTTGCTCTATGCATGTGCAGAGCACCTGTTTTCCCACTATATATTCAGTGGCACGGCCCACTATAAAGCCGGCTAGTTTTTCTAAAAAAATTTATAATGTCACCTACATATATTTGAACTATTAAAATATCATTTTTAAATTTTTTTATAAATAGAGTCTGATCAAGTTTTTCTATTTCGAATCCTGAATTAATTAAATAGCTTTTAAGGCGTTCATACCAAGCACGTGGTGCTTGTTTTAAACCATATATAGCTTTCTTAAGTTTGTGGACATGATCTGTATATTTTTCATGAACAATAAAGGTGGTTATTAAACAAAAAAAATTTATTTAATATAACCATTTAAAAATGCACTTTTATCATCCATTTGATAAAGTTTAAAGTTATTAAAACAGAGTACGCCAGTAAGATTCGTATTGCTTCTAGCCCAGCGACTGGAGGAAACATTTCTTCGTAGTCTATTCTTTCTTCTTGTATATATCCTTGTGCTATTAATCTGGCTTTGTTTCTAGTTATATTTCCTAATTCGTCTGCTTTGTTTTCATAAACCCATTTAGTTCCTATAACAGTTTGATCGGTTGGCCTGGGTATTAGTTCCCAAACTTCATTTCATTCAAACTGATTTAGTTCTTCTTGCATAGCAATAATCCAATTTTTATCGAATGATGCTTCCTTAGTATTCTTAGGTTCTATAGTTGAAAGAAAAACTACATGACTCATTAAATTTAGTTGATTTCTAGTTTGAACATTTGAATTTATTTCTCAAATTATATTTTCTGTAGGATGATTCCGCAAGATTCTTGGCGGAGATTATATTATATTGGTGATATTTCTATTTTTCGAATTATGAATAATATTTTCATCTTCTCTAGAATTATGAATAATGTTTTCATCTTCTCTTAAATTATTTATTTCTATATTTGTGTTATCATCAAGTAAATCGTCGTCATCCTTAAAACTTGAAATATGTTTAAAGTTTTCATCAAAAGATATGTGGAGTGTTTCTTCAATAGTATTAGTCTGTTTATTAAAAATTCGATAATCTTTGGTTCATTTCGAATATCCAAGAAATATTCCTTCATCACATTTTGAATCGAATTTGCCAAGCTGATCTTTAGTGTGTAACACAAAACATTTTGGTCTAAATACTTTAAAATAAGATATGTTTGGCTTTCTACCGTTAAAAAGTTCGTAAGGTGTATTCTTAGTGAGGGGTCTAATAAAAACACGATTCAATACCTAACAGGCAGTTGCAATGGCTTCTGTCAAGAAACGTTTTGGTAACGTGCTTTCGTTTAGTAAGGTTCTAGCACATTCTTGTAGAGTCCGATTCTTTCATTCTACAACTCCATTTTGTTGTGGAGTTCTAGGAAACGAAAAGTTATGAAATATTCCTTTCTTTTTACAATAGTTATCAAACAGTTTGTTTTCAAATTCACTTCCGTGATCATTTCTAATATTTTTAATTTTAGTACCTTTTAAATTTTTAATTCATTTAACAAATGTTTTGAAATTCTCAAAAGTATCACTTTTATTTTTCATAAGGATAGTCTATGTATATCTAGAAAAATCATCAACTATTACAAACAGGTATTTATTGTGATTTATGGATTGAACTTGGGTCGGTCCAAATAAATCCCATGAAGTAATTCAAGTGGTGTAATGTCGAAATGACTTTCTTAAATTTAAATGAAGATTTAGTTAATTTACCTAATTGACACGCTTCATAGATATAATTAACTTTAAAACTCATCTTTGGTAATCCTTTTATGAGATTATTTTTAGAAATTTTATTTATAGTTTTCAAATTGACATGACAAAATCGTTTGTGCCATAGCCAGAGATCATTTTCTTTGGCTATTAAACACATGTTTGAGTTATGACTAACTTTCATATTTAAAATGTAAGTGTTTCTCTCTCTATTTCCTTCGAAAATAAGATTCTGATTTTGATCGAAGATACTACATTTATTTTCAGAGAAACATATTTTAAATCTTTTATCACATAATTGACTTATACCGTAATTACTTACATCGCCTTTACTAATGATATATCCCTAGGAATTATCTCCAAAAGTGACAGAACCTCCATCAGAGTATGTAATGTTTGTCAACATATCTTTGTCTCCTGTTATGTGTTTTGAGTAACCATTATTGAGTATCCATTTTTCTCTTTCTTGAGTGGGACCTGTAAAAAATATGAGATGGCATTGGTACCCATCTTTTTAATAGGGTCCTAAGAGTTAGATCTTAGAAAACCAAACACAAGTGGATTTAGTATCCCTTTTATAAATATAATTCTTATTATTACAAACGTTTTCTATGAATGATCTAATATACTTATTCCTTATTAACTTATTTTTTTTAGGTACCCATATATTGATAGTTTAAGAAACTGATCTTTTTGAAGATATGAGTGTTTCATTAGACTTAACATTGTTTAAATTACTGGACTGTGAATTCTTGACTTTTCTCTTATAACCTAGTCCATTTTTATTGTTAGCAGGTTGTGAATTTTCAATAATTCTAGATAAATTCTCTGTTCCTTTATTAAAATTCAAGACATTTTTAGTGATTCCTTCTAGTTTGGTCTTTTGACTTGAATTTTCTAGTTCTACCATTTTAATATTAGTTTTCAAATCATGATTTTCAGAAATAAGAACATTATTCTTTTCTTTTTGAGTCTCAATTTCTTGACTCAATAATATCAGTTGAGAATTAACATTTGAAAGCGATTCTTAAGTTTTCTCAAATTCTTCTTCCAATATTTTATTCTCGTCTTTATACATATCTCTTTCGAATTCTGCCTTGTTCTGATTTTCAACAGCCTCTTTATATTTTCTTTTGAGACTTTTTAAAGTATCTAACAATTCTGAGTTTATCTCTATCATATCATCAAAAGTTAAATCACTAACCTCATTATCTTTGGCCATAAAGCATACATTGGCTTGTTCATTATAGCTATCACTCTCGCTTTCTGAGGAGGAGGAGGAGTCTGAATCATCCCATGTAACTGAGAAAGCTTTCCTTCTGAATTTTTCCTCCCTTTTATTGCGATATTCTTTCTTTTGATCCGAACAATCCTTCTCTATATGCCTCTTTTTATGACAGTTAATCACTCGATAACTGATGAAGATGCTGTTTGATCTTTTCTTGCCATTATTTATGTTTCTTTTTCTATACTTCAAGAATTTCTTGAAGTTTTTGGCAATAAAGGCTAGGTTGTCTTCGTCTGAATCTGATTTTTCTTGTTCTGCATGGAATGCTATATTCTTTTTATTTTGAGCTTGAACTCGTTTAACCTGCAAATTCATTTCATAGGACATTAGATTTCCTATAAACTCTTCCAAAGTTATTTGGAAATATCTTTCGCTTCTTCAATAACGAGAACTTTTCTTTCCCATTCTTCCGTTAAAGAGTTGAGGATTTTTGGATACGATATCAAAATTTGAATATGTTTCTCCTAGTCCTACTAATGAATGATAGATATCCTGAAATCCTGAATACATATCGTTTATAGATTAATTGTCTTTCATTAAAAAGCTTTGAAACTGACTTTTGAGCATGGATATCTTCCTTTTTTTGACCTTGCTAGTTACTTTGTGTGCAATTTTGAGTGTACGCCATATTTCATATACAGTGTTGCATACGCTAACACGGTTAAACCCATTTTTATCTAAGGCACAAAACAACATATTCATAGCTTTTGCATTTGCTGTGGCATCTAGCTTCTGTGTATTTGTCCAAGTAGAATACTCCTCAGTAGGAATAGTGTATTCTTTCTGAGTTATATTCCATGAATCAAAACCATTTGTTTGCATATATATTCTCATTCGTGTGGCCCAATAGTTATAATTCATGCCATTGAATAGTGGTGGAAGTGCAGTGGATTGTCCTTCTATGAAGCTAGTGTTAACGCTAGTGCTAGTGTTAGTTTCCATATTATTATTTTATCAGATAACTGTGTTATGGTTATATGAAGATCCTACTTTGATACCAAATGAAAGTGTGCTATGGATCGTATAATATGGATATACGATAATACAGAGTATAGTGATGATAGCTATATAGTAAATAGTATTGAATATAAAAGCAGTATAATAAAAATAACACCAGATCAGGTTCGTAGCTCCGTCCTACCTCCAGTACCAGATTCCCTTTGGAATTTCACTAAGACAACAACCCTCACTTAACCCAGAGGAACAGGTCTATACAACCCCTAAGCAGCCGAACAGGGACCTGAGTAGCAGAACAGGATTTTGCCTCAACAGCCGAAGAGGACTTCACATGCCTGACTAGTAGAATAGGACTTCAACAAATACAAAAGATTGTTTGACTTTTTGTTCTGATAACACGAATAAGTCTGTTTATAGTACACCCTTCCTATGATCTTCTCCTCGAGTAAAGATATGTTTATTTGAAGTTTATGAAGATTAGAAAGGAATAGTATTGCTTAGACTATAGTTGCAAGAATATTAAAGAGAGCTAGATAAGAAAGCAAAGCAGATTCAGTTATTTGGAATGAAGTTAGGATATTTATTTATAGTTGTTAAATAGCAATGACCATTGGCGAAGAGTCCCGGTTAAAGCATTGCATCCAAATCGCTTCGTAGAGATTCGTAACTCTTCACGAATGATCGTGTCTTTTCAAAAAATATAGTTGTTATAGAAATTCAGTCAACTGAGCATCTAGGTCAGTCGACTAAATATTAGAACGATTTTTATTATAAAATATATATATACTTGTGCAACTATGCATTTTGCATAGATACTAGTAGGTCAGTCGATTGACCTACCAGGTTAGTCGACTGACCTGGTATTATTTGTGCAATTTACACAGTTTACACAAGTATATAATATATATATATATATATATTATTCTAACTTTAAAACTTTGATTATATATATATTATATGCTTATATATGTATAAATCATTTGAAAATAAGAAGATTATATATAAGCTAATATATACGTAATCGAGGAGAGATCTTAACAATATTGACTTAAGACTCAAACAAAATAATATAAAAATTGATACACCAATTTTGATGTCTTGTCTCCGTGTAGTATATATTCTCTTTTTGTCGTAATAGTCGTCGAATCTGTATGTTGCAGTGATAGCTTCATGTCATGAATCAAAACCAAGTCTCAACAGAGTCCACCAGCTGATCTATCCTCGGAAGTGGGAAGCTTTCTTTTTAGCATGCCTTATTCAAGTCCGAATAATCGATGCATGTCCTCCACTTCCAATTTGCTTTTTTCACCAAGACAAGGTTTGATACCCAATCTGAGTATAAGGCATCACAGATGAAGCCATTATCGTTCAGCTTATCCACTTCTTCTTTGAATGCAGCGGATCTCTCAGGACCTAGGCTACAGCTTTTCTATTTCCAGGAACACATTTGGGATTGATGTTTAATGCATGGGTCGCTATCCCGGGCGAGATCCCATACATATCCAAGAGTGTCCGGTCAAACACATCTTGTTTCTCCTGGACGAATCCAACCAAATTCTTCATCATACTAGAGCCATGCAGAGATCCAACACTTCAAGCCTTTACTTGAATCATCCTTGCCGATTAGAACATCGACCATTAACTCAGTGGAAGCTGCTCGTCCACCTTTTGGCTCTTTTCGTCAGTCCATATCATCATAAAGCCGACTAGTCTGCCCGAGGCAGGGCTCCGGCTGTAGTTGCTACGAGTCTAAAGCTTTCATATAGAGGGCCCCCTCTACACTCTTTCCCTTCTCCTTTTGTCTTACCTCCTTTAGCTCGACGACGTAGCATTTGCGGCCAGCCACCTGACCTTCATGCACCGTTCCCACTTTATTATCTGTCAGGAACTTCATAGTTAAACACCAGGAAGAGAAAGCTGCTCTAAATTCAGCAAAAACTGGTCGACCTAAAATTGTATTATAAGCAGAATATATACTCAACACCAAAAAAGGCATGACCCACGCTTGCTGGCACTCGCACTCACCAAGTACCCTGATAATCAACAAATCCCATGGCTTTAGTATCCATCCCATTAAACCCCTATTTTTGAGACTATAATGCTTCAAATCTTTCTCCTCCAACATTATTTGTTCATAAGCATTCTTGTACAAGATATTGACTGAACTCCAGCAGTTAACAACCACCTTCCGTGCAACAACAAGACCAATCGTGGTTAAAATCACGAGTGGGTCGATTATTAAAGCTTCCACTCTATCAAGGTCTCTATTTCGAAAAAGAATATCGTCCGCCATGGTTCGAGAACGTTTCGTTAGAGCTCCATCCTCAAAAATATAGAAACTTTCATTCTCAACGTGTTTCATAGCTCTAATGTATCTGTTCATTTCTGCTAAGCTTTTTTGGGCATGATATGGCCCGTCGATGATAGAGTTAGTCACCGAACATCTTTCTAGCTACCATAGGTGTATTAGAACCAAGCTGAGCTTGCCCCTACTGGGAAGATACCCTGGGGGGTTAGAAGTTCCTTGCCCACCACCCTACAGGGCTTTCATATATTGCTTCAGTTTCTTTTTTCTAATTAAATCTTCAACCATGTCATGCAAGTGACTACACTCATTGGTATTTTGTTTGTGAGTATCACGGAATCTACAGAACTTGCCCGACTTCTTCTCCTTCTCGGTTGACTCCCTCAGAGCCGGCTTCCTATATGGTTCAGTATTCTGAGTAGCCAGATAGATGTTCTCTATTGAGTTGTTCAGTTCAGTGTAATTGTCATATTTAGGAGCCCGACAATGATTTCGATTATCTAGCTTATGCTTCTTTGCCTCATCGTTGTTTTATTTTCGACCTTCATTCTAATTTCCATCCTTCACGTTTACATCCCTTGAATTTTCTGTAGTTTACTTTACAACGACATTAATTTGTATTACCTTATCTGAATTTCTAGCACTAGTCCTCCATGGACGCTTGTGTGTATCCTCCCGATGTAAGTATTCATTGGCTTTCCGGTAAAAAACTCCTATTGTCGACGGTTGCTTCCTTTCCAACCAGTCTTCGAAATCCAAATCTGGGTGAACTCCCTTACATAGTGCCATCAGTACCTTATCTTCCTTAGGATTCGTTACTTCTATTATATCCATGTGGAACCGATTCAAAAGGCCCTCAATGACTCTCCTTTAGCATGATAAATGTTGGATAGTGACATCATATGCTTCGGCTGTGAAGTGTATAAGTGGAATTGCTCCATGAACTTTTGTGACAGCTAGGAAAAAATCAATATGGACTTCGGTGGAAGTTAAGTGAACCACAACTTAGGTACCCCTTTGGGAAAATTAAGAAATAGTGGCACTTCATGGTATCTGAAGCTGAATAAGTGTTGCCTAGGATCCGTTGATCCTTAGTGCAATGGTTTCTTTGGCATATTAAATCTTTGAGGATATGGTACGTGAAAAATATCCTCTATGAATGGCTTTCGACTCGCATTGGTACCCCATTCATCATTGGTTCTGAATTTTTTTCACTCACCAATCTCCTAACCATATCTTTCAAATAGTCCTAGTCAATAAAGTCGACTGAAAGGTGGTAATCGGGTCCTATCTCGAGTGTTTAGCTCGACGAACACTCTCAGGAAGGTGCTCGATACCTAGGGTCCCCAAACTACGGGGGATCCATTCATCCAGCAGTCCCTCTTGTTGGATTCCCATGAGTTGTACTATCAGCAACAGTCCGAAACTCTATATTCTGAACATCAGCAACACGTCCAAAGAGCATATCCATGCCTTCTTCCAACTGTTGAGCGTCGGGTCCATGATAATGGGGTTCGATATTGATCGCTCCTAAGGAGTCGGTACCATTCCCTAAACTCTTTGACTCTGAGCTGAAATACCTTCTACTCCGTCTACGGATGTTTTGAGTCTATTCATTCGGTAGCCTCAAGCTCTGCTACGTTGTTTGATTCATCTCCCGTTGACTAGCCTAAAATCTATCATCCTTCTGCTTCATCATCCTATCCATCTCCACCTTGGTCACAACATCAGTTAGATTCTGGATCTCCGTTTGTCCCGACTGGTTAGCTTCATTCCCAGACCGGGGATTCTGATTCTCAGCTTCGTTGGGGTTAGCTCTAGTTTTGATAATGCATGCTTGATTTCTTAATGGAGCCATGGCAGAAAGCTTCAAGTAGGTCTTTGGAAATTTAAGTTGTAGAATCAAAAGGTAGAGAAATTAGATCAATCTCTTGGACTTAGGTAATCTAAAAGTAGATGATGGATCCAAATGGCCTATGTTCATCTCTTGATGAAAGTACCAAAATGTTTGAAGCAAAATTTGTGAAAACACTCTGAAAAGTAAGTAGCAGAGATTAAATAAAGAAAGCAAATGCAAAATAAAGGTAATCAGGTAGAAAACCAGCTCATTCAATTTTATAGTGGATCGGCAATCTTGGCCTACATTCACTTGAATGATTTTATTGCCTTTGCACTAGTTTTTGTGACTATAATAGAGTGGGATCAGAATAGATCCTTGAATACAAGAGTGTAATGGCAGTTCAAAGATCCTTTGAATGAACCATGCCTTCTTTATTTATAGAGGTAGTCAACCAAATATCTTGCTGATATTTGTCCCATAGAAACTCCTCATGATGACGTTGTCCACTAAAAAATCTTTGCCCCAAATCCCCTGTGGTTGGGGATCAGTACCGAGCCCTATAAGAGAGGATCGGTATCGGTCCTTATAAACAATAATATGGGATCTGCAACTTCTTGTGTTGGTCGTCTTGATGTTGGCTTCGGGTTTCCAATGTTATTTTGCACAGTCGCCTAGGTGTTTTTTAGTCCAAGAGATAAGGGTGAATTGCTGCTTTAGACTGCATATGGAGATTACCAATACAATGCATAGGAATTCTGGAACAACACTTGAATCAAGCTCTATGTAGATAGAGAAGAGTGTCTTAGTAGTAGGGGTCACTATGGTTATACCCATAGGGATTGGTACCAATCCTCGATGTAGGGCGGGACACCAATCCTTACTTAGCGTATTCCAAGGTATTGCATTTCTAAGCTTGTTCGATCATCGTCTTGTAGTTTTATATGTACTTGGTTCCTAGACCCTAGGGTTATCTCTCTGGGCTGCTTATCTTGATAATCGTCGGGTCTAACTTGTCCCGTCAACCAAAATAAAGACAGGCCAAAAGGATGGATAACACTATCCTGTGGGATATTTTCTAATACAATATAGCCTTCGAATGACGTTTTCAACCAAACTTAGCAAACGAGCATACATGCAACCAACAAGCATAGTAAAGTTTATAATAGCCTAAATACATCTACAATAACATTGTACAACACATCCAAGCAACCAATGTGGGATTAATACCAGAAATAGCCTAAATCTAGCAATATCGTCAAAATAGTGCATCAATGGGATAATGTGATATTTAATTTAAACCCATTTTAAAACACTTTTAAATTCTTTTATTAAACAAGAAATAGGTTCATGTATTTTATAAATCACATTTTAAACTTAAAAATCATTTCAAAACGTCATTTTAACACTATACTAACAATCAAAGTATGATGAGAGATAATATCACTCATCTCAACAAAAGCCATCCAAACCAATGCCAAGTCGTAGAGATCTCCATTGCGAGTGTAATGCAAGAAACTACATCCAAAATGTACCTTGTCCACAAAAGATATAGATTTTATAAGATTATTTATTTTAATGAACTAATTATTTAGCTGAAGTAATATAATTAATTTGTCACCTTTTCATATGCCACGTCACCTTCCTAATTAGCTATCATAATTCTATTTCTTATTTGTTATATCTCACATACTCCTTTGCTCTCTCTCATCCATATTTATATGTAGCCAACCATCTTTTGTAACCAAAATGCAAAGCCCACGTACTCCCTTTATATGCACGCTATCCACTATACATGCATGCAACTCTTCTATCTCCCACCACCATGCCATCATGCAAGCCATGCCACCGATGATTCAAATGCTCCGCAAGCCAACCAAACCACGCCAGCGCCATTTTTCTCCTCACTATCACCTGCTCTGCCTCTGACCTATCCCCATTCCACTATGAGCTGACGCTCACGTTTTATTTCTTTTTTTCCTTCTTCTTTTCTAATTCACTACTTAGGACAACCGGCACTACACTATGCCTACCACACTACCCGCCACCTCCACCAATTACCATGCCACTTTAAATGGCCAAAAACATGACTTAAACCAGTTTCTTACCTAAAATTTTCAAACAAATTGCCATCACTTCGATCACCTATTGCTCAGGCGGTCGACATATTCATACTCCCCCGCTAATACGAATGAACCCAAATCAACGATATCCCATTCGGATCTCCTTTAAAAATCATCATTTTTACCAGATTTTCCATTTTCGGCAAGCGTAATCAGAACTGGGTTGATCCGAGGCCATGGATGCATAGCTCTTAGAAAAATATGAAAACCGTATTTTATTTTGCATGAAATGGTGGACATTTGCTAGAGTCTTAGGAAGAGAAAGAAATATGGAAAGATGGGTTTAGGGAGAGGGAAGAATTCGTGAAGAGGAAGATGAATGTGCAGCTGGGGGAAAGAATGATATATTTATAAGAGATGGGTAGGGTTAGGGTTTGTGCATACCCATTTTTCTTCAATTCCCGAAATTTCAATGCACATTTCATGGTCGTACTGCTTCTAGGACCGTCCGATTCCGACAATTCTTCTAACATATGAATCATTGCATTTTTCCCGTTCCAATGGCACAAGTTTCGTCGAATTCTTAGTCTATGCCTAAGGATGCTATTTTTGGACATTTTTAGGTCGCATGGACTACCGAGACGTCTAGTCTCAAAAAAATTCAACTACATAGCTCATACACTTTCTCTATGACCTGAAGACGTTTCTTGTTCGTCCAAATTCTCTGATGCATTGGTATGCGTATGTCTATGTATTATGTGTAATTATCGAAAATGCCAAAAAATAAATTAGTATCAAAATTATCCGATAAATTTACTATTGGTCAAAACTTTCAATACTAGACAATGTCTAAAGTTATAGTTTTACAGCCCAATATAAATTTAAAAATAATATTCCACGGTCCTTTAGTACGTAAAATATGGTCGTTACACTCTCCTTCAGTTTGGGAATTTCACCCTTGAAATTCCCAAATCAAACAAGTCAAAATCTACCAAAGCTATCCCACATGCCTAACAACCATATAAGCATAACTAATCGTATCAACTACCAAAAATCAAACATTAAACATGCATATGTACGATCAAACATCAAAAGGTAACATCCATGCCTATCCTAGCATAAAGGATACTGAACTATCAAATATAATACATTAACCATGATATCTAATATGAAAGCTGGTGAAAAATTAGAAATCTCCCCTAATGAAGAGCTCTAGACAAGCAGTCCTCATGCTCTCATTGGTATCTCATTTGCTATTGCCTTTGCTTCCATTCTACTGAACCTTTACTACTCCACCACTTCCTCCTAACCTATTTCATATCATGTCTATCGATACGAATAAGCCTATGAGGTCTCGAAGTTTCTGGTTCAGTTCCAGTATCATCTAGTCAATTTGATGCTAAATTTCCAAACTTCTCTTGTCAATTCTCCCAAAACCCATTAGTGGACAGTGGGTTTCAGCCACTTAAAATGCTATTCGTGCATAATGGAATCACATTATTCATTCCACATACTGCTCAACTAATTTGGATGTCATTCTATTGGACTTAACGAATATAAATCTAGCATTCTTCGCTAATCTATCGACTGTGAATCAAATGTTATCGTATTCTCTTCTAGTCCTTAGCATCCATCGATGAAGCCCATCAATGTCTACCATATATCCACTCGAGAATCTTAAGTAGCAGTAGTAACCACTTGGCTTCTTCTATTTAGCATTTTATAGATGACAATTCATTTACCTAAAAATGAATGTTCTAACATCCTTCTTCATCTTTTCCCAATAAAATGCCTGACTCGAATCATGGTACATTTTATTGTCATTGGGATATATAGTCAATCTCGAATGAGAACCCTCTGATAGTACCTCATTCCTCAATCCAATTACATCGGGAATAAAATATCTCATCCCTACTAAGCCAACCACCTCAGTCGAGTTTGTACTGCATCACCTCTGTAGATGCTACTTGTTCCTCTAATTTAGCCATGATCCCTGATAGCCTAGCTTCATGCCTCTAACCAGTGTCGATCCGCTAAGTCAAAGTAGGTTTGTTGGTTAAACTAGTCAACATCTTTGGCACTAGCTCACATCAAGTTCTTGGTCATAACCGATGATGAACGCGAGCAATGCCCACTCTAGGAATATCGCCCCTAAACTGGTATGTCTTCCACTTAAAGCACCACAGGCATGTGCCTACCATCAACACCTCATTCCATCTCGAAATGAGTAACATCAGTGCACTCGTCAACCCCTTTATCAGACTCACAAATGCGTGTCTGCACCTCCTGTCCCAAATAAAAAGTTTGATACTCCCTCATTAAATCAGTTAATGGTGCTTTTACCTTTGTGAAGTCCTTGGTAAAGCATATATAACATCTCATCAATCCGAAGAGACTTTCCATCGGTAGCATTCTTTTTTTCAATTCGAATCCTGGACTACCATAACCTTCATAGGATCTATGGCAATGTCCTACTCCAAAACAATATGACCCAAGCATCTCACTTACCTCCTCTAGAATTGATACTTAGAAGACTTCATTATTAATCTTTGTCTTCCCAAGATCTACTACACAATCATCAATCATGTTTTGAGCACCTCTTTTTTCCATAAATAGACGAAAATATCATCAATGAGAACAAGTACAAACTTACTCAAGTGATCTCTGAAACACGGTCCAAGAAATCAACAAACCATGGCCGATGCATTTGTTATCCCGAACAGCATAACCAACTAATCAAAAATCAAGGTTGCCTGTGAAATGATGTGTTCGGCACACACTCTCTAGATACTCTCAATGGAAGAAACCCCATCGTAAGGTCTAACGAGAGAACACCTTCGCGTTATAGAGCTGATCAAACAAGCTATCAATAAGTGAGAGTGGATAATAGTTTGTCACCTCATTCTTCTCACGATAATCAACAGACAACCTCAAAGAGTCGTCCACCTTAGTGGTGAATACTATAGGTGCATCCCACTCAAATATGCTTCTACAAATGAACCATTGCCTCAATAGGTTATCTGCTTGCACCTTTAGTCTTCTCTGCTCTTTGAGCATCATATTCCATAAAGACATATTGATAGGTCAAGCATCTCTAACCAGATCGATAGGAAACTCAATCCCTTGTGGTGGTACTTTGATCCCCTTATCGAATGTGTGTTGACGCTCTCTACCTATAGGCATACATGACAACTCATTGTGTGGGATATCGAGCAAATATAGAAAGCTAGCCATCGCCTCATTGCCGGATGGGAAGTTGCACACTACCTTCTGCTCATTGTCGGTCTCTAAAGTCAAAAACGGCCTCTCACAATCCACTGTTATTCTGTACCCCTTTAACCAGTAAATTCCCAAACTATAATATCAAACCTAATTAACCCAAAACAAATCAAAAACAAACAAAAACACATCAATGACTCGATAAGGCTAAGCCTCGACAAACCATGTTGTAACATCTCACATTTTAAGGCCTAAAAGTAAGTGCTACGGATGCTGCAATCATCTGTAATATTAGTTCACATGGACAAAATATGGGATGTTACATATGCATAGGCTGGTTGAGTCCTCAAGAAGGTTCATCATAATTTAAAGGTTGATTAACTAGCTCGGACCTCAATCCCAATCTATCTATCAAATCACTAGATATAAAGAAATGTGAAACCATGACATTGAATAAAACACATATGGAAATGCCATAAGTGGAAAGCATAACTCAAGTTGTTATGCCATATCCATTCTCCTTCGCCGATGGAGCACCTGATGAAATAGGAACGACATTCAATGCATATGATTTCAAGGTTTGTTCCTACTCGACTAGTTTGGGACAATTCTTCTACACTAGGTACAAACTCTCGCATCATAAAGCCTTTTTGATCAACTTCTTAAAGCTCTCATCAATATGACCAATCAATCGCTTCCCAAAATTGTCACTTAACCCAATGATAAATTCTTGACTCTTTCTAAGTGGAGTATCAATGAAAGATAGATTGTACTTCGATAGAACATCTAATTTGGCCTTATACTCTAATACAAACATATCGCCTTACTTCAAGTCGACAAACTTCCTAAACAATATCAACTTGTGAGAAGTTAAGATAAATCTCTCTCTAATGCGTACTATGAACTAATCCCAAGCATAATTATCCTCAGGAATCGAAGCTATAAGGGCATCCATCAGTTCATTATTCATCTATGAAGTTATCTAGAGATTAACTTCTTCTTGATTGCATCATCTAACTCTAAGTGATTGAAGATTCTTTCACAAATATCTATCCTTTCTTGCACCTCAATAGCCAACTCCATCCCAAGGAATGGTTTGCATCCTACATTCATACAGTCTTTATATAGCTCAGAAAAGTCAACTCTAGGTGTTTGCACATGAGCACCATAATCATTTGGATCAACTTGAGAAAAATGATTCGCACTATCTTAGCGAACATATTCTACCAATCAGGGTTAGTGACCCAATTCTGCCCAATCCTCAACTCAGCGAATGAATTCAACAACAACGTTTCACATATGACAGATCATTCCTAATCTATAATAAGATTGAACAGTCTCTCAAAAGAGAAAAATGCATCAATAGTGATTATTTGCAATATAACTTATGTACTATATATACTACTACATTATTTTGAAAACCAAAACATATAACAAATACGCACTCTTTCATATATAATTATACTCTTGATCTATTGTAAAGCCATAACTCCTAGCCTATCTCTACTGAACCATGGTATAAACTTAGGTTAGTCATATAACCTAAGCTGATACCAAATGTGACAACTGCTTTACACCTCCGATGCTCATATAACTGAATTGTGTATTGTTGGAGCATCCAAACGATGTAGGACGATGGTCGAGGGAAAGAAAAAGAAGTAAAGAAGAGGAATATAAAAGAAGAAAAGAGTGTAGAAGAGAAGAGAAAGAAAACATCGAACAACCACATAACCTGTTGTATATCTCATAGCACATCAGATAAAATATAATAGTCATCATAGATATAAAATAGGTAAGATGGTAATAACTACATGAACCAATATAATCAGAGTATGCAAGTTCATACAGTTATACAAAACAGGAATAGAGTTTGTATAACTGATAAATAAACTCAACTGATACGCCATCTCTAATAATTGCAATTTAACACTGTCAAGGCTCCACATTGTCATACAATGGAATGAACAATGATAAACTCAAAATATAAGTATGAGTAAGCGTCACCTTCTTCTTGTCCATCTGCACAGCTCTAAGTGCTATTTACACCAGCTATCCAGTCTACTAAATATAGAGTACCCAAGATAATAAGAAGCAAAGTATAAAACCTTGAGTCAAACAACAGAATAAATAATCTCAAAACACTATAAAAGTTGGTATAGCATATGGAACAGAGGGTATGAAGAATCATACCAAACATGTTCCACATCCAATGAGTTAGCATATAACATATGATATATGCTACTTTATATCATAGTCATCATGGGTGTACTGTACATCAAAGTACTAAGGGTATCTCAATATCTGCATCGATAATATCTACATCATGCGACATCCCAATGGTGATAAACAATCAAGCAAACATGAAATCCATCATCCATCCTCGCATTCACTCACCCAGTGCATTGAATATATGATACTCATACGACCCCTTCGCAATAGTCAGGAACTACTCAACATCCACGGTTTCTCGGTACTTGAATCCATGTCACTCAAAAGGCTAGAAACTAGACTATCATCAAATCAGTCCAGGGTAAACAGATCAAAACATCGCATGATCTGGGGGCAATTATCGCAAACCTATGTGAGCATCCTCACATACCCCTACTTTATGAGTACATATCGAAACACTACGAATATCAACGATCCCTTTACATACACCATCCATGATATAGCTCATCCCAATATTGTGCTTACAACTCCTGTTAGAAGTTATTACGGTTGGGAATTACTCTAGACAACTATCATAAGTCATACAGTGTCATCATGCGTCCCATAACTTCCTAACATTGCCTTCCATCCGACTACTCTACATCCCATAGTACAACTTTCCATTATTGAAGCCGTCACTTCCTATCATGGAATCATCATCGACGAATCGTGAATTCATCGCGTCAAAGCATCACATCATCGCTTCAATACCAAAAACACTTATTGGAGAGATTTACAAAATTGAATGTTGAATGAATGAGAAAATCATCGCATCATACTCCTCGAAGCCTCTTCATCATCCTCGTCAAAATGGGCCAGATAAGCCACATCAATAGTTGTAGGTATCGACCACTCCAGATAGTCAATAACGACCACTTTAGTCGTGTACTTAACCAAAAATAGTTAAGTACAATCCAAATGAAAATGTCTGACATCTATCCCAAAATCCAAAGCACGTCCTCAACTCTATCCTTTATCTTCAGACTAATCGACATGCACAAAACTCTATGCATGAAATCATGTCATATGGGCTATTTTCTAATACTATATCGCCTTCGAACAGTGTTTTCAATCAAACTAAGCAAATAGATATACATGCAACCAACAAGCATATTAAAGTCTATAATAGCCTACATACATCTATAATAACACAATAAAACACATCCAAGCAACCAATGTGGGATTAATATCAAAAATAGCTTAAATCTAGTAATATCATCAAAATAGCATGTTAATGGGAAAAACACGATATTTAATTACATCTATTTGAATACACTTTTAAATTCTTTTATAAAACAAGACATAAGTTTCAAGTATTTTAGAAATCATATTTTAAAGTAAGAATCATTTCAAAACGTCATTTTAACACTACACCAATAATCATATTATGGTGAGAGACAATATCACTCAGCTTAATAAAAGCCATTCAAACCAACGCTAAGTCGTAGATCTCCCCATCACGAATGCAATGCAAGAAACCGCATCCAAAATGGACCTCGTATGCAAAAGATATGGATTTTTTTAAATTTATACTTATCTTGTTGAACAAATTACTTAACTAAAGATAGAAACATAATTAATTGTATTACCTTTTCATATGCCATGTCACCTTCCTTATTTGCTTTCATAATTCCATTTTTTCTTTGTTGTAGCTTACATACTCCTTTGCTCCCTCTCTCTTGTCCATTGTTATTTGTAGCCAACCATCTTTTGTAACCAATATGCAAAGCTCACTATTCCCCTATATGCATGCTAGCCACTATACACGCATGCAAAGCTATACCTCCTACCATGATGCCACTATTCAAGCCACGCCGCCAATGATTCAAGTGCTCGATCGCAAGCAAATTGAACCACCCAGCACCATCAATCACCTTGCCACCGCCCGCTCGGCCTCCAACCCATTCCCCTGCCACTATGAGCAGATGCTCAAATTTTTCCTTCTTCTTTTCTAGTTCACTACCTAGGATAGCCAACACTACAATGTGCCTGCCGTACTACCTCCACCTCCATCGATGATCATGCCAATTAAAGTGGCCAAAAACATGACCAAAACCCATTTCTTATGCAAACTTTTCAAATAAACTGCTAACGCCTTCAGTCACCTATTTCTCAGGTGATCTACATATTTTTACTCCCTTCACCAATATGAACAAAACCATATCACTAATTTTCATTCAGATCTCCTTAAAAAATCATTTTTTTATGGATTTTCCATTTTCGGCCAGCACGGTCGAAGTTAGGTTGATCCGAGGCCATGGCAGCGTAACTCTCAATAAAATATGAAGATCCATATTTTATTTTGTGTGAAATAGTGGACATTTGATAGAGAAATAGGAGGAGGAAGAAATACGGGGAGGTGGGTTTTGGGGGAGGGAAGAATTCGTGGAAAGGAAGATGAATATGCGGCCAAGGGAAAAGAATGATATATTTATAAGAGATGGGTAGGGTTAGGTTTGTGTGTACCCATTTTCTCCCATTTCTAAAATTTCAATGCATGTTTCATTGTCATATGACTTCTAGGAATATCCGATTGCGATGATTCTTTGAACATATGAATCATTGCAGTTTTCCCATTCCAACGGCATAAATTTCGTCAAAATCTGAAATCGTGCCCCAAGATAATATTTTTGGATGTCTTTAAGTCACACGAGCTACCAGAATGTGTAGTCTCAAAATTTTTTGACTACACAGTTTATACACTTTCTCTTTGACCCTAAGACATTTTCCGTTCATCCAAAATTCTCCGGTGCATCGGTACACATATGTCGGCATAATACATGTAACCATCAAAATGCAGAAAAATAAATTAGTGTAAAATCATCCGACAAAATTACTATTAGTTAAAAATGTCAATAATCGACAACATCTAAAGTTATAAAGTCATAATATCCAATATTAATTGAAAATATTAAGATCCCATGATACATAAAATATGGATCGTTACAACCCTTGTATAATACGCCATCAATGATGGAAAAATACAGATCCCGATGTCTAATTTTACAAGCTCCACTCTTGTTTTGAGGTAGGACTCCTCCTATTAAGTACTATTTTGGTAGAGGTTATTCATGTAGCTTCCTCTATATGTTGAGGGATAGGCACAGTTGGAGACTACTCTAGATTTTTAGCTATTTCTTGGTTTTGAGCTTCTCTAATTGTAGCTCGCTATGCTCTAATCAGGACTAGTATTTGGTTGGCTCGAGTGATGCTCGGTTCTGCTTGATGTCCGATTATAACAACTTTCATTTCCTATAATAATTTAGTACTAGCATGTTTAGCCAATGACTCCGTAGAAGAATTTTTCTCATATGGGAATTTCTCGTATTAAATTTATCAAGGTGCTCCAGCAACCTGCTGGATAGTTCCACATATTTAGCTAAGTTTGGCTCTTTTCTTGGGTAATTTTCGTGAACTTGCTTTACAACTAACTGGGAATCACTATGAATTTTAATATGGGTAACTTTCATTACCCGAGTCATCCTTAGGCCTGCGAGGAGAACCTCATATTATGCCACATCATTGGTAGCTTTGAATCCGAGCTGCACTACCCCATATAGTTTCTACTCATCTGGAGTGATCACTACATATTTGTTCCCTTCCACTTGTTCATTTGATGCCCAATCCACGAGTAACTGCCAAAACAATGGAGTGGGTAATTCTTCTCTAGATTGAAGTAGGTAACATGCGTTCCATGGTGAAATCTATCATGCTTTTCCTTTTGTTGCTTTTATTAGGCAGTAGGAGATATCATATTGACACGGCTCCATTGCCACTTTAGTAATCTACCCAACGTCTTTGGCCTTTATTGTATTTTTTGCAATGGTTTGACTCTGAGGACTTTGATGGGATGTGCTTGAATCCATCACCCCAGTTTTCTTAATATAAGGAGCAGTTTATATGTAAAATTTTCGATGTCTGAGTAGTTGAGCTCTGTCCTGGACAAGTGCTTGCATGTGAACTTTCTAGGCCTCTTGATCCATTCATCTTCTCGAATCAGTGCAACACCAATAACTTTATAAGTTACAAACAAAAACATATATAAGTCCACATTTATTATCGATTTTGATAGGATAAGAGTAGTGATATGATGATCCTTCAAATTCTGGAATGCGATTTTGCACTCCTTGGTCCATTGGAAATTCGATCCTTTTTTACTAGGTTGGAGAATGGTATACACCTGTCGGTTCCTTTGGAGATGAATTTACTCAAAGTGGCCACTCCACTGTTTAGGCTCATGTTATCCCTTGGCTTTTCTGCGACTCCCATCTTCCTTATGGCATCAATATGCCTTGGGTTTGCTTCAATGCCGTGGGCGCTTACTATGTACCTATAAATTTCCTTTACTGAATGGAAAAAGTAGATTTCAAGGGACTGAACTTAATGTAATATTGGCTCAGGACTACAAAAGTTTCTTCAAAGTTTTGCATATGACTCGGTGCTACTTTTGAGTTAAAGAGTATGTTGTCCACATATACTTTGATGTTTTTTCCAATATGATCCAAGAACATCATATTAACTAACCTTTGATAGATTTTTCCTGCATTTTTGAGTCTGAATAGTTGCATCCACTAATTGATCTACTCTTGGTAGAGGAAATCTACCCTGTGGGCATGCCTTGTTGAGGTTGATGTAGTCTATGCAAGTTTCAATTTCTCATTGGACTTTTTCACAAGAATGGGGTTGGCAATCAACTTTTTCTAACACACTTCCCTGATGAACCCATTTGCCTTCTGCTTCTTAAATTCTTCATGTAGAGCATTATATCCTTTTTGATTTGAAGTTTTGTGCTTCTTTTAGACTGGATGAGCACTGCTATCAAAGTTGAGTGCATGGTAGATGATAGTTGGGTCTATTCCAACCATGTATGAATGTGCCCAAGAAAAAACATCTCCTGGTCGCTTAAGGAAGTCCGTCAATCCTATTTTGGTTTCTGTTGAGGTTTTTTCTTATTTTGAGAACCTTCGAAGGATCTTTAGGATCTACCTGTATATGTACGAGATCATCCAATGGCTTCAACTCTCTCCTTGTCTCCCTATCTATTTCACTTTCTTGTTTATGTTTGTGTTAAGAAGTGGATGAGAAAGCCTGTCTCTAAGCTTCTTTGGAAAAATACTATGCACAGATTGAGTTATACTCATCAGTGTCGATCATGTGCTTATACTCCATTTTTTCCTCCTTACCAATGTTGTGGTCATAGAATGACCTATTTCAACATCAGCCTTGGTACAAATACCAATGCAGTTCTCAAAACTAGCTTGATTTCTTCAATATCATCATCAAAATTATTAAAGGAGACAATAAAATAGTTTTGAACAATTTTATTGCTAGAATTGGGATATACATTGTATAATTCTCTAGCGAACAATTGTTCTCCCCTAATTAATCCTATTATAGGAGTATGAAACTTCATAAGCCAGTCTTTCTGAGAAGCTATTGCCTCGATGTCAATTACTGCATGCCTATCCAAGAATGCATTGTATGGAGAGGGTTGATCAATGATCGGGAAGCTTGCATAGAATGATTTGTGAAGAGGGGTAGTCCCAATGGTGATGAGAAGATGCACTGACCAGGTAGGAACATGTGTAGTATTATTGAAGCTATAGATTGGTTCGGGGCTCGACTTTAGCATTTCTTCAGGAAGTTTCATCTTGCTAAACGTAGATTTGAATGTAACATTAACAGAGCTCCCAGATTCCATAAATAATTTCTTTATGGTGTAATTTGAGATGTGCATTGTAACTACCAGTGAATCTTGATATGGAAAAACTATCCCAAAGGCATCAGCAACAGTGAAGACTATGTCCTGAGTAGGCTTTAGCTTCATATGGAATATGGTTCTTTGCTCTACTTTAGCCTCTTGCACATACCACAGCTGTTCTTTTACTTTCTTTCCAGTGAAGCATGGTCCTCCGTGGATCGAAGCTATGAGATTGGATGGGTTTCCTACTAGACCTTTATTTGGATCTTGAGATAGATTCCCATTTCTCTCCCTATTACTTTCCTTTTAATAACTACTTAAGTACCCCTTTTGAATCAATCTCTAATTTCGTTCCTCCAATGTTGATAGTTATCATTATGGTGGCCCTTGGCTCTATGGAAGTAGCAATATGATCCCCCATATTCTGTTTTGGCTGCTTCCACTTGTTTGGCACGTTATAGGCCAATTCAGTTTTGTTCATCTTATATATCTGACCAGGTGCATGATGATGGGAGTTTTAACTGGGAAAATGAATTCTCTTTGCCACTTTATAGGAAAATGGTAGCCTTCTGCCCTCCTTTTTTTCATTATGGGTAGTTGAATTTCTTTCAGATGAAGGTTATTCTACGACCTCAACTTCTCCCATTCGAATGTAGCCATTGCCCATTTCAGAGAAAGCCTTTATGTTATGGCACAGCTTTCTGCTATTCTTATCCCATGTAGTCGTGTTCTTTTTGATCCCACCATATGCGGTCATCTGTAGTGCTTCTTCACGAGTCACTCTAATTTGAAGAGCCTTGGGTTTGAACCGTTTTATAAAACTACATAATCTTTCATTTTCACCCCGATTATGTTGGACATGGTATTCACATATAAGGAAGCCTCTCTTCTAGAGTTGAACTATTCTAAGAAATTTTTGGCTAGCTATAGCCAAGAACGAACCTTTCCAAGTCCATAACTCTTGAACCATTTGGAAGTTTCCTAGCTAGACAAACAAGGAAGAGCTTGCGCTAGCCATCTTCTCCACCTTTAGAATGTCTATGTAGAACTCAAAATTGAAACTATGGTTATCTAGGTTAGTAGTCCCATCAAGTTTATCGATTGATGGGGCTTTGAAGTTAACAAGGAAGTCTACCCCTATAATAGTTTCGCTAAACTGGGAGGAACACTCTTCCCTAACTTCCTCTCTATTGCTTTATCAGTAATGTCTTGCCAACTTCTCTACACAAGCTGTCAAAATGAATCTCATTCTTCTTGGGATCTATTTGCAATAAGCCATCTTTATAGAGTGAAGTGACATCATCATCATCTGGTGTAGTTCTTACTTGCTTTTTCGGTAGTAATGGGTTGATGTTCGCAGTCTTTGATTTGATCTAGAGATTTATTTGGATTTTTCTTTTGAGCTTGATATCTGTCTGTTTTAGACCAGCATCATCTTTCTCATTTCTAGGATTGCCGTTATCACTGACATGCTGCATAATCTGTGCAGTCGGTGAATGATAGCTATGAGCTACGGAAGGCTGAGGGGAGATTGGTTTAAATGTAGGATATTAGGCCATGGATATCTCAAGTCCCTTCATGCATTCAAGTTGGTTTGTGAAGGCTTGAAGAGCACCTAGGACAAGATCCGAGGTAGGCTCTGTAGAAGCATCTACCTCGGTTTAGGTCACAGAGGTGAGGAGTTGCCTTTTTTGTATTTTTAAAGTTAGGTAAAGTTGTTCTTAGTTAGGAGGAGTGTTGGAATCAGTAGGATTCATGGTGTTATAGTGGGGTTTAAGGAAACATGCATGAACTTTACTAGAGAGGAAAGTTGTCCTCCTTCTAGCGCTAAAAATGTTAATGAGATTTTTAATCTCATAAACATCCTAGTATTTTTTTTGAAGTAAACATGGTGCTGAATGCTTTCGTGATTAAGTATCAGCAAGATTAAGTAATATTAAAATATCCTTTAAAGTAAGTAATTATGTGTTGTAATGCTTACATAAATTATGAGCAAAATTATTTGAAATTCTATAAAAGGTCTCTATCCATATCGTTAAGCAATACATTCCAATTTTGGCACCAAAGAAAGAAAAAGTAAAGTTAAGTATTGAAAGTGATAAACGATATAAAGAATTTACACGGTTTAGAAGTTAATGGATCCCATGTCTATGAGAAAATGTCCATATCTTCTTTTTTCATTCTTCGTACAAGTGAAAAATGGCAGAGAGTACAATTTTGATCTCAGCACTAAAAAAAGAGCAAAGTGAAAAACCCTTTCTGCTATAGTTACCTATCTATTTATAGTACACAGAGACTTACACCCATCGCTAACATCCATCTTCCACTTTTTTATTCCTACCTTTGGATTATGTCGCATGTTTATCATTCTCCTTGCTTATCTATTATATATTAATTGCTAACGTCCATCTTCCGCTCTATCGATTCCTACCTTTTGATTATTCAACATGTCAATCATCTGCCTTGCTTATCAACTATACATAGATTATTAATGTGTCTTCGGTAGGAAAGTTTGATTTGGGTTGATCGATTTTGAACTTAGGCTGGAAGCTTGGAATTGAAGCGAAAAACCCAAATTTGAATAAGCCATGATTTAATATGGGTTTTATCAATTTGAGAATGTAGGGGTTGAGTAGTATTGGCCTTCCTCATTACGCTTTGTTCTTATGGAGGCAAAGCTTCAATCCATATTGTTGCTAGATTAGCATATACTAGGTTCTAGTGGCTAGGCTTCAAAATGAATGCACGGTCTTATTACTAAGTCATACAGATTGGATTTTATTACTCTTGATGTTGTACCTTGTTGTTGTTTTGGATTGGATGGTGCATTATGGCTTCATGAGTGTTTGGGCAGTTCGAATACCTGCGTAACATCGTTATATTATATTGATATAGAGGGGCAATTCCCAATGGTCCATTTTTAGCAGTGAAGTTATTAACTATGCAGTCCTATGTTGTGGGAAGTTTCTTATTATGGCCTTGCATGTGTGTGTGGGCAGCCTGTTGGTTTGTTTCTTCCTTCAAGTCATAGTATTTGTTGGATAGTACTTCTTTAGAATTGAGATGTCGTTTTGTTACTTAAACGTCAACTAAGAATTAAGGCGTATTCCTTTTGCTTAAAAGTTAATATAAGATTATGACGCAGCCTTATCAGTTTAATGTTAGCTTAAGATTGCGACGCATACCTATTGCTTATTATTGCTTTAAAGAATATGTTGTAGTTCTATATAATTGATATTGCTTTTGGAGCCTCAATACAATCTATACATTTTATTGTTATTTAAAGATTGTGCCTCAACTCCCACTTGTTAAGATTTACTTTTAAAACTGTAATACATCCTTCATATTTTGGTATTTGACAGTTGTGCCATAGTTCTGCCCATTGAAATCTGTGATAGGATTATAGAGCGGTTCCTATACTTTGCGGTTACCTCAAGATATCGATGTAGCATTATATTGTCGAGCTATGCTTAACGGAAAGGTGTAGTTCTTATGTTTTCCACTGTGTTAAGACTTTCGCGTAGTACTATCCGGACTTTGTTTTTTTGCTTCCTTTTCATAGTCCAACTTCAATTGTAGGAATGGTACATTTTGGTTCTGCGCTTGCCTCGATTCACCTTTATAAATGTTTGGAAAATATGAGTGTAACACTACATGTATTCCTATACATCTACATGAGCTTTATTTTCATATCAAATTTTAATATTAAATTACTTAATTTTAATAATTAATTATTTTTTGAATTAACCTATTCAAATTTCAAATTTATGCTCTTTTGAATTTTATTTTTTGTCCAAAACATTCATAATAATTTTAAACTAATTCAAACTCGTCTAAATTATGATTTCTAATTCGAAAACAAATTTTTAAATTTTAAATTATAACTTCTATAATTTTAAATTTGAATTTATATCATTTTGTAAATTATGCTAGATATTTGAAAATACGAATATATTTAAAGTTATCATAAGGCTATGTTTTTTAGCCTTGCAACCAAAGGCGTACCATGTTGAAATGGACCATCGCATCAGCCATGTAAGAGCTAAGGAGGGTAGGGTACTGGTTACTTCAACCTAAAGCAATATATTAAGTACACTTACTTGAGCACTAAACTGATTTTGTCTACAAACAGGATGGCCATTAAAGTGTTGGTTAATAAAATGCAACCTCGCTTCGATACTATTGTTAGGATCGAGTGGCTAGGCACAACTGAAGAAGGGACTAATATAAAAAAATTAGGTTATCTAAATTTATAGATTTAAATTTGAATTTAATTTTTAATTTAATTTGATTATTTTTATTAGAAATATTATAGTTGTTGTTTTAAATTATTTTCAATCCAAATCTTTTAATTTTTTTATTTTTATTTATTTTTTGTTTATTATTATGTTTCTATTTTCCAAAAAGTTTAGTAGCAAACATTTATTCCTCAATCATACATTAAAATAAATATTGATAAATATATACTCATATATATATATATATATATATATATATATATATATATCAAACACAAATATACATAATACTAGCAAAGCTTGGTTCCCTAGATAGTTAAAAACATACATGATATATATTTATTAAGGCACTGATATTTATAACCTTAATATATACAATTATTTATACATATGGTCCAATATGTTATAACATCAAGATTAATATTTGCATGTATTCATTTGTATAATTAATGAATATTGATGACATATTCAAATATATAACAGCTAATGTTAAAATAAAATCTATTTATAATTGAGCTTCTAATTTTACTTTCAAATATTTCCTTTTAAAAAAATGAAACTTACCAAAAATACTAGATTTATATTATCTTTTGAATATATATATATATATATATATATATATATATATATATGTGTTTATTTAGTAGTTTTAGTGTCAAATTTAATTTTCCTTGTTCAACTTATTTTATATATGGGTACAAATTTAATTTAGTTTCCAAAGCTTACTGAATTAAAAGATTTCCTTATTTTAATTCAAATATTTCATTTAATGAATCAAAATTACTAAATGTAATTACCATATATTTTGTTCTTCTTTTAAATCGTTCATGTATAGTCTACATATACATATAAATAGCAAATTATAAATACTTTTTTAGGATGGCTGAACCTAATAAAAAATTCTAAAATTTGATTTTTATTTTATTTCATCAATCATTCAATCCAATCAATACATGTAAAAATTAATTCAAAAGAAAGAATATGTAAAAATTAGAAACTATACCTAGATATAAAATCTTGAGCTAGCATCCTGGATCTTTAAAGTTAGCTCCTAGGGAAGAATCCTCTCTGTGATCAAGATAGATGTGCAAAATATTCTCTTGGAGTTATAGGTCTAAGTTGTTTTATAATGGTATGAATATGTTTAATGGATGCTAATAGAAAACCCTAGTTTATCTTTTTTGTTTCTTCTCCTCTCTTAAGTGGTGACTAAGAGGAATATTCATAAGGTTTCCTCAGCCCTAACCCTAGCCTTAATGGACCCTTAGCCCAATACAAAACTTAATGGATTACTGTATCATATACTCATATTGTAATTAACTAACTAAATAGAAATATTTAATATATAACAATATATAAAAAACTGGCCCTACCCTATTTATTTATTGGGGCCTAAAATTGTTTTTAAAATATATTTTACAGATTAATTTAATAAATGTTTAATTATTTAAACTCTTTTAAACAATTATAAACTAGTTAAATAAGAAATTTTCTAATTAAACATATGTCCCAATATTTAGAAATTTCTTTAGATAATTTAAAATTATAAAATATAATTATTAGCTAAAATAAGAACTAACTGAATCAATTATATATTTAAATAATTTTTAGTTTTATTACTTAGAATCAAATTTTTAATCAGCTAGTTTATTACTTAGAATATGAGTATTTGCATTTAGGATGAAAAGGGTGTGGTTGAACCATCATAGTGGAAAAGAGAATTTGTTGTTATGGAAGGTTTTAAGGAATGCTATTCATAGCAAAGTCAAGCTATATCATAGATGATTGGGCTTATACTGCCTCTGTTCCTTCTATAATCATGAACTGGAGGACTCCTTGCATGTTTTTTTTTTCAACTGTCCTTTTTTCAATCTCTGGAAAACTATAATGTTGAAGCTGAGTAGAAGAAATATGTCTAGGGCTAGTGTATTAGAGTGGTCTCTAATCTACAAAGCAACAAGATAAAAACGTATGAAAACCTATGTCCTATCGTTTATCTTGAAGGTTTTTGTGAGAATAATTTGGAATGAAAGAAATTTGACCATCTTCTAGGGAAAAAGGAATACTGCGATTCAGCTTTAGCACACTATGTTTTATGAAATAAAATCTAGGATAATGAAGTATACATTTGCTTTTGATCCTCATATACTGGCTGCATTTACCTGATTCTTATTCTATTTTCCTCTTTGTTGTGCTTTTCATTTCTTTTGTTCTTTGTTATGCTTATTTCCTCTGTATTTCCTGTTTTTTTCTTTGCCTACCAATGCATGTTTTGACCTGGTCTTTTGTTCCTTATTTCTTTGTAGTTCTTGGCATATCAATAAACTGGAAAGGGACCAGTCAACCTTTCTATCTTTGCCAAAAAAAAATTAATCCTTAGAAATAATGAAATATAACCATTATATATATATATATATTACCTCCATTAATTATTTGTAAAATTTATAAGTCAACATATTTATAAATTCCACAATAGCCAAACTCTAAAAATCATGGTAGTGTGACTCCTAAGTGTGGCACCAACCTACAATTTATTTGAACTACTTGAACATTAAAGTTTTTATGAACTTTATTGAAGAGTACCAGTGGACTTGTTGTTAGGTGATTACTTATCATATAGTTTACAATCCAATTTCATAACTAGCAATGTGAATACCGTTAAACGACAGTATGGCGTGCTAGTATATCTCTTTGTTAATATTGTATCACTAAGACGTCTAGAATTTGGTTAATGGCCAATACTCTAATAATTTCCTTATTTAACTGAGAAACTGACTTTGAAGTCACTTATTTTAATCCAATAATAATTATTGGTTTACCATAATGCTTTGGCCAAAGTCTTTCTATCTCCATGTTAACTTCTAATTATGGTGAATAACCGTCATTATTGAGGGAGACAAATCCAAACACGAGTAATGATTCATTTCACATGTTTCAACCATTCCTAAATCAAGACATAACACGAAACTGTATTGTGTAATTATCAAAAATCAAAGTATAGCTTACACACGTAAGATCCTCAATGCCCTCTGTTAGAATCTCAATTGTTGGAGTTTAATGACAACAACTATACAATTATATCAAAGAATCTTTAAGCTAATTTGCAGATACATAAGCATCAAAAAGAGATAATCAAATACGTTAAAATTGAAGATATATAGTATAAAAATGGATGAAAGTATGTATATGGACATACAAGAAGAGATATACACGATAGAGACAAGACGAAGGTGACAAACAAAGTTTTATTAGTCATATAGTGTGTGTCTAGAGTTTACAAATGTTAAAATCTTATCCAAATGGTATACACACATATATATATTCATATTTTAAATGAAAAATCAAGTTTTCAAAAAAATTACATGGAGCGGGACTCGAACCTGGGTCTCTAGTTTAGAAGGCAAGTGCTCTAACCAAATGAGTTATGATACTTTTTGTTATAGGCTAAATTCAGACGTCTAAAATACTTCATTCAGACGTCTGACTGTTGAAACAAAATTGTGGTTCCATAATATTCAGAAGTCTGAATGAAAATATTCAGACGTCTGAATAAGGAAAAAATAGCCTATTTTCTTGCTGTTTGCATACTAATACAATTCAGAAGTCTGAATTACTTTTATTCAGTCGTCTAAAAATTTGTAACTGCTATTTTCTTGAAAAGTCACTTCTCTTCGCTAAAGAGAAACATCTTCAAAATCAATGGTTGCACCTGTTCTTTTCAATATAACTTTTCATATATAGTTGCAACTCTTTATACACTATAAATAGATTACAGAATTCATACAACAATTAAATGAAACTGAATTTACTTTTAGCAATCTTGAATTCTCATCTATTCTTAAGCTTTCAAATTGCACTCAAATTGCTTACATACTTGATCATTAATCACTTTGTCTTCCACAATTCTTAAAGCACATCACACTATATATCATCAAGGAGAAGATTATAGGAAGATTGTACTCAATTGACTTATCAGTGTTATTTAAGAACACACTACAGTCAGATACATTTGTTATTTGTAAAAGAAGTCCTGTTCGGTTTCTCAGGCTGTTGAAGTCCTATTCGGTTGCTTAGGCGGGCAAAGTCCGGTTCGGCTGCTTAGGCAGTGTAAACCTATTCCTTCGGGTTAAGTGAGGGTTGTTGTAGTTGAAATTCCAAAAGGAGTCTGGGACTGGACATAGAATGGAAAGCTCGAACCAGTATAAAAATTACTAGTGTGCTTGTTTTGTTTTACTTATTTTAATTTACTTTGCTATTATCATCTGTTTCCGCATTTAGATTTAATTATATTCCATATTACACGATCCTAAGTAATAGCTAGCCTTATTAGTTAAGTAAGTAGAGGTCCATATTACACGATCCGCACTGGATAATGAGGTTAGTGATTTAACTTTTGATCAAAGGAGCAAACAAACAAATGCTTCATGGCAAAAGATAATGAGGTTAGTGATTTAACTTTTGATGATATGATAGAAATAAATTTAGAATTTCTAGACACTTTAAAAAATCTCAAAAGAAAACATAAGGAAGCTTTGGAAAATCAGAAGAAAGCAGAATTCGAAAGAGATATGCTTAAAGATGAGAAGAAAATATTAGAAGAAGAACTCGAGAAAATTCAAGATTCGCTCTCTGACAATTCGTAACTCGCTCTATTAAGTCAAGAAATAGAATCTCAAAAAGAAAAGAATAATGCTCTAGCTTCTGAGAATCATAAGTTAAAAACAAAAATTAAAATTATTGAGTTAGAAAACACTAGTCTCAAAACTAAGCTTGATGGCATTATTAATTTTTTTTCCAATTTTAATAAAGGGAGAGAGAATTTATCCAGGATTATTGAAAATTCTCAACCTGCTTCAATTAAGAAGGGATTAGTTTATGTTAAGAATCCAAAAGCTCACAATGATAAAAGCGGTTTAGGTTATAAACAAGCTAAAAGTAAAAATAGTACTAGATATGTATTCTTGTATACTAATTTTAGTGCTAGTCCTAGTAACCAAGATAGTTTTAAAACCAGTTATAGTCGTACTAGTACTTTGTTTAGAAATGATAAAAAAATTTCTTCAAGTACTAAGCTAATAACTAATAGTATTAAGATATGGATTCCAGCTAATATGATTGATCATGATAAACAACTTTATATTAGCAACTATTATAAGAAGGTGATTTGTAATGAAAATTATATTTATAAAGGTTCAACCACACCCAAATGGGTATGGTTTCCAAAGACCTAACCCCCCAGGACTCTAACATAGTAAGTGGTTACTGAAAATGATTATTATTTATTGCAGGTACTCCGAGAAACAAAAGGAAAACGATAGATTTTGGAATTTTAAAGAATGATCCATACGTTTAATAGAATTACGTGCTTACAATGAAATATGGACTTCGGCAAATATGGTAAAATCTATTTTATTTTTCTCCATAATTAATATTGAGTTTATCCTACTATTCACAAGATATTTTATATAATTTATCATATTCCCTCATTCTTTTTTATAATGATAAAGGGGGAGCAATTCATATGCATATTGACAGAGGGAGATATTATACTCAGGGGGGAATGCTATACTTAGGGGGAGCTTTAAACATATTAAAATATTTTTTATATCGAATGAATATTTTTTTAAAATTGTATAGTTGTCATCATCAAAAAGGGGGAGAATGTTAGAATCTCAATTGTTGGATTTTAATGACAACAACTATACAATTATGTCAAAGAATCTTTAAGCTAATTTGCGGGTACATGAGCATCAAAAAGAGATAATCGAATACGTTCAAAATGAAGATATATAGTACAAAAAAGGATGAAAGTATGTATATGGACATACAAGAAGAGATATACAAGATAGAGACAAGACGAAGGTGACAAACAAAGTTTTATTAGTCATATAGTGTCGTGTCTAGAGTTTACAAATGTTAAAATCTTCTCCAAATGTATACATACATATATATATATATATATATATATATATATTCATATTTTAAATGAAAATTCAAGTTTTTTTAAAAAAAATTGCATGGACCGGGACTTGAACCTAGGTCTCTAGTTTAGAAGGCAAGTGCTCTAACCAAATGAGCTATGATACTTTTTGTTACAGGCTAAATTCAGACGTCTAAAATACTTCATTCAGACGTCTGACTGCTGAAACAAAATTGTGGTTCCATAATATTCAGAAGTCTGAATGAAAATATTCAGACGTCTGAATAAGGAAAAAATAGCCTATTTTCTTGTTGTTTGCATATTTATCCAATTCAGAAGTCTAAATTATTTTATTCAGACATCTGAATATTTGTAACTGCTATTTTCTTGAAAAGTCACTTCTCTTCGCCGAAGTGAAACATATTCAAAATCAATGGTTGCACATGTTCTTTTCAATATAACTTTTCATATATGGTTGCAACTCTTTATACACTATAAATAGATTACAGAATTCAACAAACAATTAAATGAAACTGAATTTACTTTTAGCATTCTTGAATTCTCATCTATTCTCGAGCTTTCAAATTGCACTCAAATTGCTTACATACTTTGATCATTAATCACTTTATCTTCCACAATTCTCAAAGCACATCACACTATATATCATAAAGGAGAAGATTATAGGAAGACTGTACTCAATTGACTTATCAGTGTTATTTAAGAACACACTAAAGTCAGATGCATTTGTTATTTGTAAAAGAAGTGTTGTTCGGTTGCTCAAGCAGTTGAAGTCCTATTCGGTTGCTTAGGCGGGTGAAGTCCTGTTCGGTTGCTCAGGCAGTGTAAACCTATTCCTTCAGATTAAGTGAGGGTTGTTGTAATTGAAATTCCATAAGGAGTCTGGGACTGGACATAGAACGGGAAGTTCGAACCAGTATAAAAATTCCTGGTGTGCTTGTTTTATTTTACTTATTTTCATTTACTTTGCTATTATCATCAGTTTCCACATTTAGATTTAATTATATTCCATATTACACGATCCTAGGTAATAGCTAGCCTTTTTAGTTAAGTAATTAGAGGTCCATATTACACGATCCGCACTATCTTTTTATTTGGTATCAGGGCATAGCGATTGTCACCCTCAAATTAAAGATTAGTGCACATCATCACGTGTGATCTTCTGTTTGACTTATACAAGTTAGCCTATAGAAAAAAATCAGTAGGTGAGTCATTCTGTATTGCTTCAAATAACTACAAGTATGTAACATATTGGTGGCTCTAACAATCAGAAGTAGTACACCATCCATCGTATAGATAGTGTTATGTACACTAGATGCGTGGGTGTATTGATATCCTATTCTCAATGCACCATCGACTTGGAATAATTTAGGATTAAGTGTTTTATATTATTATGATTTATAACACATATTTAAAAATACCTTTTTGAATACAATCGATTAATTACTATACTTAGGGATTTTTATATGCATGGATTAAATGTATTCGAAACCTTGAGTAAACAACACGCATAGAAATAAAAAAACCATAATAACACATTATTTCGAATGAGATCATTCACAATAATTTAGTTATATAATCAAAATTACATAATTACCCCTCGGGTTCATCGGAAACTCTATCATTATGAAGTGCATTTGCAGGGAAGAAAAGAAAATCATGAAAATGTGAAAAGGCCACCACCTTTAAAGTATAAATCAGAATCACGATTTAGGCGCTAATGATGAAATCGCTTTTATGACAAGGGATTTCAAGAAATTTTTAGAATACAAGAAGATGAAAAAACTATAACGACCGGAATTTTCGTAGTTTAATATTGAATATTTAATTATTTTTAAATATTGAAATATAGGGATTGTTTAAAGTTTAATAACAGGAATTCAAAGTATAAGGCTTATTTAAATAATTGAATTCTGAATTAACTATTTGGGTAGCGATTTAAATACCTGTAGTTTTAATTGAATATTAGTTTAATGGATTTAATGATCTCATTTAACTCCTTTTAATTAACAAATAATAATGGTGGATTCATTTTGTATGAATTTATTTGCAGTATTAAATGGTTTGGATAAGTAATAAGAAACTAATTTACTTATAACGACTCGATTTTTATCTATGTATTTTTAATTTAATTTATTTGATTTTTCCATAAATTTTAGTTTAGGAAATTCTTTAAATTATCGTTGAATGATTTTTCGGCATATGATAGTGTTTTTGGGATTTTATATAATCGAAAACCAGCGTATATTATTATTGCTTTTTAGTCCCATTGTTGTTTTGAGCAGATTATATTATTATTTTATCGCTCGCGGTTCGTACGTGAACAAAAATCTATACGGCGAAATGCCCGCAGTCATAAATTAAAATAATTTCGACCCTTAGCCAAACAAATCCCACACGTTTTCCTCTTCCCTTTTAGTTTATCGTTTCATCAATTTGTAATGATCAAAGAAAAACGAAAAAAGTAAGTTTTTTTAAAACTTTAAAAATTCAAAACAAAATGTATGCTCCTCTAAAAATTATAAAACTTGTAGCTTTGAATTCCTTTAGCCTAGATGTATGCCTTGGTATGAGTTTTGAGGGGTTCGATGAAGTTTAGCGAGGCTAGCATAAGAGACGGTAGAAGTCTTGAAGGATAATAGATTAGGGTTTAAGATTTTGGCAAATTTAGCTAGAAATTGTTGTAATGGAGTTTAGATTTTAGCTTGTGATTTCGTTTAGCATATGCAGTGGGAAGTTGAAGCAGTTCGATCGACTAAGGCAAAGTGCATTAGTGCACTATGGCGACATGGAGAGGCCACGGTTGCAATTTTCAAGAGGGATTTGAGTTGCAATTGTTAGATCATGTTGGTGGAGCTTGCGAAGAGGAGTCTGGTGGTGGTTTCGTTGTGTTTCATGGGGGGATGGAGGGGCTAAGGTGGTGGAAGTGATCGGTTATGGAAAAGTTTGCAAGTTGGTTTAGGCGGGAAATTATAATTGAGAAAGATAGATAGGGGATGGTAATTAAGTTAAAAATGTAATTAAGTATTTAATTAATGTTATTTAAAATCAATAACTTATTTACTGAATAACATGCTCATACAATATCCAATCAAGGCAAAAAAAAATTTCACTGTGATCATAATGGAGAAGGCTACGTGATGGAATCAGTTTGGTTGAATTTGGAGCAAGTGAAAATTTTAGCTAAAATCAGAAGTTGTTCGATTTTAGTTCAAAAACCGAAACACTTTGATGCCAAGTGGAATCTCTGTAAGTTAAACTCACTTTTTTGGTTAATCAGTATGTTATATAATAGCTAAAATTTACTGTTTATGTTTGAATGAAATTATTGGTTGACTTGGTTACATATCCGGTCAGAAAAGCGACTGGCATTTAAAATTGAAACATGGGAAAAATTTGTTGAGAAATTAGTATTTCTAACCATAATGATTTTAATTTCTAGTTATTTACCTATTGATTATTCCAGTTATATACATGCGATATGAATTGTTAAATGTCAAAATTTGTCAGTTTGGCCAAATTGGAAGTAACACTGACACTTGTTAAAAGTTGAACTCTTATAGTGGAAAGGTAGGAATAACATTTTTTGTGCTATACTGGCTATTTGCCTCATTGTAGTATTTGCAAAATACTATTAAATTTCTGTTTGATTTGAAAATGGTTCTGATTTGGAAAAAATGATATTCAAATCTGTCTTTTTGGACTTTTAGTGATATTTTAAAAAAATGAGTTTCAAACTTCTCTATTTATTTCAATTTCTTTGTTTATTCTTCTCTAATATAGCTATAAGTAAATGTTTTAATGAATTATTATGAAGTATTTGTCTTCATAGAAATTTTTTATTGTAATAAATATTTAAGAGGCATTTTGTACAAAATGTTGAAATAAAAGAATATACTTATAAAAGGAATTTTATAAATTAAAGAGAGACATATAAGCCGTACTTTATAAATAAAGGAATAGTTTTATAAATGATATTTTATAAAAGAATAATATTATCGTTTGGTCACATTGAAGTAATAAATCACAGTGTGAATTCATTCTGATATCAATTCTGTATATATGAAATGATAGTATTATGAAGAGTATACGAGTTTTATAATTATAATTGGAGTTTGGTTTTATATTAGAGTTATAGTTATAAAGGTAGCCTTGTAATTATATATAGAAACTCGTGAAAGGAGTTTTATCTAAATAAATTGGGAGTTTAATAAAAGAGGTGCAAATAATTGAGAAATTGTAAAATGAATTTTATAAATGATAATATTTTGATAAGAAGTTTTATAAAAAGATTTATAAATAATATAAAGGATGTTTATAAAGGATTTATTTAACAAATTTGGGATTTTGAAAAAAGGAGGCTATAATTATGTTTAAGCTATTTATAAAGGAATTTATTGATAATATTTTATAAAAGGAGTTTGTAAATAAAAGTAGCCTTATAAGTATATTTGTAGATTTATTAATGGAGGTTATAATTTTATTTTAAGATTTATAAATGGAACTTTATAAATAGAGATGAGTTTTATGAATGAAATTCTATAAATGAATGTAGAGCATATACTTATAAAAGGAATTTTATAAAGGAGTCTATTTATAAAAGAGATTTGATTTTCCAAAATGACCGTCTTAATTATGGTGGTATGGAAGATTATTTTACCATACTTAACACCAAAGGAATAGTGTTTGGGTTATAGTTATCTTTATTTTTAAATGACATTGGTTTGACCCAATTAAGGGTGGGTTTATGGAAGTAAAATATTTCCTAAGTGTTCTGTGAGTATACTTTTACTGATGAAATAAGTATACAGATATTTTTAAAGTATCTAAAAGTGCAGAGATGGGTTTGTGAAATATATCTTTGTAAAAGTATTTTAATACGAGAATTTACAAAGTAGTTTTAATTAATGAAATAATTAATTAAAGAGGCTTAGGGTTGCTTTGGGCTTAACCAGTATTATTTTTCCTTACGAAAATAAATCTCTAGTTGAATTATTCGTTATTTGATAGTTATTGCCGACTATCAAATGTTGGCGAGTTTTAAAGCTATCATCGCTGGTTTGGAGAGACCAAGATCAAATATATTATCCAAAACCCTGTTTGAGCCGACATAAGCGTTCGAACAGGAGAGATCTTAAAGATATTCAAGGATCGAGCTCTCTGAAGTGCAAGGGCTGCTTGCTAATAATCTTAAGGGTGATTCCAAAATGGATGTAGTAGAAGTAGTTCCTTTAGTTTGTTCATATCCTGAACAACTTGTATGGACGAATGTTGGCATTGTATTGCTGCCTGGTGGGCAAGCTTAGAATTCTAAGTGGGATTGCTATTAACAGGTAAAACATTGCCTTAAGCCTCGTCAACCGGGAATGACTAAAACAATGTTTATGTCATAATGCTAAGTGGGTCACACCCATTATGTTATTGTCATCACCGTTCTAGATTATTATTTATGGATTTGGTTGTGCATAAGAGCACTCAGGAATGGTTGCAAAGCTACCCGATGATGAAATATTCGATACTATCAATAAGGGGTAGTGGTCTTTCCATGTAGGGAGTCCATATGAAGTTCTCGGGTATATTTTGTCTAGAGGAGTACTAGACGGACGGTGCCCTAGTAGCCCAATCATTAATGGAATCCATTCTCTAATACGTGTCTTTACGGACTTAGTTGTATGCCTATTATGTTGAAATTTAATTAATGTAACAATTTCGGCTATGATTCAATATTTACCCTAGACATTATTATAATATTAGAAGATTTCATGTGAAATGGTTTGGTTATCGTAAGGTAAAAACCCATCCATGTTTATCTACGGCATGGTCTTACGAGATACCTTTGTTTCGAAAGGTTTTATAATATTAAAATCTATTTAAGGTGAATTTCTTATGCTGGTTTAGCAAATTGAACTGGGTGTTATTTCTTATAATGCTCGGGTTAGACCAAGTATATTTACAGATCAAGTTGGGATGCTTTGGAGCTTTAGGAGAAGAGCTAGATGCCCCCAAGTTGTATTTGTCTATATTCTATTTGAGCTACATTAGTTTTATTTATTTATCAAGATAGTTGTTATAACCGTCTAGGCTGATGGTAGATTAGTTACTCTGATTTAATGTATGCATATTATAGTTTTTTTGTGAAGATCTATTGTATATTTTGTTTTACTCGTCACGATGTGAGATTCTGTTCTATCTTTTCCCCCAACAATCTATTTTGGACACTTGGATGCTCAGAACGTGAATACCATGGATATATAGTGTCGACTTCTGAGGATCGAAAGGGTGGGTTGTTACGCAAACTTTGAAAAATGACAACTATAAAGAAAATTTTGAAAATCGAAACATTGTTAGTGTTTTGTATGTGCTAAACAAGTTACTTGAAAAGTGACTGTTCTAATATAAGGAAATCAAAGTACTCTTCAAATTTTGATGCATTTAACAAGAAGAGGAAGTGAGCTTTCAATGTTGCATGGAGTGATTCAAACACATCAACAAGTGACAATAAGCCACAGGTAGAAAATGCCAAGAAATTCTTTATGTAAGATGATGACCGTATGGAACCCTAAGAAGGAAATTTTAAACATTTTAAATTGTGTGTATAAAAGATATAAGATACATAGAAATAAAAGCAATTTTGCAGAGATAAATAGATAAAAATATTCAATTAAATGTCACTTGAAGAAAAATTATGTGTATAAATGAGATTGAAAGACTTGATTGATAATGATGAAAAGGATCGAAAACTGGAATTTTTTTGGTACACTTGAAAGTGAAAACGAATCCTTGAAAGAAGAGATTCTTATAATGGAATATGAGATAAATTATCTAAATGATAAAATACAACTCTAGACAATGTTAGTCTTAACTACAATAAGGATATCAGTAAAATAAAAATTAATAAATTTAACAAGGGTAAGGAAAATTTAGAAACTATATTATCTTCATCCAAGCCATAAAATAATAAACATCGACTTAGATATACCCTAAATCCTAAATCGAAGAAGAATAGTGCTCAAATTACTAAATTTGTTAAGGCTTGCAAATTCAAACCAAAACCTAGAAAATTAGGTTTAAAATCCCTTAATAAATTTATTAATACATGAGTTGTAGATATTTTGATAATAATAAAAATGAAGACTATATAGATAATTTTGTTAATAAAGTTCATTTATATTAAGATTATTTTTTCAAAGGGTACTCAAACTCTTCATGGGTTTAGCTTACCAAAACTTAACCTCAAGGACCCAAAAATAAAGTAGGGAGCCAATGTACATATTCTTTTATCTTTCAAGTACATGATCATACAAAAAATATAAAAAGGAGAAATGGATACCAAACAACAGATGTTCAAAGCATAACACGAGAATTCCATAAATACTAAATAAGATTATATACAGAGATAGTGGAACTGTAAATTTTGAAGATAATTTAAAAGGATATGTTATTAGCATCAGCAAATGATAATTCTAAAACTCCTTTTATTTCTACTGTTTTTTTGGTAAAATTTTAAAACATAATTTATTTCGTATAAGTTAGATATGTTATAAAGGTTTTTAAATTAAATTTGAAAATGATAATTGCTATATTTTAGACCATGATTCAAAAACTGTTTTAAAGGTATAAGGAATAGAAACATATATATTTTAAATATAAAATTTGCCAATGTTACCAACTTATGTCTTATGATTGATTCAAAGGACCTTTGGATTAGGCACAAATGTTTTAGTCACTTAAATTTTAAACATCTGTCAATTGTTGTAAAAGAAATGAACTTGTGAGAGTACTTTGAAATTTAACTTAAAAGTCAATAATCTTAGTGATGCTTGTGTAATAACCCCTTAATAACTATTTTTCAATTAATAAATGAGTTTTCTTAATTAATAGAATAATAATAGGAAAATGGTCAATTTACAAACTTTGGAAATTGGCGATGAGAGTTATGCCATTGCGTCGAGCATGTTTTTTGATTGATTTCGAATTTAGACTTGTCCAAAATGGAGATTGTCTAGAGTAGATACAAGGAAATGGGTTTTTGGTTGTAAATGGATTTTAGGTTGATAATTTAAAATTTGAAATTGAAAGCATTATTTTAGTTTTTCCTCCAGTTATATATTATAAAGATATGCATGTTCAGAAATTTAAAATTAATTTTTTAATTGCCTTTCAACTTCTTGTTCCCTCTTATTTTCTTAACTTCAAAATTCAATGTTTCACAAATTAATCCTGGAATCTAAGAACTTGGTATCAAAATAAATGGCACATAGCTTACTGTGAGGCTATATCATTTTGAGCGCGGCTCTCAAAGCTCTGGGGCATTACAATCCTATACAACAAATATGGTGTTTGCCAAAAATTTGGATTCTTGAAGCAAGAATAAGTAAGCGAACTTTGTTTAAATCATAATATAATGCTTCGATACTGATATGATGATGATCTAAGGGACTGTACAAAATTAATTTTGAATTTTATATAACTTAACTTATGATTAAAATGGATTAAAATACTTTAACAAAAAATGTGTTCCTAATGATCTAAGGTCAATATATTATGATCAAATCCTCTATAAATTGTGTATTGATGATAATATATGTGTATAAGATGTATAAACATTATAATCATGAAATAAAATCAATATAAGTAGTTTAAACATCAAAAATAGGGGAAAATATCAAAACCTGGGCTGAATAGAAACTTTCGGCCACAAGTACAATCAGTTGACTAGTTATATCTAAGAGGTCAATCAATTATGCCTATAGGAACACAAGTTAAACCTAGACCCTATATGGTTGTACCGAATAATAATTGAGTTTGGGTGGCATCTATTGGACTTCCCTAGATTGTTTTATGATGTCTAATATGACATGACAAGACATATACATGTCTTTGATTTTGCATCTGTCTAATGCATGCGAAATGGGATGTATGATTAGTTTGGTAAAATTTGGACGCATTACCAAGTTCATATTAATGGATAGAGGATATTATGCATGTTTATCATGTTATTGATACAATGAGTAGTTATATTTTAGATATATGCAATGCAGGGAATATTTGTTCCCTCAATATTATAGGAAATGGTTTTTGTAGGAAAATTGATGTTTCACCAGTAACGTGTAAGTTGTTGTACTATGTGTTGATTGTACAATTCCCTATAGCATATAATGGTAGGTAACATGACCTTAATTGAGTAGTCAACCAAGTCATGGTGTTGATATTACTCCTCTAATGCAAGTTGGGAAGATTAAGGTATATGTGCATGTGTTAGTAGACTCTAATGACGTTTTATCAATATTTTTTAGTATATATGAGATAGACTTGTTTCGCTCCCTTAGATTTAGGTTTGACACCCTTTCCATTATGTTCTTATATGATATTGATAAGTTGATGGACTATGGAGATGTGGAAGACATGGCGATGAAGACCTTATATTGTAAACATTATACACATTATAAATAAACCATACAACCTATATATACTGTGCAGTGTGGATTTATGATTGGTACTGCATAGACATATGAAATGACGTGACTAACATTGGTGTGGTTTGAATATATGCCTATGTTATTGATAATATAATTTTATTCCTTCCACCGCGAGTTCAAAAGTTATAGTCAGAAAAAAAATTATGTTCTCATTTTCATCTCCCAACGACTCATCATTTCATCTTGTTATGGTTTGAAATGTTGGTTCGGGTATCAAACTAGAAGGTCGAATAGGCAAGTCGTTACATTTGGTATCAAAGAGAAATTCCTTTGAAATAAAGGACTAAAACCTTTTGAGAGAGTTTATTTGTATTTATATAAACACATATACATAATATATAAGTTAAGTATATATGTATACACTATTTACTATTACAGCTTTGTTAACTATTAGTTGGGATAAATCTTATTTATAAGTAGCTGAGAATGAGTATATTGACACTAATTGGAGCATAAACTATTATTTGTAGGGTTGAAACTAGAACTAGAAATGATACTATAGTGGATGATATGGATATTCCTGGTGTGAAAATTTATGTTTAGTTTAACTGGTATATTCAGATTATAGGCTAAACCAATGTTAGCCCTATGGTTTCTACATCTTCTATCCAAAGAGTGGTTTGGGTTTGATTTGTTGAATGCCTCAGACAAATAGGAGTTGAAGTTGTTGAAAGGATTAAACTCACTACTTAAAAAATTAATGCTGAATTGGATTCCATAAGGAGCTATGTTTGCAGGATAGTGGAAGTAGCACTATTGAATTTGATTGATGGTTAATAACTAAGGAGTATCCTAATAAGGAAGTAAAGAATCGGTAAGGGAAATGTAAAAATGAGGAATCAAATGGAAAGCCAAAAAGGAGAAGGTTTAGCTAATGCTAAAAGAAAGGACATGTAGAGAAAGACTATAAATTCGATTTTCCATAGATTAAGTACTATAATTGTAATCAATTGGGTCATATGAAGAGGGAATGCCCGACTTTTCCAAGGGAAGGTCAAGTAGTTAAAGTCTATGCATTTGAAGCAGTTCCAAGTGCAAGTATGCCAACATCTGTTGCTCGAAGTAAGGGTAAGCAAGGCGCGTTATTATTTTTGGAAATGGAATGTATGATTTGTAGTTAGACATTACCTACCACATAATGGACAAATCATTTTGTTGTATTATGCTACTATTTCAAATAGGTTATATATGGGGTAAAATCCTTAGTGAAAATTGTGTATTGAGTCTGTTGGGGGAATAGAGATTTTGAAATATGTTGGATGACTCATTGTGGGATGATATTGGATGGATATAGGAATGTGGCTGAGATTATGGGTAATGGACTGGCATGAATTATTTGTTTGTTGTGATCTCGATAGTCCTACGATGATCACTTGTTTTCCACCTATAAAATAAGAACCCTATATGCCTAAGTTAAAGATTTCTATCTTCCTCCCCAAATAAATAAAACTCGTTAAGTCTGTTTACGTGCCATTTTGACATATGACTCTAGAAGAGAGTTAGAAGTTGGTAAGAAAATTTCCGAGTTGGTAAAGAAGGGTTCAAATTTTGGTTTGAAAAAGGTCAAAATTATTGTGTTAAAGCTTCATAGAGAAGAGATACTTACCTAATATAAAACAAACGGGTTAAGATTCATATAAAAGAGGCTGGCCCAAAGTTATACTTGTACGATATTGTGAGTTTGAAGTCATAGTTGAAGTAGAGTTTACTTGGAAAGCTAGATAGTAATAGAAGCATCGGTGATATTGAAATTATAATTGATTAGATCATATTAACCAAATGATTAAAAATGATTTAGAATGTGGTTGGAAATTTTATTTAGAAGGGACTATAGTTTGTTATGAGATAGGGTCCAAGTGACCAAATAGTGTTACTATGTGATCCTATTTGGTGTTCAATCCATAGTATAAATTTTGAAACAGTTGGAATTTTCTTTTCTTCATGTCGTATCATTGTGATAATGTTCTGTTGATGGAAGAAGATAATGTTCAGATGATTATCATTGGATAATGCCAGTAAAGGTTAATGATTTGATTAGTTTGTTGTATAGGTGTCATTGAGCTGACATTCGGCAAATTTACACCTTAGTGTTTGCATTTGCATAAATAAATATAGTTTACCAAGAAAATGGTTGTCATCTTATTGTATATATTATGTGGCAATAGTTATAGGTTGTCGGTACTTGACTTATAGCTGTAACAGCAAGTATACCATCTAGATTGAATATGACATGAGTTCCATATCATGTTCACTCTTCTGGGGCATCATCTATTTTTGATGTTCATAGATATGATTTTTGCGTATGAGCTACTTAGATTATTTAGTATTATGTTTATTGGATTTATACGATGAGACACCATCCCATATTGAGTTATCTCATCCATAATGCGATGAAAGAAAAGGAGTAAAGGGTTATGTTTCGAAAAGATGCAATTAGTGGGTTTGTATAAAGAAATGATTGAATTTAGATTTTTTTGGTGTAAAGGTAATACCAAATCAAGTGGATGCTAAAATTATATAAGAAGGTACTATTAATTGATGTGAGATGAAGTGCTACAAGGTATTTGGAAAAACCTAAGTTATAGGATCAAGGAAGAGATATTGTAGATTGCGAAAAATAAAATGCGGAGGAGATTTTCATGGAAAATGAGATTTGGACATTTGAGTATAATTTTGAGAAGGTAGTAGGTAGGTTCTTTTCAATTATTGCTTGGATCGAAGAGTAGTTTTCTGTTCAAGAAAGCTATTTGAAAAATTGGCTTAAGGATGCATAGTTTATGTGCAAGCCAGGTGCAGGTCAATGATGTATCATATAGTTGATTACTTAAGCACTATCATGATCTTAGATTCGGGGTTTCACTTAGAATTTGGATTTTGTTCACTTTGTTAGAATGATTGAATAGATATAGATTAATTTTAATGTTTGGATGTTTTCTCGTTTATATGTCATAGAACATAGGACATGTTCTTATATATTGAGGATTTGGTACGTTGTTATCATATTTATTGAACGTTTAGAGAAGTGATATCATAAGTGAAGTGTCATAACTTAAGTTGGATTAGAATTTGGAAGGAGAGATGTGTTATGTTCACTTGCTTAAGACGTCGTCTGATTTTGGTTTTCCTGGGTAAAAAGTAGGATTATTCAGTAATTTTAGTTACTAGTTTACTTAGGCGAGGCTCCATCCACTTTTGAGTTGTCTCATCCTAGCATCCAAAATATGAAGTGATGTTTATACTACTAGGGTGATTATAGTGCGATGTATGTGTATTTTGGAGTTGTATGAGGTTGCGTTTTAGTTTGGGCATGTCTATGCTACGGCTCCGATTATTGTGCAATTTGGGATCAATTATCTGAGCTAGTAGCATGAACTGCAGAAGTTGTAGTTATGCAAATACATTTATGGTTAATTTTTTTGAATAACTACATGTCATAGAAGAATTTTTTTAGGTTGAGTTAGGGAAACTATCCAATCAAGAATACTTGGAAGAGAAGATCCATTCTTTCTATTTTGACTCTTTTTCAGAATATTTTTCGATACGCTTATTTGTTAGCATAGTTAGCCTATCTAGGTATGGTTGAATGGTTGTTATAGAATAGTATAGTTTGATTTGGTTGATTTAGTTGTTTTTTATCCATGATATGAATTGTGCTTGTTTCGTTTTGGATGTACATTATATGCTTTGGTTTTTATAACAAGCTGATGTATAAGTTCACCATACAATATGTTGGATTGAATGATTGTTACATACATATAGAAATTGTGTGCTCATACTTGGATGCTTACATCCATACCTGATATGTCATGTTATTTCATTCATATAGGAGGGCATGAAAGATAAATGCTTGCATTATTATAATATCGTATACTTGAATGTTTTGCTATACCCTATGTACTGATGAGTTTTCTTCAATCAAGTTAATGTTATGGATATTAGGTAATGTATGATATATGTTGTATTTGGATGACTAATTGGATTATTTTTTCTACATGTCATACATGTTGTGTATGTGTGTTTCCATGTATGTGATACGTGAGAGTTATGTCATATTTTTTCTATTTCTTAGGAATTTCAAGGATGAAATTCTTTTTAGGGGAGGAGAGAATGTATTATCATATAAATTTAATAATAATTTTGAATAAATGTGATACTTTAACTAAATAAATTAACAAAAGGGAAAAATGGTCATTTTACAAATTTTAGATGTTGGCAACTAGAATTGCACCATTGCGTAGAGCGCATTATTCTAATCGATTTTGTCTGTAAACTTATCTTAAACATAGATCGCACAAAGGAGCTAAGGGTGAGCTAGTTTTGGGTGTCAAACGGGTTTCAGGCTGATAATTAAAAATTTGAATTTGAATGCACCGTTTAAGTTTTTCTCTAGATTTATATTAGAAAGAAATGTACGTTTATAAGTTTTAAATTCAATTTCCTATTCCCATTCTTTTTCTTCTCTCCTCCCCTCTTAACTTCAAAATTCGATATCTTACAGACTTCTCCACAGAATTCTACAAACTAGGTATCAAAATGAAGGGCGTGTGTTGTACAACAAGTCTTTATCAGTTTGGAGGTGAATAACGAAGCTTATAGGGCATTACTATCCCTAACAATAAATATAGTGATTGCATTTTAGAAATTCGAAGGCTTAGAGCAAGATTAAGTGACTGAAACTTGTTCAAATTGTAACATACTAAAATAATGGTCATTCGAGGTCTATGTATAATTAATCACGAATTTAATACAACTTGATTCTAATTAAAATGAATTAAAAAGATTAAGCATGAAAATGGGTTCCTGATGGCCAAAAATTAGTATACGATGATTAATTCCTTTGTAAATTGTATAATGTTGATAACATGATGTGTATAAACATTAAAATCATGAAATTCAACCAAAATAAGTAGGTTAAATATCAAAAATTGGAATACGTACCAAAAACTAGGAGGAATAGAAATTTCCGCCATAGGCACAATCGATCAGCCAGTTGTTTCTAAGTAGTTGACTAATTGTGCATGTAGGGGCATAGGTTGAACTTGACCTAAAAAGGTGGTGTCGAATAAGAGATTGAGTTTGGATGAGACTTGTACTTCCCTAGATTGTTTTGTAATGTTAAACCTAATGTGACATGCTAAGGTGTAGAGATGTCGTTGATTATGTGTGTTTGTGTATGCAAAGTTGGATGTATGATTAAGTTGGTAATGTGTGGAGGTTGTATCATGTTCGTATAAATGGAATGAGAATATTAAGAACGTTTAATGTGCTATTTAAATGCTTAGTAGTTAAATTTGAGATATGTGTGTTGGGGAGAATATTTGTCTAAGGAAAATAGTTTTTTCATCGGTAATATAGGAAATAGTAGTCTAGGAATGGTATTTTCCTTAGCAATATAGGAAATTGTTGTTCCGAGGAAATATAGGTTACCTCAGCAATCTGGAGGTTACTGTTCTTACATATTGACTGCACGATTGTGTACAGTGTATAATAGCATGTAACATGACCTTAATCTAGTTGTCAACCAGGTCATAATGATTATATTACTCCTCTAGTGCATGTTGGGCTAGTTAAGGTATGTTTACATGTTTTGGTGGACATTGATATTGTTTTATCACTTATACTTTATATGAGGTAAACTTTTTTCATCCACTTATATGTATGTCCTGAAGGAACTAGGCCAGTCGAAAGCGGGAGAAATAAGTAGATTTCATAAAAGAAGAAAAATCCTATTTTGGATTTATTAGGCTTATGAAGTCTGAGATTTATTTGATCCAATCTAATAACGTTTTAAATAAAATATTATTTAATTTAATTTTCGTAAAAGGAAGTTTTAATTTAATTTATGCTAAACATTTTATAGCGAGCATATCAAATATGCTCATATGTGTATAAGGCAAGTGCAACAAAGCATAGGGTGTGCATAGTTTATGTATATGTATATTTTTATTTGACTGTTTGACCAAGCGGCTTTTCACTAGAATCTAGATGTTCGGATAAAGACGAAATATTACTTGAACTTAGGAATATGCATAGAAGGGCAATAGGAGTGAATTGAAGAATTTAAGGGACAATTGAGGCTAAGGAAATAAATTCGCATCGAATACTTTCTACTTAGTACTGACACTTTTTTGCCCCTGTGCACCCCTAAAGCTCATGTACATGGAACAATGCTTGTGTGACCGTCATGGAGATCTTTTCTCAAGGAATAGACAAAACATCTATAAGGATTTTAGAGGAATGCAGAAATGTACAAGCGGTATCAGAACATCTCGAAAACAACACAATCTAAAAGGAAAACTGCTCGAACCATAAAGGATTTGGTGTAGAAGGCCAAAGGAGGGAAGATGATGAAGTCCCCCCTCTAAAATTCATGCTGGTACTAAATAGAATATGTAGCTTATAGGGGCCTATCTTCCCCTTCTACATTTTTGGATGTGGACTTGGTACTTCATGGGTTTTTGGTTCTGTTGGCTGATTTCCCTATAAATACAGATCCCATAGCAACCTGAGATGGACTTTTGGCTCATTATCTTCTTCACCTTCTATATCTCCTCACCGTATGGTAGGTGATATTAGTTGTTCTAGGCTGTAAGAATTTGTCGATCCCTTATACTAGTGACTCTCAAACCTATAATCAATAAAAACTATAGTGGACAAAGGCCAGAGATTGTCGAACTACTTTAAAAATCTATTTGTTTTAATGTTTTTCACATATTCCCTAATAGACATCAATAATTCTATAGACCTTTAGTTGTTATGCTACTTTTAATATCAACATTTTGGTGCTTTCACCGAGAATGGGTATTCTCAAGCGTAGATCTAGCCTTTTACTTTGGATTGAAGCATCCAGAGGTTAGTTCCAGAAGATTTGCTTTAAGGAACTTGAAGGAATTAACATAAAGGAATTAATGGCTCCTAGGAGATCAGAAAGATCGTCAGGAGCATTGGTTAGAGATGAAGGAAAGGCTAATCAAATGGAGGTTAACAACTAGCAAGCGTTGCAAGGACTATCTACTCCTCAAAAGATGGTTATTAGAGAGGAATTTGAAAGAATGATGAAGGAACCGAATCAGAAATTGATTGATAGTCAAAAAGCTTTGATGGAAAATATGGATGCTAGCATAGAACTATTGACCAAGCAGCCATAAAGGACTAAGAGGAGTAGGAGTAAAGTATTACCTACTGGATCTGAAGAGGAAATATCATCTGTTTCTAGTCATAATAGGCAGAATGACAAACAAAAGCGGAAGGAAAGAGTTTTAGAGTAACAGAAGGAGTCCCTATAGGAAGTTGCAGTGCTCCTCTAGAAGGATTCAACTCGGTACTGACCAAAATCAGGTCGGCACCGAGAAGAGTCTTGGTGGATTGGGGGACAGGGAGCTGAGGTCATGGACTTGTCTGATTCAGAGGATGATCTACAGCATGACGGTGATGATTATGAGCTTGATGTAACTGCTCATGATGCTAGAGTGTGATGCTAGAGTTCAAAAAACAATAGTGGAATTAACTGGACATTAACAGAAGACTAGAGTAGTGGTTTTCCTAGAGATAGGATAACCTAGACGTCAATGGGAAAATCAAGATTGTTTGTAGAGCCAAACACTTGGTTTAGCCCTTGACAATTGACCCCTCGAGTACCATGCTAGTGAGGAGTGTATAAAAGGATATGGTTAAATGGTTGGTAGAAGAAATTAAAGGTAGAAAGAGCAAGGATTATGGTTCAATCCTAACTAGAACTCCGTTCATAAAAAATATTTTAAGTAAAGTGTATCCCAGGAAGTTTATGATGCCAACAATGCCATTGTATAATGGGACTACTGATCCTAAGCAACACTTATTCAAATATGAATGATACATGGATGGTGCAAGGATGACTGATGCTGTTTGGTATAGGTGTTTTCCTATTATTCTTGAAGGTGTTGTGTCAACATAGTTAACCCAGCTTGCGCTGAGATCCATATCAACATTTAATGAGCTGGTAGAGAAATTCATGGAGCAGTTTTGGCTTCATACTGGTTGGCTAAAGGATATGATTTCCTTGTCGAGCCTATCTCAAGGGCCTAAGGTGTCAATAAACGGATTCTTGAATTATTTTAATGTGGTGGTTATAGATTTTAGCAATCCGAAGTAGGACTTGGTATTTATGGATTTTATATAGGGTGTACACCCAGGCACTGTCTTCAATAAACGGTTAAAGATGAAACAATTGACGAACGATGATGGAGGAATTCCATCGAAAGGCTATTCCATTCTTGGATTGGGAAGGAGCAAGTCAAGTGGCCGGACAAATTAATGATGGATGGTCGAATAAAGTAAAACAGAGTAACATTACGATTAAACGGAATGGTGAATGATTTGGTAATGTAGCAGTTAATGTTGGAAATTTGAATAATCAAAAGAAAAGAAATCAAGAACCTGGTGGTAGGCGAAATGAAAACTAGAAGCACCCAAGGAATATGAGGCCTGATTAATTTATACACCTGAACGATGCATTGGAAAATATATACTCTTCTACACATAGAGTGGAATGATATGAATGGCCACCTAAGACAGAGGGGACCAAGGAGGAATGGAAATTAGGAAAGTATTGTCATTTTCATGAAACCCATGAACACAACATGAACGAGTGCTGGCATTTGAGAGACTTTACTAAGGAATAAATAAGGAAGAGGAAGCTTCAGTAATATGTGGGAGAACCTCAGGATGGTGGTCAGAATGAAAGACCCTAAGGGTCGTTTTCCCAAGGGAATCAATTTGAAGCTAACTGAGAAGGTAGCCAAGTGTAATAATGGAAGATTAGTTATCAATACATTAACGAGAGGACCTCATCCAGTAGAGAAAAGCTAAAAGGAAATGGAATAGTATGCAAGCTCATTGAAGCACATGAAATAGGAGTGGCTTTTCCATAAAAGATGTAGCTCCGGCTAAGCACCAAAGGTTGGTAATGGATGATACCATGTTTAGGAATAAGGATGCTAATGGTGTTGACGCCCCAATTTTCGACACTTTGATGATAACGGCCATTATAAGACTAGTAACAGTACATCGGGTTGTGGTGGATAGTAGAAGTTCCATTCTATTCAAAAGAATGTTTGATCAAAAGAAAATTAGCATGAAGAACGTCAAGGCTTGTAAAACAAAAATCCAAAGATGTATAGGTGAGGTGAAGCAACCGATTAGGACAATTGATTTATCAATTGAATTGGGTGATGGAAATCGCAAGGTTGTGCAGATCAAAACATTATTATAGTAGATAAGCATTCGATATATAACGCCATTTGGAGGCATCCGACCCTAGTGGATTTTAGGATAGCACTGGCTCCTTGGTGCTCAATGACAAGTTCCCCATGGAGAATGGGATAGGACCAATAAGGAGGGACCGAAGCGCAGGAAGGGAATGTTATGTCATGGAACTAAGGGAAGCAAAGTGACAGAAGAAAGCAAATAATGTAGAGAAGACTCTCTGCATTCGGAATCCACAAACATAGAAATTCAAGTCCTAGCTCATGAACCATAACAGGTTCGATAAGAGTATGGATCTCGGGAAGAAGTCAGAGGAAGCGTGGGCAGCACCGGCCAAGCCGATGGTTGATGTTCCAATCGATATGGACAATCCTTCCCGGACTCTAAAGATTGGATCTCAGCTTGGTGTTGGACTAAGGAAGGAATTGTATAATTCCCTTTGAGGGAATTTGGACGTATTTACTTGGATGCATTTGGATATATGCAGGATATCGCTGGAGGTAGCGTCATATACCGAATGTGGATCTAAGGTTTCCATCTGTAAAGAAAAAAGCGTAGTTTGGGACCGAAGCGATCTGCTGCACTAAAGGAAGAGATATATAAGCTAATGGCAAATGACTTTATCCGCAATGCTCTATACCCAAAGTTAATTATCAAACCCAGTATTAGTAAATAATTCAAACAGAAAATGGCGGACATGCATTGATTATTTGGATTTGATTAAAGCAGGCACAAAGGATAGTTTCCCTTGCCTAGGACCAATCAAATTGTACAAGAGACCACATGACATTAGTTACTTACATTTATGGATGCTTATACAGGCTATAATCAAGTACCGATGCATATATTATATCTATAGCATACAAATTTTATAACGGATTTGGAATTATACTGTTATCGAGTAATGTCATTTGGTTTGAAGGATGCTGGAGCTACGTATCAAAGATTGGTAAATTCTATGTTCAGAAATCAAATTTGGTAGGCAATGGAAGTATATGTAGATAATATGCTTATAAAGTCACGGCTATTGTGGAACCACTTGGACGATCTTTTAAAGATGTTTGAATTTTTTTCGAAAGTATGGAATGAAGCCGAATCCATTAAAACATTGTTTTTGGAGTCGCATCGGGAAAATTTATGATATTTATCACGAACATTGGGAAAATGAAGCCATTTTGGAGCAAATTGATGCCTTAAGTAATGTAACAGCCCCAACCATGAAAAAGGAATTACAAAGCTTGAATGGAAGATTGCTACCTTGAGTTGGTTCATCTCAAAGGCGACAGATAAGTGCACACCTTTTTTTAATTTCGTTACAAAGGATAAGAAGAATTTTGAATAGAATCAAGACTGTCAGAATGCCTTCGAAGTTGTTGAGCATATGTAAACACCACCAGTTTCATCCAAATCGTTGGATGGAGAGGACTTGTTTATTTATTTGGTAGCGTTTTCTCATGCACTAAGCACGACATTAGTATGTGAGGAGGAAAGATTTCAAAGGCTAGTTTATTATATTAGCAAGCGGGGTTGAAAGAACTACCCAAAGTTGTAGAAACTTTCATATTGCTTAATGATTGCATCAAGAAAGTTGCGACCATATTTTCAACCTCATTAGATTAAGGTGATAATGGATCAGTTCTTAAAGCATGTGCTATAATGACCCAAACTTCGGGAAGGTTGCTGAAGTGGAACATAAAGTTGAGTCAATATGACATCACTTATTATCTAAAGAGAGCGAGAAATGGGTAGATGTTGGTGGATTTCATCGTTGAGTTTACCGCAAGGTATAAGGAAAAGGAAGATAGTATGGTTACACTTTCCTATTGGAAAGTGCATAGTTCAGGTGCAAGAGTAGTGCTTGTAACTATAAGAGAAAATTGTTAATTTCGGGTTTAAATTATTTAAGATAATTAAATAATGTTTTCGGATCTGAAACTTATATATGTTAGAAAACATATTTAATGTGAATTATTGTGATTTTTTCCTAAACTATGATTAGTAAATTATTTAAGCTAGAGAACTTAAATGTTTTAAACATTTTATTAAGGAAAAGGGCTTAAGTGTTAATTTTTTTCAAATAATCCAAATTTGATTGTGGTAGCAGATTTAGAAAAAGGGAATTAGTAAAGTTTTCTAAACCAATAAGATTTCGACAAATATTAGTGGTAGGTAAAAAAGGAATTTCTTAAAAAGGCTAAAATGCAATTTTTATTAAATTACATCTTCGCCACTACCCTTGCTAGCTTATGACAACATAGACCCACAAAAAAACCCTTCAGTACCTATTTAAAACCAATATATATAGTATCAATTCACTGGGATGTAGTATGTTAGAAATAGGCGGAAGGTACGATGGTGTCGAAGGCACGCATTCAAAAGGGGAGAAATAGTCTTTCAAAGCTTTCAAACCTATAGACCTACCTTTAGTTTAAAGTATGATTACGGAAGGGTTGCCACTTTTGAACCCTTTCGACACCTTAGCTATCGCATTGATACCTTTCTCCTTTGTTAAAGGCTTCCTTTTTGAACCCCTAAACCAATATATGCAGAAGGAAGGCCTTCGCCTTAGTTCCCTTCGGACATCATTGTTGCCGCTTTTGTTAATCAATGATTTATGAAGGGGTTGTGCCACCCATCTTCTTTCATCATTATAGTTTCACTTTCCTTAATTCCTTTGAAGGGGATGCCTTCGAAGGGAATGCCTGCCAATTTCTTTTCATTCATAAAATAACAGTTTCGAAGCTATCCCTTATGTTATCCTTTTACTTAAAACCAATGCTTTCGAAAGTGATGCTTTCGTCCCTGTTCTCTTGGACCCTATATTTTTATTAAGTGTTGAACTCAATGATCTCGAAAGGGATGCTTTCAATGATTTCGAAAGGGATTGTTTAAGGTTTTAAATAATGTTTTCGAAGGTATTGTTTGGGTTTTATCGCCTAATGTTTTCTAAGTTAAAAAGGGCTTTAATTTATTTTAACCTTATTGATTTAGGTTTTCACCAACATTGTTTTGTGTAAAGCATAAATCATAGCACAAATATTTTGAGTAAAGCAAAGAGTATATTTTCCTTGTGTAATTATGATTTAAAAGCGTTAAATCAATTTGAAAGAAATATTTTCAAGGAAAATTGAATAGGGTGGTAAACCCTAAGTATATAACTCAGATATTAGAAAACAGACGGGACTGGTGTGAGGTGGCATCCTATACTTTAACTAGTAGCCCCTAGCTAATATAAGTCCCTAAATCCAGTGTGTAGGGCTTTGTCAAGGATAAAAAATGATGTTACACACGGAAAGGAATATACAGAGTAGAGATAGGTATCAGCAAGCTTGTAAAATTATTAGGATCAGTTGACCCTTGAAGAAATAAGTTAAGGGCATACCGTCCAGTATTATGTCTAACAGAATGTAGAATATTATCATGTCGGTAGGCCCGAGTCAACCAACGATTAATAGTCAACCCGATAAACTATAATGTTTGGACGGATAGTTCATTGATTACCTAAATTATATGCATATATGTTATTGCTATTATTGTTATAATCAGTTTGGTTATAGGATTTTGATTTGCAAAAGATATGCGTTTAAAAGGATATAAGTGAGGGGAAACCCATTTTGCTTAGCGGCATGGTCTCTAATATTAGTAAACTGGGATGTAATAGAAATATTCACACCAGGCTTTATGTTTGACTCGAAGTTTATATTTTCCCCTTAAACTCTTGGGTGGTCAAAATTTAATCTGAATAGATTGAGATTTAAGGTATTTAAGTTTTTAGTAGGTGATGAATAAAGCTTCCGATGACATGCAAGAGGCAAGGATTAGCTATTTAGGAGTCTATCTATTGTTGTTTCACTGTGATGTACTTATTGACTGATATGTCTATTTAGTACTCTGATCACCCAAGGGGGCATCTTCATATGTCGCTCTTGGCGTACTTTTAAATTTATATTTATCTAAACGTAGGAATCGTTTTGGGACTATTTAACTGAATATGAAATACTGATTTGAAATGCAATCAGAAAAGCTATTTGGAAACCTGTGTTGATTTTATTTCATATTCATGTGCTTCTGACATTATGGATATCATTAACATTACCGCATTTTATCACCACTAGTTAATACTATAGATAATTGTAGCATCTGCAGCGGTTAGCTTCGGGCCTTAAGATAGAGGATGTTACAGTTACTAACCTCATACAACCAAAGAGATGAATTACATATTTAATAGTGCTTCACTTCCAATGCTTCAACTCAGACCCAGCTATAGTCGCTCGATGGATCGCCACGTCATGATTTAACTATAATCAAAGTGGAGTATTTATGTTAAAGTTCCACAATATTCTCTAGTCGAGGGAACTATGTAACATCGTCACACTAAGATTTCTAGTGAGACCTAGACATTATCAACCAATCGGAAACCACGAATGAGTCAGTCCACAGTTATCTAATAACCACCCCTGTTGATCCCCTCAACAACCATGAGTAATACACTACCCAATTTTTGGAGAGCGCTACACACTTTGTTCTTAATGGATGAATTGATATCTATTTCTTAAAATATCTTGATTAGGGATATATAAAAAATCTTAGTCTATTTATGGTTAATTACCGATGATTGCAATTGCAACTATTTCACTACAATTACACAACAATTTATTTAAGGATTGACATAATATATTTGATATCTCTTATGAAGATCTAATAAGAATACTCCAACATAAGGAGTTTGTTGTTTTTATAAATAATTGTCTACCGTTTCACAAATACTTAAGAATAATCATAACTACCATTTAGTGTTCTTAATTCGCATTTGATACTCACTCAATGTGGAAATTACATAAGTGAATAATGCTATAGAGAAAGCATAACATATACAATAATTTCTATTACCGATGCATAAGGAATCCGTCTCTTATGCTCCACATTAAATATTCTGATATAGTGTCTATATGTTTCATTTAGAGCAATCCTAACATCCTTACTTGTAGTTTTAGAACTATTTTAGTACCCCTTAATATTCTCTCCTATAAACCATACTTACGTTGTATTTTGACTTAAAATCAAATTGTTTGATTTCATTGTCAAAATATTTGCTAGCTCTAACGTTTGTCAAACAATACTATCGTATAAGTTCTTGGATCTTATCCAACTCTTACAAATTCAGTCAACGCTTCCACTAACATCATGGCATTTTGGTCATTGTGTGTAAACAATCTATTACATTATTTAAAAAATTTCTTCCAACCATGATGTACCAAAAATCAAGGTCATATTAGGCAATAATTTTGAGACTTGTATATTACTTAACTTAAGTATGTTAACTGACTACTCTATTGTGCTAATTTCAACAACTAAAATTTATAAAGTTATTCTCTTTAATATTGCTTACTATATTCCAACTACATTAGTCTTTCTTTCGAAGGCAGACCCACAGTTGATGGATCATATTCCTTTGGATACAGCTATCAAAATCATATTTTAATGATATGCTTGAAATCTCTTTTGGATATAAGCAACCTATCATATGGTAGAGTTATATTCTTTATCATGCATTGACAACCTAGAAAATTCTTATTGCTAACAATTCTTTTTCTCGAAATTGATAAGAAACTCATAGTTTTTTATTTAGTGAGATAATTCTTGTTAGACATTCTAGTGAGTTATGTCCATTTTAGGCTAAGTTATATTCATTCAGTCCTATGTAATCAATTTCTATGTTGGAGTTCTTTGGATTGTTTCCAATACTTGCATAAAACCAATAAATTTTGAGTTCGTTAAAATTATGTTCATAACAAAAATTAGTCAACCATTGTTGGTCGATCCCAAACTCCTTATGGTGGTCCATATAGATCATTCATGAGCACATTTTACGAGCAGCGTCATGACTCACCCAACCAGTTAAGTTCTTGACCTTATACATGTAGTGGCTTCTTATCAACTCACATGTTAAAAGAATTCTTAAACATCACCTTTGATGAAACTAGATTTAGTATATGTTCTTACTCCTAAGTAAATAACTCTTAAGTGCATATCTTTATAGAAAGTAGTAATCTCAACTCTAGTCATCCTTAGTCGTACTTTTTCCAACAAAATCAGATCACTCCTTATTGATACATCATTATGTATTATTGCAAGGAGTGGCTTGAGATTGAAGTTTGTTCATGTTATTAGGTACTTTTGGAGCTCCTTTCCAATACACTCACATACTTGATCAAATCAATTTTTTTCCTTGATATACTTTCTACTCCTGTCATATATTCAATGAACTTATCAAAAATATTCTACTTATTTATTAAATAGGCATATGCATGCATGTGAGAATTCATCGATGAATTTAAGGAAGAAAGTGGATTTGTTTTGGTTATATTAGACCATGGACTGCATTCATCTGTATGTATCAATCCAAAGAGTTTGTTAACTATTTTGTCACTCCTACTAAATTGGAGCTTTGTCCTTAATCTTTTGAGACATAATCATGAATTCCTTATAATTCATAATCATATAATTAAAGAATTATTACTAAAAATATGGCTTATTCATAATGTTAAATAATTATAGAAAATTTAAGATACTTCTGTATTTTCCATAGTTAATGCATCACTATTGTTATAAAAACAGTACCATCATTATAATCGATTTATTTACAATGAATAATCATAATATTCATATTAAAATAAAACTATATCTATTATCGCTCACTACTAAAAGATATTATTATTAAATAATTAATATTTGGTATATATATGAAAGCAATCTTTCATAACTTGATGCATCCATTAAGTAATATCATATGGTAAGCTTCCATTATTTCCTCCATTACTATAACGGTGCATAAAATATGAAACTTCCTTTACACATTTATTATAGGTCATGTTTTCGTCCATTTTAACTAGTTTATAGTTGAGTGTTTAGTAACTACTATCTTAAACTTAAAAGAGAAAAATATTACAAAAGATAATATTCAATAATAAAATAATATTTGATATAAATCACACGTACCATTACATATTAAGTATATACTTAGTATTTTTGTACACTTCTTGTTTTTAATGCCTCTTAAAGAAGCAGAAGTGATCATTCACTCCCTTTATCCAAACTTTGCCGATTTTACATCCGCCATTAAACATTTGTTTCTTCCCTATATGGTCGAAAAGAAACTCGGACTATTAGATTACACCGAATTCTTTACAAAAGAACATTTATATATCCTTTTCATTTTAATGATACTATAATAGTTGCATTAAGTAAACCAATTAAACTGACATTTCAGTGATCGAGTTCCTTGGTTTGTCTAGTAGTTCTTGGTTTATGTCGCTTAACACAACGAAATCCTTATTGTTTTCAATCATACTGAACACATGATCTTGCGTTATGGTTTATGTGCACATTTCGGATTAACAAATTTCATCGAGATTTTGTTTATTCTAGACGCAATTGATCGTCATACCACCTTTTGTATGTGTGTCACAACCGCGGATTTTTGACCCTCGAAAATCAACGTCAATACGTCCACTGCATAGCTTGTCGAGTAATCGAGGGCCAGAAATACCAGATCGTTAGAGGAAAAGAAGAAAGAGGTAGAAGAAGAAACAAAAACAACAATACAGAATCTCACAATCGTAGAGGAACAATATATAATAGATAGTATCATGCCTATATACAAAAAAGAACTATAACGGTTCTTATACATTGCATCATCATATTACAACACATCAATAACTCAATATTGGACAGTTATAATAACTTGTCCTCACAAGTGCTAAATATACAGCCTAGAATACACAGCGGAATAAAATGAAACACATGTAATACGTCTTCATTATCATGCTCGTCTCCTAAGCTCCATAGCATCCTAACCTAAATTTGTAATAATCAGTCTGACCTGAGCATTATAATCAAATAACACTCGAATCAGTCTAGAAAACCAACGTGAGAAAACACACTCAATTTGAATTATTAAATTTATCAAAATCTTTTGAAAAAAAGGTATCTCGTAAGACCACGCCACACATAACGGGTTTTTACCTTACGACAACCAAAACATTTTATATCAAAATCATATGATATTATAATAGTGTCTAGGTACAAATACTTATTCAAATAACCAAAATTGTTACATTAATAAATTCAAACATACTAGGCTCTACAACCAAAACCATAAAGGCACGTATTGGAGGATTCCATACAAATGACTGGACATTGGGGTACCACCTATCACAGTACGCATCTAGAAAAATGTACCGAGGACGTCGTCGGGATCCCCTGCAACACAAGATCGGTCTATCCCTAACCTGGATAGTATCGAATATGCTATCACCCCGGGTGTTCCCACCCTTACCGAGTTCCTCCCTTGCACTGTAGTAATAATATCCGTGGGCATTCAGAAAGGTGATAAACATATAGGTACGACCCACTTAGACTTGCTACATCTCGCCTGATTATTACTCATTCCCGGTTGATGAGGCTTGAGGCTACGATTACCTTTTTGAGGAATTTACACTTGGAATGCTTATTGTCCTCCAATGAAAATGAGCTGATAGCATTCACCCATACAAGTCCGTTCTGGATCTGAATGAAACCGAAGGCACAATTCCTACTACATCCAATTTGGAATCCTCCTCAGGATTAGTAGCGATTAACCCTTGCACTTCAGTACTCCATGCTTGATTCCACGCTCTTGTCTTCACTTCGAAAACGTATTTCGTTGAACCAAAGTGGTTTTCGGATAACTTATCCGATCCTAGTCTCTTCGAAACAAAGTTCGATATTTTCGGTAAACTCAACCTCGGTTCTTAAGGAAATAAACAGACGCAAATAAGATTGGAGATCACCTCCTAAGCGTTAATGGATGGATTTCCTTATCATCATCCTGAAAGAACGAAACTACTTTATACGTGCAGTATAGCACCTTCCAACGGTAACTGTACCATACAATCCCTGTGTTTCTCCTAGATATCTCCAAGGTTATGTTTTGGGTCCAGATTTGATAGTCGGTTATTTAACTATCAAATAAACAATCATTCAACCAAAGAATTCATTTTCCACCGAAAACACTAAGTCTCATTTAATTTAATTTTAATAAATTAAATCTCTTTATCAAAAGGTATGTACTTATCTTACCGGAGTAAGTACATTCACTAACCATTCCTTTCAAAAATATTTGAAAAACACTTTAAAATAAATATAGAAAGCACCACGTAGTATCCACCATGGATTCGTAGCTCAATGATTACGTCTTTATCCCAAAGAAATCCAAAACTTACTTGCCGGCAATCTCTGCCTTCGATTTCGCCATGAAAGTATACCATTACTTTCCGAATACTTTATTAAATAATTTTCTCAAAATAGTACTTATAATTTTTTTATATCAATTGCCAAGTTTAATTTAGGCAAATACTCTTTAAATAAAGGTATTATATTAGACAAGAATGATACTGAATAATTTATCTTTTTAAAATTATAATACTGATTAATAAATAATTAACCTTAAAACAAATCATTTGAAAGTAACTTTAATTAATAATTAAATATATTTTTAAAACAAATTTTAAAATGATTACATGACTAATTTTCTGAAACCACCTTTTAAATTACATAGTTTAATAATTAAAAATTCTCTTTTTAAGCAAACCCAACTTCTCGACAAAAATATATTTTCAATCCCATATAACCAATCTAATATTTATAAATCTCTCTCGATTTATCAACAATTTGATTTACGCCCTAATTTCACAAATCACCTGTTCACATTTCTAATAGTAAATTTATCATTTTTACTATAAACCGATTTACCCATCTCATTATAAATCCTCACCGTGAATTTATAACATCAATTTATCAACTGATAATCATTCCACTTAATTTATAAACATTGATTGAAAATCCCATAGTTTTTTAATTCTAGTTTATAATAGTTTCACATCACTTAAATCCATTATAATTTGATTTCTAAATCAAATTCCATTTATAAATCAATTTGTCAGATAATCCAAACTATATTCCAAACCCAACCCAATCTCGATTATATTTCCATTTGTAATTAAGAAAACTTATTTAAGATCCGGTACATTCAATTTCACATTTATTTCCAAATGCACTTCCTTTCCCAATCTATTTAAAATCATGGTTTAAAAACCTTTTATATTTAAAACAAGTATCACTAAGGATTATTATTTAAAATCCTTATTCCAAATCTTTATTTACCATATTCCGAAATTGTTAAGTACAAATTTAAAGTCAAACTATCTATTCTACCCAAATCCATTTCTTTTAATTGATCCAAAATTCACTATAAATATTTCACTTCCAATTTCTTTTTAACTTCTTTCAAATTCAAAACATTTATTATTGGTATTTAAAAATACCAAAAATCTAGGCCAAAACTACTGTAGCATCCAATAAATTCAAATCACACTATAAATCTACCACAAACTATTCGAACGGACCATATATCGATATATATGAAATTTGATTCAACATTTTTAAGGAGTCCAGTTGGATCTCTGCAACATGTTTTTCTGCAACCACAGATGTTAATACAACATAAAAATACCGATCCCACTTTGAGGCGGATATCGTAGTTATATAGATTCATCCGCTATTATGCGGGGGGCATATGGTCTCATCCGCTCCAATAGGCGGGAATAAGCAATCCAATTACATATATATATATATACACACACACACACACACACACACACACACACACACACATAAATATACTACCGTATGTAATATCACATTCAACTGCTAATAATTTATAAATTCAACCAATCATTCAATAATAATTTTTAAAATTAATGTCAAATGAGTGAGATTTACTCACACTGATTTTGATTGTCGCTTTCGCATTCTGGTTCCGATTTAATTTGAGCACGTTTGAATTTATCTAAAAATTTAGCAAGCTCCGAATTTGTCCAAACCATTTCCTATGTGTAGATGATGACAAAACGATCCTAACGCAACCTTAATCGTCCGATTCAGACCTCATGTGTAGAAGTTATACAACTTTAAGTTCATCGATATTTAAATTTATAAAACAAATTAATTACACTTAGATTTTAATTAAATGCAATAGCCAAGCAAAATGATGCCAGTCCACTCAAATGAACCCGACCCACCAACATTCTTCTACCCTCTTTCAAATCGCATGTAGCTGCCCATGTTCGTGCACGTCCTTTCTCGTGTTAGTGACACACCCACGCCACTCGCCTACGACCAAACCACCACTACCAAACCATTCGCCGGCATCCTATGCTCCATCTTCGATTTCATGCTCTTGTCTTCACTTCGAAAACATATTTCGTTGAATAGAAGTGGTTTTCGGATAACTTATCCGATCCCGGTCTCTTCGAAACAACGTTCGATATTTTTGATAAACTCAACCCCGGTTCTTAAGGAAATAAACAGATGAAAATAAGATTGGAGATCACCTCCTGACCATTAGTGGACGAATTTCCTTATCATCATCCTAGAAGAACGAAACCAGTTTATACGTACAGTATAACGCCTTCCGACGGTAACTGTACCATATAATCTCCATGTTTCCCCTAGATATTTCCATGTTATGTTTTGGGTCTAGATTTGATAGTCGGTTATTTAACTATCAAACAAATAATCATGCAACCTAATAGTTTATTTTCCACCAAAAACACTAAGTCTCATTTAAATTAATTTTAATAAATTAAATCTCTTTATCAAAAGGTATGTAATTATCTTATCGGAGTAAGTGCGTTCACTAACCATTTCTTTCAAAAATATTTGAAAAACCCTTTAAAATAAATACGGAAAGCATCACGCGGTATCCACTATAGATTCGCTGCTCAATGATTACGTCTCCATCCCAGAGAAATTCAAAATTTAACTACAGACAATCTCTGCCTCCGATTTCGCTATGAAAGTATACAATTACATTCTAAAAACATTATTTAATAATTTTCTCAAAATAACACTTATAAATTTTTTATATAAATTCCCAAGTTCAATTTTGGCAAATACACTTTAAATAAAGGTATTATATTAGACAAGATTAATATTGAATAATCTATTCTTTTAAAATAATAATACTGATTAATTAATAATTAACTTCAACACAAATCATTTTAAAGCAACTTTAATTAATAATTTAATATATTTTTAAAACAAATTTTAAAATGATTACATAACTAGTTTTCTGAAACCACCTTTTAAATTACTTAGCTTAATGATCAAAAATCCTTTTTTTCAAAAAAACCTTACTACTCAACAAAAATATATTTTCAATCCCATATAACCAATCTCATATTTATAAATTTCTCTCGATTTATAACCAATTTGATTTACGCCCCAATTTCATGAATCCCTTGTTCACATTTCTAAAAGTTAATTTATTATTTTTACTTTAAACCGATTTACCCATCTCATTATAAATCCTCACTGCTAATTTATAACTTCAATCTATCAATTGATAATCATTCCACTTTATTTACAAACATTTTTTTATAAATCCCATAGTTTTTCAATTCTAGTTTATAAAGGTTCACATAACTTAAATCCATTATAACTTGATTTCTAAATTAAATTCCATTTATGAATCAATTTCTCAAATAATGCAAACTATATTCCAAACCCAACTAATCTCAATTATATTTCCATTGGTAATTAAGAAATCTTATTTAAGATCCAGTATATTCAATTTCACATTTATTTCCAAACGCACTTCCTTTCCCAATCTATTTAAAATCTTGCTTTAAAGACCTTTTATATTTAAAACAAGTATCACTAAGGAATTATTATTTAAAATCCTTATTCCAAATCTCTATTTACCAAATTCTGAAACTGTTAAGTACAGAATGAAAGTCAAACTATTTATTCTACCCAAATCAATTTCTTTTAATTAATCCAAAATTCACTATAAATATTTCACTTCCAATTTGTTTTTAATTTCTTTCAAATTCAAAAAATAAACTATTGATATTTAAAAACACCAAAAATCTAGGCCAAAACTACCATAGCATCCAATAAATTCATATCACACTATAATCTACCACAGACTATTCAAATAGACCATATATTAAAATATATGAAATTTAATTCAACATTTTGAGGAATCCAATTGAATCCTTCCAACCTGTTTCCCTACAACCACAAATGTCAATACAACATAAAAATACCAATCCTACTTCGTGGTGGGATACTGCGGTAATATATGGTCATCCGCTGTTATGCGAGGTGCATAGGGTCCCATCCGCTCCAATAGGCGGGAATAATCAATCCAATTACCAATATATATACTACTATATATAAGATCACATTCAATTGATAATAATTTATCAATCCAACTAATCATTCAGTAATTAATTTTAACTATTTGAAATTAATGTCAATCATCTAAATGAGTGATATTTACTCACATTGATTTTTATTGTCGCTTTCGCGTTCTGGTTTCGATTTAATCCAAGCGTGGTTGAATTTATCTAAAAATTTGACAAGCTTTGAATTCGTCCAAACCATTTCCTATGCGTAGATGATGATAAAACGATCCCAACGCAACTTGAATCGTCCGAATCGGACCTCATGTGTAGAAGTTATACAATTTTAAGTTCATCGATATTTAAATTCATATAACAAATAAATTACACTTAAATTTTAATTAAATACAATATCCAAGAAAAATGAGGTCGGCCCACTCAAACGAACCCGACCCGCCAACCTTCTTCTTCCCTCTTTCAAATCGCCTGTAGCTACCCATGTTCATGCACATCCTTTCTCGTGTCAATGACACACCCATGCCACTCGCCTACGACAAATCACCATCGCCAAACCATTCGTCGGTCTCCCACGGCCACGCCCATGCCTTCGATTCATCGTACGTCGCCCAAAATCAAATCTCGACAGCACCCAAGAGACATTGACCCAAAAACGCAATCCCCCTTGGCACCGTGCGCCACCAAACTCTACCCAGAGGTGCACTTTACCTTGCTAGACTCAAATACGACTCCACTTCGAGAAATTCACCTTAGATCTCTCAAAATAGCCAAACCTAGGTGAAAATTACTACTCGACTTACTGTCGACTCTTCCCAAACATGACCGCATCACCCAAAAACAACCTAGACCGAAGCTTATGACTAAATATGAATTTAAGGATTTGTTTCAGGATTTTTGTTGAGAAGTTTGTGAGATAAAAATATTCAAATCTTTATTTTTCTTCTTCTTCAATGTATGATAATCGGTTGTTATAAAAGAAGGAAAACTTGATTTTTAAAAGAGAAGGAGACTGATGTTTACGTGTATGGGGAAGGCTGTAGTGTTTTGAAATGAAGGAAAAAGGGCTGATGTGAATATGGTCAACCAATATATAATTTAAATTTTCAATTCATCTCGATTACGTAACTTAAAATTTCAAACCCCCATCCAGGAATATCGTTAGGTGTTTATAATGTTATATCCCTATTTGAACGCAATGGAAAATGTTTCATGTCCAAATTCAATCGTATGGAGAAGATAGCTTTTTGGACCCAATTTTTATATTGAATTTTCGATATTAAATTCAACTCGTTTCTATCCCGTACGACCAAAAGATAACTTCAAACACTACAAAATTTGAAATCTGATAATAATACACTATTGCGGACCCAATGGAACTATTTTCATTGAATTCTGAGACAGTGCGTTGGAAGGCTATTTTTATACGTTAATTAATTCGAGTTATTTTTTTTAAATCAAACGAATCTCTTTTATTTTCAATTCAAAAAATTTATTATCTTCATTCTTACTAATTGAAACCCAATAAACCATTGAATTATTTTTATCAATCTTAAAACTCAAAATCTAGTTATTTAAGTAAATTCTGATTATTAAATTAGCCAATAAATCATTATATTTGAAATTAAGTTCAAAATTATCTTTTAAATATTTAAAAACCAATTAAATATTCCAATTTCAAATAACCAAAATTCAGAGTCATTACAACGTGATTGAATACCGATTAAATATTCATATACATGTATTGCTTTTGAGTTTAAAACTCATAGTAGACAATATTGGTATTAGGAAAATGGACAGTGAAGCGATTAAGGTGTGAATGTATTTAGTAGTTGTATCTTGAAGTGACAGCGTACCAAAGGAATTAATGGTAACTATATTTTATATTTCTATGTCAAATATTACTTGGTACACTTATGTATTTTCAGTTTATTAACATTTCATCAATTATATTAGTCGTACAAATTTATCGATGTAGATTATTTTAGCTTGTTATAGCATATGTTCTCATAATACTAGAATGGTTATCAGACATTTTTTTTTTCTTTTTTTTTTAATGGCAGAGCACCCTTCTCCTCGTCCCATTCCAGGCCACCCATCCCACATCATTCCTCTTCCCGCTGCAGGCCATTCAACCCCTAACCTTGTGTCGTCCTTACCTGAACCTGAACCCCCTCCAAAGCATCAGTCTACCTCTTTGGTTGTGCCTACTGATGCTCCCTCCCTTTCCTCTGATACTTCCAAGTTAGCACAGCCTTCCACCCATCCCGTTACCTCTAGTCAACAGACATGGACTTCTCTTTTCAAGAATAAACCACGTAATGCGGGGAAGTACATACCTGTTAACTTTATTAATCAGTTTGATGGTGATGCTCTTGTTCTACCTGATGTTGTTCAGGAAGCAGGGCAAAGCATATGGTGTGATTATTTAGTCGGGTTCTTCCTTGATAAACCCCTGTCGTTTACTGCGGTAGTTCAACATCTCAAGCGTGTGTGGCGTTTGAAAGGAAATTTAAAAGTCAAGTCTGATGGTGTTGCCTTCCTATTCCTGTTTTCTGATGAGGATGATCGGAGCAAGATCATCAAGGATGATCCGATAATAATGAAGAATAAATTGTTTATTATTAAACAATGGGACCCCACGGTAAGTAACGTGTGTGGATCGGTCACTTCGGTGCCAGTATGGATACATATCTACAACATCCCACTAGCAGCATGGTCCCCTCTTGGTATCAACTGGCTTGCAGGAAGAATTGGAAGTGTAAAATGTCTAGATGAAAGTACGGAGAAAATGGAAAGGCTAACCTACGCAAAAGCTTTGGTGGAAGTGACCCCTATCTCTGACCTTGTGGACAACTTCCAAGTACTGTGCAAGGATGGAACAAGGCAAACTGTATTTGTGGAATATCAGTGGAGACCACTTGCTTGTACTTCTTGTAAGGTATTTGGGCACGACATTTCAAGTTGCAAGAATAGTGTTATGATAGATGAAAATCTGAATAGTAAAAAGAATACCATACCAAAACAAGTACCAGAAAAAGACACAGCAGAGAAAGAACAAAATGTTAAAAATGCCAAAAATAATTCTGTCAGGATATGGAAGAAAGTTGAACATGGAAACAAAAGGAAAAATGAGTCAATTAAGAGAAAGGAGAATACTGGGTTAGGTAATACAAGGAATGGAAGTGACAATATAACAAGGAAAGAAGGAAGTGCAACACTGAATACAGAAGGAAATATGGAAGAGCAAGTTGAAGAAGGAGAGGTTGTTGAGGTGATGGGAATGAAGTTAGGAAATAAATTCCAAGTTTTGCAAGAAGTAAGTGATGTAAATGAAGATCAGTGTGAGGAAGGAGGAAGTGAAAAAGAAGATGAACGGTTAATTAGAACAACTGTTATTGCCTGCAAGGAAGGTATTGAGGCTAATGAGAGAATGCATGCTGTGAACAACATGAACAATGTTAAACACTGTGATGTTGCTGAGTTAGATGCAAACTATCATCTAGCAGATAGGTATGGCAAGCTTGTTCAGGAACTGGTAGTAAGTGGAAGGACAAAACGAAAGGAAGTGAGAAAAGGAAAACAAAAAGAAAAGGAGGTACCTGATTCAATAGGAAATGCAAACATAATTGATAACAATGTCATAGTGGATGGTATATCTGTGCCTTCATTAATATACTGCAACGAGGAAAATAAAACCTCTCATGAAAAAGCTTCTTGTTCCCATAGTCAGATTCTACCTCATGAGCAAAATACTGCTATGCATGCACACAATATCTGTATGCATGCTACTGTTGAATCCACACCCCCAAGCAACCTACCCAAAACCCTTTACTCACACATCATACCACCGCCTGGTTATCTAAAACAACATGATCATCCTCACCAAGACCATCTCAACACTCCAATCCCAAATAATATTAACCTTTGCAATGTCAGGAAAAAAAAGGAGAAATCTTTGACTGACTTTGATAAAGGTTGCTATGTTGAATATGGAGAAACCTTACCTGATAAAGAAAAAACACCAAACTCAGGCCTTCGTAGGTCTACGCGATTTCAAAATCCATTACCTTAATATCCCATGTTACAAAATTTTGGATTCTGGAATATTCGAGGAGCACATTTGGAAATCAAACTTGTGCAAGCAAAACACTTAATTTCTGAGAATAATTTAGGCATATTTGGCATTCTTGAGACCAAACTCAACAAAGATCTTACCCTCAAAGCAGCAAACTTTATCAACCCACTATGGAGCTATCATCATAATTTAGATGAGGCACCATATGGAAGAATTTTGGTGCTGTCTGATCCCAACTTATACTCCCTAACCCCAATATTATCCCATAAGCAATTCATCCATTTTCAAGCTTTACACCATTCAACCTCTACATCCTTTTACCTGACCTTCATCTATGGAGATAACCACCCTACTGCTAGGCAGGAAATGCTTGAGTATTTACCACATTTTAGGCAGGAAACTCACCCTTGGTTTGTCATGGGTGACTTTAACTGCATGCTGTCTGCTGACGACCGCTGTGGTGGCAAACCACTTTCAATCTCTGACATTGCCCCTCTCAACCTTGCCATAACTACCTCAAATTTACATGAAGCAGCGTTTGTTGGACCAAAGTATACGTGGAATAACAAAAGTCGCTCTGGTGTGAGGACCATGAGTAGATTGGACTTGACTTTTCAAAACACTAAAGCCTTAACGCAATTCCCCAACTCCCTAAATCATATTCTTCCCCCACTTCTATCAGATCATTCTCCTGTTTTCTTAGCTCCTCAGTGTGATGCCATTAAAAGAAACTCAAGTTTTAAATTTTTTAATTCCTGGATAAATGATCCAGAATTTATGCCATTAGTTATTAAAGTTTGGAAATGTCCTCAAAGTGGTAACAAAATGACTATATTGCAGTGCAAACTGAAGGCCACCAAGGAAGCTTTAAAGAAATGGGCCAAGAACAAGTATGGTGATGGTAACAAGTACTCTTCTGTCTTGCAGAGAGAGCTATCAACAATCCAGCTGAGGATGCTTGAAGATCCAGGTAATATAATCTTTTCAGAACAGGAACATGAGTTAACGAAGCGTTTATCTGATGCCCTAACTGCTGAGCTAAGTATGAAGAAACAAAAGTTGAGGAAAGAGTGGGATTTGCATGGGGATAGGAACACTGAGTTGTTTCACACCTCCCTTAAAATTAAAAATGCCAAAAGAAACATCTACCAAATTCAGTGTGATGATGGTTCCATATTAAATAATCCCCATGACATTGACAAGGCTTTCCTCAAGCATTACACTGACCTTTTTTCCCCCAATGAAACAGTGACGCCAGTTATAGATGAGCTCTTGAATACCCCAATGCCAGTTTTGACTGCTGATGATACGATGCTGTTATCCTCACCGGTGACAAATGAAGAGATATATAATGCTATGTTTGGAATGAAGAGAGATTCTTGTGGTGGCCCTGATGGCTTTAATGCTGTCTTCTTTACAAAATGTTGGGATATTGTTGCTGATGACCTGTTAGCTGCAGTGCATAATTTCTTTTCTCATAATAAATTGCCATTACCTATCAATGCCACCAATCTGTGTTTAGTGCCCAAAGTAAAACATGCTGCAACTTTACATTCCTTTCGCCCAATTGCTTGTTGTAACATAATATACAAATGCATATCTAAAGTCATTGCTTCAAGGCTCAGGCTTGTGCTTCCATCTGTCATATCTGACAATCAATCTGCTTTTTTGAACAATAGATGTATCCTCGACAATGTGTTGGTCACTCACGAACTTTTAAATGGGTATGGTCGTAGCCAGGTATCTCCTAGAGCTATGATGAAGCTTGACATCAGAAGAGCTTATGACACTGTGTGTTGGGAAGCTTTAACTGGTATTATGAGTTTAATGGGGTTTCCTTGCCATTTTGTTAGTTGGATATATACGTGTATATCCACTGTATCTTACTCCCTATGTTATAATGGGGGCAATGTTGGTTATTTCAGAAGTAAAAGGGGAATCAGGCAGGGGGATCCAATGTCCTCCTATCTGTTTATTATTGTCATGGAATTTTTTACTCAACTTATAAACAAGCAAGTCAGACTGAATAAATTTGAGTTACATCCCAAATGCAGGAATCCTAACATTACTTCGCTGCTCTTTGCTGATGATGTGATTCTTTTCATGAAGCCAACTGTCTCCACTATAAACTGTTTCAAAGACATTCTAACCTCCTTTGAGAATTGCACTGGTCTTCAGGTCAACAGCAGCAAGTCTTACCTCCTGGTGGCTGGTCTAAATGAGATTGATAAGCGGACCATTTTTCATGATTATCAGCTTCCCAACCTTCCTGATGGTACCATACACCTGGGAATTCCATTGTCATCGAGGAAAATTGGGACCAGTGCGTGCTTACCACTCTTTGAAAGAATTACTGAGGCCATGAACAGGTGGGCAAGCAACAAGATATCTCAGGCTGGTAGAACAACTATCATCAAATCAATTATACAGGCAATGACAGTGTATTGGAGCAGATGCTTTTTGCTGCCATCTTCTCTACTGCAGAAAATTAGGAAAGCTATGAATCACTTTCTTTGGACTGGAAATATGTACTCAACCAAACTTATTCCTATTGCTTTTGCCAAAGTGGAAAAACCACTTAAACTTGGTGGGTTGGGGTTTAAGTGTTTGCCTATTTGGAATCAAGCTGCCTTTTCTAAGCACTTTGATAATCTGATTAATGACAGGCCTAACATTTGGGTTAAGTGGGCTAGGAAACATCACCTTGGAAATAGACATTTTTGGCTTATGGATCCATCTCCTCTGTGTGGCTGGGTGTGGAGAGCCATCCTAAATCTAAGAAGCATTCTACTTCCCCATGTCCAGCTGATCGTTTCCCCTGACTGTGTTGCAAGGTTCTGGTTTGATCCTTGGGTGAGAAGAGGTGTGATATTGTATGACATGCTTACTTATGATCAGGTAATTCAAACTGGCATCCCTATTAATGCAAGTGCTAATGATTACTGTGTTGATGGTGTCATTATGTTGCCTTACACCTCCAACCCTAACATCAATCAACTATGGGAGTCTGTGAAAGCCTACAAGTTACCATCTGTTGGTGGTGGTTATGTATGGACAGCAAAACATGAAAGGCATTCAATTGCTTGCATTTACAAAGCACTTATTGGAGAAACAGGTAACTCTGAATTTAGATGGTATTCAAGAGTGTGGAACAGCTTTACGTCTCATAGCCTCAATTTCTCCTTGTGGAAGACTCTCAGAAATGCTTTGATGACAAAGGTGAAATTATGTAGTAGAGGGTTTACTGTGGACTTGAGGTGTGTTTTCTGCAATATTGTTGCTGAAGATACTGACCACCTGTTTTTTGGCTGTGGTTTTACATCAAAAATTTGGAAAGCTTGTCTCAGTAGTGCTGGCTACAATGATACCATACTGCATGGTGATGCTGAGTGGAATAGGTTGTTCAGGAAGACTAGGTGGATGACTTCAACAACCTTGTGGCATTTGTTAATATTGAAGGTGTACGTGAATGCAATTTGGGCAGAGAGAAATGCAAGGGAATTTGATAACAGTAGGAAGTCTGCTACTGCCTTAATCAGTGTTATTACTGCTAAGGTTAGGGAGAAGGCTTCACATCAATCTGCGTATGATACTATGGATTAAGGGGTTGGTGTTTGTACTTGTGTTCTTGCTTGTTTGTCTTGTATTTTTCTTTCAATTCTAAGTTGTATCTCTGTGTTTGTTGGAGCAGTTTGGCCTGCTCTGTTTTGTTTACTGTTTGTGTGTTTAATAAACATGGTTAGGGTCCATTCAACCCTCCTTGCCGTTCAAAAAAAAAAAAAAAATACTAGAATGGTTATACAATATCATTTCATTTTTCTAATAAGCTCCCACTAGACATTTAAGTTTCTCCAAACCCTATGAAAACACAGAAATATTTAGATTTCTCTAATGCTTATTAAGACTTGCTTACCTTGGCATTCTTACCTTAAGTTTGCTGAACAAATCATAGACCCATAAGCAATGAATAACACTTTATCGCCTGTATCATATCAACTCCTAATCCATGATCCTTGCCTTAATCTCGACCTCGACCTTGAGTTTTCTTAATAAATAAAAACAATTATTCATTCGTACCCACCATTTCATAGCAACCTATGTATATGTCACAAACCTTTAGTTTGCTCAACAAATTCATGCATATAACTTACTTCGTCTACACAATAGATTAATAGTACTACAAATGTAACGACCTGCCTTTTTGGATGTTTTAACCAGACATACATGCAAGACTCAAACCATTCGAAAGGGATGATTGTTATAGGGTAAATAAGAAAAAGAGAAAGAAATAAAACAAATACAGAATCTCACAGCGGAATGACGAAATATAATAATCAAATAACAGTTCATGAAGCTCTTTTATAAATACATTTTATTATTCTTAACAACACGAACATCAGAGTTACATAAACATGAATACATAAATAAATGCAGTGGAACAAAATGATGCAGTGAAATAAATATAATAATAATAGCATAAATCTTCACCTTCATTCTCTAGAAATTAGGTCTTCAACCCTGAAATGCTCAGGCTGACCTGAGCGAATTAAAAAGACAAAACACTCAAGTCAAAACTAAAAGATCTTATGTGAGTTAAATCAACGATAAATATGTGTGTGACGGCGTCAGAGATGTTTACGGGTTTGTCATCTCCTATCCAGTGTCTAACGTGAGTGCAATTACTTAAGAGATGTTTGGGATTCACATCTCCTAAGGATCCGTTAAACTATCTACTATGTGGTACAATACGTTATTACAATACGTCTACAGTAAAGTAAAAGTATTAAAATAGTGTTAAGGCGTTACCCATATCCTCCTTAACACATATTATATATTCCCATAGTCTATACACTACCGTAACTCCTCTATAAACAGGAGGCTATCAGAAGGCACTTCATAGGTATGGTACAAAACAAACTCGTAGAAGACGCTCTAGGGCATGTGAATACGGCACTTGAGGCAATGCCAGGGTAGATATACCGATTGCATATCCAGACTGGTGGTAACGCATAACAACTACTACCTGCCACCTCGGAACACACTCCCAAATCAAAATCAAGGGGTGGCCACTAAATCAATCGCAAAGTAATAGAATGGTATCGAAGAAATGTGTCCGATATGAGGAATGACCTCACTTGGCCCAACGTGGCTCCTGTTTTAGTCACATCTAAGCTGACTCACGGGAGTCTGGGTCACGTCATACCATATACAAAAATCATTTGCCAAACCTTCTTACTTCATTTCTGGAATCTCCACCACATACACGGTTGTTAAGGTGGTTTTCGGTATTGGTAGAGAGTATGACAATATTCGATCCCGATCTCTTTAACAACCAATCGCTTAATTCACACCAGATGGTTCTTTTACATTTCAAAAGTCAATTTTCAATTGATATCAAAATATTATATTCCCAAAACCATATCACTTTTAAAATCATATTTACTTTTGAAATTATCAATAAGATAGGTTAATTAAATCCCATTCAAAAACATCATATTTACTCAATTATGTCATTTCACAAAAGGTTCAAATTCCAAATTCCAAATTTAGGTTGCATCATCATCAAGGATTTAAATATAAATACTTCAACTTTACACAATTTGAAATTTTAGAAAATAGTTTAAATTGTCATAAATAGATTTTTAATAGTTTAAAGTAGTTAAAATACTCTAAAATAGTTTAACTGATTTAAAATAGTTTAAAATAGATTAAAATAGTTTAAAATAGTTTAAATAGATTTAAAAATGGTTTAAATAAATTTAAAATAGATGAAATAGATTTAAATTATATTAAATAGATTTAGAATAGATTAAATAAATTTAAAATATGTGAAATTGGAAAAAATAGATCATAATAGATTAAATAAAATAAAATTTGAATTAATTAAAATAATTTAAATTAATTGAAATAGTTTAAATTAATTTAAAATAGATTTCAAAGTTATATCCAAACATTTTCAATAGCTCAATTCTGAGAAATTTATTTATATTTGACACTTTAACTTGAAACTCTAATTTAAATACTTTAAACAATTCATTAAATCAATTCCAATTTTAGCATTAACGCTCGGATTATCGAAAATAATCCAGTTTATATAAATCAATTTCTATTTCAAAATATCAATTAACTGAATTCAACATTTTAAAAATTCAAAAATCATTTAATTTAACCAATCTCGTGTTTGTATATAATTTTCCGCCCTATGGTCAAGTGATACGTATATTTATCATTTCAATCCGCAATTTACAATTTTACGTTTGTATATCATATCAAACTACAATCCCGAATTATATAAACATCAATAAAATCACTCGAGTCTATCATTTCAAAAAACAATGATTTTTTTCCTAATCTATAGATCGTTTAGGTATATATCATTTCACCCATAGGGAACTTGCAGTGATATAACAATGTAAAATAAAACATCCAATCATCCAATATCAACAATCAAACAACCATCTGGATCATCATCCAAATAAATCAATAAACATCAATAGATAACTGAAAATCAATAACATGAATTAAATTGAAAATTAAATTAAATATTCAATTAAATGCTGATTAAAATGCAATAAAATCAAATTTAACCAGAACGACAATTTAAATATACCAAGCATCAAGCAATCAATTTCTAAACACGTTATAAATTTAATTTAACTAACATCAGATAATTTAGAAGTTGTGAGTAGGTTAAAACACTCACCTTTGATTTCAAATCGGTTTGAAATCCAAATAAAAGCCCAAAATTCCAATAGAAGAAATCGCGCGTGAATCGAAGTTTAAATGCAAAAGATATTCATGTTATAAGAAATATTATTAAAATAATAATTGGTACACATTTTAAAAAAAAATAAACAAAGTTTAGTACTTACATTTTTCTCAAGATAAAGCTTCAGGCAAAGATTGAAGAACAAACTAAGATGTAGGCGGGGCATGCAAGAAACATGAAAAAAAAATGAAACTCGTGTTTCATAAAAGAAAGCTTTTGAATTTGCAAAAATGAGAGCTTCTAAGTTTGTCAATTCACAATAAAATTATTCAGGGGAAGGAAGATCTGAAATGGAGATCTAATCATAGAAAATGAAGCGGTGACAAAAAAAGGAGAAACAATTAAAAAAACATGAACAATTTGCTGATGAGATTATAGCTTCGGCAAAGAATAATTCGAACTAAATGAATGTGAGGTGTCAGGAGAAATATAACATAAAAGAAGAAATAAAGTGGTAGATTATTTAATAATAAAGAACTAAATGACGAGGGATAAAAAATGAATGTCACGTTTCTAAAATGAAGACTTTAGGAAATATAGGCTACCAAAATAAAAACAAAAATATGAGGTTGTGGAAGAAGGCTACAGGAAAACAAAATGAAAAGAATTGAAGTGGCTATACAAATATGAAACGAGATGGAGAAAACAACGAACTCACATTTTTTTAAATTGGAGGTTGGACATGGTGTAATGAGGTGAAGAAAGGTTAAATAAAAAAACATATGTATACATATAAAATGAAACTCACTGTTGAGAAGATGCAGCTTTAGAAAAAAGAGGAAGGAAATAAATGAAACTGAAGAAACAACAAAAATGAGGGAAGAAATGTGGTATGTATTAAATAATGATAAAGGAATGCACAGACCATAAGTACACTACCATCAAACCTTTGGAATTCAATTGTTTTGAAACGTAACCAAATTAACTTCATTAACTCAAATAATATTCAAATTTGTATGCATTTAGGTTTTTATCTATGCATAATAAAAAAAATTATACTTACCGTAGAAATAAAAAACATTCAATTTGGTTTTTCCCAATGATCTTTTATTTTTACTAAAACAACCTTTTTGTTTAACACAGAATGTACGTTTCTTTAATTAAATCTATTAATTACGATCAACGTTTTCTTTCCTTTTAATTGAAATATTTGAATTACATTAATTGCAATTACTTACAATGTTAAATTTTAAAACAGACACCTAAAATGGATGAAAAATAGAACAATTGTTAATTTAAACACGTTTATAAATTTGTTATTTATATACAAAAGTAACAAATAACTTACTGAAATAGATTATTTTCTTATTCTTGTAATCATTCTGTAAGCTAAAATACAGTTCAAATAAACATATATTTCTTCCTTTAAGATCAATCATTCTATTCTTTATTTCAATGAAATTAAACATACATTCACACAAATGAAACATTCATTTTATTTGATGTAAATGTTCTTTTCATTAAATCAAACTTTCCTTATGTTTTCGCAAAACATAAGCTACTTTTAATTATACCTATTAGTTTACAATTTAGTATTCTCTCTCCTATTAATTGAAAATTTTCAATTACATTAATTTCAGTTGATTAAGTTTCAAAATGGACTAAGTGAATGTAATGAGAAGTAACACAATTATTTCCTATCTAATAGTAATTTAAACATATTTATACACTATTGGATACAAACAGTAATTATACATTTCTTACTAAATAACAATTTCTTGTCTCTACAATCTATCTTTCACCTACCAAACATTTCAAATAAATAAACATATATTTACTCCTTTAATAAACTTACTCATTTTTATTCGTTTATTTTGATTTGCACTCCTACTATTAAATCAACCAATACCTTATGAAATTATTAACATAGATTTCTATCTTTTATTTAAATCAATTATTGCCTCATGAATATAATTGAAATTTGTATATGTTTTATTGCATTCGCACTTTGCAGCTATTGTCTTAACTCACATCAATGTAATATTTATTTATATTTATTTGTAATTGATTTATTAAATTGGTAACAAATAACAATTGTCACCATCTCTACATTTAATAACATTTGTAAGTCCATTATTTACCACCAATTGTTATAACAACTCACATTGCACTAATTTTATTCAATTTCCATTTATTACACATTATTTCATTAATTAATCAACATCTAAATTATCAATTACTCTTTAAATCCAATTATCCATTAATACATACATTACTATATTTATTTACAACCTATATCAATTATAACTCTTTAATTCTTTTAATTAATTAGAATTTACATTTAAAGCAGCTATCAATTACCACAATTTAATAATATTACATTCTATTCCAATTACATTCTTATTATTAAATCACAAAATTTTATTTCTTCCGATATTAAATCACAAAACCTTATTAAATTAAATATTTTTAATTATAAAAAATTATTGGTCGTTACACTCTTCCCCACTCAAAACATTTCGTCCTCGAAAAGGAAAAAGAAGAGAAAAGAAGGAATTGAGAAATTAACATATCTTATTCAAAATATTAAATTTATAAACAAATAATTTACAATATTAAATAATTTAAATAAAATATATCAATTTATAACAATTAAATCCTTTAATTTCAAGTTAATAAAATTTGGAAATTTTTCACAAAATTTTTCCAAGTCCAAAATTTATGGAAAATTTCGGCAGAGTCCCCTTTGTATGAGAGGTCTCGGAGAAATAGTAATATCAACAATAATAATATGTATCATAATTTCAAAATAATTTACTCCAAACCACGGGAAGACAATATAATATCGTTATATACCGTAATCCGACAACGTACCTATTTGTCGGGCAAATAAAGCTTATTTTTATGAAACCAAAATTGTAGCTATTGCTTCCATACCCTGTATCTCACTTATATAATCCAAAAGAGTTAATAATTATGTAAAAGAGAAATATTTTAAGTTGTTTCACTAAATAACAAACAAAGCATAACCACATAACAATAATCATTTATAAACAAACAATTGTACAAACATCATTTCAACTAAGAAAACAATCATCCATCCATTTTAACCAAAACAAATGGTTTGTTCGAGTTTTAGAACTTCTAGTCATATAAAATGATAAACAAACTTTGAATTAAACCATACACTCAACGGTCATAGATAAAACTTTATAGATTATTTATACATCTCTATACAAAATTGAAGTATCATTTCCCAACCAATCCATAAGCCAATCCAAGCAAAGAATCCAACACATTTTCAAGTTTACTCTATTTATATTTTTCACATCATTTATTATTCATTTTTTTCATATAATGATTTTCTTTAATTCGGGTTCATTACTTACAAAATTGTAATTTCCATTCATTCATGTAAGGTATATTTCATTAATTTACATTCCTTTCTTACATAAATTATATCCATTTCAATTATATGGTTCATAAATGAAGTCATTATTGAAGTATTGTATATATTTCATTTTAGTTTACTTCACATTTACAATTTAGTTTGATTTCTTTTTTACTTTTCACATCATTTACTTTTCTTTTCTCATTCATATAATGTTTATTTTCATAAATTTACATTTGTTATTTACTAACAAAAGTTCATTTCTCCTTTATTCATACAGTGCCATTTTGCTTCATTTTGTTACTTTACGTTCATTGCTTAAATAAGTTGATTTTATTTCAATTATTGGATTATACATTATTAGGTAAGTTTCTTTACAATTTAATTCACCATTTATAGATTATTTCTTTTTCACATTCATCCTTCCATATACAGCATTATTGAATATTAATTCCATTTCTAAATCTTTTAATATTCTCTGAAGTTATAATCATTCAAGTTATATATAGTACTCAATTTAACTATAAATGGCTTCAATATTAATTCCAGTTCATAATCATTTTCCTACAACGTTCACCTTTTACTATTTAATTTGATTTTCAAATAGCTTAAAATGTCAACTTAAGTTTATAATCATTTTTCTTATATTATTTACCTTTATTACATTTAACTAGTAGCATTTCAAACTATCAACTTAAGTTCATAAAAATTTAAAATTTTAGATTCTTATTTATAAAAAAGTCTATTGAACACTTTCATTTTCTGAAGTTTTACTTGTATAATATTCTATCACATACCCTTATTAACGATACAACTTTTAATATTTTGGTAAGTTATATATATATATATATATATATATATATATATATATCTCTTAGAATGCAATAGAAAGTTTCACAAGTTTACCTTATTTATTTTAATTAGCAAAATGTTCAATAATAACATCCTTCAGATTCTCATATCCTTTGATTTACAGGTTACAACTTTCAAATTTCTTGTATATTTCATTTATAACTTAGCATCTAATTTCTTATTTTCATTTTAGAAGTTCCAATTATTTAATAGTTAAATTTCATTTCATTACAACAATTGAAATCTTTAATTTATAGGAATTTAAGAACTAAATACAGGGTTCCATTTCAATCATTTAAAATAATATATCACCCTATGCTCATAACTTATATATACATATATCAAATCATATTTAGGAAAATTTAGGTTTGCTATCAAACAAAAGTGTAGTAAAACTACTACATCTGCCTTCCCACTTTAAAACACGAAAATGAATGTCGATGATGCGTGCACTCATTACTGAAATTATTTCCGAGCGACAGAGAGGGGAGTGCAGAACTTATTTTCTTCCAAAATTATTTTAAACATTTCTTCCAAATCACATTGAAATATTTATATCAGAAAAAACTTCCAAAAAATATAAATATTATATTCCAAAACCATTTGTAAGAAATTTTCGAAATCTTGGAACTTAAGTTCTAAATTTTCCAATTTATATTTATTTTAATTACAAATCTTATTTTCAACCTATATTTATGAATTTCACTACCTAACAGCAAACATATTACAACCAAATATATCATTTATAAAATTATTATTTTATATACAAAATATATAATAGGCAAAATTATTCGATTTACCTATATTTCAAAACAAATATTGTGTCGGTCTGCCCTATTAGGTGTTCAAAAATCCCTATCGATGTTATAACGTCCTATGCGTCGACCGGAATTTATAAATACAAAATGGAACAAATTAACACAATATAAAACCCTTTATAACACTAATAAATACGCTTCTCATATATATATATATACACTCAGCAACTCATTCTAAGGTATTACTACCCTATTTCTAAAGAGTCAGACCCCACAAAGCTTTTATTTCAACTGTAACGACCTCCCTTTTTGGACATTTTAAGCAGACATGCATGCCAGACTCAAACCATTCAAAGGGGCAGATTGTTATGGGGTAAATAAGAAAAAGAGAAAGGAATAAAAACAAATACAGAATATTGCAGTGGAATGACAATATATAATAATCAAATAACATTTCATGAAACAATTTTATAAATACATTTGATTATTCTTTACAACACAAACATTAGAGTTAAATAAACATTAATGCATAAAAAAATGCGGAGGAACAACATGATGCAGTGGAATAAATATAATAATAGCAGTACAAATCTTCATCTTTGTTCTCCAGAAATAAGGTCTTCAACCCTGAAATGCTCAGGCTGACCCGAGCGAATTGAAATTACAAAACATTCGTGTCATAACTAAAAGATCTTATGTGAGTTAACTCAACGGTAAATATGCATGTAACAGCAACAGAGATGTTTACCGGATTTGACATCTTCTATCCAGTGTCTAACGTGAGTGTAGTAACTTAAGAGATGTTCGGGATTCACATCTCCTAAGGATCCATTGAACTATCTACTATGTAGTATAATACGCTATTATAATATGTCTACAGTAAAGTAAAAGTATTAAAATAGCGTTAAGGCATTATCCATATCCCCTTTAGCACATTTTATATATTCCCATAGTCTATACAGTACCGTAAATCCTCCGTAAACTGGAGGCTATCATAGGGCACTCCATAGGTATGGTACAAAAAAAACTCGTAGAAGGCACTCTAAGGCATGTGAACACGGCACTCGAGGCAATGTCAGGGTAGATATACCGATTGCGTATCCGGACTGATGGCAACGCATAGCAGCTACTACCGTCCACCTAGGATTGCACTCCCAAATCAAAATAAAGGGGTGGCCACCAAATCAATCACAAAGTAATAGAATGGTATCCAAGAAATGTGTCCGATATGAGGAATGACCTCACTTGGCCTAGCATGGCTCCTGTTTTAGTCACATCTAAGCTGGCTCATGGGAGTCTGAGTCACGTCACACCTTATGCAAAAATCGTTTGCCAAACCATCCTACTTCATTTCTAGAATCTCCACCAAGTACACGGTTGTTAAAGTGGTTTTCGGTATTAGCAGAGAGTATGACAATATCCGATCATGGTCTCTTTAACAACCAATCGCTTATTTCACACCAGTTGGTTCTTTTACATTTCAAAAGTCAATTTACATTTGATATCAAAATATTATATTCTTAAAACCATCACTTTCAAAATCATATTTACTTTTGAAACTATTAAGATTGGTTAATTAAATCCTCATTCCAAAACTATCATATTTACTCAATTATGTCATTTAACAAAATGGTCAAATTCCAAATTCCAAATTTTGGTCATATGATCTCATGGATTTAAATATAAATACTTTAACTTTACGCGGTCTGAAATTTTAGAAAATAGTTTAAATGGTCATAAATAGTTTTTAATAGTTTAAAATAGTTAAAATACTCTAAAATAGTGTAACTGATTTAAAATAGTTTAAAATAGTGTAAATAGTAAAATAGTCAAAATAGATTTAAATTAGATTTAAAAATGGTTTAAATAGATTTCAAATAGATTAAATAGATTTAAATTATATTAGATAGATTTGAATTATATTAAATATATTTAAAATAGATTAAATAAATTTAAGATATATTAAATTAGACTAAATAGATTATAATAGATTGAATAAATTAAAATTTGAATTAATAAAAATAGTATAAATTCATTAAAATAGTTTAAATTCATTAAAATAATTTAAATTAATTTAAAATATATTTTAAAGTTATATCCAAACATTTTCAATAACTCAATTCCGAGAACTTCATTTATATTTGACACTTCAACTTGAAACTCCAATTTAAATCCTTTAAACAATTCATTAAATCAATTCCAATTTTAGCGTTAATGCTCGGATTATCGAAAATAATTCAGTTTATATAAATCAATTTCTATTTCAAAATATCAGTTAACTGAATTCAAAATTTTATAGATTCAAAAGTCATTTAATTTAACCAATCCAATGTTCGTGTATAATTTTCTACCCTATGGTCAAGTGATACGGATATTTATCATTTCAATCCGCAATTTACAATTTTACATTTATATATCATTTCAAACTGCAATCCTGAATCAAATAAAATCCATAAAATCGCTCGAGTTTATCATTTCAAACCATAACGATTTTCCCTAATCTATATATCATTCGGGTATGTATCATTTAAACCCATAGGGAACTTGTAGTGTTATAATAATGTAAAATAAATCATCCAGTTATCTAATATCAACAATCAAACATCCATCACGATCATCATCCAAATTAATCAATAAACATCAATAGATAACTAAAAATGAATAACATGAATTAAATTGGCAATTAAATTAAATATTCAATTAAATGCTGATTAAATAAAAGTCAAATTTAACTAGAATGACAATTAAAATATACCAAATATCAACCAATTAATTTGTAAACACGTCATAAATTCAATTTAACCAACATAAGATAATTTAGTAGTTGAGAGAGAGTTAAATCGCTCACCTTTGACTTCAAATCGGTTTGAAATCCAAATAAAAGCCCAAAATTCCAATAGAAGAAATCGCGCGTGAATCAAAGTTTATATGCAAAAGATATTCATGTTATAAGACATATTATTAAAATAATAATTGGTACACGTTTTAAAAGAAATAAACAAAGTTTATTACTTACATTTTTCTCAAGATAAAGCTTCAGGCAAAGATTGAAGAACAAACTAAGATGTAGGCAGGACATGTAGGAAAAATGAGAAAAATAATGAAACTCATGTTTCATAAAAGAAAGCTTTTGAATTTGCAAAAATGAGAGCCTTTGAGTTTTCAAGTTCACAATAAAATGATTCAGGAGAAGGAAAATTTGAAATGTAGATCTAAACATAGAAAATGAAGCGGTGACAAAAAAATGAAGAAACAATTAAAAAACATGAACAATTTGCTGATGAGATTGTAGCTTCAGCAAAGAATAATTTGAACTAAACGAATATTAGGTGTCAAGATAAACAAAACCTAAAAGAAGAAATAAAGTGGTAGATTATTTAATAATAAAGAAATGAAGGATGAGGGATAAAAAATGAATGTCACGTTTCTAGAATGAAGTCTTTAGGAAATATAGGTTACCAAAATAAAAACAAAAATATGAGGTTGTGGAAGAAGGCTACAGGAAACCAAATTGAAAAGAATTGAAGTGGCTGTACGAATGTGAAATGAGATGGAGAAATCAACGAACTCACATTTTTTTGAAATTGGAGGTAGGACATGGTGTGAAGAGGTAAAGAAAGGTTAAATAAAAAAAATATACATTTAAAATGAAACTCACAGTTGAGAAGATGTAGCTTCAAGAAAAAGAGAAAGGAAATAAATGTAATTGAAGAAACAACAAAAACGAGGAAAGAAATGTGGTCTGTATTAAATATTGATAAAGTAATGCATGGAACGGATGTAACACTACCGACAAACCTTTGGAATTCAAATGTTTTGAAACGTAACCAAATTAACTTCATTAACTCAAATAATATTCAAATTCGTACGCATTTAGGTTTTTATCTACGCATAATAAAAAATTTAAAAACGTTCAATTTGGTTTTTCCATATGATCTTTTATGTCCATTAAAACACCCTTTTTGTTTAACACAAAACATGCATTTCTTTTATTAAATCTATTAATTGCAATCAACAATTTCGAACCTTTTAATTGAAATATTTGAATTACATTAATTGCAATTACTTACAAAGTTAAATTTCAAAACAGACAACTAAAATGGATGAAAAATAGAACAATGGTTTAGTTAAACACCTTTATAAATTTTTTATTTATACATAAGAGTAATAAATAACTTACGTAACTAGATTATTTTCCTATTCTTGTAATCAATATGTAAGCTAAAATACAGTTCAAATAAACATATATTTCTTCCTTCAAGATCAACCATTCTATTCTTTATTTTAATGAAATTAAACCTATATTCACACAAATGAAACATTCATTTTATTTGGTGTAAATATTCTTTTCATTAAATCAAACTTTCCTAATATTTTCACAGAACATAAGCTACTTTTAATTACACCTATTAATTTACAATTTAGTATTCTCTTTCCTAATAATTGAAAATTTTCAATTACATTAATTTCAGTTGATTAAGTTTTAAAATGAACTAAATGAATGTAATGAGAAGTAAAACAATTGTTTCATATCTAATAGTAATTTAAACATATTTATACACTATTGGATACAAATAGTAATTATACATTTCTTACTAAATAATAGTTTCTCATCTCTACAACCAATCTTTTAGCTACCTAACATTTCAAATAAATAAACATATATTTACCCCTTTACTAAACTTATTCATTTTTATTCTTTTATTTTGATTTGTACTTCTACTATTAAATCAACCAATACCTTATGAAATTATTAACATAGGTTTCTGTCTTTTATTTAAATCAATTATTGCCTCGAGTATAATTGAAATTTCTGCACATTTTATTGCATTCACACTTTGCATTTACTGTCTTAGCTCACGTTAATGTAATATTTATTTACATTTATTTGTAATTGATTTATTAAATTGGTAACAAATAACAATATTCACCATTTCTACATTTAATAACATTTGTAAGTTCATTATTTACCACCAATTGTTATAACAACTCACATTGTAGTAATTTTATTCAATTTCCATTTATTACACATTATTTCATTTATTAATCAACATCTAAATTGTTAATTACTCTTTAAATCCAATTATCCATTGATATATACATTACTATATTTATTTACAACCTATATCAATTATAACTTCTTAATTCTTTTAGTTAATTAAATTTACATTTAAAGCAGCTATCAATTACCTCAATTTAATAATATTACATTCTATTCCAATTACATTCTTATTATTAAATCAAATTTTTTTAATTCTTCCAACATTAAATCACAATACCTTATTAAATTAACAATTTTTTGAATATCTAAAAATACGGGTCGTTACAACACATAACATTACAAGTTAGAGTTTGCTCAACGGCTAGTGAGTATGCAAGCAATCTACCAATATATAAGTAATAGAGGACAACTGTTGGCTATATTTTTAGCCAATCTCGAAAAGTATGTTTGAGGGATGATATTTACAAAAGGTTGGTTACTAATATCCTAGTTAAAAACAAAAATAGATACTAGTATACTAAAAGTAGAGAGAGAAGAGTTTAGAGTGGTTCAATCAAACATAATCTATGCCTACTATGAGAAATTTCTTATTACTTATGCTTCTATTGCAACAGCCTAGAATGCAAGATAGTGATGACACTAAGATACTCAAAAGCTAATGTTATTCAACCCATTTGAAGAGGTGATGCATAAAATATTTATAATCGCTAAAATCGATTCTTGTATGGTTGAGATTGCACTATGAATCGGCGGAAAGCATGCTTGGCCATTGATCTAGTCGAACTGGCTCATGGGAGACAAATTGGATAAATGAAAGAAATATATGGGTGAGATGAGTGTCTATAGGGGAACCATATAAGGCACATTCCTTTCCTTTACCATGCATTTACTGCATATGTTCTATGGTAGCATGCAATGGGAGTACGGCATACATTTGTTAGAAAAAGGCACACTAGGATATGTCCCTTGCCATTTATTTTGCATGCTGATGTGGTAACGATTGCCTAGCATTCTGGTGGATAGCTAAAGATGTGAAGAAAACAGAAGGTATCTAAGGACCAAGCCATGCAAGAGATGTTAAGTTGGGATGGGGCAACAAGACAGGCTGCCTGAGATCGACAAGAGGCAGTTGTGGAGAAGCTGGGCCAAAGATGGGCTGGCTGTTAAGGTCATACCCAGTTGAGATGGCGACCACATGGTAGGCATGTTGTTGAGGATGAAGCTGAGAGGGAGGTTCTAGGCTGGATGTAAAAAGACAAGACAGGCAGCCTGAGACTATTTGAAAGTGGTTGTACTAAGGCTGCGAGTAACAACCCATCTTTTCGACCACCGAAAGTCGGCACTCAATACATCCATGGTATTTAAATTTCAAGCATCCAATCGTCGAGAAGGTAAATTGTTAGGGTAAAATAAAAGGAACATTATTGAAAAGAACAGGGAAAACAGAATTTCATAACGGAATGACATCATATAATATAGCGAAGAATGTAAAGCTGTCATTCTAAAATACATGGTATATCAAAGTTAAAACTAAACCTTATTGGTTTTGATAGTTATAACTTCTCGACCTTACAATTACTGATGGGTATATATAATAATGCAATGGAAAAAAATACTATAGCATGTGAACATCCAGCTCTACTTCATTAGTTCTATGTCCCACCAATGGCAACGTGAAAAAAAATACTTGGTATGACCCGAGCATTATAATAAAATAACACACGGATTAGTGTGGAAAACTAACGTGAGAAAAATCAGAAAATGTAATGAACATATAATAATTCTACGAGACCACGACACTATACACGGAATGGGTTTTACCTAACGAGAATAACATCCACAGATGAAATAATGGAAACAAGTTGGAACAAAATCGGGCTCGAAAGAATAGACTCAAATATTTAAATATCGAGAAGAGCTCCACGCATTTCTCGATGCAATTAAGAAAACGATTCAAAGATTTGAATCAAATAAGGAAAGGGAAGTTTCCAAAAATGACTAGGAAGGTGCGTCCACCTTACCGAAAATATATCGCTAGACAATATACTTGAGAACTAAAATGGCTCTCGGAAACCTCTAAGCCGGACCCTGCCAACCTTACCGAGAATCTGAGCATTTCACATCTTCACGTGCATATCGCTAAAACCAATCAAGAGTATATGTAATAATACCCTAATGGGAGCAACCCTACATATCTTGGCCCACATCCGCTCTTTTGTTTTAGTCATTTCCAACAAACGATATTAAATATAATCGATGAATCAACTATCATAAACAAACTAGTGCTACTCCGAGAGAAGTGTTGCTTCTTATCTTGACTCGACAACGTTCTTAACTTTAAGAATAGTAAGAGTTTAAATCCCCAAAATGAGTGATAAAATTATCTTAAATCGACGAATACAAAGAAGATAACAAGATTCAAGTCAATAAATCAACTATCGAGAATACTAAATGGTCGTATATGAAAATTAAATCCCTTAAAACATTCGATTCACACTTATGCTTGATTGTCACATCTTAAATATTTGTAACACACTTTAAAATATTCTTTTTAAAATATTTCTAAGTATATTAAAAAGAAGGGTAAAAAACAAGTGTCGTTAAAACAATGTTTACTATAAACCCCAAACAATTTATACTTAGCTTTAATATTTTTAAACATTCCTTTCAAAGATTTTCTTATTTGTAAACTATCACTTATGAATTTTTAAACGACATTTATTATACCGAAAGATAATAAATTAATTTATAATATCAATCTAGATTTAAACAATGCTAATCATCTTAAAAGAAAATTGATATAATTCTTTTATAATAATCCAATTTAAAATCCTTTTTATAAATTTTAAAACAACATTAATTATCACGAAGGAAAATAAATCAAATTTATAACCTTTTCAAAAATTCAATATAAATTTAATTATCCTAAAAGACAATTAATCAACTTTATAATATTTTTATACATTTAAAGCAATAATATTTATCCTAAAAGATAATTAATCAAATTTATAATATTTTTATAAATTTAAAACAACATTAGTTATCCCGAGAGATAATTAATCAAATTCATAGCCTTTTATAAATTTAAAACAACATTAATTATCCCAAAAGATAGTTAATCAAATTATAACTGTTATCCGGGATTTTGACTCGGCTATATCCAAACTGACTGGACAAGTTAGACTGGATGATCATCAAGGCAGAAAGCTTGGAGAGATGGTTACCAAATTGGAGATCGATTATGGACAAGACTATGGACGATAGTCATATGGATTCATGCGAATAGCATTCTGGAATTGCCTATGTGTGAATTTCACACTTCAACTGAAATTACGATCGGGTACAATCGTTTTTCGCAATGGATCGGCTATGATCCTTCTCCAATATAGATCAGCAATGATCTATCTCCATTATGGATCAACTATGATCCATATCCAAAATTGATCGGCTCTAAAATATCCCTAATATGGATCAGATATGGAACATCTTCGTTATGGATCAGCATGAATCAATACTGATACAGATCGCTTGGACTTATAGTTCATATCAACGATGATCGATCAATAACTCAAAATCTGAAAGTCAACTATGCATGAAATTTTGGGAATAGCAAGATATTACATTGTAGGACTCACCATATCGATTGCTCGTGAAAAGGATCTAGAAAACTATCGGCATCGATCGTTATTTTGATGAAAGTGGGGCCCACGATCAATAAGGGACCTCGTTTGGATACAACCAAAATTTAAGGAAGATATTTCGCCGTCTTCCTCTATAATTACATACTTGATTGTTCATTTTGAGGATCATTATGCTACTTGTTGCTTTGTACTCTTTTGTAACTAAGGATTCTAATTCGATCCCTAAGTTTTTAGTAAAGCTATCTCTTCAAAGTGGACGTAGGCAAGCAACGTCGAACCACTATAAATTGATGTATCTTTGTTGTTAGCTTGTTTACGATTACTTTACTATTATATTCTTTCTATTTAACAATTATTATTCTTCGATTATTCCTGTACAAAATCTCAAATTTTGTTGCAAACATTTTGATGCTTTTATTGAGAGATGATCCTCACTATCTTTGGATCCCTATTCTACTGCACAAATCCAAGGAAGAGATCCAGATTCATATTCACAAAGCTTACTATTCTACTCAAAGTTGGAAAAGCCTATAAGGAAGCTATCTACAATGCCGCCTAGGAAGGAGAAAGACATTTCTATCTTCTTGCGACCTACTAATGAAGCAGTAGAGAACACAGAGACCACTCTTCTGGAAGATGGAGCACGACAGGGAGCCATGGATGTATAAGCTTCCTATAAAATAATCATTGAGTTTAAAATGGAGAAATATGTTTAAACGGATCATATCCAGTTCTTTCGATCGATCACTTTGATAGTCGATCCCCCTATAGCACGTATTGCAGCTGATCGTTCCAGCAGATAGTTTTTCCAATCGATCAGTTTTCCAATTGATCATTTTTCCACTCGATTGTTCTTTCAACTGATCGTTTTTCCAGCCTATTCGATTTTTTTCTGACCGATCGGTTTTCCATCCGATTGTTTTTCCAGCCGATCGTTTTTCCAACCGATCATTTTTCCACCAATCATTCTTACATCCTATCGTTCTTTCCATCTATCGTTTTTCTAGCCAATCGTTCCAACAGATTGTTTTTCCAACCGATCATTTTTCCACCCGATCGTTCTTCCAACCGATCGTTTTTCCAACCGATCGTTTTTCCAACCGATCGTTTTTTCAACCGATCATTGCTCCAACATCTACAACTGAATGGTCATATCCATATCTGTTCATAGTCTAATATTTTGCTAAGTGTCCAAATAGAAATGGATGAGGTACGATCCATTCTAATGGATTCATACCGATCCATCATAAAAAAGACTCTAAAAGCAGTGCATTCTATCTACTTTCCTTACCTGCTATGACTGACTGGGGCACAGGGAATCGAGCAACAGCTGGTGAATTGCAGCCAAGGAATGGACAAGCAACTGCAACTCAAATGATACTCCCAAAGGCCGGAGAACCAGGGTGATATGACACGAACCAAGGTGATATGACTCACAACCCATAGTTGAACTCGGGTAATCACCCATTCGACCCGAAGCAAACCCAGGAAATTTTGTCCCAAGATCAAACTCGGGTAAAACCAAGATTTACTCCATGAAAACACCAATATGACTCCAAGCACAGTTTGTCACCAACCCAACACTTCAAGTTTAGCAACTCCAAGTGAACCATGGGCCGACTTCAAGGAAATAGAAAATTTTCTTAGGTCGAACTCCAAGTAAATTATCACTGATCCATCAATGTCGGTCGATATTTGACTCGGGTGTACGGACTCCAATTGACTTGAAACTTGGTGTGCAACCTCAAGAGGCCTTCCTTACTGGTTTATATGGATCGCAACTCAACTGGGTGAAAGTTTGGGGATCACCACCGATCAGCAACCCCATCCTAACCGATTCGCCATTCAATCGGCATTCTCAACCATTCAAATGTTGGACAACCATGCATACATCATTCATAAGCGTTACAAGAAGCCGTAACTTGAAAATGGACCAGACTGATCAAAATTAGAGCGTCTTCTCCAGTCAAAACATATTCTTCGAAACTTTTTAGCATGCAGAATATCTAAGGAAATTCAATGTGCCGACCATGCCAGCATATTATGTGAACATAGACCCCCGATAACATGTCATGAAGTATGAGTGGCACATGGATCCCGCCAAAGTGATGGATGCCATCGAAGACGGATATTTTCCCATATTCCTTGAAAGAATAACGATCATGCGATTTATGCAGTTACCAACAAGGTCCATCTCCTCATCAGATCAACCAGATCAACCAGATCAAAAGTTTGTCAAGCAATTCAGGATGTATGCGACTCACACCAAGGATGTGATGTCATTATCCAATTTATTCCAAGCGCTAGGTGAGCTGCTCAAAGGCTTCTTGTAGAGATTCAACGTTGTCATCACCAAAGTGAGAAATCCCAATGAGAATATCATATTGATGGAATTGATAAGGCGAATAAACCCCAAGACAGAATTTGGCAACTAGTAAGCTAGAGAGCCTCCTACGACCTTGGATCATTTCTGTTACAAAGTGAACCAAAACCAAAGCAACAAGGAGGTAGAGCAGACTATGAGAAGTATGATGCAGCTTGTTGGCTAAAGGAATTCAAAGCAAGGGTAGAATTGAGGCCTTAGAGGCAGATTCAGGTTCTAGGAGACGACCTAGAATCTCAAAATTCAACTCATATACTCCTTTGAACGATTCATACGAAAATATCAACTTGGAAACTCATGACTCAGAGCATGACTAGAAACCAGCCTCGAGAGAGTCCATCAAAACCTGGATGAAATCTATGAAATGTTGTATATTTCAAGATACATATGGTCATAACACTGATGATTGTAGATACCTCCGAGATATGATCGAAAAGATGATCCATAAAGGAAAGTTTCTATAATATGTGCAAGCCCTATAGAACTATGGGCAGAGAACATCCAACCCCTATCAATTAAGAACACTGATTATCAACTGGACCATCTACGATCGACTTCTAGTTGAGAAGGGCTGGGGAAAAATGGAATAGCGAGCATGCGACGCTGCTTCACTTATCAATAATATTTATTTCAATTTCAATTATGTTGTGAATTATGACTAACTTGAACTAAAATACTTCTCAACGATGCAGGTGTCGAGTCCTTAGAGATGGACGCCAACCAACCTCAATGGACCATGATCAAACCTTCAGAGGATCATCAAGACGAGCGTGACTAAACCAGTCATCGGCTACCATATGCCCCTGACTTAGAGGCAAAGACTTGACATGGAAATTGGGTGTGATTTGACCATCCACTTCATACTCTATGCTTCAATTGGGATAGAACATTTATGCCTTTCTCAGAGCCCGACAATGTCAGGATCCAATACATTAACCTCCATTCTTGACTTGAAGAGTGGATAAATATTTGGAGTGGAAGCAACCCGACCATCCACTCCCTAGTTCATACTTGAAGTTCGCCAAAATACTTATGCCTCTCTCGAAGCTCAGTAAGATCGAGGTCTAACTAAAGTGCACGTGATTTTACCATCTGCACGTTAACTCTTGCCCTGGACATAGGAGGTAGTTTGGGAGCTCGACTTAAAAGTAGGTGTGATTAACCGTGTACTCATCAACTACCGTCCTCGACATAAGGACACAACAGCAACGTGAGGTGGATGTGACTTAACAAATCTCTCCCATGACTTTCCAAGTGGAATACGAAAAAAATTAGACAAGACCTGACCGTCCAACCCAAGCATGGACCATGGATGTAGTCCAATCATCCATTGCTTAATCATCAAGTGGACATTAATCAACCGTCCACTCGCCAACTTTTGTCCTCGACATTAGGCATAGAATTCCTTATCACAAATGAGTGTGACTCGACTGTTAATTTGACAAGCCTTACCGTGACTTGGCGGTGGAGTATAAATCAAAAATGGGTATAACTGACCATATATCATAAAAACTGATCCTCGGAACTTGGACCAGAGTATAAACACAAAAGGATGGATGTGGTTAGACCGTCCATCGACCAACTCTGGTCCTCAAAACATGGAACTGAGTATGAAGATCAAATGGTTATGACTGACCATCCATCGAATAACTCTGGCCCCTAGTTGGAGCCGAAGTATAAACATGAAGAAAAGATGGACGAAATTCGACCTTCCATAGATCAACTCTAGTCTCCTAGTGTTGATTGGAGTATAAACACAAATTAGGTGCGATTTGACCACCATCCAACAAACTCTTATCCTAGAGTGCGGATATGAGTATAAACAAATAGATGAGTGCGGTTCGAACACTCACTATTCCATAAATATCGACCTAAAATAAACAGGATGAGTATAAACTCGCTATGGATGGAGTTCATATATTAAGTAACCAACTCCGCTAACCTAAGAGGGGGTAGGAGTACAAACTACTAAAATTTGAATACAACATCTCATTATATCTCTGGCCTGGTGATCTTACACCTTAAGGCAACGACCGCAAGAAGGCCTTAATACAAAACCAATCGAAACGATGTTCGAAATCATGGTAGACCCACTATATTGTATCACTAGGTTGATAGGTAATGTCGATCCAAGCTTTTATATCATAATGTTGGGTAAACGGTCAAGACCGATCTACACCAAACACAAACGGATGTTACTCGAATGTCCTTCGAAACCATTGTGCAGATAGGATAATAAACCAGGAACGATTGTGAAGATTGTTAATTCTCAAATACCCTCCTTTGATCTGTTAGGAGCAGTACGAAACCGGATGGGCATGACCCGACTGCACCAGAGCCAACCCTATCCTTAAATCTGACAAGAGAACATGAATCAAAATGGATGTGACTAACTGTCCAGCTTTGAATGAATGCGACGCGACCATTCATTCGTTGACCCTTACCATGATTCCACTTGAAGAGCGGTTTGGAACGGATGTGACGTGACCATTCGCATATCTATCCTGGCCCTTGGTTTGACAGGGAAAGCATCAGCCATAGATTGGATCTGACTTAACCATCCATTCTTTGGTCCTTGCCTAGAGTATGGCGACATCTACATCAAGCATGGATGTGATTGATTGTCCATTATTCAGCTCATGCTCGAAAACAAATAAGGCAATGAAGTCTTCTCCCTGGAAAAAAAGCTAGAATACAATTCAGAATAGGCGCTACTCATCCTTCCATCAACTAATTTGATCCCATGATTCAACAAGAAAGAGTGTAAAACCAAAACAAATGTGACATTCCCATTTACCTATCAACATTTACCCCTAATTTTGGGGGAACAACCAATAATAAAGATGAATGTGAGTTGACTATTCACCAATCAACTCTAAGTATTCGAAGTTTAGGTGGGAGTATAAATACGACTAGAATGAGACTCGACCGTCCATGCAGTACGTTTATCAACCCAAGACCGGGGATAGAAGTGCGATCATCCAAAAAACTGACTACGATAGCTCAATACTGTGACTCATACCTAGTGTTTACAATGACTCGAGGCTATGGCCGAAAGGATGCGTAGAGATAGAATCATTAGAACGATGCCCAGGCTCATGGGTGATTGACAATTGTTCCAACCTGAACGATGAGCAACAGATCGCGAGTGCATTAGATGGAAAATGCATTACTCAAATACACAAGCAGATTCAAACTTAAAGCAAGAGATAGTTGTGCAGCTACACACAACACGAGGCTACATCCTACTCGATAATTGATTCGATGTGCATCTAAGCCTGATCTTTAAATATTTGCAGATAATTGCTAAAAGATCTAGAGCCCTTCACTATCGGACTCAACAACTCATAACGAGATTCGAAATTTCGACTAGAGTGACCATCATCACATGTCATCATGACTGGCTTCTATGCCATTGACTATACATTAAATAAATGCTCGAACATAGGGATTGATACCAAATCCTACCGTCGTTCTCCTTGCTTACATATACCACCAAAGTGTTGAAGTTACAAGGCTTTCCTAGGCAAGGGACTGGCACTGATCCCATCACCTATGTGACTTTGCAAACCCAATTCAGATGTCCCTCTTGCTAAGTATAGTTTAGTGCGATGTTGTGCAGGTTAATACAGTTCAATACTATATGGCAGTTATTGAAAAACTCAGGTGTTCGATTGGAACGACCGTTATTGCTGACCATTCCAATCGAATTTCACATCGATGGTTGTGTGAAATATTATGTTCAAATTCAGGGATCGGCTATCGTGCAAAAAATTCTGATGTCCATATTCAAGTCTGAGGTGGTAAACATCCAATTCAAGGCCATATGATAGTTCAAGTATGCAAGTCATATATGGCATTTCCCATTGTTCGATTTCAAGCCCACATGGTCTACTATGCTCATGTAACCTCAAAAATTGCTTAAGACCCACTAATACAAGGGATCAGAACCGATCCCATTTCTTGGTAAAATCTACTTAAGCATTTTTCAGCTCATAACATAAAACCAATATCAAGCAACATGACCACGGTCGGTTATATAAATATATAGACCCAAGAGATGGAGAAGATGAGCCTAAGGAATTCAAGACTGCACCTGTTGGGCTAACGATCAACATTACTGTCAGCCATGGAGACCCATCAAGGGTACTGAAGATAGGATCACAGCTCAGTGCAATGATGATGAAGGAATTTGGTGGCTTTCTCCGAACAAATCTTGATGTGTTTGCTTGGATCCATTCTAACATGTATTAGACCTCACTGAATATTGCCAGCTATGCATTGAATATTGACCCGAGGCATGTCCCGGTGAAACATGAGCAACACAACATGGATTCGGAGAGAACTACTACACTTAAAGAGGAGGTGGATGAACTCAAAAATGATAGTTTTATCCACGACGCTCTCTACTCGAAATGGGTAACCAATCCAGTTCTTGTGGGAAAAGATGAGGGAAAGTGGCGAACGTACGACCACTACTCCGACCTGAACAAAGCATGCCCGAAAGACAGAATTCCACTTTCAAGGATTGGCCAGCTGGTAGACTCAACCGCTGGATATGAACTGCTTTCATTTATGGATGCACACTCCGCATACAGCCAGATCTCGATGCACGTCCTCGAGCAGGATCACATCAGCTTCATTACCGATCTAGGGCTATATGGTTATGTTGTTATGCCATTTGAACTAATAATGCCAAAGCTACTTACCAGAGGCTAGTCAACCGGATGTTAAAAGGTCAGATCAAGCTGTCGATGAAAGTATATGTAGATGATATGCTCACGAAATCATGGAAATAAAAATAACCACATTGATGACTTGATAGAGATATTCAGTATTCTCCGAAGATGTGGAACAAAACTCAATCCTTTGAAATGCTTTTTCAGCATTGCGTCGGGGAAGTTCTTGGGTTTCATGTTCAATTCTCATAAAATTGAAGCCAATCCTAAGAAGATTTAGACAATCAGAGACATCTAGGTATCAAAGATGATTAAACAAGTATAGAGCCTCAATGGGAAGGTTGCTGTCCTAAGCCAATTCATCTCCAAGGCCACCAATAAGTGAATTCTCTTCTTCAACCTAATTAGGAGAAGGAAGAGAAACTTTGAATTGATGCAGAACTGCGTTCACATGTTTCAAGCTTTGATAGATCACTTAGAGAGACCTCCCGTCCTATCTAAGCCACTAGATCGTGAAGACATATACATTTATTTAGCAGTGTCGGTACACGCCATAAGTGCCGCACTATTACGCAAAGAGAATCAAATGCAGAGACCGGTATATCATGTTGCAAGTGATTGACAGGTGCTGAGAGAAACTATCTAAAGCTGGAAAAGCTCGCGTACTCCTTTTGATTGCGTGATTAAAGCTTCGCCCTTACTTCCATACTTACCCCATCAACATCTACACCAACCAACAATTTTAGTGACCTGAGATGTTTGGATGGTTGCCTAACTGGAATACTGAGCTAAGCCACTTATCTCCCTTGGAGAGCTATCCAGGGAAAGACTTTGGTGGACTTCATAGCTGAATTCATTACACCAAATGACTCTCCGAAGAGCAGTAGAGAATTGACCAACCGATGGAAAATGTACACAGATGGAGCATCTAACGATCGTTGTTCTAAAGCTGGAATCGTACTAGTAACTCTGGAGGATCAATCAATTTGCTACGCTTTGAAGCTTGACTTCCCTGCAACAAATAACGAAGCTGATTATGAAGCCTTGATCATCGGGTTCAAACTTGCCAAAGAACTGGGAGCATAAATTTTACAAATCTTTTGTGATTCTCGGTTAGTAGTATGCCAAGTCAGGGGAGATTATCAAGCTATGGAAGCAACTTGCCCCTTATCATGGCAAGGTCCAAGAGCTACTAGTAGACTTCAAGTATTACTCCATTACACACACCCCAGAGAAAAAAAATGAGAAATCTACATACTAGCCATGTTGGCTAGTTCCGAGGATGCATGACAGATGGGCTTGGTCTTGTTTGAAGTACTAAATGCTCGGACCATTAGCTAAATGGAGATTGATTGGGTTTTGGAGATGGAGCCGGAAAAGGAGCCGTGGATGACTCCTATCAAAGGGTATCTACAATGGGGGATACTTCTTGGATGGAGGAATAAAAAACAACATATCCTCCTCAAACCTTCACACTGCATCATCCAAGAAGGAGTCATTTATAGAATGGGTTTCTCCATTCCCTTGCTTTGGTGTACCTCCCATGATGAAATCAAATGAGTCTTGACAGAAGTCTATAAAGAAGAATGCGGCATCACACTGGGAGGCAAACCATAGGAAAGAAAATACTATGCTATAGCTATTACTAGCAAAATGTCAATTGAAATGCAGCTTATTGTGCTAGACGATGCAACAAGTGTTAGATGTTTGCAAAAATTCTAAGAGCCCCGCCAATGGAAATTATTCAAATCGTCAGTCCATAGCAATTTTCCACTTGGGGTATTGACATCATCCGCTTCTTGTGGATCTCTAAAGGTGGTGCGAAATATGCCATCGTAGCACTGGATTACTTCATCAAATGGGTTGAAGCTGAACCTTCAGCCATGGTATTAATGAAATAAGTAATCCACTTTATTGTTTGAAACATCATCTATCATTTTGGTCTTCCCTGAACAATCGTAACTGATAGCAGGACCCAATGCGACCGTGTTGAATTCAAAGACTTCTGCCACCGGCATTATATGGAAAAAAGATCATGGCAGTTGCTCACCCTCATGTTGATGGAAAAGTCGAATATGTTGAAAAAATCATGAGGTCAATTCTAACAAAGCGTTTGAAAAAGGCCATAGGAAAGTGGGTTGATGAACTCCCATCAGCATTATGGGCATATAAAACCATCCATAAGTTTGCGACTGGCCATAATCCATTCGCCCTTGCTTATGACTCGGAGACCATCATCCATGTAGAACTTGAAGTTCCTTCTCATAGAGTGACTTATTACAACCCCTATTTCATTATAAAAAATACAAACAAGGAATTTCTATCCAATTACAATTAAACTTTAAGGAATTGGCGATGACCCATGAGCATACAAACGTATCCGGGAGCCGATGACAAAAATGTACCAAAATGTGCACATGTATATTCTAAGAATTCTAATTTCGAAATCGATAGAAATTGAATTCTGACCTGAAGCATTTAAAAATGAAACTGAATTGGATAGCCAAAACTTACTAGCCCCGTAGAACCGGACATAGATTGTAACTACTAAAATACGATCCTGAATTTATATTATTGGAAATTGACCAAGCATCATGACAATCAAAGAGAGATATGACACATTGGGAAAATAATTCAACGAAAATGTAGCGACTACTCAGAAAAATAGATGGATTTATTTCCGGTGACTCTAACTTGCTTATATTCAAAGCACAACATGCTCGACACAAGACATACTTTAGAGGGAAAGTGTTATCTAGCATTTTAGCCTGACTATATCCGAACCGATTGGGCAAGTTAAATTGGATGATTATAAAGGAAAAAAAACCTAAAGAGGCCGTTACCAAGATTGGAGAACGATTATGGACAAGACTATAGAAGATAGTTGTACGGATACATGCGAATAGCATTTTGAAATTGGATAAGTACGAATTTCACACTTCAACTAAAATTACATTGGGTACGATCATTTTTCACAATGGATCGACTATGATCCTTCTCCAATATGGATCAACAATGATCCATCTCCATCAAAGATTGGCTATGATCCATCTCCCTTATAGATTGGCTATGATCCATCTCCAAAATGGATCGGTTATGATCTATCCCCATTATGGATCAGATATGGAACATCTTAATCATGAATCGGCATGAATCGATATGGATACGGATTGCTTGGATTGACAATACAAATTAATGATGATCGATCAATAACTCAAAGTCCAAAAGTCAACTATGCATGAAACTTTGGTAATAGCAAGATATTACATGGTGGGACCCACCATATTGGTTGCACATGAAAAGAAACAAGAGAAATGATCGGTACCGATCGTTATTTTGGTGGAAGTAGGGCTCGCAATCGATAGGGTGACGTCGTTTGGATCTGAAGACTCCGCAGCCAAAATTTCAAGAAGATATTTCACAGCCTTCCCCTATAAATAAAAAATTGATTATTCATTTTGTGGATCTTTATGATACTTGTTACTTTGTACTCTTTTGTAAAGATTCTAATCCGATCCCTAATTAATTAATAAAGAAATCTCTTCAAAGTAGACATACGAAAACAACGTCGAACCACTATAAATTGTTGTATCTCTATTATTAGCTTGTTTATAATTACTTTACAACTATATTCTCTCTACTTATATTTATTCTTCTTCATTTATTCCTCTATAAAATCTCTATTGGGTGTTTGTGCCAACTTTTGGCGCAAATAATAAACCCTTGTATAAATTTTAAACAACGCTTATTCTTTATTTCAAAATGATCAAAAATACTTGAAAATATGGTTTAAGAAGCTTTTAAAATGCAAAAACACGACCAAACATTTATTTTGTAAAAACACAAGCACGAGTCCAACATGAACAAAGGTTTAAGGACATGATATTTCATAAGTGACAGTATAGCAGCAATTGCTATAATGACACTTACACAAATAAAATAGTAGGTCATAAATACTTCAACTAAACATTAATATTAGCAACATAAGATTATGATTAAGATGCAAATAATAGTAAATTAATAATGGCGAGAACCCCTTTGGGTCTCTCTATAAAGGCCCCTGCAAAATAATGGTTATTTATGCAATATGCTTTTTTAAGTGGGAATTTAAATCCTAACAAACATATTATTATCAGCAATTAGAAATCAATAGTTAACATATCATTTAATAATTAATCCACATATCAATTAACATCAAAAATAATATTTTTACTTTGCAAGGACAAGACAATGATTTATTCTGCTCAATAGATGTCTAAAATAATCTATTCAGTTTAAGTATAGCAGAACGACGCTTTATTCTGCGAAATAGATATCACAAAAGAAGAATAACCAATTTAACTGTGTTAATCATAATTAAATTAAATCATTATAATTTTATCATTGATTTATACTTCATTGGACCTATCAACTATCATCCATTCATTCAACAATAATCTATAACGACATAGATATCATATAGTTTATTTTAGGTGGGTAAACTCACCGAAATTCCAATTGACGTATTCGCATTCTAGTTCAATCTAAAACCAAACAACATTCGATTTTAGTTCGAAATTATACTCACTCCAAATTCAACGAACCTACTCCAAAGCATGTATATTGCTCCTACGAGCGTAATGCAAAAGGTTGCATCTAAATCTGACCTTATATGAGCAAGATATTTATTCTATAAGAAATCAAATCAATTAACTTAATTAATTAGCTTATTAAATCACTAATTACAAATTTAATTATCTTCCTAATCACTAATCCAAACTCAAAAATGTGCATAGAGCACCTGTACACCAATCTACATACGCTGTGCACTTCGACCATCTTCCCCGCCTCCTCGGACCATGTATTCTCGTCAAACCACTTGCAATCAACTCCTCTTTGCGCAAGCTACCTCCCTAACCCCGAACTCGATTGCCCTAAAGAAAATGTGTTAGTGCCTTCCCCATTGGCCTGTATCAAATGACATAACTCCCAAATCAAGGCCACGTGCCTCTATTTCATCACCATCCACATGCCCTGGCCTGTAAAGCTCGGATCCACTCTTGTCTTGAGCCCATTCACCTCCAATCGCCTAGAAAACATAATCCTAGTTTACTTTTCAAACGTAGAGCACCTCAAATCATTACCGCAACCAATGTTGACTACATGGGTTCGAAGCTCAAGCCACTACAAACTCAAAAATTCAAATTTCATAATTTTAAAATAAGAGAATTATTTGATTTTGAATTTTGAAGTTGAGTCAAAATTTTCATTCATGATTTGATTTTGAATTTCGAAGTTGATTCAAAATTTTAATTCAATAGAAATGAAATAAAATAAGAAGTGGGAAAGAAGAGGTAAGAGGGGAAAATGAAAGGAGATAAAGGAAATGAGAAGTGTTAAGTGCATGTTTGTGAACAAAACTCACATACTTCAAACTCAAGTAAGCCAAAATCCACAAGCCAACCTCTCATCAAAATCAAATCATCATTAATTTATTGAAAAATTTGAATTTGATTTGGAAAAGGTTTTGAAAAGAAGGTTTTGTGGTATTCTGCTATGTAATATTTCGTTCGCGTATGGACCGTGAATGATAAAAATAAAAATAGATCATGCACAAAAATGCAACGCGATCCCAAAACAATAATAAAATACACTGGTTATCTTATTTTGTGAAATTTCAAAAATACCATCGTTTGCCAAAATAAATGTCAAACGAAAATTTGACTATTTTCAAAATTAAAAATTATGGAAAAATGCTATGAATTATTTAAAAATATGTCAATAAAAATCAAGTTGTTTTCTTGTTATTTATTGAAACCATTTATTATTGTAAATAAATTTACAAAATTAGTTCGCCATTCATTATTTGTTAATTAAAAGGAGTTAACTCAAGTTATTAAATCCATTTAATTAATATTTAATCTGTAATTCAAAAATATAAATAATCATTATATTTGAATGTAAGCCATAAAATTTTGAAAAACAATTATTTAAATATTTAAAATTGATTATATATTCAAAACCAAATAATAAAATTTTGGGATGTTCCATTCGACCATTGATCGACAATGCTCAAACCAATCTAGAGCTATGACGATTGGCATATAATTGGGAGAAGTGCTTGAGTAGATAGGCTAACCTGGAGCCATGTTGAGTGTAAGCCGACTTGAGAGAGCCGATTATGAATGAGATGGGCCAGTGTGGACTATGCTGTGTTGGATTAGTCTTAGTTCTTGCTTTGGTTGACAAATTGGCTGGTGAAACTGCTTTGGAGTATGTCATTGAGCTGCTAACCTAAGGTGTTTTTTGAGTAAATGGGCAGGCATGGGCCCAGCTTGGGTTTGGGCTGACAGTTGTGGGGAGGGGGGTCTAGCCGGGTTGTCCCTAGCCTTGGCTGTTTTGCAACAGATTGACCCGAATTCGTGTTGGCCTAGGCCGAGTCTGGTTATGAAGCTTTGATTGTTTTATCTATTTACTTACAAAAAAATCGTGTAACATTTTGCCCCATAAATATGTACCCGTACGTGGGTGCGGGTTTGTCAAATCATAAAGATCTGGTTGGTTTGCCACTTTATCATGCATTTAATGCGCCTACCATGTGGCATTATGCCTTTAGCGATGATGCTTCACTTCTTCAGATGTGGCAGTGATATTTTATATCTCCTATGTGTATGGTGTGATATAGCACTTGATTGCATCTAAATGATTGAGATCTTTTTTGTCCTTTTTAATGTAGTGGCCATAATTGGGAGTGTATATAAATACCCCCTTCCACTACACCCTCAGCCCATATAACTTCTGCCATGTAAACCCCCTTAGAAACCCTAAACTTTCCAAGGTTTTTTTATTACTAAAAGAAGCTAACTTCATCTTCCTTTTCCTCTCCAAGTTCTTTCGAACGTTTTTTTAAACTTAACTTGCTTTTATAAAGAATAGGAAGGGTCTATTGATGTTGAGCTATTCTTGTTGGCCTTTATTTTGGACTACTATTCAAAGTAGTGTTTAGAGATGGATCTTCAATTGTTGTTTTGCTTGAGCCATGCTTTCTAGTCTTTTTTCTGATGTCGATTGTGTCATGACAATGGTTTACTAGATGTTCGTGAAATTCCTCGTCATCATGCTCTAACAATATCGAATTTAAGTCGACTTGGACGCTTTAATGCCTTGTTGGATAGAGCAATGGTTGTCATCTCTTCCTTTGAAGTCACATCTAAAGTCTCTGGAGGCTTCTTTGTACCATTGACTAAAAGCTTTTCGAGATCTCTAGTGAGATTTGACGGGAAAGCTGCAAGGTAGGTGGCCCTCCCCTACTTCCACAGGAAAATACCAACCAAACAGAGCTAAAAGTGTGGGTTGGCATGCTTTGTTTGCACATTTGAAGCTGAATCTTCTAAAGAGTTTCATGGCGGGCACTCATCGTCTTGTTTTTCTTCTTTTTAAATAGTTAGTGATAAAATATCTCTATATGCCAAGCGAGGCCGTCACCTGAATTTCAACTGTCGAAACCTAAGTCCATAAGGGTATAGATCATTGGTTTTGATAATAAAAACATGTATATTAGAGTACAATCGATATAAACTCACAGTGGAATAGAAAAATATAATAGAACATACATACTAACTAAGGCTATTTCCATGGAATCAATATTATTTCTTGGATGTCTAATTGCCTTATCAGTGTCAAGCATGAATAAGAAGACTTCTCCATCTACTATTCCCGTTTTTCTCTAGCAGTTTGTCCTTCTAAATCTATCATATGGGTTGTAATGATGAGGGGGAGGGGAGGTCAGAACAATATTCTGGTGATTGAAAAATTACATACTCTACTTATACCGTTAATTTATGCTAATTGATTTCCATTCAAGTGTTATGCCTATTATTCATGGCTAATCCATTCATTCCTATATATGCGTACGATATGCCTAACCCCCTTTAAGGTATAATTATATATGTATTCTTATATATATATATGTGTGTGTGTGTGTGTGTGTGTATCCATACTACCTAAAAACCCAGCCACCTAATACTCCTTGAATAGAGAGGAGGCAGACCGAACGACTATTCAATACCTCAGCCCCTAAAGCTGGCTATGAAGACCCTAATTTTGACTGACATTATTTAGAACATTTAATTAGATAAATTGAATAAAATAATGTAAAGGGACAATGAAATTGAGATTCGGTAATTAAGTCGGCCGTGCCTTAGTTAATAAACCAATTAGAGAAATAAAAAGTTAGTATAAGAAAGAGGAATATGATAAGGGCAAAATAGGAGAGAACGCATTCCCTTAACATAAACTCTTATTCTCTCATTTCCACCCATACTTCATTCATAGAAAACGAAGAAAATAAGAGAAGTAAGGGTCGGCCTTTAACAAACATCCGAGGGAGAAATGCCAGAGAATCAAGGAAAAGCTTAGAGGAAACTAAATCAAGTTCAAATCTCAACTTTCTTTCTCATCCAAATCAAGGTGAATCATACATATACATCTCATGTTTTGAATTGTGTTTTGATTTTAATGGAAAATCCGAATTTAATATTACTATTATGCCGTGCTTTAGTAGTTTGAATGATTATATGCTTGTTGATGATTTTCTACAATTTATACATGAAATTTAGCGATATGTTTGAGTTGGAAAACCTATCATATAATACGCAAATGATTTGCGATTTTGATATGATGTTAGAAATATCATTTTAGAAGCGGGTTTTTGATTTCAAAATTTTCCAAGCAAGTATGGATTTTATATGAATTTTTAAATAAATAAATCAGTGAATTTCGGGTTTTAATTATGAAAAATAATTAAACAAGTTTTTGGCCTTGAAATTTATATATGTCGAGGAGAATGATTGATTTTATTTGATTGGATTTTTGGGGACTTTTCCTAAGTGTTTAATTATGATGAATAAATTATTTAATCAAAGAGGGTATAATTATTTAATTATGACATTAACTATAGGATTAAAATGTAAAATGTTTTAATAACTCAAACTATCATTTGTGGCAGATTTTCAGTGAAGAAATTGATAAGTTCTTATTAGCCAAAGATATTTTGGCAAATTATAGAGGTTTGGTGAAAAGAAACATTTTTTATAGTAATCTAGCAGTTTTTAAGTTATTTACAACTCACATTTTCCATGTTAAGCCACATCTCACCGCACCTTCGAGTCGTCGATGTGGAACAAACAAATACATATGATTTCAACGAGCTTGGCATGAAATGGATTGGGTTGGACCTCGTCGATGCCGTAGTAATAAAAATTAAGAGATGGTCCTCGAGTTGGGCATGTCGATGCTCATAAGTGCTGCATTTTTTCAAAGAGGCATATCGCCGCATATGTTTTATGAGTCACCAACCTTTGTAACTTCAACGTCACTTTGTTTATAAGTGACTCCAAGCTTTTTGCCTCGTCGACCCAATGGTCGTCGAGCCTAACCCATGCCGAATTTAACTTGTGATCGAGCCTAACTCTTATTGCTTTAAATTGTCATCGAGCCTATGCCACTTTTGATTAAATTGACATCATTAATATCAACACCGCATCTTATTCAACTTTTACACCCTGGAGAAGGCTTTGATGTCGAGATTTTGAGTGTCATCGAAGTTTAACCTTTTATAACTTTATAATAAGACTTATGAAGTTATGACTTCGACATCATCCCTATGTGTGTGTGTGTGTTTAATTAAATGACTTTGCATGCTTTTAAGTGGGTAAAGATCTTTAATGGCTATAATGACACTGAATTTTATAATTGTAAAGTTATTGCATAGTTTATTTTGAGAGGGTCGAAGACCCTATTGATTTTGAGTCATCAACAGGTAAAGCATATATCATGGCATAAGTATTTTGAGTAAAGTAAAGGATCAATGTTTTCCTTGTTTTATGAATGATTTCAAGGGTTAAATCATTTACAAAGTAAAGGACCAAAGGACCCATTCATCTAAGAAGCATGGTCTTACTTAATATCGATGAATCGGGATGTCATATTATTATTCACACCACGCTTTATGTCTGACTCAAAGTTTATGTTTTCCCCTTAAACTCTCGGTTGCTCAAAATTTAATTTGATCAGGTTGAGAGTTAAGGTTCTTGGGTTTACTATGTTTTGGCGGATAAAGCATCCGAAGACGTGTAGGAAGCAATTCTAGCTATGTAGATGATTATCTATTTATCTATTCCACTATGATTGAATGTTGTATATAATGGCAGATGTTATAACTGTCTACTTAGTAACTCTGGTAATCCTAAGGAGCATCTTTATATGCTCCTCTTGGCGTATTTTGTAATAAGTATATTTATCGGAACCGGGGCAATATTATGAGATTATGTGCTGATTTGAAATGTAATGAAAAAATTGTTTTGAAATTGTGTTTGAAATATTTCATGTTCTTGTTCTTATGATATTATGGAAACCAATAATATTATCGTAGTTTATCACCAGAAATTAATACTATTGATTACTACAACATCTGTAGTAGTTAATTTTGGGCTTTAAAATGGGGGATGTTACATGGGCCCTCTACAGCATAACCGCTAGTCAATTGATCCTAGCTATAGAGACCGATGACACTTAGATATGGATTTATAATATAATTTTCGTATGTGAACTGTAAGCCAAAGACCCTTCCTAGTCCTATGCAACTACCGTTAGTCTTGTTCTAATATCGTGAGAGAAAGTGCCCAAGCCACTTAATACCTCTTTAACGGGAATTAGACAGACTCTGACTATTTAAACCTACATCTTAGGCAGGTACGCATCATTTAATTCCTATCCCAAAGTGGACCCCTCTCTAGTACTTCCTAGCTAATATTGCATGGAATTTCATCAAGTCACTTAGTACTTCTTTATGAGGAGAGGCGGACTCTATAATAGCTACTTAATGCCTCAATCCTGAAGTGGACCCTCCCGAGATTTCCCACTGCTATGCCTAATCGATAATCCTAACCATTTAATACTTCTTAAGTAGGAAGGAGGCGGACCTTAAAATATCTCCTACACACCTTGAACCCGGAAGTAGGTCCTACACATATCTCTTCCCTACAAGCCCTATGGTTAGAGATCTCCCACATCAATAAGCATACACAACTGCTCATAGCCTCTAGGTGAAGGGCAGACTTTTGTTGTGTAACTGTGATGATCTTACATCCCAATACATTAAACCAAACTGATCACCCAAATCTTAAGTGTTGGGATAGACCCAGTAATTCACGCTCGTTATAAATGTATAATTGAAGCTATATAATTTACTACTATTAAAATTATATTGCCTTCTACGTGTATTTAATAGTATTAATACCTACATGTTCAAGACATAATTATTCTTATTTTATATTGTTTGGCTTTGGTTCCTTATTTCTTTCTTAGAAGTCTAATTGCCTTATCAACACTGAGCATGAATAAGAAGACTTCTCCATCTACCGTTTCCATCTTGCACTAGTAGTCTTTTCATCTAAATCTATCATATGGATTGTAATAAGGAGGGGGTTAGAACAGCATTTTGATGATTGAAAAATTACATACTTTACCCATACCATTAATTTACACTGATTGATTTCCATTTAAGTGTTACAGCTATTATTCATGACTAATCTGTTCAATCCTATTATGTGTTCGATATGTTTAACCTCCTCTAAGGTATATATATATATATATATATATATAACTATGTTACCTAAAAACCTGACCACTTAATATTTATTGAATAGGAAGGAAGCAGACACAACGGCCATCTAATACACCAGTCCCCGAAGCAGGCCCTTTAAAACATAACCACTAGTCAATCAATCTTAGCTACAAAAATCGAGGGCATCTAGTATTGCTTTATAATGTAATTATCGTATTACTAACGCATCTCAACTATTCCCTACACGAAATGCTTCCAACTGTAAGCTTAAAGGCTTCATCCTCAACTGTAGGCCAAAGGCCCTTCCAAGTTCGATGCAAATACCGTCGGTCATGTCCTAACAATATGAGAGAAGTTATCCAAGCTACTTGATACCTCTTTAACAAAAATAAGGCAGAATTTGACCACTTAAAACTTATATCTTAGACAGGTCCTCATCACTTAATGCCTAACTCAAGGCATACTCCGCTCTAGTACTTCCTAGTTGACATTGCATGGAATCTACTTAGGCCACTTAATGCTTTTTATGCGTAGAGGGGACCCTATAATAGTTACTGAATACCTCGACCCCAAAGTAGATCCCTTCCAAAATTTCCCACTACCTTTCCTAAGCGATAACCCTGACCATTTAGTACTTCTTTAGTTAGAGGGAGGCGAACCCTATATCTATTTAATACCTTCGATCTAGAAGTAGGTCCTAAGCATAACACATCCTAATGAGTCCTATGGTTAGAGATGTCCCATATCAGTAGTAAGTATACACAATTGCTATTGGCCTTTAGGTGTATGGCAGACTTTTATTATGCAACTCAACTGTCCTCGCATCCCAACCCACTAAACAAAACCGATCAGCCAAAGCTTAAACGTTGGGCTAAGCCTACTAATTCATGCTCATTCTAAACGTATAATTAATGCTATATAATTTTCTACTATAAAAATTATATTACTATCTGCGTGTATTTAATAGCATTAATACTTATTTGTTCACTATGTAATTATTCTTGTTTTATATGCTTAGGCTTTGGTTTCCTTATTTCTTTCTTATGTCAATTATCCATAATAAATAGTCGTTAATATTGAAATCGGACAATCTCTAATAAATCCCCATTAATGCCATATTAAATTCTCTACTCGGTCTCATTTAATTCCTTTAATTCTCAATTAACTACAAATTTATTGCCCATTAAATTTGTAATCATTGTCCATAAATTTTGGAATTTCTATTCCTTCCTTTTTCAACCTCTAGTCCTATGACTGCTATGCTATTAATAACTAATATGAATAACGTTGTGAAAACATTTATATATATATATTAATTGATAAGCACGGTTATACTTATATATATTTTGCTATTTCTAACTATTAACTCCTAAATTAGAACATTCTTTTCCATATTTTAAATTATAGAGGCTATCCTTCCTTAAAGAATTAGCATTATAACTTTCCATAAATTACCTAAAAATGAGACCTTGCTTCGTTTGAAATTATAGGAAATTATTTTTTAACTTTATATTGAAATAGACAGTGCAAACTTCAAAGAAGAATATTCATATTTTACACATCTCTTTCCTTTATGGTAGATTCCTTGTTAATTTAAATGACGCAATTTTTATATATCCATTTGGAACTGGATAATTTACGAAAGTTAAATGAGAATAGATACGATTAAATTACACTTCACTTAAAATAAATAAAACATAGGAATTCACATTCCAAGTCGCTAGGGAAAACTAATTTACAACCCAATTATAAATCTGGAATAAACTTTACCACTTTACAAACATTCTACAAAAATGAATATTGAGGACTGATTCTAAATTTCCATAATAGATTGTACATACTACTCCTATTCCAACTACCTATTTTACAGAATATATAGGTGATAATCCTATATGTTTTTTCAAGTCCATAACTCATCAAATCTTGTACAAGCATAACAATTAATAAATTCAACGGTAAAAATTTCAATGTCATGCATAAATTATATAATTCCTCACTCATCTTTCTAGCTTTCCAAATGCCCAAATCTGAATCCATTCCTATACTTGACTCCTTTTCCATTCTACCCAAAAAGAATATGTATAACAAGGTATATACATACTATTAGAATTACATATATAAGAAGAGATTCGGAGTTAAGGAGAATATTTATAACTACAAAAATTTACCTTTTCCCACAGTAATGATTTGGTTCTTCACTTCTCTTTTTTTTTCCCTTCTCCGATTATATATATATACATACAACTCATAATTAATAGAAATAGCAGAGAAGGGAAAATGGCAGAGCTTTCCTGCTTTGATCAGAAAATACGAGAAGAGAAGTGAGGGGTTAGGCCTGTATTTAAAGACGCTCGAATCAATCGTAACCATTAGATTAAAATAATTAAATCCATGCCATTTGCCAAGGTTCAAACCCTAGTCGTCGCCATATAATCAGTTGACCGCTTTCTTATAGGCAGTCAACAAGTAGCGGTCGACCGACCCAAGGAGAGGGTCTGATATTAATTATTTTCTTTTCTTTTTTTCGTTGTTTAGTTTTATCATTTTGGAAACTTAAAATGCTAATAACTTCTTCGTTTTAGCTCCAATCGCAAGACTTGTAACAACCCGATTTTTAAATAACATTTAATTTGAGATAATAATAATAATTTAATTAATTACATTTAAATTCAAAAACTTATTTCATAAGTTAGTTTCAAAAATTATTATATAAAAATATTTAAATTGTTAAAATATGATATTCAAAAATTAAAATAAGTTAAAATGAATTTTTTTGATAAAGGTGGTATAATTGAAATAAAATATTAACTTCGAAGGGAAATGATTTTTAAATGGAAATTTGTATTTATTTAAATTAAAGAGAATTTAGATGTATAAATAAAGGGAAAATGAAAACTTATACACCAGTTTATTTTATATTTTATAAGTCAAGCCCAAAAATCAAAAGTCCAGGCCCAAGATCACAAAGCTAGATATTTCTAAATCCATATGTTTCTTCATCCTCCATTTTTTGGGGCTCAATGCAATTCACCACCAAACTTCCATTTTCTTCCTTGACACACCAAAACCGATTTCACCTCTAAAATTCAAGAAGAAATCAGATAAACTAAAATAAATCATCAAACTTAGATAGGGAAATCTTTGCATTTTAAAGCATCTATAATGAGAAGCTAGTCCGGTCGCAGTATCCGTGTTGTGTGCATGCACAAGCATATGGAGAGGAAGATGATGAATGCAAACATATACACATACATGTGAGTTTAACTCACGAAACCTATGCTTAATCAAATTATAGCTGTACTGATGAAGAGGGTTTGAACTAGTCGTATCTATAACTATATGCATGCATTATTATGTAGCAAACAAGGGTAGCGGTTGGATTGGTAAACACTAAAAATCGATCATTCGAAAATGTAAAATTGCTTCAGATCAACCATGCTAGGTCAACTTGCTATTTCATGACTTTGGGTATGTTTTCTTGTGTGTGTTAAATTATAAATGTTCTCTTTATGTTCTTGTTGTGTGTATTTATTTATTTTTATTGAAGAAACATTGTTTATTTCCTTTTATATATTTTTAATATGCAGCACTAAAAATCTTTGCTCTGTTCATTTTTGCCCTTTTTATTTTATTGAGCATATTTAGGTGTGATTTACTTATATATATCTTTGCTCTGTTCATTTTTGTTAAATCAAAATTTTGTTACTATTTTCTTCATTTTTATTTCTTTGGTTTACTGCCTTGCATATCCCCTTGATCTCACTTACAGGCATGAATATTTAATATGTACAAGGAGTGTGAGTGGTTTATGTATGTAGCCATATTATACTAATGATTTAGTTAGGATTTATATTTATCTTTTTATTATATACATTAAAATAAATAAATATAGATACATACATACATATATATATGGTGTGATTTAGGGTGGGTTACTGTGCATTATAGGGTGTAGCGGATGCGTGATATATATGTGTGTGTGTGTGTGTGTGTGTGTATGTATGTATGTGTATATGCATATGTATATATATATGTATATATGCAAATTTAAGCGTTTTCATGTTTAGGTGCGTGAGTGTTTTCAACGTGCACCTATATATACATCTCAAAGTTTTTCGAGTGCATGCCTTTGTTAATTAGTGTGTGTGAGAGAGAGAGATGATATATATATATATATGTTGTGTGCGTGTGTATTATATGTGTGTGCATATAGTGGCATATTTTAATTCTTATACTAGTTGCTGCTAGTATTTGTTGCTATGAGTTAGTTTAGCTGGGTGTTTATATACAATTATATGCTATGATTGCGGTGTAGTCGACTTCATAGTGTGCATGTTTCATATGTGAGTGTATAGAAGTATACTTGCTCTTGCCTGATATTCACAAATTGAATTTATATAAATATGAATGTAAACCTAAATTTAATAATTTAGTAAAGAAAATTTAATTATAATAATTTAGTAATCTTTTATTATCTTTTAAAAAAGGGTAAAATCTTAATATATATATATGTATATATATATATATATATATATATATATATATATTATTCAGGTTTTGAATATGTACTTATTTGGTTAGGAAGGAAATTAAATTTCATCTATATATTTATAATTATTTGAAGTAGTATTACTTAAAATGAAAATAAACGATAAATTTTTTCTCAAATCAATATTTATAATTATTGAAATATAATATATGGAATTTTAATGTATAATTTTAGTTTTAAGGTATTAGTTGAGTATATATTAATTGATTTAGGTATTTAATGTTATTTTAAAATGGTAATTAGTTATAAATGTCAAAGAATAACACTTTTGAATAATCTTAGTTTTATAAATTATTATTATGTTATCTAAGATAAGAATATGTTTTCAAATGCAAATAGTGTATGATAAATCATAATTTGACTTTATAAAGATTAAGGAACTTGTTGTTTAGTATATAAAGTATATCTTATTTGAGTTTAGTTATTTATTCCTTTAACTCTAGATTATATTTTTATGAACTATATCTTAGTTTTCATAGGTTTTGTTAAGGTAATAAATTATGAAGGATTTATTAATATATTTATATAGTTATTTATATATTATCTAATTTTTAAGTACTAAATCTTTGTTATATAAAATGAGATGTTACAATTGATTTATTATTAAATATGGATTTTATTCTTATTTGTGTTTTGGTTAATCTATTTTATTGTTTTGATTATTCCTTTCATGTATATTGAATTGGATTCTATGAGTGATTTGCCATTGATATTGATTTGATGATGATTTAATATGATATGATGATGACATCCTTTTGTGTGATTTTTTGTTATTTATTCTATGTAATGAGAAATCTAAATAAACGGAGTTATAATACCGTTTGGGATCAGGCATTCGGTAATATTTCTTCGATTACTCTTTGGACTCATTATACAGAATATGAGTGATTGAGTGGAGTTTGTAAGCAGTGAATAAATGTTTGAGTATCACACAGTGGTATGAGATGCTGTTGTGAAATTTATTCGGTTATTCATTGTAAGTAGGTGACATTCACGTGACAGGAATAGAGTGGATAGTGCAAGGTGATATAATGTGATATATAGCTCCATGCTTATATTTAGTGTATGTCTCTATGCCTAACGATGACCATGACTTTGTGTCTATATGTATTAGTTTTATATGCCACTATTATGATGTACTCGTATTATGTTTGTTGGAGAGGAGTAGATAGGCAGCATCCACCTTGGCGGCCTGATTATGGGGTCGTACCCCAGATCCGTGACACTCTAGATTTGTGGAGCTTCGTGTATATATGTGTGTGTGTGTATGTGTGTATATGCATATATACATGGCTTAAAGCTTTTAGCTTAGTGCTTGGCTTTATGTCAAAGTCCCTGTGTCACCTAGGCTAGAAATTTGTTAGCTATACGGGCATTTGTAGTGTCATGAATTAAGGTCTTCGTGTTGATGAGACACTGGTGGATACGTGTTACAATGATTATAAGGTAACTAAAGACTACAGACTTAATGCCACTGGAGCATGCTTAGTATTGTCAGTCTCGCTTCTAGTACTGTCGGAGAAATAGATTGGCGTATACGACTAAGACACCTCACTAAAGTATTGATATGTTCCAGGTGTCATATATGTTGTTATATATGACTCTACTTGGGACTTCGTGTCTGTCATACAGACATATCACGTCACAATATTATTGAATAGTATAGATATAAGAAGATGAGATTATACATGTGATACATATCAAATATATAGTGGATTCTTGGTATTTGATAGCCAACCTATCTTATTTGATATATATTGATGATTTTATAGAGATTGGGAGTTATATTTGAGCAATTGTTCGTGCTAGTCTGATTATACTTGACGATATCTCCACTTGTGATATTTCTAGTTTTGACGATGTTTTTTAGATATGAATGATTCGCCCATCAATTTGATTATATGATTAAGATTTGAAGTGTTTCTAAATGGGTGATGATATCTTGTGATATTAGGGTTGACACTTTCATTTGGATTCGAGTTATTTTAGTGATATTATGTTTTGATGATTGTATGGCATTATATTTTATTTGATGAGTTGATTATTAATGTTATGTTATCATATTATTATTCTTTGTTTACATTATGTTGTATTATTAGTATATACCCTTGATTAGACATACTCTGACCCTTGTATTATTTTATAATACTCTGGTCGATCCGAGACATTTTAAGTACAGGGATAACATGACCAGCATTTTTAAATTGGGCATAGAGGAGATTCATTCTAGGATTATTGTATGATATTTATATAACTTGATTCATTGTATATTCAATTGATATATTTGTTGTATAATAATTGTTTATCACGTTATGCAAAAAGAGTCGACATTTGAGAAAATTGTATTTAAAATCATATCGTATATTATATATTGTATTATATATTATATTATATATTATCGCTACGATTGACGCTGTGTTCTCCATTGTTTATTATATGTTATGTATTTTTTTGTACTGATATTGTGTACGTATTTAAGAGATATTTATTTGATCTTTTAATACGTTCCAGTGTTAGTACAAAGGAATATTCACGTGTGTACCTATATAGCCTCATTTTTCATATTATCTTACAGTATTATTCTGTAATACTCTTAGATAGTATGGATATTAGAGTTATTTGTTGTTGTAGCGCATGTGATGGAGGGTTCTCGCCTTATGATCAGTGGCGAAGCATTGACTCTTACCCTCACATGTCCTGTTTTATGGATTGGTTACAGTCGTGAGATTGGCCGTAAAACCAATGTATCTGAGGTACCAGCGATGTCCACAGTGGAGCCCATATCCATAAAAGACACCATTACAAAGATCTAAACATTAAATTTGCTCAAAAATAGCCATGAACGCAAGAGTGTAAGTTTCCTGGCTAAATTCCATCATTTGCTTATATTCTATTTTTAGAGCCTTTTTAATTATTTATTAATTAACATTAATTTTAAGGACTGTTTCGCTGTGCCCCTGCGCTTTCGGACTAAATGAATTGTGAATCTTTCCTAAGAAATTTGTTGCTTCAAATCCCTTATTTATCTGTATATAACTTGTAGATTATAGTATCCTATCTAGCATAGTCACTACATTATTTGTAGAAGTGTCTCGTTTCAAGATAGTTAAATAGGAATGCATGTTAGTGAGATGGGTTGAGCCTGTTTGTTTATCTGAGCTGGGTTTTGACGGATGTAGTGGGGGAGGTGTCACCAGTAGGGCCTAGTGCACATGTTAGCTCATGAGTTTTCCTAGGTGACAAGCAGTCTCAAGTAGAATAGCGGATAGGCCTGGCTTGAATCTTAGCACATGAGGGCTCAAATGTTATCCTAGGTGACACACCGCCAGTCATAAGATGATCGTCGGGGTCGACTCGAATTGGAGTGCATGGTTGGCTTTGTGAGTGTGCATGATGATGAAATGAGCGGCGCATGCCATCCATCCATAAGAGCTTAGGAGAATTTGTTATCATAAATTAGAATTTATCTGTGATAATGGGCTATGTTTGTAAGAAAACTCAAGAAGAGCACCAATATTATGCCAAGCCATCTTCAAATATGCAGATGGGCATCTGGTTGTTAACAAACATGGATGAAAGCTACTAAAGGATCTTGCAGGTGAGGGTGGATGAGGGTGAGGGTAAAGACGAATGAGGGAGATGTTCGATTACCTATTGATGGATATGACCGGTTGTAGGTAGGCCTTGTCCTAATAGGACAATTTTCCTTGGCTTACATCCCAATGCTTATAGGTTGGCTGACTCAAATGTAAATCGGAGAGCTGCGGCTCTAGGGCCTTCCAAGAAGACGTGTGGTAGGTAGCTACAATCATCAAGCTGGTTGCCTAGCCCCTGGATTTGATGCAAGCGGCGATCGACTCAAATGTTGTTATGCGGGGAGTGCTCCTAGGTAGAAATGAGAGCGCACCCTTTCCTAATTTGCAAAACGTTATGCTACCATAACTTGGTTGATAGTAGTGGTGATGTAAAGAAGTGAAAGAGCCCGCATCGTGGCTGCACACAATACGAAGCAAAATTGGGAAAAGGGTCCAAATCCTTGAAGGAATTTACTCAACAATTGGAGGAGGCGATGCAATATAGTTCGTTGTTGTTATCACTAGGGTCAGAAATAGTGCAAAAAACGTGAAATGATTTTGCCGAGGAGAAAAGAGAAAGTGATGTAAGAGCTCTAAGGGATGGGCCCTCCCTACTGTACCAAAATATTGGTTAAATATTTAACCAACCTCAAAAGGGTGTTTGAGAGATGACATTAGCAAGAGATTAGTTACTAATACCTTAGAACAAATGAGCAAAATAAAGAGATACTATTATATTGAAAGTAGAGAGAAGAGTTTAGAGTGGTTCAATCAAAGATGATCTATGTCAAATATGACAAATTTCTTATCACATATGCCTTTATTAGAACAATCAAGATTACAAAATAGTGATGATACTAATATAATTGAAAGCTAATGCCGTTCATCCCTTTTGAATAAATAATGTATGACATATTTATAAAAGCTAAAATTGATGCTTCGATGACTAAGATTGCGCTATGAATTAGGCATAAAGCATGCCTGGCCATTGATCTAATCGAACGGGCTGATGGAAGACCGCTGGAAAAGTGAAAGGTATGTATGGCATAGATGATTGTCCATAAGGGAATTGTACAATGTGCATACCTTGCCTTTATCGCACATTTAACGCATATGTACTTTGGTGGCTTGCTATGGGAGCATGGCATACTTTTTGTTAGAAGAAGGCAATAGTTGGTTGTGCCACTTACCATTTAATTTTGCATGCTGATGTGGCCTGTTTGGTTGATATCTAAAGATGTGAAGAAAATGGAAGGTTGCTAAGGACCAAACTATGCAGAACGTGCCAAGCCGGACGTAAGGCGACGAGTCAGGCGGCTTGAGATCGGTCAGAGACGGATATAGAGAAGCTAGGTCAAAGTTGGGTCGACCTTTGAGACCGCATCAGGTTGAGCTAGCCGGCCGCAAGCTAGGCATGTTGTTTAGGATGATGCAGAGGATGAGGTGTCAACCCTAATGTGAGAAAACAAAATAGGTTGCTTGGGACTGATCGAAGGCAATAGTACTGAAGCTTGGCCACTGATGGGTCGTGCTAGAACCAATCTAGCTATGATGATCGACACATAGTTAGGAAAGGCGCTTTAGTAGACAGGCTAACCCGATGCCATGTTGGGTGTGGGCCGGCTTGAGAGGGTTGGTTGTGAGTGAGATAGGCCGATGTGGACCGAGCTAGGATAGGCATAGGACTGCCTTCGGTTGATGAATTGGCTGCGGATGCCACTTTCGGGTATGTCATCTAGCTACTAACGAGAGGTGCCTATTGTGACAATCTCCCTTACTAACATCGAAAGACAATACTTAATACATCCTCGGTATTCATTTGTCGATCATCTAAGTGTCCGAACATATCGTACGTTAAGAAAATAAAAGACATGGAAAACAAACATGGATTTTTCTCACAACGACAGAGTTACATAAACATCATCATATAATAGTACATATGGTTACTCCAAAATGTTGCATCAAAATTACAACAAGTACTACTCCAAGCAAAGGACAGCTATACTAGCCAACCCACACTACTAATACATAATGTACAACACAGGGGAAACAAACATAACTACTAAATACGATGAAATCTTCTGCTCCTTATGCTTTCTCAAAATGCTCCATAGAAACCTAACTACTTGGCTTCTCACAAAAATTTGAGTATCCAAGAGTTTAAGGGAAGGAAATAAAATTCGCGGTTAGACATGGGTCTGGTGTGAGTAAAACATAAAAATCCTTCAAAAACGAGGTATCTCATAGGACCACACCGCAAATAAACGCGGATGGATTTTTACCTTACGATAACCGAAACAATATGGAATCATGGCCGAAATTGTTAAATTAACTAAATTCCAGCATACTAGGTATACGATGAGGTTCGAAGGCTCACATTGAAATATGGATTCCAACTATGAAAATGTAAGGGTCTATCCACCAAATCAATACACATCTAGATAAGATGTATTGGATGCTACAACACGTTGCACCTCTGTTACTCAGGACCGGTCCTACCTCTTACTAAATAACGCTGAATATGATCACCTCTTGGTTACGATAATGTTAAAAGGGATCCTGAAGCAAAAATAAACCGTAGATATCGTTCTAGATTAGGTGATGATCATACCATAATGGATCGACCCACATAGCCCTACGGCACAATTCATTTACTTGTTATGAGGCTTGAGGTTATGCTTTTATCTTTCCTCCTAACTGACCATCTTGGAATGCTAACATTGCCCACCAGGCATCCAATGTAATGATAGCGTTCATCCATACAAGTTATTCTGGGATCGAACAACCATTCAACAATTACTACCTTTCATTTTGAAACCACCTTCAGGAAGAATAGTACATCTCTATAGCATACTTCATAATGATACGTCATGAACGTTATTAGTTTGGAGTAGTTTGAATAAATCATACTTATCCATAATGGGTGTACACAAACGAAGCGATAATTCCCAGCTAACTCTATTCCAGTTCTTTTAAAAATATGCAACAAGTGTTCAAGCCCTCATCGGGGAACTTGAATATAGCCTATATACTTCTAGAGTTAAAACTAGTCAAGTTATAAATTGCGAACAATCCGCTATTAAAGGTTATTATATAGAGTTTGCATATTAATAACCATATACCTAATTAAATGTGACTCATTGATGGAAATTAACTCTCCAATATCTATCACTTTTTCGATATTTCGACCTTACTCAACCCGGCTTCTAGAAGATAAATTATAAATCTCACAGGTAGAGATTAGCCTACTCATTGGCTTTTAATGCAACATATGAGATGACTTACTTTCATAAATGAGTTATAATATAAGCATTAGTTTTATATTTGTTTGAGGTTACTTAAGGGTAATTGGCAAAGAAATCCCTTGATAAAACGCTTTTGAAAAATAATTCAGATTTTAGACAAACTGTTATTTAGAATTATAGAGATTTAAAAAAAAAACCTTATTAATTAATTAAATAGTAATTTATAACCCTTATTAAATAATTGTTAATTATTAATTCTTCATTAATTCCTAGTTAAATCTTAGCTAACCTTTTACTAAATTAGCAATTAATTAATAATTAAACCCCTTTTTAAATAAATAAATAAATAATAAATAATTAATTTCTAAATAAATAATAAAATAATAATTAATCCCTAATTATTATTTAAATAATAATTAACTTAAATTAATTAACTAATTATAATAAGCTTACTTGATTAACACTTAAGTATTAATTGCCATATTAACTAATCATTAAGTACTAATTATCTTAATTAATTAAATAGTCATAAAAATAATAAATAATTAAATAATTACTTTTTAAGTACTTAAATAAAGTTGCTAAACATTTTTCTAAAAAATCTTATGTAAAAACTATTTTAGATTTGCAAAACTAGTTCTTTTTGCGAATTGCCACAATTATGACCATCGTTATACAATCCGTAATTTCCAAAATTTGAATTTTTATTTTCTAAATCTTTTAACTTTACTCCTTAGAAACTTTACTGCTTTGTAAACATAAAGATGTATATTTGAAAACTTAACAAGTTGTAAACATAAATATATTTTTAAATTTAAAACCAAAGTTCAAAACTTTTTGAAAAGGGATTTCATAAGCACATAAGTTAGCAAAAGTGCTAACATTATTAGCACATGAACAACATATTTCAAGATCATAACCAATATCACAACCACACCAACATAATTCCAAACATAAGCAAGATCGTGTCTTACAAATTTACCATACTTAACTTTTGATCTTCATGTTTAACTACACCACATACAACATACTTATATACATCCAAATCGACATCATTTCCAAGCATACTTAGGCATAACCAATTCAACATCATAATTACATAAATAAGCACCATATTCAAATAACCAATATACATCATTTATAAAGTTAATAACTTGAATAAAGGTGAGAATTTTACTTACCGAACTTCGACTAAACCTAAGAAACTCCCTTTAGAATTTGAATATGACTACACCTTTGATCCTAGCTTAGAAGAGTGAAGTTCTTGTGGATTTGAAGAGGAGTATGGTATGGATAGAGGGCTTGTAGTGGTCGGCCTTGAGGGTTAGGGTGTCAAGGGTTATGTTTTGTGTAGGAGGAGAATTTAAATGGATGAAGGAAGCTTTACGCTAGGATTTTAGAAGTTTAAAAGTGGAGGAAGACTAAGAATTCTTAACTTAAACTTTAAGAAGCAATGGAAAATAAATATGAAAGCATTAGGAGGAATTATGTTAAAGTAGAAGTGAATTTAATATGAGAAAAAAGTATGAACATATATTTATATACAAGAACAAAAGTTGAGTTCCAAAATAGGCCTAAGGTACTTAACCTCCACAACATTAATGCCACATCACCATGGCTTGTCTCCCGTTTAGTTTCACACATGACTTGGTCGCCTTCCCCTATATTTTTATGAATGAACATGAATTTATGGCATATGTACTTTTGTTTGTAAATACTTGCAATAAAATGTCACTTATATATACATTTTTTATAAAAACTTATATATTTAGTCAAATCACCTACTTTAAGTTAATTAATTTTATATATATATATATATATATATATATATATATATATCAAAATTTCACTACAAGAAAATCTAGTTTCAGTAGCACCTATTGGTAGCGTTTACTTCACAAGTGCAACCAATATAACTGATTTCATTAAATTTCTTTTGCTCATCGCCACTACCGCCCAACCCGCCAATAATTTCAAAGGAAAAAACGCGTCACGCAAACGCTTCTTCTCTTCTTTTCCTCTGATCGTGCCATCTCTTTACTTAAAAAGAAAACCTAGGTTTAATCATATCCCTCTCCACCACTCACGAATTCATTATCTCGTCGTTGCTCTCACCACAGTGGTGAATACATCCATAACCAACTCTCGTCGATCCACCCTATGTGAGCTGTCCATGACAAAACCTTATGTACCACCCATTATTTCTCCTCGGTAACCCATGATTCTTCGCTCTTTATTAGGAGCCGCCGGCACCATGTTATAGGTAAATGTTCTGATTTTTATTTTTATTTTGAATTTAAGAGCATAAGTTATATTACATGACTGATATATTGCGAATGTTTGGCGTTTGATGAAATGTAAGGTGATACATGTTATAGGTATAATATACTCATTTGATTTGTGATTCATACGTTATTTGATGCGAATGTTTGGTGTTTGATGAAATGCATGACTGATATATTGCATTTTATGGTGTGCATTATGCCTGCTTGTTGGGTTAGATATTACATTCGAAGTACAAATTGACTGTTCTATTTTTATTGAGAGTCAACTGATTTGGAGTCTTGATGATTATAAGTGTCTATCTGCCTATTTATATGTGTGATTGAATTAAGGTTCTTATATATTATTTGTGTGTTCAATGCATAGAAAACCTTGCTGGTGAGTTGTAAATATGTAGTAGAATAATGTATGTTAGCAAGTTTTTTTAATTAAAACTGCAATATGCAGTGCACAAATTCATTCCTTCCAATGATAGAGTCATAGAGGTTATACTTAACTGATCTTTGTATGCACTTTTTCAACTTCACTCATCTCAGTTAACTCGCTGGTTATCGTGCTCTGCTCCTTGTATTGATGCATCGTATGTTTACTGTTCATTATATTATGTGGGTAGGGCAGGTGATGTTTATTGTTGATTCATGTAGCTGAGAAAACATGATACGTAGATATGGCCAGAATCTGTATCCTAACATAAGGTTGATTATATAGAGGCAATATTAAGAACTATGGCTAAGGTAATCTCATGTTTATTCATTTATTTTCTCAGAGTAAAAGACGATAGACCCTTTCTATTCCTTTTTTAACTCTCTTAAATACATCTAAACATTTTTTTTCTTCTATTCTGATCCTTGACAACTTGAGCTTGTTGTAATACAAGGAAACAAACAAAAAAATAGGTTAGAAAAACACCAGTAATAACCATAAATCGATTGTTTTCTCCATCCCGTCTATTACTTTCAAATGATAAACAATAGCAATTATACAAATCATGTTTTCGTATTCCACTATCTATTTTGCTAACAATTTTAGTTCTGATAGTCTGCTCTAATTTCAATAAATGTATGGGTTCTTTTGCTAGATCTGGTGAATGAATATTGCTCTAACAAGTATTTAGAAGAGTCAAATAATCAACTTAACATCAGATTTGTTAGTGTATATTAAAAAAATGATTTTCATTTAAATTCATCCAATATTTTCTCTTCTCGATATTGAAATTCGAACTAAAATTATTCATGCTACTATGCCCGTTTCTAACCATATTCAAAATCATATGCCTACCAGGTAGAGACGACTGAAGGATATAGGGATCTTTATATACCTTCTAGTACACAATCTGGGTGAGGTATTGAAATTTACAAAGTTTGGGGTTCCTAACATAAATAAACCTTTGGTTCGTGGTGATCATCATATAATAATAAGAGTAGATATTCTGAAAACAATCAGGTAAGATATTCAGAAGGATCTTTACGAAAAGCATCACAATTCGGCTGATGGGTGCATTAGAATATGGTTTGGATTAAGGCAAATTATGAATGCAACTGAAGAATTATTACTAAAAACGAGAGATACGGCTGAAGAATTGCAAACTGGTATCCATATGCATGTAGCTGAAATCCCTTTTGAGAATGAGCATGTAAGGAACACAAGGGAAATCCAGCGTGGTATGTTACATTCTTGAATAAAGTAGGGCTTTTAAGAAGCAATTTATTAGCTGCTCACTCAGTCTGGTTGAATGAGGCTGAGGTAAAACAAACATCTATAATACCAATTTTTAACTTTGCAAATATCAACTCTTACACAAAGAACTCAATCAGCCCTTACTAATTATATCGTTCTACAATAAAATAATATGATACAGATTGACTTCTTCTCAAACGAAGGGGTAAAAGTTTCACATTGCCCTGCAGCTGCAATGCTCATGCTTGGGTTTGACCCAGTCAAGGAAATGCCTGATGCTGGCATTTGTGTTTCTATTGGTACAGATGGTGCACCTTTTAATAATAGGATGAGCATGGGCTTGTTCTTATTTCCTTTTTTATTTATAATTATTGGGTATAAAGACAAACAAAATAAAAGATTAAAAGTTAACTAGGCGAAGAGCAAACAAGAACAATCATTATATTTAACAAGGGTAAAATGTTGGTTATATTGCTACAAATGTTTGAGGATTTAACTGGTGCATAGAGAAAAGAATATGTCCAAATAACTTGTATATGGCAAATTTTATGTTTTCCTGACTATCCTTTCCTACTTGTTTTCTTGACTTTACATTACACTCCGTTAAGATAGGATGCTAGAATCATCTCTTATTTATTTCTAAAGATTGCTTTCTGTCTTGAGAGTGAAAACTTAATCATGCATCCAAATAATGATTAGTTTAGCATATTGCTTTGTGAGCGTTTACAATTGATTCCAATCTTTCTGTCTTGAGGCGTCGACATTGTGCAAGGAGAGGATGCATGCGCTGATGGGGGAGGAACCATAATCCTGCCAATAACGGGGATGCTGAACGAGGAGGGACCGATCAGAGCTGTGAAAAGGAGTTTCGAGAGGATGGATGAGCTGGCGCTGAAGTCCTATGCATGAGGGTATTGTGGGGACCCACCATGCCAGTGCGAACGGTCTGGGTTGGAGAGTCAGATTGTGGGCTCCACTGCTGTGGTCGCGGTGGTTGGTAGTGGAAGGGTGCTGGTTGCCAACTGTGGCAATTACAGGGCTGTAATTAGCCATGCTGGGGTTGCACTCCCCATGTCCTTCGATCATAAGGTAGTTTTATTTTTATTTTTATTTGTACTTGTGGTTGAAATTTTAGCTTTGTTAACTACATAGACTCTATATACTAATTATACTTTTAACTAGATGAAACGTTTGAAAGGTTATTTTTTTATAAAACAGAGATGAATCTTGTGCTATTAATCTAAAGGTATTTATTGACAAAATTTATGTAGAATTAATATTGAATAAGAGAAACGACGGCTATATATCTTAAGAAAAAAATGAACACTTGTATATTCAATTCTTAAAATTTTGGTTCAATAACAAAGTTTCCACGCACTTTCCACCGCATAATATTGTTTGTGTGATAGCACTGGATCAAGGACCTGAGATTCAGTACAAGAATAAAGGATGGTGAAGGATTTCCAAGCTTTGCTCTTGTAAACAAAGCCACCGATCAAGCTATACAACATCCTTGTGGACCGCATGAGCAAGTAAGTAATAACCCAGTATTTTTACTTTTTGTTGATATATCAAAATGCAAGTCCTTATCAAAATCAGTTAATAGTTGGATGTAGTTTTGTTGCACAGTTTCTTATGTGGTTTTACTTTTAGTTAGTAAAATTAAACCTCTAGTTAAGTTGAAAATCTTATGCATGTTTAGACTTTAGATATAGTACTCTAAGTCAAATCCTCTAAACTTTTATTTATCAAAATTAAAAAAATAAATATAACAAAACATACACATCTTCTTTCATGAGAAAGCAAACATTTTGATCCTCTAGTTAACATGTGTACTACTAGGTGTATACAATTAGTAGTTTGCCTCAATTATGAAATCATAGTTGTGTTTCTTTTGCTTTATTTGTGACACTACGTTGATTTTTTTTATGGTTGGATTAGTTCCATATGATCCTAGCTTCCTTGACGAGTCAGTCCTTTGGAGTGAAAGTAAGGATCTTGGAGATGGCTTCTGTTGCATAAGGAAGATCAATGACATTAGCATGAACTTCGATGTTTTCCATGGAGATAAAGACCATGGCGGAGTCCGTGATGGAACAGTAGTTGTGCTTTATGAATGGTACAAGAAATCAATGAACCAACGCTGGAAGATTGTGCCCTATAGTATGGTTTTACTTGACAAAATCTGTAGCTATTTCTGTTCATAAATATTTCTTGCATCATGTCCTCAATTTATTTATCCCATCCATTTCACTTTGTTTAACTATATTAACTATTTTATTCATAAATTAATCAATGATTATGGTACCATGAAAGCACTACTAATCGTAAATTCGATATTTCTTTTCTTATTCCAGGGAGAATCATACCCAATGTGAATGAGTTGAAGCTAACTCGTAATCCGACAATAAGGATATACACTAAAGCTGCGTTGGATTATTCACTTACCGTGAGAAATGGCAATGTCCTGCTTGCTTCTGCAGATCCTACTGATGATTATCAGGTAAAGGTGTTACCACTTTAAATTTAACTCTATATTCTTTTAATAAAGCATACACATACTATTTGTACCATCATCTAAATGATTTTTTTTTGCTTTAAATTTAAGGTCAATTCATGTTTCTTTGAATATAGAGCAATCGTTGTGATTTTGCTATACTATTACATTGTCATCAACTGTATATTGTATTTTGGATAAATACTGAAGTTGTTGTTATTAAATTTAAACCTTATTATTACCTCTGTGCGTAGTGTATAATAGTAATGTGCACAGGAAGAACAAAATTAGTGATAGTTTACTTTTAAATGCTAAAATGTAGGAGTCATGAGTTGAACACCGGCCATAAAGACAAACATTACTTACCTGTCATGTACAGGTGTCCTGTATATATTTTTGTATATGTCTTTGTGTTATACTTATATATTATGTTATTTTTTGATAGAGTGCAGAAAAGGTGGGACAAATGAAGACAAACTAAAGGGTGCTAAAGCGGTGTTGGGGCGTATTGTTAGTGAGAATATTAGTTAAGACATGGATGAGCATGACAAAGAGTTGTAGGATGCAGAGAACAGTGAAGATTTTGAAGTGGAAATAACACATATGTCTACTTGCTCACCTGCATCTTCTTTTGGTATCAGTACGGGGATTGATGAAGGGTCAAAAAAATATTGATGGTGAAGGCCCGAAAGATAAGATGTTGCTTTCTAGCTTTGATTTTCATATTGCAAAAAGTATTTGGGACATAAAGCAGGTAAGATATAGTTGGACATTGTAGTTTTTTTATATAATACTAATTATTGAAATTTGAAATTGAACATATTGTAGTTTGGTGATACTTAAAAGTTTTTTTGTATAACTTTATACGAGCGTAGGCCACCTAGGTGTATTTCACATTCAAGAAAATTATGGGGGTGGAAGATGGAGGAAAAGCGAGAGGTATTTATGTCCTAATTTTGTATCCTTGTGCAGTAATAAATTGATAGATAAAGGAGGGGACTTGCTGTAATAAGAAAGGACTTAAAGCATATGATCGTCGCACTTCAGTTTTAAAGCTTGGAAAAAAGAACCTAAGGTATTTATGTCCTAATTCATATACATGAATTATTTCTGCATGGTTTTATTATTTCATAGTACATTATTTATAGGCATAAATATAACCTTAAGTGTGTTAATGGTTACCTATGATTCTATTCCTTTGAGTCAGAGTTGATCTAACACTTCGAAAGAGAAGAAGTTTGGAGTAGGTTGGTTATTATCAATACTGTTAATTTTTGGTTCTTTGTGTGTGGGTTCTGTTAACTTTAACTTAAAAAGTTCAATTATTCAATTATAAGTCTTCTTGTATCATGAAGATTTGTGGATGGTCGATTTGAGGTAGTCAAGTTTGGTGATTCAAGCGATTTGCTAAGGTGATGAATTTAAAGTCTATTTTGGGTTGGCGATGAGGCAAAGCAAGGCAGTGGGGTGGGTTAGGGGCAGTTAGGTGGTTTGGTTGTAGAAGGAGAAGTGGTAGCTTGGGTTGTTGAACTCGCTGTTGAGTAGGGATGTTATGTGTTGTATAATGTGACAATAGGGATGTTATATGTTGAACTGGCAGGTTTATGTTGTATTTACTGGTTGTATGTTAATCATAGGTGAAACTGGGTAGTGGTGGCAATTGTATGGTATGGAGATAGCAAATGGGAGTTAGTGAGTGATGTCAGTGCACTGTTTGGTGATGAAGAAATAGGGTAGGCGGTGAAGAAATAGTGAGTGCACAGTGGTTAAGCAGATATTTCTGTGCAGCAAGGAGGTGATGTGCACAAGGTAATATGTAGCAAGGAGGTGATATCACTGCGCAGTTAGACATATGTATTTAGAAAAGGACTGTAGCAGGTAGTTAGAAGTGATGCAGGCAGGTTGCTGGCAACAAGTAATGGCAGTGCAGTGATTCAGTGGGAATGTTTGTTGAAGGATGGTATTGATGATATTGTAGTTTGATGAACTGATGCTAATTGATAACAGTGTAATGGTTTGAAGGATGGTACTACAGTTTGAGGAACTAATATGGAAGTCGGGGGCAATGGCTGATGTAGATGGGTGTAGGTTGTTCTATTTTGTGAGAGTGTGGAGAGGGTTGGACAGTGGTATGTGCACAGGGAAGGGAAAATTGTATGTGGCTATGTGTGATGGCAGGCCTAGTTTGCAAGGGTGAACTGTGAATGCAGTTGATTTGTAACAGAGATGATGAAGTTCTGTGTGTTGATCTGATGATGGTGATGACTGTGATGCATGGGTGAAGCTTGAACTATGTTAGCGAGTTGTTTGCTACAGTGGATGGAGGTGCAGCAGCTTAGAGTTTGAAGAGGTAATTATGTTGTTTGTGGTGAAGGTGTTGTAAGATGATGGTGGAATGATGTTGTTGTGAATGATGATGATGGTGAAGGTGCCGTAAGAGTTCAAAGGGGAAGGCATGCAGTTGTTGTGGCCAAAGAAGGCTGAAGTGTGATAGGGGAGAGGGACGCTGGTGATGGTCATTGACGTGCACAGTGAAGTGGGTGGTTAGGTGCACAGTAGAAATGGTAGAAACTGTGTAGTGTAATGTTAGAGGAAGATGTAGGAACAGTGCAGGCGGAAACAATGTAGTGTTAGAGGAAGGTATTTGGTTGGTTTGATGTAAATCGATCAATGGAAGAACACAGTCTCATTATTGTCGACTTGGTTGCACTCTCAGGTGCTGCATTTTTATAGATATAATTAAAAAAATTCTAGAACGATGTGTGGTCAGTGTAAGTTATAATTGATTGATTATAAGAGTAGAGTTGATTGATTTTGGATATCTTATAAAATTAACCAAGTTTATATTAATAATAATACTAAAAAATAATAATATAATTAATTTAATCTTGTTTTTTACTAATAATAATAAATTAACTAAGTTAACCAAGTTAATAAAAATTAACTAAGTTTTGTTAAAATTAAACAAGTTTTATAAAATTAGTTCCATTTAAGCTAACTAAATTTCATAAATAATAATATAATTAATTTAACAAAGTTTTATAAATAATAACAATGATTATGATGATGATGAATTAACTATGTTTATAAAAATTAACTAATTTAATAATAATAATAATATAATTAAATTAACCGAGTTTTAGTAATAATAATAATACTTATAAATTAACTAAGCTAACCAAGTTTATAAAATTAACTAAGTTTTGTTAAAATTAACTAAGTTTAAGTTAACTAAATTTTATAAATAATAATAATATAACTAATTTAACAAAGATTTATAGATAACGATGGTGATGATAAATTAACTTAGTTTATAACATTTGACTAAGTTTATAATAATAATATAATTAAGTTAATCAAGTTTGAATAATAATAATGATAATAATAACAAATTAAGTTAACCAAGTTAATAAAAATTAACTGGGCTTCGTTAAAATTAAACAAGTTTTATTAAATTAACTAAGTTTGAAACGGGACATATTTGATGATTAAACAAGTTTGAAACTGTTAATCCTTTTGCTTATTTATTTGATAATTACGACATATTTGATGATTATTTATTTATTTGCTTATCCAACAGGGTGCAAATCTGGTACCAAATAGTAGCTGTAAGCTGATTGATGTGGGTGAAACGGGACAAGTAGTGGCTGAAGGAACTATCACTTCAACTGATCCAACAACGATGGTTCATTGTGTTCCGTTGGGAAAAGATGCGGTAAAAGTTTGGGTAAACTTTGTGAGAGTTAATGACGTATTGCTGTGGCGACCTACATCTGAGTGTACGTACATGGAAGATGCCTTTGGTACTACGATAGCTTGCCCAGCAGCATATGTCATTGGAGAATCAAGTTCCAGTAAGTATTATTTTTCAGTACATCATATCTCAACATTAAGTTTTAGTTCTGTTTATTCGGGTATTAAAAAAAATAAAAATCTGTATCACAACATTTAAGTTTTTATCTGCAAATCCACAACATTTCAGTACATATCCTCTATAGTAAACGTGTTTATCTGCAGAGCCACAAAAATTGATACACTTGAAACTAAAACTTAAATAAACCATTTTTCCTAAAACTGTCTACTCAGATTAATCGTTATGTCATTGCACATGTATTACAAAAATGTAGTTATACAAGAGGGCTAACACAAATAAATGGAAGTAACTGACACTACAGTTGTTGCCTAATACAGTTACGGAAATGTGAATTTAGGGAATATTTTTGTTTTAGAGAACCGAATTGATAGAAAACGACAAGGGTAAAGAAAAGTGTACATAATTAGTGGATGGATGCATCATCGATGGATTACGGACGTTCCAGATACTTTTTCATATTTTATAAGATTTAACTTGACCAAGTACTGAATACACAATCTGCCCATAGTACTGAATACACAATCTGCACATAGAATGAAATCCAGTCAGACTTCTAACCCAGTTTTGATCTGAATATCTGTGTAAATTGAAAATTGTGTATTCGTTGGGGAACTATATAGGATGCATATAAAAATAGAACAATTTTTGTTAATATGTGTTAATATAGAATATCGAGTTATAGATTACATGATTTTCATATATACATATATATACACACATATATACATATACGCACACACACACACACATATATATATATACATATATATATATATATATATATTGTTGATTGTTAAACTCGTTTGCAGGTAATTAGCTGTTTCGAAGCGAAGACTGTCGACAACAAAGAACTATTGGTAATCAAGCAACGAACATGAATTTAATTGTTATATATGTTGTCGTATTTTGTTAGTACCATTTGTGGAAACTTGTCTGTGAATGCTTGTAGTATGTGACTTATTTTGTTGAAAAACTACTATCGAATTGATTATGGATATTATATTTGATTGTGAGATTAGCATGTTTTTGCAATTATTTGAATATGATGATCATATGATTGATTGTTTGTATATGCTAATTATGTGATTTAATTGTTTGTTTGAATATATGAAAATATGCTACCAAACAACCAATAACTTTTAGTAGCGTTTCAGAAATGCTACAGAAACAAATGTAAACTAATATAAAAATTATACAGTTGCATTTTAAAAACGCTACTGAAAATCAAAAAAAGCATATAAACAAAAAATGCAACCAAAAAATGAAGACTTATGGTAGTGTTTTTTTAACCCTAAAGAAAAAACCTATAGCTGCATTTAAAAGTGACTTTTGGTAGCGTTTTTTAAATCCTATAAAAAATACCTATAGTTGCATTTAAAAGTGACTTTTGGTAGCGTTTACTACAACGCAACAAAAAGTTCTAGACTTTTAGTTGCATGTCGTATAGCAGCGTTCTCTAAAACGCTACCATAAGTTATGGTAGCGTTTTTTCAACGCTACCAAAAGTCTTTTCTGGTGTAGTGTTTGTTTTTTAAAATATTTTTAAATGTGTGAATATGTCATCACAAATGTGCATAACATTTTTCGAAAACTTTCAGAGACCGAAAATTCGAAAAACGATTTCTGGTCACATTTTCTATTTTTCTTTTAACTGATTATTTATGTAAACAAATTTTGAAAATATTCTACCATCATTAGCTATTATTTAAAGATTTTTATATTGATTTAAAACCCATTAATTAATTATTAAAATTGTACTTAACTATCCATATTTGAAGTGATCAAATTCTGGTTCTTTATACTCTTCCCTCTTAAAAGAATTTTGTCCTAAAATAAGAAATCAAAGAATAATAACTCAAAAGGTCATATATTGTATATCTTGAAATCCATACAAAGGCATACACTAAGCATCCATTACACAATAGAGCATACACTATACATACGAACAATGAGCTATCCTGACATCAATTCTGGATAGACTTCCCTCATATGATCCATTATCTGCCAAGTACAATCTCGGGGATCCTCACTCCACTGAATTTTTACTAACCTCACTACTTTATTTTGCAATCTCTTCTCATTCCGATCTACAATATGATGGATATCTAATCACCATCAGCTATGGTTCTATCTCAAAATCATCTTGAACCGACGATTCTACAATCAATGAAGGGTCGTGAACAAATTTTCTCAAACGGGATATATGGGAAACATTATGGACCCTTGATAGCCTTTCTTGTAATTCAATCCTATAGGCGAGCTGTCCAATCCTCTTAATAACTTTAAAAGGTCCAATATACCTTGATGTCAACTTGCCAGCTCTCCTGAATTGACAACTCCTCTAACTGGAGCAATCTTTACAAAAATAAAATCTCCAACTTTAAATTCCAAATCTCTCCTCCTTTTATTCACATCTCTTTTGTCGATCCTAAGCTTCTTTCATCCTTCTTTTGATTACCACAACCTTGTCCGTAGCTTTCTTGAAACATGTTTGGTCTCTGTACTAGCCTATCCCAGTCTCAACGGGCAGGTGACTTGCATGGAGTCCATAGAGAGCTTCATAGGGTGCCATGCTAATGCTTGCTTGATAAATATTATTTTAGGAGAATTCCACAAAATGGAGATGACCTTCCCATAATCCTCCAAAATCCAAACTACACGCCCTCAAATGATCATCTAGAATTCGGTTTACCCTTCGTTTGGAGGTGATATATCATGCTCAAACTTAGCTTTGTCCTTAAAGCTACTTGCAATGCCTTCTAAAACTGACTTTTAAAGATGGGATCTCGATCGCTTAACAATGCGTACATGAACTCCATGCAATCGAACAATTAGCTTCATATAAGTTTCGTCCAAAGAAGTAGTAGTCTTGGTTGGCTTCACTGGAATAAAATGAGCACTCTTCATCAGCCGATCTATAATAACCAACACCCATTTATTCCCTTTTGTCGTTCTTTGTAATCTGTCAACAAAATCCATCGATATCATCTCCCATTTTCAATTTGGAATTTCTAAGGGCTGAAGTAAACCATCCATCATCTAGTGATCGCCTTTTAGCCGTTGATAGTTTAAATATCCGCTGATAAAAACTGAGACATCCCTTTTCATCCCTTTCCACCAAAACACCTGCTTCATATCTCGATGCATCTTCGAAATGCTAGGGTGGATACTTAATATAAATCAATGAACTTTTTATGAAACTTCTTGACTAAGGCCATCGACATTAGGGATGCAGATGCTTTCGGTAATATGCAATATACCATGGTTATCTAACTTGAAACTTAAACACTACCTCCCTCAACATCCTAGATGATCTTTGTTAAATGCTTGTCCTCTCTTTGTTTGCTACAAATCCTTTCCGAAAGAGTTGGTTTAACTTCCAAGAGTGTCAAAACTGCATTCCAACTTAAGCCATCTGCCATGACATTCGTCTTTCCTGTCGTGTATATAATATCCAAATCGTAAGCAGCCAGAAAATCCAACCATCTCTATTACCTCTGGTTTAGATCCTTCTAAGTGAAAAGATGCTTCATGGATTTGTGATCCATGAAGAACTCAAAATTTTCACCTATTTAAAGAAGGAGATTACTAACAAGGATCCGTAAAGATTAGAAATAAACTAAAGAGGAAAAAAAGGATTCTTACCCACCAAGTAATGCATTCACATGTTTAATGCAAATATCACGGCTAACAGCTATAAGTCATGCGTTGCATAATTCTTCCCATGAGTCTTTAACAACCTATTTGCATAGGCTATAACTTTCCCATGTTGCATCAACACTGCACCCAACCCAACTCTACGAGAATCTGTATAAACGGCTAACCCTTCTCCTCCGTCAGTAATAGCCAAAACAGAGGCACCGGCCAACCTTTCTTTTAACTCGAGGAATGCATCCTCACACTTCGAAGTCCACTCGAATTTAACATCCTTTTTCGTCATCTTGGTTAGATGAGCATCGATCTTGGAGCAATCCTTTATAAACTTTCTATAATAACCCGCATCCCTAAAAAGCTTCTCACTTCTGTACGAATTTAGGGTGTCTTGAAATCTTGCATGGCCGCTACCTTTGCCAAATCAATTGAGATGTCATCTCCTTATATAATGTCCTAGGTATCTCACTTCTGACTGCCAAAAGTGGCACTTAGAAAACTTTGCCTTAAGAATGTTTTTCTTAATGTTTGCGACACCAGTTCCAAATGGTGTTATGCACTTCCTTGGTCCTCAAATAAATAATAATGTTGTCGATGAAAACCAACACGAACTTATTCAATACATCCCTCTAAACATGATTCATAATGAAAAATTCAAGTGCATTGGTTAGCCCAAAAGGCATAATCAACCACTCACTGAAAAAATCAAGCCCTCTAAAAGCAGTTAAGGGTATACATTCCTCCACTACTCTTAACCGATGGAAACCCATAGCAAGGTCTAATTGGAAGAATACTTTAGCTCCATGAAGTTGGTCAAACATATCGTCAACATGGGGAAATGGATATTTATTTCCGATGGTCTGCTTGTTTAATTCCCTATAGCTCTTAATGAACCATTGAAATTAGCTACAAAAACTACAACCGATCCCCAACTCGTAGGCTCTGTCCAATCAATCCTCTTCATAAAAAATATTGATTTGACTTACTAGTTCCTGCTTCTCTCTCGAGGCCATTTTACATAGAGGCTAAATGACATTTCTCGCACCGAGAGCTAAAACGATAAGAAATCCAATATCCCAATGAGGAGGCAAACTGCTAATTGGTTCCAAAATATCAGGGAAATATTTAAAAACTTATATCGATCCCAACTCTTCCTAGGATGGTTCTTACGCATACAAGAAACTATTCGTATTCTTGTTAGGCTTAGCGCATACCACCTTTTCTAATACCTCCCAGAATTGGTTTTCAACACTACTCTTTGCTTGTCACAATCCAAAATGGCTCCATATCTCTACAACCAATCCATACCCAATATAACATCAAACCCCTTAAAATCTAAGAGACATAGGTCATAAAAGAAATGGTATTTAGGAAATCAATTTTTACTCTTTCAAAAATCATATATAAATTAGTTATACCACATATGGGGTTAGACACAGAAATTGGGAGCTTTACAAATTCCGGGACGAGTCGTAACCTATCTACCAATTCTTTAGAGACAAAATTATGAGATGCTCAGGTATTAAACAAAACACGAACTAAAGTACCATTTATAAGTAAAGTACCTTCCAAGACTCCCTTCCCTTTAACATCTTTAGAAGTTGAGGGTGCATCCTTAATACCGTAGAACTTAATCTGCTGACACTGCTTCAACAGTGGGCAGTCCTTAAACATGTGCCCAAGTTGGTGGCAATTATAGCATAGCATCTTCTGGATCATTGGAGAGATTTCCTTCGCTCATTGATAGTGTGTTGAAATTGCCCTTTTTTTCCAATAACCGTAAGAAACAACATCATTATGCTTGTTTCCTTGATCTCCTCCTTTTGGTTTTCCCTTACCCAGCTTCTTTTTCTAGTTTGGGTTAAACTTCCTTTTATTTGGGTTAATGGTATTGCCGTTGGATGCTGCAGCTGGTTTCCTTTTCAAAAGCGCTTCATACCTTAGGGGTCGTCCACCTAATCTGTAAATGGTTCCTTTACATAAGAGAACTTCTTTTCATGGAACTCTTCAATCATACATAATACGAACATCTCTTTTTTCTTTAGTGGCGTGTCAATAAGAATAGGGCAAAATTGAGATAACTCATTAACTTTATCTCATATTTTGCTACAAACATGTCTTCTTGCTTAAGATCTATGAAACTTCTATATAATTGAATTTTGCGCATAACCGGTGAATTGATAGTCGAACACTTATTTGAATCTAGCCCATGAGAAATCATCTTCAAGAACATTTGTGGTGACAGAATCCCACCATGAAGCTACAACCTCTTGCAATTGCAATGATAACAAGAGCCATTTTTGATCATCAGAAATGTCCAAACCTTTGAAATCTTCTTACATGACTATACCTAATATTGTACTTCAATGATGGATTTTGTACCCTTGAATGGTTTCCCTCTAAGATTTGTGAAATACTTACACTGAGGTGTGAAGTTTACTCAAGGCTATACTAGAGCTACTACCTCAATTGCTATTCCATCCCTCCTAACATTTGGGGTTCTTCCATTTATTACTGTTGTGCTACTGTTTCCCCTTCCTCATCCCCATCTCATACTCATTCTTACTGTCTGAATAAAGTAAGATAGCTTTAGAATACATTGACATGACTATCTTAAGGAAAAAGAGCATAAATCCAAACATAGAAATGGTGATCAAAACAACATAAAAATGCACTCTCAAAGAGTGAACTCATTCTAGGGTATAACTAACCCTATCTCTAGATCCCAACCATGGCCTAGGTGTTCGCTCAACCTAGGCTCTGATACCAAGTGTGACGATCTGCCTTTTTTACACCCAATGATGACCCTTAATACATCATCGGTATTCATGTGTCGATCATCTAAGTGTCTAAAAGATATGTCATGGGGTAAAGAAAATAAAAGGCAAGGAAAACAAACACAGATTTTTCTCACAATGACAGAGTTACATAAACATCATCACATAATAGTACATATGGTTATTCAAAATGTTATATCAAAGTTACAAGCACTATTACAAATGAAGAACAACAATACTAGCCAACCCACACTACTAATACATAATCTAAAACACAACAGAAACAAACATAACTACTAGATGCAGTGAAAGCTTCTGCTCCATACCGCTTTCCCAAAATGCTCCATAGAAACCTGACTACTTGTCTACTCATAAAAATTTGAGTACCCAAGAGTTTTAAGAAAAGAAATAAAACACCAGGTTAGATATGAGTCTGGTTTACAAAACTCCTTCAAAGACAACGTATCTCGTAAGACCATGTCACATATAAAATGGACAAGTTCTAATATTATGAAAACCAAAACACTTTCTATATAAAATCCTATGATATTATGATAATATCTTGGTTTAAAGTAAATATGGAATCATACCCGAAATTGTTACATTAATTAAATTCCAGCATAATAGGTATACAATGAGATTCGAAGGCTCATATTGGAAAATGGATTACAGCTATAAAAGGGTAAGGGCCTATCCTACGAATTAGTACACCTCTATATAAAATGTACCGAACGTTACAACACGTTGAACCTCTGCTACTCAGGATCAGCCCTACCCCTTATCGGATAACGCCGAATATGATCACCCTTTGGTTGCGATCAACAACCATAAAAGGGATCCCCAAGCATACATAAACCATAGCTCTAGATTAGACGATGATCGTTCAATAATGGGAGCGATCCATATAGCCCTACATCTGCCTTCACATAACTTATATATACATATATCAAATCATATTTAGGAAAACTTAGGTTTTTTATCAAACAAAAGTGTACTAAAACTACTACATCTGCCTTCCCACTTTAAAACTCGAAAATGAATGTCGATGATGCGTGCACTCATCACTGAAATTATTTCCCAGTGACAGAGAGGAGAGTACAAAACTTATTTTCTTCCAAAATTATTTTAAACATTTCTTCCAAATCACATTGAAATATTTATATCAGAAAAAACTTCCAAATAATATTAATATTATATTCCAAAACCATTTGTAAGAAATTTTCAAAATCCTGGAACTTAGGTTCTAAATTTTCCAATTTATATTTATTTTAATTACAAATCTTATTTTCAACCTATATTTATAAATTTCACTACCTAACAGCAAATATATCATTTATAAAATTATTATTTTATATACAAAATATATAATAGGCAAAATTATTCCATTTACCTACATTTCAAAACAAATATCGTGTCGGTTTGCCCTATTAGGTGTTTAGAAATCCCGATCGATGTTATAACGTCCTATGCGTCGACCGGAATTTATAAATACAAAATGGAACAAATTAACACAATATAAAACCCTTTATAACACTAATAAATACACTTTCTCATATATATACACTCATCGACTCATTCTAAGGTACTACCACCCTATTTCTAAAGAGTCAGACCCCACAAAGCTCTTATATCAACTGTAACAACCTCCCTTTTTGGACGTTTTAAGCAGACACGCATGCCAGACTCAAACCATTCAAAGAGGCAGATTGTTATGGGGTAAATAAGAAAAAGATAAAGGAATAAAAACAAATACAGAATATCGCAGTGGAATGACAATATATAATAATCAAATAACAGTTCATGAAGCTTTTTTATAAACACATTTGATTATTCTTTAAAACACAAACATTAGAGTTAAATAAACATGAATACATAAAAAAATGCGGAGGAACAACATGATGCAGTGGAATAAATATAATAATAATAGTACAAATCTTCATCTTTGTCCTCCAGAAATAAGGTCTTCAACCCTGAAATGCTCAGGCTGACCCGAGCGAATTGAAAATACAAAACATTCGTGTCATAACTAAAAGATCTTATGTGAGTTAACTCAATGGTAAATATGCATGTAACGGCATCAGAGATGTTTACCGGATTTGACATCTCTTATCCAGTATCTAACGCGAGTGTAGTAACTTAAGAGATGTTCGGGATTCACACCTCCTAAGGATCCGTTGAACTATCTACTACGTAGTATAATACGCTATTATAATATGTCTACAGTAAAGTAAAAGTATTAAAATAGCGTTAATGCATTATCCATATCCCCCTTAGCACATTTTATATATTCGCATAGTCTATACAGTACCGTAAATCCTCCGTAAACTGGAGGCTATCAGAGGGCACTCCATAGGTATGGTACAAAACAAACTCGTAGAAGGCGCTCTAAGGCATGTGAACACGGCACTCGAGGCAATGTCAGGGTAGATATACCAATTGCGTATCCGGACCGATGGTAACGCATAGCAGTTATTACCGTCCACCTCAAAACGCACTCCCAAATCAAAATCAAGAGGTGGCCACCAAATCAATCACAAAGTAATAGAATGGTATCCAAGAAATGTGTCCGATATGAGGAATGACCTCACTTGGCCCAGCGTGGCTCCTGTTTTAGTCACATCTAAGCTGGCTCATGGGAGTCTGGGTCACGTCATACCTTATGCAAAAATCGTTTGCCAAACCATCGTACTTCATTTCTGGAATCTCCACCAAGTATACGGTTGTTAAAGTGGTTTTTGGTATTAGCAGAGAGTATGACAATATCCGATCCGGGTCTCTTTAACAATCAATCGCTTATTTCACACCAGTTGGTTCTTTTACATTTCAAAAGTAAATTTACAATTGATATCAAAATATTATATTCTTAAAACCATCACTTTCAAAATCATATTTACTTTTGAAACTATCGATAAGATGGGTTAATTAAATCCTCATTCCAAAACCATCATATTTACTCAATTATGTCATTTCAAAGAATGGTCAAGTTCCAAATTCCAAATTTTGGTTGTATCATCTCATGGATTTAAATATAAATACTTTAACTTTACACGGTCTGAAATTTTAGAAAATAGTTTCAATGGTCATAAATAGTTTTTAATAGTTTAAAAATAGTTTAAAATTGTTAAAATACTCTAAAATAGTGTAACTAATTTAAAATAGTTTAAAATAATGCAAGTAGTAAAATAGTTAAAATAGATTTAAATTAGATTTAAAAATGGTTTAAATAGATTTCAAATAGATTAAATAGATTTAAATTATATTAAATATATTTAAAATAGATTAAATAAATTAAATAAATTTAAAATATATTAAATTAGACTAAACAGATTATAATAGATTGAATAAATTAAAATTTGAATTAATTAAAATAGCTTAAATTCATTAAAATAGTTTAAACTAATTTAAAATAGATTTTAAAGTTATATCCAAACATTTTCAATAACTCAATTCCGAGAACTTCATTTATATTTGACACTTCAACTTGAAACTCCAATTTAAATCCTTTAAACAATTCATTAAATCAATTCCAATTTTAGCGTTAATGCTCGGATTATCGAAAATAATTCAGTTTATATAAATCAATTTCTATTTCAAAATGTCAGTTAACCGAATTCAAAATTTTATAGATTCAAAAGTCATTTAATTTGACCAATCCGGTGTCCGTGTATAATTTTCTACCCTATGGTCAAGTGATACGGATATTTATCATTTCAATCCGCAATTTACAATTTTACACTTATATATCATTTCAAACCGCAATCTTGAATCAAATAAAAATCCATAAAATCGCTCGAGTTTATCATTTCAAACCAAAACGATTTTTTCTAATCTATAGATCATTCGGGTATGTATCATTTCAATCCGTAGGGAACTTGTAGTGTTATAACAATGTAAAATAAAACATCCAGTTGTCTTATATCAACAATCAAACATCCATCACGATCATCATCCAAATGAATCAATAAACATCAATAGATAACTAAAAATGAATAACATGAATTAAATTGACAATTAAATTAAATATTCAATTAAACACTGATTAAATAAAAGTCAAATTTAACTAGAATGACAATTGAAATATACCAAATATCAACCAATCAATTTGTAAACACGTCATAAATTCAATTTAACTAACATAAGATAATTTAGTAGTTGCGAGAGAGTTAAAACGCTCCCCTTTGACTTCAAATCGGTTTGAAATCCAAATAAAAGCCCAAAATTCCAATAGAAGAAATCGCGTGTGAATCAAAGTTTATATGCAAAAGATATTCATGTTATAAGACATATTATTAAAATAATAATTGGTACACGTTTTAAAAGAAATAAACAAAGTTTAATACTTACATTTTTCTCAAGATAAAGCTTCAGGCAAAGATTGAAGAACAAACTAAGATGTAGGCAGGACATGTAGGAAAAATGAGAAAAATAATGAAACTCATGTTTCATAAAAGAAAGCTTTTGAATTTGCAAAAATGAGAGCTTTTGAGTTTGCAAGTTCACAATAAAATGATTCAGGAGAAGGAAAATTTGAAATGTAGATCTAAACATAGAAAATGAAGCGGTGACAAAAAAATGAAGAAACAAATAAAAAACATGAATAATTTGCTGATGAGATTATAGCTTCAGCAGAGAATAATTTGAACTAAATGAATATTAGGTGTCAAGAGAAACAAAACCTAAAAGAAGAAATAAAGTGGTAGATTATTTAATAATAAAGAAATGAAGGATGACGGATAAAAAATGAATATCACGTTTCTAGAATGAAGGCTTTAGGAAATATAGGTTACCAAAATAAAAACAAAAATATGAGGTTGTGGAAGAAGGCTACAGGAAACCAAATTGAAAAGAATTGAAGTGGCTGTACGAATGTGAAATGATATGGAGAAATCAACGAACTCACATTTTTTTGAAATTGGAGGTAGGACATGGAGTGAAGAGGTGAAGAAAGGTTAAATAAAAAAAATATGTATACATTTAAAATGAAACTCACAGTTGAGAAGATGCAGCTTCAAGGAAAAGAGGAAGGAAATAAATGTAATTGAAGAAACAACAAAAACGAGGAAAGAAATGTGGTATGTATTAAATATTGATAAAGTAATGCATGGACCGGATGTAACACTACCGACAAACCTTTGGAATTCAAATGTTTTGAAACGTAACCAAATTAACATCATTAACTCAAATAATATTCAAATTTGTACGCATTTAGGTTTTTATCTACGCATAATAAAAAATTTAAAAACGTTCAATTTGGTTTTTCCATATGATCTTTTATGTCCATTAAAACACCCTTTTTGTTTAACACAAAACATGCGTTTCTTTTATTAAATCTATTAATTGCAATCAACAATTTCGAACCTTTTAATTGAAATATTAAAATTACATTAATTGCAATTACTTACAAAGTTAAATTTCAAAACAGACAACTAAAATGGATGAAAAATAGAACAATTGTTTAGTTAAACACCTTTATAAATTTGTTATTTATACACAAGAGTAATAAATAACTTACTTAACTAGATTATTTTCCTATTCTTGTAATCAATCTGTAGGCTAAAATACAGTTCAAATAAACATATATTTCTTCCTTCAAGATCAATCATTCTATTCTTTATTTTAATGAAATTAAACCTATATTCACACAAATGACACATTCATTTTATTTGATGTAAATATTCTTTTCATTAAATCAAACTTTCCTTATATTTTCACAAAACATAAGCTACTTTTAATTACATCTATTAATTTACAATTTAGTATTCTCTTTCCTAATAATTGAAAATTTTCAATTACATTAATTTCAGTTGATTAAGTTTCAAAATGGACTAAATGAATGTAATGAGAAGTAAAACAATTATTTCATATCTAATAGTAATTTAAACATATTTAGGCACTATTGGATACAAACAGTAATTATACATTTCTTACTAAATAATAGTTTCTCGTCTCTACAACCAATCTTTTAGCTACCTAACATTTCAAATAAATAAACATATATTTACTCTTTTACTAAACTTATTCATTTTTATTCTTTTATTTTGAATTGCACTTCTACTATTAAATCAACCAATACCTTATGAAATTATTAACATAGGTTTCTGTCTTTTATTTAAATCAATTATTGCCTCATGAATATAATTGAAATTTCTGCACATTTTATTGCATTCACACTTTGCATTTACTGTCTTAACTCACGTTAATGTAATATTTATTTACATTTATTTGTAATTGATTTATTAGATTGGTAACAAATAACAATATTCACCATTTCAACATTTAATAACATTTGTAAGTTCATTATTTACCACCAATTATAATAACAACTCACATTGTAGTAATTTTATTCAATTTCCATTTATTACACATTATTTCATTAATTAATCAACATCTAAATTGTTAATTACTCTTTAAATCCAATTATCCATTAATATATACATTACTATATTTGTAACGACCCGAAATTTTCGAACCCGAAAATTTCAGATAGTTATGGAAAAGAAGAAAGAGATAGTAGAAGAAGAAGAATAGAACACCAAAATCTCACATTCGCAGTGGATAAAATATAATAATAAATAATAACAGTTTACAAAAGAATATTTTATCTGTTGATTACACTTTAATACATCAGAGTTTCACATATATACAATCACTGATCATATACAAATCATGTCTCGGATATATAATAATATACTGCAGCGGAAATACTCTATACGTACTTGCCATCCAGCTCGTCTCCTGAGCTCCAGAACGTACCTACCTGAAAATCTGTAATACTCGGTCTGACCCGAGCATTACACCAAAGTAACACCCGTGTCAGGCTGGAAACCAGCGTGAGTAAACCCAACTAACATGAAATGCAAAAGTTTACAAATCATATAAACCCGTGTAACTTATATCAATTTCCACTTCACAAGTTGTTATAGACATCACTTATTCCACACATCAATTTCTAAGTGCCAGAACTTAGATTTTTATGGTCCAATTCACTTAAAATCATTCCAATATACCCTATTGATTCCACGTATCAATTTGTAAGGAATCGAAGTGATTTCAGATATTAACTAATACCCGACTCCGGTCTCTTCGAAATTCATGCCATCCTTACCCAAGTTATCCAAATGAAATACACAGCGTTTCATATCAGAGATATCAACTCATCCAAAGCAACCAATACCAATCAATCATCCATACGCAAAACTTAATCATATACAAACCAATTCAATTGATTCTAATTGAATTTCAAGCCTCAATCACTTAGATTTCTTCATTCAATATTAATTAATTCCAAACAAATTAATCAATCATCTCCTCATAATTCATCTTGATTAATCACCCTGGATTAATTATCCTTCCATTACCTTCAAGTAATTATTTTTAATTAAATTCTCGATATTAATTATTCTTAACCAAATCAAGAAGAAATCTTAATTACTTCATGAATTACCAACTATTTCAATTACATTAACCCTTAATCACTTACGTTAATTAATTTCTTACAAGTCATTTGTTATGGATTAATCAATCTTAATTAACCGGGCTTTGATTACATCATTACACATCTAATTTAATTATATTAATTAAAACCCACAATATTCATCATTGAAATCTTGCTTACTTACTAATAATTATTTACACTCCAGTAACTTATCATTTCCAAAATATCCATCTTAAATTTATCAGCTTTGTACTTGTTTTAAAGATAGTTAAATTTCTCTAATTAGCCTCCTGATAAATTTTCCTTCAATTGCTTCTAAGAACTTACCCTTCTCATCCATTTCACCAAGTAATTTAAATCTGAATTACTTCCATTTATTATCCATCCATTAATTTATTACATCCAGTAATTTCATGTATCACTAATTACCCTACTAAGTAACCTTACTTTATAAATTACATTAAGTAATTATACCTTTCAAATTTAACAATTGATTACCCTTAATTAATTAATAAAATTAATTACCTTAAATTAATCACATCAATGAATCATTTAATAGCCTTTAATCATTGATCTTTCATTAGCTATATTCGTTAACCAATCCTTAAAGTACTTCTCTAAGTTCTTAACTTAAATTAAACACTTAATTACAAGTTAATTCGTTAATTCATTCTTAATTACAAACTATTTAACTTCTAAGTACATCACCGATTTCATTTTCTTAGAAACAAACATGTTCATTTCGGGCAGAAATTTAACCCGAGTTTGCACCTCAAATTCATATATATAGATTGCCGAATTTTAAAAAGTGATACAAATGAAAGTTATCACATTCTTCCTGCAGTTTTCAAAACTTTAAAAATTATAGGATTTCGATAAGAAACCCAAAAGTTATGCACAAAATACTAGCTCAGGTTTGCACAAGACACTGAGTACTCTACAACAACAGGACAGCGAGTTTGCAAGAGGTTTTTCAACATTTTAATCATTGAATTTCAGAAAATGATAGAAATAAAAGTTATAGGCCTTTCCGTTAGCTTTCCAGAATGACCAAGATCATCAAATTTGGATCAACGGTTCAAAAGTTAAGACCATTTTATTAAAAACATTAAGCTTAGCCTGAACTTATGCATTTGCAGGACAGCGACCAACGATTGAAATTTTAGCATAGAAAACATCGAAATCAGGCAAAATGAATAAAGCAAAAGTTTTAGCTTAGTTTCTAAGCTTTCCGAAACATCTAAATTTATCAAAATCGGTTGAGAAACGAAGAAGTAATGCCCAATTTAGTTTCAGCCTTAAGCATATAGCTAATATTGGTTTTGCTCTCGGGATTATAGTAGAAAAATTCGATTTTGACATAGCTAACTTCCAAATTACAGAAAACACAAAACATCAAAGTTGTAGCACATGAAATATGATTTCAAGAACATCCAAGAAATCGAAATTTGATCAAGAATTGAGAAAGTTATGGTCAAATTACTAAGCTGTGTTTTTGATAGAACCGAGCCACTTTTACTTACAACTATCATCTCTTTAAAAATAACATGAATACTAGAAATTTAAGTAGGTTTTCTCACCTTAAGCTTGTGTATTTGCCTCGACTCTTTTTACCTAGCTTTCTCCAAGATTTTTCACTTTTTCTTACTTTTGTTTTTGTTTTTTGAAAAAAAAAAATAAGTGAACATTTCCACCCTTTATATAGAAATTTTCAAGGCTAGTTTGTTAATTTTAGTTTTGGACACTTGTCTACTTCTCTTTGCACAAGCTTTAGAATGTTGACACGTGTCTACTTAGGTGTCTTAAGATGTTTCTACACATGGATACCTAATGGGGTTATGTGCCACTATTTTATTTAATCTTGTGACACATGTCCTTCATTTTTTTATGCAAGCCTTATTTCATGACACATACCTTATTTAGCAATCATCTAAGGTGTTCTAGAAGTATACACCAAAGTGATATATGTGTCATAATTCTATTTCATCTTAAAATATGTGTATGGTCCATATTATGCCACTTGTCTTCACCATGTCATGCCACTTATCCTACACTTATAAATGTATACATACTTATACCTTTTGTATTATTTAAAAGCATACATATATATAAATAAAATAGAGATGGTGTAGATAGTATATTTTCAAAACCGAACAAATCACCTTTAAATTAAATTTCAACCATTCTATTATCTTCAATATCATCATTATAAATTCTATAAGCCTTCAAATTATTTTAAACAGGCTTAGAAATTTCAGATACAACAATTTACCCAATTTCAATTATTAAATACAATATTTAAACTATATAATTCAATGATTTAATTTTCAAGTAAATATTTATATATCAAATTCACGTGAAAATTAACTTTTAAATGTTTTAAATCAATATAATTATCCCATTCTACATTGTTAAAAATTCTGGGTCGTCACATTCCTCCCCCCTTAAAAGAATTTCGTCCCCGAAATTACTAGTTAGGAAGAATGGACTAATACCCGTTTACCTTTTCTCCAAAATTCACAATTCAACACTCTACCAACTATCTTTTATTAAAAGCCCACTATCACCTTAACTAATTTCCTAAAACCTTCTATAGTTTCAAACAACACCCCTTTACTCAATCATCTAAATTTCAATTTTAAATCAAATTTTGAATTATCAAAATTTTCTCAAAATTTTTCTAACTTTCTATATTTCCGATAATTTTTGCAAGCGTCTCCTTTGCGCGGCTAGCTCGGTACAACTACAAAAGGCCTCTACGGGCTTCCAAATTCCAAAAGAAAACAAAACGCCAAGTGACTAGATCAAAAACTCAATCCAATTTCATACAGAAATTTAAATACATACCCTTTTTGTCGGGAAATTCACATTTATTTTTTGGAATCGAATCCAATTTCTTTTCCCTTTAATACCTGCATATCTTACTTAGCAACAACATTCAATCGCAACCTTTCAAATTATTTTATACAACTCTTTACAGAAGTTTTCACATCTATTTCTATGCAAATTAGTTTTTCCCGTTTTCATACGAATGCAATTTATTTTCAATTTTGAATATTGGATTTTAACTTCCATTTGTAACTGATTAGTTTCATCTACTAATTTATTTTAATTTCCAATTTGTGATCGTTTCGTCGCTAACGAAAAATTTTCAAAAATTTTCTAACTCCCAAAATTTTCGAATTTTTTTGGCGGAGTCTCCTTTGTGCGGAGGAGCTTTTGCAATTTGACAATAGATATAAATATGTATACATCGACCCACACGGTCGGAAAAAGCAAAAACAGTTTATATTTCCTATTTTTATTGCGTAGGCGTACCTTTATTTAGCATTTTAAGCAAGCAGCTTATAAATTTAAGCAATTAGCGCAATCCAAACCAACCAAACAGTCTTCAAGTACCTGTACTATCTCAATTTAAATATGTAAGTGCCACATATAGAGAATTTATTAGCATTTACTCACTTTCAATAGCTAAACACAAGTATTACATAAACAACAAGTATCAAACGCTTCCCATAAGCGATTTATTTTAACTTTTAAAGCTAATTCAAATGCTTTCATCTAATTCATATGCCATTTCATTCCATTTTAATAGTTTACAACTCAAGTGCTTACATTCAATTTATTTTTAATCCGAACAAGCTCATGTTCCATTCAATTGATTCCAAATCAAATTATTTTACTTCTCTCAACCCATAGGATTTTAATTACATTCATTTACGGCAAACAACAATTCATTCCATGCAAATTTGACAATATTCGTTTGATAAAGTATTCATTTCAGTCTATAACTACTCCAAATTAATTTCAACCCATTATGTACTTAAGTTCATTTCATTTTTAATTTATTCACCAACTATACATTGCATTCTATTTCTTTCCCGCAACTGTTTCATTTCAAAATAATTTACTAAGCTTGGCACATTCAAATACTTATAAATTTATAACCATTCCCAAATTAATTTAACCCAAACTTTATTTAATGGTCTTTCACCTTTATTCGAAGGCAAGCTTTCTTAAATTTAAACTTAAGTTACTTTACTTTAATTTATTCCAACATCAAACTTAAGTTTACTTCTATTTGATTCTCATTTAATCAAATTCCATTAAACTCAGTTAGCCCACCATTTCATTTTAATTCACCTCCACAATTTATCAAAATAATATCCAAGCGTATACTTAACTCATTTATACTTCAAATCAATATGCCACCGAACTTAAGTTCAGTCTGATAATCCAATTTCAATCACAACCTTGATTTAGTTTTTTTTATTCAATTAGACTTCGTCCATTTATTATTTAATTCCATTAACCCATTTATTTCCCCATTTTATATTTTTAATTTCACTTACTTAATTCATTTGCGAATTTATTTTATTTATACAAAACCATTCTCAATTTATTTCTACTCACTTGGGTTTTGTTTGAAATCAAACCATTTCTATTATAATCACTATCATTTCATTCAACAACACTTCCATTTTACCTAAGTTACCTATACATTGCGTTAAATATTACTTATAACACACTTAAATGTTCATTTGTAATTTAAACCATCACTATTTGATCCAACCCTATTTTATTTAACTCAAGTTCATATCCAAACTCCCTTATTAACTTATAATCCATTTATTTAACCGAGTTAAATTTTTAGTAACATACTCTATCAAATAATTATTTATTAGCTTACTTCCAACTTTTATTACAAAGAAAATTACTTCATTAAATTTTCTCGAGTTCAAATTTTATTTTATAATTCCTGTTTGGATTTCCCTTTTAATTATTAAAATTTAGAAATGCCTTTAAATTCAGAGAATACAATTAAAATAGCTTTTTATAAAACATATTTCTTATAACTCGATGTCTTAAACAGTCCATCCTTGTTCTCACAGAAATTCAGTCATACGTTGATCAGGCGTAGAACTGAAAATTTATAAGTACTTGGTAAACCCGTTTTCAACATCCAATGAAAATTCTTGAAAATAATTTTATTAAAAATATAGAAAACAGTTTTTGAAAATAGAGGAAATATCTTTCGTGACAATGCTCTGAAAATCATCACCCCCATCCATGGTCACAGTTACATTCCAGGGTTACGTTGCCGTCACAGCAAAAGTCCATGCAACTGCAGGCTCTCCGCGGCCTCTCGATTACGCCATGGAACCCACACAACAGATCACAGTTACATCCCGGGTTACGTCGCCATCACAGCAAAAGTCCATGTAACTGCAGGCTCTCAGCGGCCTCTGATTTTCGCTGTCGAAATGAAACCTCTCCACTCCTACATAGGTCGCAGTCTGCCGATATAAAATCAAACACAGACTGTTGGCTCTCAGCGGCACACACAACTTTCGCTATATTATACCATAGGTCGCAGTTACATCCTGGGTTACGTTGCCATCGCAGCAAAAGTCCATGTAACTGTTGGATCTCAGCGGCACACACGACTTACACTATGGTATACTCAACTCATAATCCTCAGGAACTAGTTTTGTCCGGACTCCTCACAGGATCAATTTTAGAACCCCCCCCTTGGGGCTCAAGGCAGCACCACCCGGTGGTACTCCTGAGAAGTTAATTTCAAGGGAGCGCCTTTTTCCCCAGAGCCATCATCAAAACACTTTATACTATACACATATAGCATCTTTCAAATCATACACCTAGTATGAATTTTATCAAAGCTCCTTTACACAAAATCGATTATCCCAAAATCGATAATTCTTAAAATAGGCTTTCCAAATTCCATATAATGATTTTACCCAAAAATCAAAAGCCTTTCCAAATCCAAAGGTTCCCAAAACCCTTTCCAAAATCCTCATAAGATCCTTTATATATATACAGATATATATAATTTTTAAAACTTTGGATCACTTTAAACACGTATAAAATTCCTTTTATACTATAAACACTACCAAAATCCTTTTTCTTCCAATAATAGATTCAACAAGGTAAGAATATATAACAAAGATATAACTTTGTTTACCCAAAATCAAATATTCAAATTTGATTACTCTTTCCAATATCAATTTCCTTTCTATTCACATTCACCTAAAATTTCATTCACTTATTCACATTCGCCTTAATCCCTATTTGGATTATTACCCCAATTCTTATCCCAGTTGGGTATTTAATCAATAACAGTTTGAACTCCGACCAGTTTATATTTAGAAAACAGCTTAAAAATTTTAAAAATAGAGAAGTAGTTGAAAAATAATTATTAGTTTACAAAATATCTATAAAATAGTTGGAAAATAGCTAAGTAGTTATTGAAATCTTAGATAATTGCAAAATAGTTGTAAAATAATAATTAATTCGTAACTTAGTTGAAAAAAAATAGTAACTAGTTTAGAAAATAGTTGAAAAATGGTTAAATAGGTCCAAAAATAATTGTAAAACAAGTATAAAATAATTTGGCTTTAAGAAAGAAGGGTTATATATATTGAATAACTTGGAAAAAAAGTCTATATTAAAACAATTTATATTGAAAACAATCCAGAGTCAAAACTGTTCACTGCCCCAACATTTCAATTTAAATTTCCACTCCCATTTAAATTGACCCAATTCCAAATTGAATAATCTTCAATTTCCATTGAAATTGATTTAATCCTAGTTCAAGTTGAATTGATTCTCAATTTCCTTTCAACTTCAAATCAAATTCCGTTTGATCTTTAAATTTGTACAACTTTAATTACAATTTTTATCTTACAATTTCTATTTATAATCAATTACATTCACATTTTGCTTTTAACTCAAAATTATACATTTCATTTAGCCAATATATTATTCCATAAACATTTTAAATCAAGATTCCAGAGTTTAAACAAATTTCCAAAATTTCAGTAGCACCTTAGCATTCAACTATACCCAAAATTCTTTGGCAAATTCAATTATCCCTTTGAATTTCAAAACCAAACCCAGTTCACAAACAACTCCAATTTAAAACAATTTGGTAACAATTTCTCTTCTAGAAACTCGAAAATGAACATCGATGATGCTGCAGTCATCACCGACGTTATTTTCCAGTGACCGAAAGAGTTCAATGCATTTATCTCTTTAAAAACATTTCCAAATATTTTTAATTTGAAATCTCCCAGATTTCAAATTCAACACAAAAATATTTTTGAAATAATACTATTATTTTTCCAAAACCTTTGGAAACCACTTCCAAACCCTAAGGAATTTTAAATTTTCCCAAAAATTCCAAATTCCCAATCCATCCAATTCATATTTAAACATTACTCTGGAATTTTCATCATACTTTATTTCCAAATATTCTCTGGAATTCTAGTTCAAATTATAATCTCATTTATTATGAAGTTTTATTTCAATTTATAAATTACATTCACAATCTATAATTCAAATTCCATTTTGTCATATAAGTTTATTCTTCAACTTTGGTTATAAGTTTCAATTTGGTCGTATTTTATATTACTTCTTAACTTAATTCCAATAACTTAACAACCAATCACCTAAATATTCATTAGAAGGGAATATTGCTTTATATATAAAATATATCCTTATGCAAATTCATTTAAAATCTTCATAAGAAAATAACAAGTACGCCCTCATATATATATATATATATATATATATACATATATATATATATACATATATACTCAACTCATTCTAGAGTACTACGGACTCTATTCAATGAGTAATCCCCACCAGAGCCAAGGTTCTCGCTTAACCTTCAGCTCTGATATCAACTGTAACGACCCGAAATTTTCGAACCCGAAAATTCCAAATAGTTATGGAAAAGAAAAAAGAGATAGTAGAAGAAGAAGAATAGAACACCAAAATCTCACATTCGCAGTGGATAAAATATAATAATAAATAATAACAGTTTACAAAAGAATATTTTATCTGTTGATTACACTTTAATACATCAGAGTTTCACATATATACAGTCACTGATCATATACAAATCATGTCTTGGATATATAATAATATACTGCAGCGGAAATACTCTATACGTACTTGCCATCCAGCTCGTCTCCTGAGCTCCAGAACGTACCTACCTGAAAATCTGTAATACTCGGTCTGACCCGAGCATTACACCAAAGTAACACCCGTGTCAGGCTGGAAACCAGCGTGAGTAAACCCACCTAACATGAAATGCAAAAGTTTACAAATCATGTAAACCCGGGTAACTTATATCAATTTCCGCTTCATAAGTTGTTATAGACATCACTTATTCCACACATCAGTTTCTAAGTGCCAGAACTTAGATTTTTATGGTCCAATTCACCTAAAATCATTCCAATATACCCTACTGATTCCACGTATCAATTTGTAAAGATCGAAGTGATTTCGGGTATTAACTAATACCCAACTCCGGTCTCTTCAAAATTCATGCCATCCTTACCCAAGTTATCCAAATGAAATACACAACGTTTCATATCAGAGATATCAACTCATTCAAAGCAACCAATACCAATCAATCATCCATACGAAAAACTTAATCATATACAAACCAATTCAATTGATTGTAATTGAATTTCAAACCTCAATCACTTAGATTTCTTCATTCAATATTAATTAATTCCAAACAAATTAATCAATCATCCCCTCATAATTCATCTTGATTAATCACCCTGGATTAATTATCCTTCCATTACCTTCAAGTAATTATTTTTAATTAAATTCTCGATATTAATTATTCTTAACCAAATCAAGAAGAAATCTTAATTACTTCATGAATTACCAACTATTTCAATTACATTAACCCTTAATCACTTACGTTAATTAATTTCTTACAAGTCATTTGATATGGATTAATCAATCTTAATTAACCGGGCTTTGATTACATCATTACACATCTAATTTAATTATATTAATTAAAACCCACAATATTCATCATTGAAATCTTGCTTACTTACTAATAATTAGTTACACTCCAGTAACTTATCATTTCCTAAATATCCATCTTAAATTTATCAGCTTTGTACTTGTTTTAAAGGATAGTTAAATTTCTCTAATTAGCCTCCTGATAAATTTTCCTTCAATTGCTTCTAAGAACTGACCCTTCTCATCCATTTCACCAAGTAATTTAAATCTGAATTACTTCCATTTATTATCCATCCATTAATTTATTACATCCAGTAATTTCATGTATCACTAATTACCCTACTAAGTAACCTTACTTTATAAATTACATTAAGTAATTATACCTTTCAAATTTCACAATTGATTACCCTTAATTAATTAATAAAATTAATTACCTTAAATTAATCACATCAATGAATCATTTAATAGCCTTTAATCATTGATCTTTCGTTAGCTATATTCGTTAACCAATCCTTAAAGTACCTCTCTAAGTTCTTAACTTAAATTAAACACTTAATTACAAGTTAATTCGTCAATTCATTCTTAATTACAAACTATTTAACTTCTAAGTACATCATCGATTTCATTTTCTTAGAAACAAACATGTTCATTTCGGGCAGAAATTTAACCCGAGCTTGCACCTCAAATTCATATATATATATGACCGAATTTTAAAAAGTGATACAAATAAAAGTTATCACATTCTTCCTGAAGTTTCCAAAACTTTAAAAATTATAGGATTTGGATAAGAAACGCAAAAGTTAAGCACAAAATACTAGCTCAGGTTTGCACAAGACACTGAGTACTCTACAACAACAGGACAACGAGTTTGCAAGAGGTTTTTCAGCATTTTAATCATTGAATATCAGAAAATGATAGAAATAAAAGTTATAGCCCTTTCCGTTAGCTTTCCAGAATGACCAAGATCATCAAATTTGGATCAACGGTTCAAAAGTTAAGTCCATTTTACTAAAAATTCGATTTTGACATAGCTAACTTCCAAATTACAGAAAACACAAAACATCAAAGTTGTAGCACATGAAATATGATTTCCAGAACATCCAAGAAATCGAAATTTCATCAAGAATTGAGAAAGTTATGGTCAAATTACTAAGCTGTGTTTTTGATAGAACCGAGCCACTTTTACTTACAACTATCATCTCTTTAAAAATAACATGAATACTAGAAATTTAAGTAGGTTTTCTCACCTTAAGCTTGTGTATTTGCCTCGACTCTTTTTACCTAGCTTTCTCCAAGATTTTTCACTTTTTCTTACTTTTGTTTTTGTTTTTTGAGAAAAAAAAAAGTGAACATTTCCACCCTTTATATAGAAATTTTCAAGGCTAGTTTGTTAATTTTAGTTTTGGACACTTGTCTACTTCTCTTTGCACAAGCTTTAGAATGTTGACACGTGTCTACTTAGGTGTCTTAAGATGTTTCTACACATGGACACCTAATGGGGTTATGTGTCACTATTTTATTTAATCTTGTGACACATGTCCTTCATTTTTTTATGCAAGCCTTATTTCATGACACATACCTTATTTAGCAATCATTTAAGGTGTTCTAGTAGTATACACCTGTTTGTGCCAAAATTGGTCACAAACCCCAAATACCGTGAAAGCACCAGTGTATGAATATAAATCAATAATATTCAAACACAAATCTCAGATCTCAGCAAATATTAAACAGTAATCCCAAAATAAAGAACAGAGACACAAGTTTTATAGTGGTTCGGCTATCTCCGGCCTACGTCCACTCCAAAGTTTTTATCCTTTTATTGATTATCCTTGATGATTACAGATGATTACAGCAGTTACAAAGTCCAAAACTTGAAATAAATGGCAGTAATGATGTTAAGGAATGATTCTGGCAGCGTCCGGGCGTGCTTTCTCTCTCCAAATTCTCCGACCCCTTTTCTGAATGACCAGGGGCTCTATTTATAAGCGTAGGAGGCTGATATTTCTCCTAAAATCCGGGAAGACCACTTCAGGCACGTGAGGGGGCCCACATGCCCGAAATCTGGAGGTCCGGGCCCACCTTGGGATCGATTCGAAGTAAGGTTCGAATCGATCAAGAAGTCATCCAATTGAGCTGAAATTTAGTGAGAACATTCTTCAACATGTATGTAAGCTCCTGTAAAAATTTCATTGCATTTGGATCAACGGTTTGGAAGATATGATCGATTCAAGATCAAAGCTCCGTGCGTTCTGCCTGGTTCGAACCCATGCTTCGAAACCATCCATTTCGAAACCATCCCCTTCGTATCCATAAGGCCGACTCCTTCGAATCCATACTCTTCGAATCCATGCTCCATCCACTTACTCCTTCGAATCCATAAGGCCAACTCCTTCGAATCCATGCTCTTTGAAGCCGCCTCCTTCGAATCCATACTCTTCGAATCCAAACCCTTCGACTCCATGACCTTCGAATCCATCTTCTTTGTATCCATCGAGTCCCCATCGATTCGAAGTACCATCGATGCGAGCTTGGTGGGTTCGAATCCATCCTGATGGGTTCGAATCTGATGGATTCGAACCGAGCACTCCATCCTGAAGGATTCGAACAGCATACCTCTCCCACCTTGAATCCATCATATTTCCTTCATACGAACTCCGATTAACCTGAAATTTGAAACATAGCCTTTTCTAGTCCTTATCATTGTCTCCAACCAATTTCGTCCCGATCGGAGTTCAACAAAATTTTGACGATATCGATCGTAGCCTTGATTCCAACCGATCTCCAATCCTGATATTCATAATTCCTTGCCAATTTGTCGATATTCCAATTTTGACCAAAAAATGGGATAACACTTTGCCCCCCAAAACATGCCTTGTGATAGCAAGGCGTGTTTTGAATAGTTCCGAGTCCAGTATCCAAAGTCCATAGCCATATTGCCAGAGTATATCATCCTTGACTGCTCCGAGTCGACATCCAATTCCAGATCCAATAGCCAAAGCCTTCGCCAATCCCATATCCATTAGAACTCGACAACTGAGTTCCAATCCATCCTTATCCAATAGCCAATAACCGAATCCGGGACCTCTCCGGGTCTATATCCAAATCCATAATCTCTCTGGGTCTTTGCCAAGCGTAATCCACATTTGATGTCCTTGGTCCGGTGTCCCTGGACGTTGAGCTAACCTGTCCGGGTTCTTGCCAAGCGTGATCCACACTTGACGACCTTGGCCCAGTGTCCCTGGGTGCTAAACAATGCCATGGCTTAAGTCCTAAGCCGAATCCCGATCTCTCCGGACCCTTGTTGAGCATAGTCCATACTCAACGACCTGAAAATAACAATTGATAATAGAGGGCCTAAGTCCTAGGCTGAATCCTGTTCACTCCGGACCCTTGTTGAGCAAAGTCCATACTCAACGACCTGAATGAGCCAATTTACCACGTTCGGGCAAAGTGACTCACCCCTTGCCAGGCATAATCCATACCCGACGACCGTTTATCAAAAATCAGATAAAAATCCAACCAAAATCCAATCTAAAATCCAAATCCGAAAATCCAAATCAAAACCATAAAATCAGAAAACCCAACCAGCAACCAAAACAAAATCAATCATCCGAAGGAAAAATCCAAACAAGAAAGCAAACAAAAACCAGGAGTCCAATCCGAACTCCAAAACCAAACCAGAAAACCAAGTGTCCAATCCAAAACAGAAAAACAGATTTCACAAGCCATAACTTTGCAGTTTATCATCATTCAGAGCATGCCTAGGGGCTATCTCCGTCCTCGTACATGTGTAAATGACTTGGTTGCTTGCTAATAGTTTGTTACTTATTCCATATTATCCCGATTAGTGAATGATCAATCGACCACCATCCCTGGGTCTCTCATCATCACGGCGAGAGGTTGTCGGTGGTTGCTCCTGCTCCACCGTTGCATTCCGAGCTCCGACATACTGCTGTAACTGTCCATTCCTTACATGCTCCTCGATTATATCCTTCAAGTGCCTGCAGCTGTTGGTGTCATGTCCGTCTAAGTCATGGAAGAGACAATGCCTCCCTGACGCCCTCTCTCGCTCAGAAGGCTCTCTCCTGGCTGGCCTCCGGTAGGGAAGGCGATTCCGATTATCCATGTATATCCGTTCCAGCGTCTCGTTCAATCCTGTGTATGTGGAAAACTTTGGATCCTTCCATCGCTTCCTAGCGTTTCCAGGATCATTATCCAATTTCCTTTTTCCTTTGTCTTTGTCCGAACCACCGCCGGATATTGCTCCAACCTCGATTGCACTAACCTTTTTCACCTTTAAATCCGTGCTTGCATCTTCTTGTCGGAGGAACCTTTCTGCCTCGTGAAAGAATTCGTCGAGATCTTGTGGGGGATCTCGTATCAGAGATACCTTGAAATCAGAGTCCTCCCTGACTCCTGATACTGCTGCCATTAAAACCATTGATGGATCAGGCCGATCCACCGAAGCGACTGCTGCACTGAATCGAGTTAGAAAAGCTCTAAGCGATTCATCCATTCTTTGCTTCACCGATGTTAGTGTCATCACGTTCTTCGGTCTCTTGACATGAACCCGAAACTGCCCCAAAAACCTTTCCACTAATTCCCTCCAAGTCCTGATAGATCCTTCTTCCAGCTGCCTAAACCACATCGCAGCTATGTCCGTCAAATACAAAGGGAAGCATCGGGCCATCACTTCCTCCGATGCCCCCAGCACCTCCATGTGTCTGGTGTACCTCATCAAGTGATCTGTAGGATCTGTCTTGCCATCATATATCTCCACGCTAGGCAACTTAAACTTAGGTGGGTTCTGAGCCATCCTTATTTCCCGAGCAAACGGACTCCTGTTCACTCCTTCCAAGTCTCCTTTGGCCAAACCACCTCGCACAGTTTTCCTAATCATCTCTACCAATCCAGCGTTGTCTGTCGGGGGTTGCCCCCGAGGGAACTCCGGCACATACTCTTCATGTGGCTCGTTAGTAGCGACGTTGGTTCTAGCCTGTTGAACTCCTTCCAGAGGTCCTCCTGTGTTGGATCCTGTGGGTCCGCCCCCAAGCCCTTGTTGATTGCTTTGTGGCTCCATATCTCGTCCTCCATTGGGTTCCACGACCCTAGTCCCTTGTCCTGCATCCACAGCGGCCGTTGCTGTCCCTAGGTTCTGCATCCCTGCAGCTCTCATTTGCTCAAAGAAAGTCTGCATCATTTCCTGTTGGTTTTTTAACAATCTCTCCTGCAAAGAGTTTGCCATAGCCTCCATTTCATCCCGGGTTATGTAGATTGAAGCTTGTCCTTCCCCGACTCCGGAGGATGCTTGTTGACTTCCTTCCTGTTGGCTTCTCTCAGCCCTTTGTCTTCTACTATTTTGCCTAGCCATTGTCCTTGAATCTAAACTCTTTTAAAATCTTTAAATCCAACTTTCAAATCCGATGTAGCGGGTGCTAGTCGTTCTCAGTGAAAGCACCAAAGTGTTTGTGCCAAAATTGGTCACAAACCCCAAATACCGTGAAAGCACCAGTGTATGAATATAAATCAATAATATTCAAACACAAATCTCATATCTCAGCAAATATTAAACAGTAATCCCAAAGTAAAGAACAGAGACACAAGTTTTATAGTGGTTCGGCTATCTCCGGCTTACGTCCACTCCAAAGTTTTTATCCTTTTATTGATTATCCTTGATGATTACAGATGATTACAGCAGTTACAAAGTCCAAAACTTGAAATAAATGGCAGTAATGATGTTAAGGAATGATTCTGGCAGCGTCCGGGCGTGCTTTCTCTCTCCAAATTCTCCGACCCCTTTTCTGAATGACCAGGGGCTCTATTTATAAGCGTAGGAGGCTGATATTTCTCCTAAAATCCGAGAAGACCACTTCAGGCACGTGAGGGGGCCCACATGCCCGAAATCTGGAGGTCCGGGCCCACCTTGGGATCGATTCGAAGTAAGGTTCGAATCGATCAAGAAATCATCCAATTGAGCTGAAATTTGGTGAGAACATTCTTCAACATGTATGTAAGCTCTTGTAAAAATTTCATTGCATTTGAATCAACGGTTTGGAAGATATGATCGATTCAAGATCAAAGCTCCGTGCGTTCTGCCTGGTTCGAACCCATGCTTCGAAACCATCCATTTCGAAACCATCCCCTTCGTATCCATAAGGCCGACTCCTTCGAATCCATACTCTTCGAATCCATGCTCCATCCACTTACTCCTTCGAATCCATAAGGCCAACTCCTTCGAATCCATACTCTTCGAATCCATGCTCTTTGAAGCCGCCTCCTTCGAGTTCATGACTTTCGAGCCCATCTCCTTCGAATCCATACTCTTCGAATCCAAACCCTTCGACTCCATGACCTTCGAATCCATCTTCTTTGTATCCATCGAGTCCCCATCGATTCGAAGTACCATCGATGCGAGCTTGGTGGGTTCGAATCCATCCTGATGGGTTCGAATCTGATGGATTCGAACCGAGCACTCCATCCTGAAGGATTCGAACAGCATACCTCTCCCACCTTGAATCCATCATATTTCCTTCATACGAACTCCGATTAACCTGAAATTTGAAACATAGCCTTTTCTAGTCCTTATCATTGTCTCCAACCAATTTCGTCCCGATCGGAGTTCAACAAAATTTTGACGATATCGATCGTAGCCTTGATTCCAACCGATCTCCAATCCTGATATTCATAATTCCTTGCCAATTTGTCGATATTCCAGTTTTGACCAAAAAATGGGATAACAACACCAAAGTGATATATGTGTCGTAATTCTATTTCATCTTAAAATAGGTGTATGGTCCATATTATGCCACTTGTCTTCACCATGTCATGCCACTTATCCTATACTTATAAATGTATACATACTTATACCTTTTTGTATTATTTAAAAGCATACATATATATAAATAAAATAGAGATGGTGTAGATAGTATATTTTCAAAACCGAACAAATCACCTTTAAATTAAATTTCAACCATTCTATTATCTTCAGTATCATCATTATAAATTCTATAAGCCTTCAAATTATTTTAAACAGGCTTAGAAATTTCAGATACAACAATTTACCCAATTTCAATTATTAAATACAATATTTAAACTATATAATTCAATGATTTAATTTTCAAGTAAATACTAATATCTCAAATTCACGTTAAAATTAACTTTTAAATGTTTAAAATCAATATAATTATCCCATTCTACATTGTTAAAAATTCTGGGTCGTCACAGTATTTATTTACAACCTATATCAATTATAACTCCTTAATTCTTTTAGTTAATTAAATTTACATTTAAAGCAGCTATCAATTACCTCAATTTAATAATATCACATTCTATTCCAATTACATTCTTATTATTAAATCAAAAAAATTTATTTCTTCCAACATTAAATCACAATACCTTATTAAATTAACAATTTTTGAATATCTAAAATTATGGGTCGTTACAACACATAACATTACAAGTTAGAGTTTGCTCAACGGCTAGTGAGTATGCAAGCAATCTACCAATATATAAGTAATAGAGGACAACAGTTGGCTATATTTTTAGCCAATCTCGAAAAGTATGTTTGAGGGATGATATTTACAAAAGGTTGGTTACTAATATCCTAGTTAAAAGAAAAAAAAATGTGGAGATACTAGTATACTAAAAGTAGAGAGAGAAGAGTTTAGAGTGGTTCAATCAAACATAATCTATGCCCACTATGAGAAATTTCTTATTGCTTATGCTTCTATTGCAACAGCCTAGAATGCAAGATAGTGATGATACTAAGATAATTTCTTATCTTGACTCGACAACGTTCTTAACTTTAAGAATAGTAAGAGTTTAAATCCCTAAAATGAGCAATAAAATTATCTTAAATCGACGAATACAAAGAAGATAACAAGATGGAAGTCAATAAAATCAACTATCGAGAATACAAAATGGTCGTATATGAAAATTAAATCCCTTAAAACATTCGATTCACACTTATGCTTGATTATCACATCTTAAATATTTGTAACACACTTTAAAATATTCTTTTTAAAATATTTCTAAGTGTATTAGAAAGAAGGGTAAAAAACAAGTGTCGTTAAAACATTGTTTACTATAAACCCCAAACAATTTATACTCAGCTTTAATATTTTTAAACATTCCTTTCAAAGATTTTCTTATTTGTAAACTATCATTTATGACTTTTTAAACGACATTTATTATACCGAAAGATAATAAATTAATTTATAATATCATTTTAGATTTAAACAATGCTAACCATCTTAAAAGAAAATTGATATAATTCTTTTATAACAATCCAATTTAAAATTCTTTTTATAAATTTTAAAACAACATTAATTATCACGAAGGAAAATAAATCAAATTTATAACCTTTTTAAAAATTCAATATAAATTTAATTATCCTGAAAGACAATTAATCAAATTTATAATATTTTTATACATTTAAAGCAATAATAATTATCCTAAAAGATAATTCATCAAATTTATAATATTTTTATAAATTTAAAACAACATTAGTTATCCCGAGAGATAATTAATCAAATTCATAACTTTTATAAATTTAAAACAACATTAATTATCCCAAAAGATAGTTAGTCAAATTATAACTGTTATCTGGGATTTTGACTCGGCTATATCCAAACTGACTGGACAAGTTAGACTGGATGATCATCAAGGCAGAAAGCTTGGAGAGATGGTTACCAAATTGGAGATCGATTATGGACAAGACTGTGGACGATAGTCACACGGATTTATGCGAATAGCATTCTGGAATTGCCTAAGTGTGAATTTCATACTTCAACTGAAATTACAATCGGGTACAATCGTTTTTCACAATGGATCGGCTATGATCCTTCTCCAATATAAATCAGCAATAATCTGTCTCCATTATAGATCAACTATGATCCATCTCCAAAATTGATCGGCTCTAAAATATCCCTAATATGGATCAGATATGGAACATCTTCGTTATGGATCAGCATGAATCAATATGGATACAGATCGCTTGGACTTATAGTACATATCAATGATGATTGATCGATAACTCAAAATCTGAAAGTCAACTATGCATGAAATTTTGGGAATAGCAAGATATTACATTGTAGGACTCACCATATCAATTTCTCGTGAAAAGGAGCTAGAAAACTATTGGCATTGATCGTTATTTTGATGAAAGTGGGGCCCACGATCAATAGGGGACCTCGTTTGGATACAACCAAAATTTCAGGAAGATATTTCGCCATCTTCCTCTATAATTACATACTTGATTGTTCATTTTGAGGATCATTATGCTACTTGTTGCTTTGTACTCTTTTGTAACTAAGGATTCTAATTCGATCCCTAAGTTTTTAGTAAAGCTATCTCTTCAAAGTGGACATAGGCAAGCAACGCCGAACCACTATAAATTGCTGTATCTTTGTTGTTAGCTTGTTTACGATTACTTTACTGTTATATTCTCTCTATTTAACAATTATTATTCTTCGATTATTCCTCTACAAAATCTCAAATTTTGTTGCAAACATTTTGATGCTTTTATTGAGAGATGATCCTCACCATCTTTGGATCCCTATTCTACTGCACAAATCCAAGGAAGAGATCCAGATTCATATTCACAAAGCTTACTATTCTACTCAATCTTGGAAAAGCCTACAAGGAAGCTATCTACAATGCCGCCTAGGAAGGAGAAGGACATTTCTATCTTCCTGCGACCTGCTAATGAAGCAGTAGAGAACATAGAGACCACTCTTCTGGAAGATGGAGCACGACAGGGAGCCATGGATGTACAAGCTTCCTATAGAATAATCACCGAGTTTAAAATGGAGAAATATGTTTGAACGGATCGTATCCAGTTCTTTTGATCGATTAGTTTGATAGTCGATCCCCTTATAGCACGTATTGCAGCTGATCGTTCCAGCAGATAGTTTTTCCAACTGATCCGTTTTCCAATCGATCATTTTTCCACCCGATCGTTCTTTCAACTGATGGTTTTTCCAGCCTATTCGGATTTTTTTCCGACCGATCGGTTTTCCATTCGATTGTTTTTCCAGCCGATCATTTTTCCAACCGATCATTTTTCCACCGATCATTCTTACAACCTATCGTTCTTCCAATCTATCGTTTTTCTAGCCTATTGTTCTAGCAGATCGTTTTTCCAACCGATCATTTTTCCACCCGATCGTTCTTCCAGCCGATCGTTTTTCCAACCGATCGTTTTTTCAACCGATCATTGCTCCAACATCTACAACTGAATGGTCATATCTATATCTGTTCATAGTCTAATATTTTGCTAAGTGTCCAAGCAGAATTGGATGAGGTACGATCCATTCCTAATGGATTCATACCGATCCATCATAAAAAAGGCTCTAAAAGCGGTGCATTCTATCTACTTTCCTTACGTCCTATGACTGACTGGGGCATAGGGAATCGAGCGACGGCTGGTGAATTGCAGCCAAGGAATGGACAAGCAACTGCAACTCAAATAATACTCCCAAAGGCTGGAGAACCAGGGTGATATGACACGAACCAAGGTGATATGACTCGAAACCCGTAGTTGAACTCGGGTAATCACCCATTCGAATCGAAGCAAACGCAGGAAATTTTGTCCCAAGATCAAACTCGGGTAAAACCAAGATTTACTCCATGAAAACACCAATATGAACCATGGGTCGACTTCAAATTTAGCAACTCCAAGTGAACCATGGGCCGACTTCAAAGAAATAGAAAATTTTCTCAGGTCGAACTCCATGTAAATTATCACTGATCCATCAATATCGGTCGATATTTTTGGTCATAACTCGGGTGTACGGACTCCAATTGACTTGAAACTTGGTGTGCAACCTCAAGAGGCCTTCCTTACTGGTTTATATGGATCGCAACTCAACTGGGTGAATTTGGGGATCACCACCGATCAGCAACCCCATCCTAACCGATTCGCCATTCAATCAGCATTCTCAACAATTCAAATGTTGGACAACCATGCATACATCATTCATAAGCATTACAAGAAGCCGTAGCTTGAAAACGGACCAGACTGATCATAATTAGTGCGTATTCCCCAGTCAAAACATATTCATCGAAACTTTTTAGCATGCAGAATATCTATGGAAATTCAACGTGCCGACCATGCCAGCATATTTTGTGAACATAGACCCCCGATAACATCTCATGAAGTATGAGTGGCACATGGATCCCGCCAAAGTGATGGATGCCATCGAATGCGTATATTTTACCATATTCCTCGAAATAATAACGATCATGCGATTTATGAAGTTACCAACAAGGTCCATCTCCTCATCAAATCAATCGGATCAAAAGTTTGTCAAGCAATTCAGGATATATGCGACTCACGCCAAGGATGTGATGTCATTATCCAATTTATTCCAAGTGCTAGGTGAGCTGCTCAAAGGCTTCTTGTAGAGATTCAACATTGTCATCACCAAAGTGAGAAATCCCAATGAGAATATCATATTGATATAATTGATAAGGCGAACAAACCCCAAGGCAGAATTTGGCGACTAGTAAGCTAGAGAGCTCCTATGACCTTGGATCATTTCTGTTACAAAGTGAACCAAAACCAAAGCAACAAGGAGGTAGAGCAGACAAGGAGAAGTAAGATGTAGCTTGTTAGCTAAAGAAATTCAAAGCAAGGGTAGCATTGAGGCCTTAGAGGCAGACTCGGGTTCTAGGAGACGACCCAGAATCTTAAAATTCAACTCATATACTCCTTTGAACGATTCATACGAAAATATCAACTTGGAAACTCATGACTCAGAGCATGACTAGAAACCAACCTCGAGAGAGTCCATCAAAACCTAGATGAAATCTACGAAATGTTGTATATTTCAAGATACATATGGTCATAACACTGATGATTGTAGATACCTCCGATATATGATCAGAAAGATGGTCCATAAGGGAAAGTTTCTATAATTGTGCAAGCCCCATAGAATTACGGGCAGAGAACATCCGGCCCCTATCAATTAAGAACACTGATTGTCAACTGGACCATCTACGGTCGACTTCTAGTTAAGAAGGGCTGGGGAAAAATGGAATAGCGAGCATGCGACGCTGCTTCACTTATCAATAATATTTATTCAATTTCAATTATGTTCTGAATTATGACTAACTTGAACTAAAATACTTCTGAACGATGCAGGTGCCGAGTCCTTAGAGATGGACGCCAACAAACCTTAATGGACCATGATCAAACCTTCAGAGGATCATCAAGACGAGTGTGATTAAACCAGTCATCAGCTACCATATGCCGCTGACTTAGAGGCAAAGACTTGACATGGAAATTGGGTGTGATTCGACCATCTACTTCATACTCTATGCTTCAATTGGGATAGAACATTTATGCCTTGCTCAGAGCCCGGCAAGGTCAGGATCCAATACATTAACCTCCATTCTTGACTTGAAGAGTGGATAAATATTTGGAGTGGAAGCAACCCGACCATCCACTCACTAGTTCGTACTTGAAGTTCGCCAAAATACTTATGCCTCTCTCGAAGCTCAGTAAGATCGAGGTCTAACTGAAGTGCACGCGATTTGACCGTCTGCACGTTAACTCTTGCCCTAGACATAGGAGGTAGTCTAGGAGCTCAACTTAAAAGTAGGTGTGATTGACCGTGTACTCATCAACTACCGTCCTTGACATAAGGACACAACAACAACGTGAGGTGGATGTGACTTAACCATGCACCTAACAACTCTCTCCCATGACTTTCCAAGTGGAGTACGAAAAAAATTAGACAAGACCTGACCGTCCAACCCAAGCATGGACCATGGATGTTGTCCAATCATCCATCGCTTAATCATCAAGTGGACATTAATCAACCGTCCACTCGCCAACTTTTGTCCTCGACATTAGGCATAGAATTCCTTATCACAAATGAATGTGACTCGACTGTTAATTTTACAAGCCTTACCTTGACCTGGCAGGTGGAGTATAAATCAAAAATGGGTATAACTGACCATATATTATAAAACACTGATCCTCGGAACGTGGACCAGAGTATAAACACAAAAGGATGGATGTGGTTAGACCGTCCATCGACCAACTCTGGTCCTCAAAACATGGAACTGAGTATGAAGATCAAATGGTTATGACTGACCATCCATCGAATAACTCTGGCCCCCTAGTGCGAACCGAAGTATAAACATAAAGAAAAGATGGACGAAATTCGACCTTCCATAAATCAACTCTAGTCTCCTAGTGTGGATCGGAGTATAAACACAAATTAGGTGGGATTTGACCACCATCCAACAAACTCTTATCCCAGAGTGTGGATATGAGTATAAACAAATAGATGAGTGCGGTTCGAACACTAACTATTCCATAAATATCGACCTAAACTAAACAGGATGAGTATAAACTCGCTATGGATGGAGTTCATCTATTAAGTAACCAACTCCGCTAACCTAAGAGGGGGTAGGAGCACAAACTACTAAAAGTTGAATACAACATCTCATTATACCTCTGTCTTGGTGATCTTTACAACTTAAGGCAACGTCCGCAAGATGGCCTTAATACAAAACCAATTGAAACGATGTTCGAAATCATGGTAGACCCACTATATTGTATCACTAGGTCGATAGGTAATGTCGATCCAAGCTTTTATATCGTAATGTTGGGTAAACGGTCAAGACCGATCTACACCAAACACAAACGGATGTTACTCGAATGTCCTTCGAAACCACTGTGCAGATAGGAGAATAAACCAGGAACATTATGAAGATTGTTAATTCTCCAATACCCTCCTTTGATCTGTTAGGAGCAGTACGAAACCGGATGGGCATGACCCAACTGCACCAGAGCCAACTCTATCCTTAAATCTGACAAAAGAACATGAATCAAAATGGATGTGACTAACTGTCCAGCTTCGAATGAATGCGACGCGACCATTCATTCGTTGACTCTTACCATGATTCCATTTGAAGAGCAGTTTGGAATGGATGTGACTTAACCATCCGCATATCTATCCTGGCCCTTGGTTTGACAGGGAAAGCATCAGTCATAGATTGGATCTGACTTAACCATCCATTCTTTGGTCCTTACCTAGATATGGCGACACCTACATCAAACGTGGATGTGATTGATTGTCCATTATTCAGCTCATGCTCGAAAACAAATAAGGCAATGAAGTCTTCTCCCTAGAAAAAAAAGCTAGAATACAATTCAGAATAGGCGCTACTCATCCTTCCATCAACTAATTTGATCCCATGATTCAACGAGAAAGAGTGTAAAACCAAAACAAATGTGACATGCCCATCCACCTATCAACATTTACCCCTAATTTTGAAGGCACAACCAATAATAAAGATGAATGTGAGTTGACTATTCACCAATCAACTCTAAGTATTCAAAGTTTAGGTGGGAGTACAAATACGACTAGAATGAGAGTCGACCGTCCATGTAGTACATTTATCAACCCATGACCGGGGATAGAAGTGCGATCATCCAAAAAACTGACTGCGATAGCTCAATACTGTGACTCATACCCAGTGTTTACAATGACTCGAGGCTACGGCCGAAAGGATGCGTAGAGATAGAATCATTAGATCGATGCCCAGGCTCATGGGCGATTGACAATTGTTCCAACCTGAACGATGAGCAATAGATCGCGAGTGCATTAGATGGAAAATGCATTACTCAAATACACAAGCAGATTCAAACTTAAAGCAAGATCTAGTTGTGTAGCTACGCACAACACGAGGCTACATCCTACTCGATAATTGATTCGATGTGCATCTAAGCCTGATCTTCAAATATTTGCAGATAATTGCTAAAAGATCTAAAGCCCTTCACTATCGGACTCAACAACTCATAACGAGATTCGAAATTTCGACTAGAGTGACCATCATCACATGTCATCATGACTGGCTTCTATGCCATTGACTATGCATTAAATAAATGCTCGAACATAGGGATTGATACCAAATCCTACCGTCGTTCTCCTTGATTACATATACCACCAAAGTGTTGAAGTTACAAGGCTTTCCTAGGCAAGGGACTGGCACTGATCCCATCACCTATGTGACTTTACAAACCCAATTCAGATGTCCCTCTTGCTAAGTACAGTTTAGTTCGATGTTGTACAGGTTAATACAGTTCAATACTATATGGCAGTTATAGAAAAACTCAGATGTTCGATTGGAACGACCGTTATTGCTGACCATTCCAACCAGATTTCACATTGATGATTGTGTGAAATATTATGTTCAAATTCAGGGATCGACTATCGTGCAAAAGATTCTGATGTTCATATTCAAGTCTGAGGTGGTAAACATCCAATTCAAGGCCATATGATAGTTCAAGTATGCAAGTCATATATGGCATTTTCCATTGTTCAATTTCAAGCCCACATGGTCTACTATGCTCATGTCAACTCAAAAACTGCTTAAGCCCCAATAATACAAGGGATCAGATCCGATCCCATTGCTTGGTAAAATCTACTTAAGCATTTTTCAGCTCATAACATAAAAACAATATCAAACAACAAGACCACGGTCGGTTATATAAATATATAGACCCAAGAGATGGAGAAGATGAGCCTAAGGAATTCAAGATTGCACCTATTGGGCTAACGATCAACATTACCGTCAGCCATGGAGACCCATCAAGGGTACTGAAGATCGAGTCACAGCTCAGTGCAATGATGTTGAAGGAATTTGTTGGCTTTCTCCGAACAAATCTTGACGTGTTTGCTTGGATCCATTCTAACATGTATTAGACCTCACTGAAAATCGCCAGCTATGCATTGAATATTGACCCGAGGCATGTCTCGGTGAAACATGAGCAACACAACATGGATTCGGAGAGAACTACTGCACTTAAAGAGGAGGTGGTTGAACTCAAAAATGATAGGTTTATCCACGACGCTCTCTACTCGAAATGGGTAACCAATCCAGTTCTTGTGGGAAAAGCTGAGGGAAAGTGGCGAACGTACGACCATTACTCCGACCTGAACAAAGCATGCCCGAAAGACAGAATTCCACTTTCGAGGATTGGCCAGCTGGTAGACTCAACCGCTGGATATGAACTGCTTTCATTTATGGATGCACACTACGTATACAACCAGATCTCGATGCACGTCCTCGAGCAGGATTACATCAGCTTCATTAGCGATCTAGGGCTATATTGTTATGTTGTTATGCCGTTTGAACTAATAATGCCAAAGCTACTTACCAGAGACTAGTAAACCGGATGTTCAAAAGTCAGATCAAGCGGTCGATGAAAGTATATGTAGATGATATGCTCACGAAATTATGGAAATAAAAAAAATCACATTGATGACTTAATAGAGATATTCAGTATTCTCCGAAGATGTGGAACAAAACTCAATCCTTTGAAATGCTTTTTCAGCATTGCACCAAGGAAGTTCTTGGGTTTCATGTTTAATTCTCATAAAATTGAGGCCAATCCTAAGAAGATTTAGACAATCAGAGACATCTAGGTATCAAAGATGATTAAACAAGTATAGAGCCTCAATGGGAAGGTTGCTGTACTAAGCCAATTCATCTCCAAGGCCACCAATAAGTGAATTCTCTTCTTCAACCTAATAAGGAGAGGGAAGAGAAATTTTGAATTGATGCAGAACTGCGTTCACATGTTTCAGGCTCTGATAGATCACTTAGAGAGACCTCCCATCCTATCTAAGCCCACTGGATCGTGAAGACATATACATCTATTTAGCAGTGTCGGTACACGCCATAAGTGCCGCACTATTATGCAAAGAGAATCGAATCCAGAGACTGGTATATTTTGTTAGCAAGCGATTGACAGGTGCTGAGAGAAACTATCTGAAGCTGGAAAAGCTCGCGTACTCCTTCTGATTGCGTGACGAAAGCTTCGCCCTTACTTCCATACTTACCCCATCAATGTCTACACCAACCAACCATTATAGTGACCTGAGATGTTTGGATGGTTTCCTAATTGGAATACTGAGCTAAGCCACTTATCTCCCTTGGAGAGCTATCCAGGGAAAGACTTTGGTGGACTTCATAGCAGAATTCATTACACCAAACGACTCTCCGAAGAGCAGTAGAGAATTGACCAACCGATGGAAAATGTACACGGATGGAGCATCCAAAGATCGTTGTTCTAAAGCTGGAATCATACTAGTAACTCTGGAGGATCAATCAATTTGCTACGCTTTGAAGCTTGACTTCCCTGCAACAAATAACGAAGCTAATTATGAAGCCTTGATCATCGGGTTCAAACTTGCCAAAGAATTGGGAGCATAAATTTTACAAATCTTTTATGATTCTCGGTTAGTAGTATGCCAAGTCAGGGGAGATTATCAAGCTATGGAAGCAATTTTCCGCTTATTATGGCAAGGTCCAAGAGCTACTAGTAGACTTCAAGTATTACTCCATTACACACACCCCTAGAGAACAAAATGAGAAATCTACATACTAGCCGTGTTGGCTAGTTCTGAGGATGCATGACAGATGGGCTTGGTCTTGTTTGAAGTACTAAATGCTCGGACCATTGGCCAAATGGAGATTGATTGGGTTTTGGAGATGGAGCCGGAAAAGGAGCCAGGATGACTCCTATCAAAGGGTATCTACAATGGGGGATACTTCTTGGATGGAGGAATAGAAAACAACATATCCTCCTCAAAGCTTCACGCTGCACCATCCAAGAAGGAGTCATTTATAGAAAGGGTTTCTCCATTCCCTTGCTTTGGTGTACCTCCCATGACGAAATCAAATGAGTCTTGAGAGAAGTCTATAAAGGAGAATGCAGCATCACACCGGGAGGCAAACCATAGGAAAGAAAATACTATGCCATAGATATTACTAGCAAAATGTCAATTGAAATGCAGCTTATTGTGCTAGATGATGCAATAAGTGTTAGATGTTTGCAAAAATTCTAAGAGCCCCGCCAATGGAAATTACTCAAATCGTCAGTCCATAGCAATTTGCCACTTAGGGTATTGACATCATCTGCTTCTTGTGGATTTCTAAAGATGGTGCAAAATATGCCATCGTAGCACTGGATTACTTCATCAAATGGGTTGAAGCCGAACCTTCAGCCATGGTATTAATGAAATAAGTAATCCACTTTATTGTCTGAAACATCATCTATCATTTTGGTCTTCCCTGAACAATCGTAACTGATAGCAGGACCCAATTCGACCGTGTTGAATTCAAAGACTTCTGCCACCGGCATTATATGGAGAAAAGATTCATGGCAGTTGCTCACCCTCAAGTTGGTGGAAAAGTCAATATGTTGAACAAATCACGAGGTCAATTCTAAAATCGCGTTTGAAAAAGGCCATAGGAAAGTGGTTTGATGAACTCCCATCAGCATTATAGGCATATAGAACCATCCATAAGTTTGCGACTGGCCATAATCCATTCGCCCTTGCTTATGACTCCGAACCATCATCCATGTAGAGCTTGAAGTTCCTTCTCATAGAGTGACTTATTACAACCCCTATTTCATTATAAAAAAATATAAACAAGGAATTGCTATCCAATTACAATTAAACTTTAAGGAATTGCTGATGACCCGTGAGCGTACAAACGTATCCGAGAGCCAATGACAAAAATGTACCTAAATGTGCATGTGTATATTCTAAGAATTCTAATTTCGAAATCAATAGAAATTGAATTCTGACCTGAAGCTTTTAAAAATGAAACTAAATTGGATAGCCAAAACTTACTAGCCCCATAGAACCGGACGTAGATTGTAACTACTAAAATACAATCCTGAATTTATATTATTGGAAATTGACCAAGCATCATGACAATCAAAGAGAGATATGACACATTGGGAAAATAATTCAACGAAAAGGTAGCGACTACTCAGAAAAATAGATGGATTTATTTCCGGCGACTCTAACTTGCTTATATTCAAAGCACAACATGCTCGACACAAGACATACTTTAGAGGGAAAGTGTTATCTAGCATTTTAGCCTGACTATATCCGAACCGACTGGGCAAGTTAAACTGGATGATTATAAAGGCAGAAAACCCGAAGAGGCCATTACCAAGAAAGGAGAACGATTATGGACAAGACTATAGAAGATAGTTGTACAGGATACATGCGAACAGCATTTTGAAATTGGATAAGTACGAATTTCACACTTCAACTAAAATTACGATCGGGTACGATCGTTTTTCACAATGGATCGACTATGATCCTTCTCCAATATGGATCAGCAATGATCCATCTCCATTGAAGATTGGCTATGATCCATCTCCATTATAGATTGGCTATGATCCATCTCCAAAATGGATCGTCTATGATCTATCCCCATTATGGATCAGATATGGAAAATCTTAATCATGAATCGGCATGAATCGATATGGATACGGATTGCTTGGATTGATAGTACAAATCAATGATGATCGATCAATGACTCAAAGTCCAAAAGTCAACTATGCATGAAACTTTGGTAATAGCAAGATATCACATGGTGGGACCCACCATATTGGTTGCACATGAAAAGAAACAAGAAAAATGATCGGTACCGATCATTATTTTGGTGGAAGAAGGGCTCGCAATCGATAGGGTGATGTCGTTTGGATCTGGAGATTCCGCAGCCAAAATTTCAAGAAGATATTTCACCGCCTTCCCCTATAAATACAAAATTGATTGTTCATTTTGTGGATCTTTATGATACTTGTTACTTTGTACTCTTTTGTAAGGATTCTAATCTGATCCCTAATTAATTATTAAAGAAATCTCTTCAAAGTGGACATACGAAAACAACGCCGAACCACTATAAATTGTTGTGTCTCTATTATTAGCTTGTTTCTAATTACTTTACAGTTATATTCTCTCTACTTATATTTATTATTCTTCATTTATTCCTCTATAAAATCTCTATTGGGTGTTTGTGCCAACTTTTGGCGCAAATAATAAACCCTTTTATAAATTTTAAACAACACTTATTCTTTATTTCAAAATGATCAAAAGTACTTGAAAATATGGTTTAAGCAGCTTTTAAAATGCAAAAACACGGCCAAACATTTATTTTGTAAAAACACAAGCACGAGTTCAACATACACAAAGGTTTAAGGACATCATATTTCATAAGTGACAGTATAGCGGTAATTGCTATAATGACACTTACGCAAATAAAACAGTAGGTCATAAATACTTCAACTAAACATTAATATTAGCAACATAAGAATATGATTAAGATGCAAATAATAGTAAATTAATAATGGCAAGAACCCCTTTAGGGTCTCTCTATAAAGGCCCCTGCAAAATAATGGTTATTTATGCAATATGCTTTTTAAGTGGGAATTTAAATCCTAACAAACATATTATTATCAGCAATTAGAAATCAATAGTTAACATATCATTTGATAATTAATCCACATATCAATTAACATCAAAAATAATATTTTTACTTTGCAAGGACAAGATAATGATTTATTCTGCTCAATAGATGTCTAAAATAATCTATTCAATTTAAGTATAGCAGAACGACGCTTTATTCTGCGAAATAGATATCACAAAAGAAGAATAACTAATTTAACTGTGTTAATCATAACTAATTAAATCATTATAATTTTATCATTGATTTATGCTTCATTGGAACTATCAACTATCATCCATTCTTTCAACAATAATCTATAACGACACAAATATCATATAGTTTATTTTAGGTGGGTAAACTCACCGAAATTCCAATTGACGAATTCGCATTCTAGTTCAATCTAAAACCAAACAACATTCGATTTTAGTTCGAAATTATACTCACTCCAAATTCAACGAATCTACTCCAAATCATATATATTGCTCCTACGAGCGCAATGCAAAAGGTTGCATCTAAATCTGACCTTATATGAGCAAGATATTTATTCTATAAGAAATCAAATCAATTAACTAAATTAATTAGCTTATTAAATCACTAATTACAAATTTAATTATCTTCCTAATCACTAATCCAAATTCAAAAATGAGCATAGAGCACCTGTACACCAATCTACAAACGTTGTGCACATCGACCATCTTCCCTGCCTCCTCAGACCATGTATTCTCGTCAAACCACTTGCAATCAACTCCTCTTTGCGCAAGCTACCCCCTAACCCCGAATTCGATTGCCCTAAAGAAAATGTGTTAGCGCCTTCCCCATTGGCCTGTATCAGATGACATAACACCCAAATCAAGGCCACACGCCTCTATTTCATCACCATCCACATGCCCTGGCTTGTGAAGCTCGGATCCACTCCTGTCTTGAGCCCATTCACCTCCAATCGCCTAGAAAACATAATCCTAGTTTACTGTTCAAACGTAAAGCACCTCAAATCATTACCGCAACCAATGTTGACTACATGGGTTCGAAGCTCAAGCCACTACAAACTCAAAAATTCAAATTTCATAATTTTAAAATAAGAGAATTATTTTATTTTGAATTTTTAAGTTGAGTCAAAATTTTCATTCATGATTTGATTTTGAATTTTGAAGTTAATTCCAAATTTTAATTTAGTAGAAATGAAATAGAAAAAGAAGTGGGAAAGAAGAAGTAAGAGGGGAAAATGAAAGGAGATAAAGGAAATGAGAAGTGTTAAGTGCATGTTTGTGAACAAAAATCACATATTTCAAACTCAAGTAAGCCAAAATCCACAAGCCAACCTCTCATCAAAATCATATCATCATTAATCTATTGAAAAATTTGAATTTGATTTGGAAAAGGTATTGGAAAGAAGGTTTTGTAGTATTCTGCTATATAATATTTCGTTCGCGTATGGACCGTGAATGATAAAAATAAAAATAGATCATGCACAAAAATTCAACGCTATCCCAAAACAACAACAAAATACACTGGTTATCTTATTTTGTGAAATTTCAAAAATACCATCGTTTTCCAAAATAAATGTTAAACGAAAATTTGATTATTTTCAAAATTAAAAATTATGGAAAAATGCTATGAATTTATTTAAAAATATGTCAATAAAAATCAAGTTGTTTTCTTGTTATTTATTGAAACCATTTATTATTGTAAATAAATTTACAAAATTAGTTCGCCATTCATTATTTGTTAATTAAAAGGAGTTAACTAAGGTTATTCAATCCATTTAATTAATATTTAAAATATAAATAATCACTATATTTGAATGTAAGCCATAAAATTTTGAAAAACAATTATTTAAATATTTAAAATTGATTATATATTCAAAATCAAAATAATAAAATTCTGGGATGTTCCATTCGGCCATTGATCGACCATGCTCAAACCAATCTAGAGCTATGACGATTGGCATATAATTGGGAGAAGTGCTTGAGTGGATAGGCTAACCTGGAGCCATGTTGAGTGTAAGCCGACTTGGGAGAGCCGATTATGAGTGAGATGAGCCAGTGTGGACTACGCTGTGTTGGATTAGTCTTAGGTCTTGCTTTGGTTGACAAATTGGCTGGTGAAACCGCTTTGCAGTATGTCATTCAGCTGCTAACCTGAGGGTTTTTTTTGAGTAAATGGGCAGGCATGGGCCCAGCTTGGGTTTGAGCTGACAGTTGTGGGGAGGAGGGTCTAGCCGGGTTGTCCCTAGCCTTGGCAGTTTTGCAACATATTGACCCGAATTCGTGTTGGTCTAGGCTAAGTCTGGTTATGAAGCTTTGATTGTTTTATCTATTTACTTACAAAAAAAAGTGTAACATTTTTCCCCATAAATATGTACCCGTACGTGGGTGCGGGTTTGTCAAATCATAAAGACCTGGTTGGTTTGCCACTTTGTCATGCATTTAATGCGCCTACCATGTGGCATTATGCCTTTAGCGGTGATGCTTCACTTCTTAAGATGTGGCAGTGATATTTTATATCTCCTATGTGTATGGTGTGATATATCACTTGATTGCATCTAAATGATTGAGATCTTTTTTGTCCTTTTTAATGTAATGGCCATAATTGGAGGTGTATATAAATACCCCCCTTCCACTACACCCTCAGCCCATATAACTTCTGCCATGTAAACCCTCTTAGAAACCCTAAACTTTTCCAAGGTTTTTTTTATTACTAAAAGAAGCTAACTTCATCTTCCTTTTACTCTCAAAGTGCTTTCGAACGTTTTTTAAACTTAACTTGCTTTTATAAAGAATAGGAAGGGTCTATTGATGTTGAGCTATTCTTGTTGGCCTTTATTTTGGACTACTATTCAAAGTAGTGTTTAGAGATGGATCTTCAATTGTTGTTTTGCTTGAGCCATGCTTTCTAGTCTTTTTTCTGATGTCGATTGTGTCATGCCAATGGTTTACTTGATGTTCGTGAAATTCCTCATCATCATGCTCTAGCAATATCGAATTTAGGTCGACTTGGACGCTTTAATGCCTTGTTGGATACAGCAATGGTTGTCGTCTCTTCCTTTGCAGTAACATCTAAAGTCTCTGGAGGCTTCTTTGTACCATTGACTAAAAGCTTTTTGAGATCTCTAGTGAGATTTGATGGGAAAGCTGCAAGGTAGGTGGCCCTCCCGTACTTCTACAGGAAAATACCAACCAAACAGAGCTAAAAGTGTGGGTTGGCATGCTTTGTCTGCACATTTGAAGCTGGATCTTCTAAAGAGTTTCATGGAGGGCACTCATCGTCTTGTTTTTCTTCTTTTCAAATAGTTAGTGATAAAATATCTCTATATGCCAAGCAAGGCCGTCGCCTGAATTTCAACTGTCAAAACCTAATCCATTAGGGTATAGATCACTGGTTTTGATAATAAAAGCATGTATATTAGAGTACAATCGATATAAACTCACTGTGGAATAGAAAAATATAATAGAACATACATACTAACTAAGGCTATTGCCATGGAATCAATATTATTTCTTGGATGTCTAATTGCCTTATCAGTGTTGAGCGTGAATAAGAAGACTTCTCCATCTACTATTCCCGTCTTTCTCTAGTAGTTTGTCCTTCTAAATCTATCATATGGGTTGTAATGATGAAGGGGGAGGTCAGAACAATATTCTGGTGATTGAAATATTACATACTCTACTTATACCATTAATTTATGCTAATTGATTTCCATTCAAGTGTATGCCTATTATTCATGGCTAATCCATTCATTCCTATATATGCGTACGATATGCCTAACCCCCTTTAAGGTATAATTATATATGTATTCTTATATATATATATGTATATATATATATATATGTATATATATATATATGTTTGTGTGTGTGTGTATTTATCTATACTACCTAAAAACCCAGCCACCTAATACTCCTTGAATAGAGAGGAGGCAGACCGAACGACTATTCAATACCTCAGCCCCTAAAGCGGGATATGAAGACCCTAATTTTGACTAACATTATTTAGAACATTTAATTAGATAAATTGAATAAAATAATGTAAAGGGACAATGAAATTGAGATTCGGTAATTAAGTCGGCCGTGCCTTAGTTAATAAACCAATCGGAGAAATAAAAGTTAGTATAAGAAAGAGGAATATGATAAGGGCAAAATAGGAGAGAACGCATTCCCTTAACATAAACTCTTATTCTCTCATTTCCACCCATACTTCAATCATAGAAAATGAAGAAAATAAGAGAAGTAAGGGTTGGCCTTTAACAAACATCCGAGGGAGAAAATGCTAGAGAATCAAGGAAAAGCTTAGGGGAAATTAAATCAAGTTCAAATCTCAACTTTCTTTCTAATCCAAATCAAGGTGAATAATACATATACATCTCATGTTTTGAATTGTGTTTTGATTTTATTGGAAAATCCGAATTTAATATTACTATTATTCTATCTTTAGTAGTTTGAATGATTATATGCTTGTTGATGATTTTCTAGAATTTATACATGAAATTTAGCGATATGTTTGAGTTGGAAAACCTATCATATAATACTCAAATGAGTTACGATTTTGATATGATGTTAGAAATATCATTTTAGAAGTGGGTTTTGATTTCAAAATTTTCCAAGCAAGTATGGATTTTATATGAATTTTTAAATGAATAAATCAGTGAATTTCGGGTTTTAATTATGAAAAATAATTAAACAAGTTTTTGGCCTTGAAATGTTTATATGTCGAGGAGAATGATTGATTTTATTTGATTGGATTTTTGGGGATTTTTCCTAAGTGTTTAATTATGGTGAATAAATTATTTAATCAAAGAGGGTATAATTATTTAATTATGACATTAAGCTATAGGATTAAAATGTAAAATGTTTTAATACCTCAAACTATCATGTGTGGCAGATTTTCAGTGAAGAAATTGATAAGTTCTTATTAGCCAAAGATATTTTCACAAATTATAGAGGTTTGGTGAAAAGAAACATTTTTTATAGTAATTTAGCAGTTTTTAAGTTATTTACAACTCACATTTTCCATGTTAAGCCACATCTCACCGCACCTTCGAGTCGTCGACGTGGAACAAACAAATACATATGATTTCAACGAGCTTGGCATGAAATGGATTGGGTTGGACCTCGTTGATGCCGTAGTAATAAAAATTAAGAGATGGCCCTCGAGTTGGGCATGTCGATGCGCATAAGTGCTGCATTTTTACGAAGAGGCATATCGCCGCATATGTTTTATGAGTCACCAACCTTTGTAACTTCAACGTTACTTTGTTCATAAGTGACTCCAAGCTTTTTGCCTCGTCGACCCAATGGTCGTCGAGCCTAACCCATGTCGAATTTAACTTGTGATCGGGCCTAACCCTTATTGCTTTAAATTGTCATCGAGCCTATGCCACTTTTGATTAAATTGACGTCATTAATATCAACACCGCATCTTATTCAACTTTTACACCCTTGAGAAGGCTTTGATGACGAGATTTTGAGTGTCATCAAAGTTTAACCTTTTATAACTTTATAATAATACTTATGAAGTTAAGACTTCAACATCATCCCTATGTATGTGTTTAATTAAATGACTTTGCATGCTTTTAAGTAGGTAAAGATCTTTAATGGCTATGATGTCACTGAATTTTTACAATTGTAAAGTTATTTCATAGTTTATTTTGAGAGGGTTGAAGACCCTATTGATTTTGATCATCAACAGGTAAAGCATATATCATGGCATAAGTACTTTAAGTAAAGTAAAGGATCAATGTTTTCCCTGTTTTATGAATGATTTCAAGGGTTAAATCATTTACAAAGTAAAGGACCAAAGGACCCATTCATCTAGGCAGCATGGTCTTACTTAATATCGATAAATCGGGATGTCATATTATTATTCACACCAGGCTTTATGTCTGACTCAAAGTTTATGTTTTCCCCTTAAACTCTCAGTTGCTCAAAATTTAATTTGATCAGGTTGAGAGTTAAGGTTCTTGGGTTTACTATGTATTGGCGGATAAAGCATCCGAAGACGTGTAGGAGGCAATTCCATCTATGTAGATGATTATCTATTTATCTATTCCACTATGATTGAATGTTGTATATAATGGCAGATGTTATAACTGTCTACTTAGTAACTGTGATAATCCTAAGGAGCATCTTTATATGTTGCTCTTCGCGTATTTTGTAATAAGTATATTTATCTGAACCGGGGTAATATTATGAGATTATGTGCTGATTTGAAATGTAATGAAAAAATTTGTTTTCAAATTGTGTTTGAAATATTTCATGTTCTTGTTTTTCTGATATTATGGATACCAATAACATTATCGTAGTTTATCACCAGAAATTAATACTATTGATTACTACAACATCTGTAGTAGTTAATTTTGGGCTTTAAAATGGGGGATGTTACATGGGTCCTCTACAGCATAACCACTAGTCAATTGATCTTAGCTATAGAGACCGATGACACTTAGATATGACTTTATAATAAAATTTTCGTATGTGAACTGTAAGCCAAAGACCCTTCCTAGTCCTATGCAACTACCGTTAGTCTTGTTCTAATATTGTGAGAGAAAGTACCCAAGCCACTTAATACTTCTTTAACGGGAATTAGACAGACTCTGACTATTTAAACCTATATCATAGGTAGGTACGCATCATTTAATTCCTTACCCAAAGTGGACCCCTCTCTAGTACTTCCTAGCTAATATTGCATGGAATTTCATCAAGTCACTTAGCACTTCTTTATGAGGAGAGGCGGACTCTATAATAGCTACTTATACCTCAATCCTGAAGTGAACTCTCCCAAGATTTCCCACTACTATGCCTAATCGATAATCCTAACAATTTAATACTTCTTAAGTAGGAAGGAGGCGGACCTTAAAATAGCTCCTACACACCTTCAACCCAGAAGTAGGTCCTACACATATCTCTTCCCTACAAGCCCTATGGTTAGAGATCTCCCACATCAGCAATAAGTATACACAACTGCTCATAGCCTCTAGATGAAAGGCAGACTTTTGTTGTGTAACTATGCCGATCTTACATCCCAATCCATTAAACCAAACCGATCACCCGAATCCTAAGTGTTGGGATAGACCCTGTAATTCACGCTCGTTCTAAACATATAATTGAAGCTATATAATTTACTACTATGAAAATTATATTGCCTTCCACGTGTATTTAATAGTATTAGTACCTACATGTTCAAGACGTAATTATTCTTATTTTATATTGTTTGGCTTTGGTTCCTTATTTCTTTCTTAGAAGTCTAATTGCCTTATCAACACTGAGCATGAATAAGAAGACTTCTCCATCTACCGTTCTCATCTTGCACTAGTAGTCGGTTCATCTAAATCTATCATATGGATTGTAATAAGGAGGGGGTTAGAATAGCATTTTGATGATTGGAAAATTACATACTTTACCCATACCATTAATTTACACCGATTGATTTCCATTTAAGTGTTATGTCTATTATTCATGACTAATCTGTTCAATCCTATTATGTGTTCGATATGCTTAACCTCCTTTAAGGTATAAATTTATATATACTTAACTATATTACCTAAAAACCTGACCACTTAATATTTATTGAATAGGAAGGAAGCAGACACAACGACCATCTAATACACCAGTCCCCGAAGCAGGCCCTTTGAACCATAACCACTAGTCAATCAATCTTAGCTACAAAGACCAAGGACACCTAGTATTGCTTTATAATGTAATTATCGTATTACTAACGCATCTCAACTATACCCTACACGAAATGCTTCCAACTGTAAGCTCAAAGGCTTTATCCTCAACTGTAGGCCAAAGGCCCTTCCAAGTTCGATGCAAATACTGTCAGGCATGTCCTAACAATATGAGAGAAGTTATCCAAGCTACTTGATACCTCTTTAACAGAAAAAGGCATAATTTAACCATTTAAAACTTATCTCTTAGGCAGGTCGTCGTCACTTAATGCCTAACCCAAGGCATACTCCGCTCTAATACTTCCTAGTTGACATTGCATGGAATCTACTTAAGCCACTTAATGCTTTTTATGTGTAGAGGGGACCCTATAATAGTTACTGAATGCCTCGACCCTAAAGTAGTTCCCTTCCAAAATTTCCTACTACCTTGCCTAAGCGATAACCCTGCCTATTTAGTACTTCTTTAGTTAGAGGGAGGCGGACCCTATATCTATTTAATACCTCCGATCTAGAAGCAGGTCCTAAGCATAACACGTCCTAATGAGTCCTATGGTTAGAGGTGTCCCATATCAGTAGTAAGTATATACAATTGCTAGTGGCCTTTAGGTGTAAGGCAGACTTTTATTGTGCAACTCAACTGTCCTCGCATCCCAACCCACTAAACATAACCGATCAGCCAAAGCATAAATGTTGGGCTAGGCCTACTAATTCATGCTCATTCTAAACGTATAATTAATGCTATATAAATTTCTACTATAAAAATTATATTATTATCTATGTGTATTTAATAGTATTAATACTTATTTGTTCACTATGTAATTATTCTTGTTTTATATGCTTAGGCTTTGGTTTCCTTATTTCTTTCTTATGTCAATTATCTATAATAAATAGTCGCTAATATTGAAATCGGACAATCTCTAATAAAACCCCATAAATGCCATATTAAATTCTCTACTCGGTCTCGTTTAATTCCTTTAACTCTCAATTAACTAAAAATTTATTTCCCATTAAATTTGTAATTATTGTCCTTAAATTTTGGAATTTCTATTCCACCCTTTTTCAACCTCTAGTCCTATAACTGCTACGCTATTAATAACTAATATGAATAACGTCATGAAAACATTTATATATATATATATATATATATATATATTAATTGATAAGCACGGTTATACTTATATATATTTTTCAATTTCTAACTATTAACTCCTAAACTAGAACATTCTTTTCCATATTTTAAATTATATAGGTTATCCTTCCGTAAAGAATTAGCATTATAACTTCCATAAATTACCTAAAAATGAGACCTTGCTTCGTTTGAAATTACATGAAATTGTTTTTTAACTTTATTTTGAAATAGACAGTGCAAACTTCAAAGAAGAATATTCATATTTTACACTTCTCTTTCCTTTATGGTAGATTCCTTGTTAATTCCAATGACGCAATTTTTATATATCCATTTGGAACTGGATAATTTACGAAAGTTAAATGAGAATAGATACGATTGAATTACACTTCACTTAAAATAAATAAAACATAGGAATTCACATTCTAAGTCGCTAGGGAAAACTAATTTACAACCCAATTATAAATCTGGAATAAACTTTACAACTTTACAAACATTCTACAAAAATGAATATTGGGGACTGATTCCAAATTTCCATAATAGATTGTACATACTACTCCTATTCCAACTACCTATTTTATAGAATATATAGGTGATGATCCTATATGTTTTTTCAAGCCCATAACTCATCAAATCTTGTACAAGCATAACAATTAATAAATTCAACGGTAAAAATTTCAATGTTATACATAAATTATATAATTCCTCACTCATCTTTCTAGCTTTCCAAATTCCCAAATCTGAATCCATTCCTATACTTGACTCCTTTTCCATTCTACCTAAAAAGAATATGCATAACAAGGTATATACATACTATTAGAATTACATAGAGATTCAGAGTTAAGGAGAATATTTATAACTATAAAAATTTACCTTTTTCCACAGTAATGATTTGGTTCTTCACTTCTCTTTTTTTCCCTTCTCCGACTATATATATACATACAACTCATAATTAATAGAAATAGCATAGAAGGGAAAACGGCAGAGCTTTCCTGCTTTGATCAGAAAATACGAGAAGAGAAGTGAGGGGTTAGGCCTGTATTTAAAGACGCTCGAATCAATCTAGATTAAAATAATTAATCCATGCCATTTGCCAAGGTTCAAACCCTAGTCATCGCCATATAATCAGTTGACCGCTTTCTTATAGGCAGTCAATAAGTAGCGGTCGACCGACCCAAGGAGAGGGTCTGATATTAATTATTTTTATTTCTTTTTTCTTTGTTGAGTTTTTTCATTTTGGAAACTTAAAATGCTAATAACTTCTTCGTTTTAGCTCCAATCGCAAGACTTGTAACAACCCGATTTTTAAATAACATTTAATTTGAGATAATAATAGTAATTTAATTAATTACATTTAAATTCAAAAACTTATTTCATAAGTTGGTTTTAAAAATTATTATATAAAAATGTTTTAATTGTTAAAATATGATATTCAAAAATTAAAATAAGTTAAAATGATTTTTTTGATAAAGGTGGTATAATTGAAATAAAATATTAACTTCGAAGGGAAATGATTTTTAAATAGAAATTTGTATTTATTTAAATTAAAGAGACTTTAGATGTAGAAATAAAGGGAAAATGAAAACTTATACACTAGTTTATTTTATATTTTATAAGTCAAGCCCAAAAATCAAAAGCCCAGGCCCAAGATCACAAAGCTAGATATTTCTAAATCCAGATGTTTCTTCATCCTCCATTTTTTGGGGCTCAATGCAATTCACCACCAAACTTCCATTTTCTTCCTTGACACACCAAAACCGATTTCACCTCTAAAATTCAAGAAGAAATCAGATAAACTAAAATAAATCATCAAACTTAGATAGGGAAATCTTTGCATTCTCAAGCATCTATAATGAGAAGCAAGACCGGTTGTAGTATCCGTGTTGTGTGCATGCACAGGCATATGGAGAGGAAGATGTTGAATGCAAACATATACACATACATGTGAGTTTAACTCATGAAACCTATTGTCAATCAAATTATAGTTGTACTGATGAAGAGGGTTTGAACTAGTCATATCTATAACTATATGCATGCATTATTCTGTAGCAAACAAGGGTAGCGATTGGATTGATAAACACTAAAAATCGATCATTCCAAAATGTAAAATTACTTCAGATCAACCATGATAGGTCGACTTGCTATTTCATGACTTTGGGTGTGTTTTCTTGTGTGTGTTAAATTCTAAATGTTCTCTTTATGTTCTTGTTGTGTGTATTTATTTATTTTTATTGAAGAAACATGGTTTGTTTCCTTGTATATATTTTTAGTATGCAGCACTAAAAATCTTTGCTTTGTTCATTTTTGCCCTTTTTATTTTATTGACCATATTTAGGTGTGATTTCCTTATATATCTTTGCTCTGTTCATTTTTGTTAAGTTAAAATTTTGTTACTATTTTCTTCATTTTTATTTCTTTGGTTTACTGCCTTGCATATCCCCTTGATCTCACTTACAGGCATGAATATTTAATATGTACAAGGAGTGTGAGTGTTTTATGTATGTAGCCATATTATACTAATGATTTAATTAGGATTTATATTTATCTTTTTATTATATACATTAAAATAAATAAATAAATATACATACATACATACATACATACATACATACATATATATATATATATATATATATGGTGTGATTTAGGGAGGGATACTGTGCATTATAGGGTGCAGCACATGCGTGATATATATATATATGTATATATATATATATATCTGTGTGTGTATGTATGTATGTATGTATGTACATGAATATGTATATGTATATGTACATATGCAAATTCGAGCATTTTCATGTTTAGGTGCGTGAGTGTTTTCAACGTGCACCTATATATACATCTCAAAGTTTTTCAAGTGCATGCCTTTGTTAATTAGTGTGTGTGAGAGAGAGTTGATATATATATATATATATATATATATATATATATATATATATGTTGTGCGCGTGTGTATTATATGTGTGCATATAGTGGCATATTTTAATTCTTATACTAGTTTCTGCTAGTATTTGTTGCATGAGTTAGTTTAGTTGGGTGTTTATATACATTTATATGCTATGATTGCGGTGTAGTCGACTTCGTAGTGTGCATGTTTCATATGTGAGTGTATAGAAGTATACTTGCTCTTGCCTGATATTTACAAATTGAATTTATATAAATATGAATGTAAACCTAAATTTAATAATTTAATAAAGAAAATTTAATTATAATACTTTAGTAATCTTTTATCATCTTTTAAAAAAGGGTAAAATCTTAATATATATATATATATATATATTATTTTGGTTTTGAATATGTACTTATTTGGTTAGGAAGGAAATTAAATTTCATCTATATATTTTATAATTATTTGAAGTAGTATTACTTAAAATGAAAAAAAATGATAAATTTTTTCTCAAATCAATATTTATAATTATTGAAATATAATATATGGAATTTTAATGTATAATTTTAGTTTTAAGGTATTAGTTGAGTATATATTAATTGATTTAGATATTTAATGTTATTTTAAAATGGTAATTAGTTATAAATGTCAAAGAATAACTCTTTTGAATAATCTTAGTTTTATAAATTATTATTATGTTATCTAAGATAAGAATATGTTTTCAAATGCAAATAGTGTATGATAAATCATAATTTGACTTTATAAAGATTAAGAAACTTGTTGTTTAGTATATAAAGTATATCTTATTTGAGTTTAGTTATTTATTCCTTTAATTCTAGATTATATTTTTATGAACTATACATAAGTTTTCATAGGTTTTGTTAAGGTAATAAATTATGAAGGATTTATTAATATATTTATATACTTATTTATATATTATCTAATTTTTAAGTATTAAATCTTTGTTATATAAAATGAGATGTTACAATTGATTTATTATTAAATATGGATTTTATTCTTATCTATGTTTTGGTTAATCTATTTTATTTTTGATTATTCCTTTCATGTATATTGAATTGGATTCTATGAGTGATTTGCCATTGATATTGATTTGATTGATGATTTTAATATGACATGATGATGGCATCCTTTTATGTGATTTTGTGTTATTTTATTCTATTTAATGAGAAATCTAAATAAACGGAGTTATAATACCGTTCAGGATCAGGCATTCGGTAATATTTCTTCGGTTACTCTTTGGACTCATTATACAGAATATGAGTGATTGAGTGGAGTTTGTAAGTAGTGAATAAATGTTTGAGTATCACACAGTGGTATGAGATGCTGTTGTGATATTTATTCGGTTATTCATTGTAAGTAGGTGACATTCACGTGACAGGAATAGAGTGGATAGTGCAAGGTGATATAATGTGATATATAGCTCCATGCTTATATTTAGTGTATGGCTCTATTCTTAACGATGACCATGACTTTGTGTCTATATGTATTAGTTTTATATGCCACTATTATGATGTACTCGTATTATGTTTGTTGGAGAGGAATAGATAGGCAGTATCCACCTTGGCGGCCTGATTATGGGGTTGTACCCTAGATCCATGACACTCTAGATTTGTGGAGCTTCGTGTATATATATGTATATGTATGTGTATGTGTGTGTGTGTATGCATATATACATGGCTTAATGCTTTTAGCTTAGTGCTTGGCTTTAGGTTAAAGTCCCTGTGACACCTAGGGTAGAAATTTGTTAGCTATAGGGGCATTTGTAGTATCATGAATTAAGGTCTTCATATTGATGAGACACTGGTGGATACGTGTTACAATGATTATAAGGTAACTAAAGACTGCAGAGACTTAATGCCACTGGAGCATGCTTAGTGTTGTCAAACTCGCTTCTAGTACTGTCGGAGAAGTAGATTGGCGTATACGACTAAGACACCTCAGTAAAGTATTGATATGTTCCAGGTGTCATATATGTTGTTATATATGACTCTACTTGGGACTTCGTGTCTGTCATACAGACATATCACGTCATGATATTATTGAATAGTATAGATATAATAAGATGAGATTATACATGTGACACATATCCAATATATAGTGGATTCTTGGTATTTGATAGCCAACCTATCTTATTTGATATATATTGATGATTTTATAGAGATTGGGAGTTATATTTGAGCAATGCTTCGTGATAGTCTGATTATACTTGACGATATCTCCGCTTGTGATATTTCTAGTTTTGACGATGTTTTTTAGATATGAATGATTCACCCATCAATTTGATTATGTGATTAAGATTTGAAGTGTTTCTAAATGGGTGATGATATCTTCTGATATTAGGGTTGACACTTTCATTTGGATTCGAGTTATTTTGGTGATATTATGTTTTGATGATTGTATGACATTATATTTTTTTGATGATTTGATTATTAATGTTATGTTATCATATTATTATTCTTTGTTTACATTATGTTATATTATTAGTATATACCCTTGATTAGACATATTCTGACCCTTGTGTTACTTTATAATACTCTGGTTGATCCGAGACATTTTAAGTGCAGGGATAAATGACGAGCATTTTTAAATTTGGCGTAGAGGAGATTCATTCTAGGATTATTGTGTGATATTTATATAACTTGATTCATTGTATATTCAATTGATATATTTTTTGTATAATAATTGTTTATCACGTTATACAACAAGAGTTGACATTTGAGAAAATTATATTTAAAACCGTATCGTATATTATATATTGTATTATATATTATATATTATATTTATATTATATTATATATTATCGCTATGATTGACACCGTGTTCTCCATTGTTTATTATATATTGTGTATTTTTTGTACTGATATTGTGTACGTATTTAAGAGATATTTATTTGATCTTTTAATATGTTCCAGTGTTAGTCCAAAGGAATATTCACGTGTGTAACTTTATAGCCTCATTTTTCGTATTATCTGACAGTATTATTCTACAATACTCTTAGATAGTATGGATATTAGAGTTATTTGTTGCTGTAGCACATGTGATGGAGGGTTATCGCCATATAATCAGTGGCGAAGCATTGACTCTTACCCTCACATGTCCTGTTTTATGGGTTGGTTACAGTCGTGAGATTGGCCGTAAAACCAATGTATCTGAGGCACCAGCGATGTCCACAGTGGAGCCCATACCCATAAAAGACACCATTACAAAGATCTAAACATTAAATTTGCTCAAAAAATAGCCATGAACGCAATAGTGTAAGTTTCGTGGCTAAATCCCATCATTTGCTCATAGTATATTTTTAGAGCCTTTTTAATTATTTATTAATTAACATTAATTTTAAGGAGTGTTTCGCTGTGCCCCTGCGCTTTCGGACTAAATGAATTGTGAATCTTTCCTAAGAAATTTGTTGCTTCAAATTCCCTTATTTATCTGTATATAACTTGTAGATTATAGTATCCTATCTAGCATAGTCACTACCTTATTTGTAGAAAAGTCTCATTTCAAGATAGTTAAATAGGAATGCATGTTAGTGAGATGGGTTGAGCCTGTTTGTTTATGTGAGCTGGGTTTTGACAGATGTAGTGTGGGAGGTGTCACCAGTAGGGCCAAGAGCACATGCTAGCTCATGCGTTTTCCTAGGTGACAAGCAGTCTCAAGTAGAATGGCGAACAGGTCTGGCTCGAATCTTAGCACATGAGGGCTCAAATGTTATCCTAGGTAACACACCGCCAGTCATAAGATGATCGTCGGGCTCGACTCGAATTGGAGTGCATGGTTGGCTTTGTGAGTGTGCATGATAATGAAATGAGCGGCGCATGCCATCCATCCATAAGAGCTTAAGAGAATTTGTTATCATAAATTAAAATTTATCTATGATAATGAGCTAGGTTTGTAAGAAAACTCAAGAAGAGCACCAATGTTATGCCAAGCCATCTTCAATTATGCAGATGGGCATCTGGTTGTTAACAAACATGGTTGAAAGCTACTAGAGGATCTTGCAGGTGAGGGTGGATGAGGGTGAGGGTAAAGACGAATGAGGAGATGTTCGATTACCTATTGATGGATATGACCGATTGTAGGTTGGCCTTGTCCTAATAGGACAATTTTCCTTGGCTTACATCCCAATGCTTGTAGGTTGGCTGACTCAAATGTAAATCGGAGAGCTGCGGCTCTAGGACCTTCCAAGAAGACGTGTGGTAGGTAGCTACAGTCATCAAGCTGCTGCCTAGCCCCTGGATTTGTTGCAAGCGGCGATTGACTCAAATGTTGTTATGTGGGGAGTGCTCCTAGGTAGAAATGAGAGCGCACCCTTTCCTAATTTGCAAAACGTTATGCTACCATAACTTGGTTGATAGTAGTGGTGATGTAAAGAAGTGAAAGAGCCCGCATCATGGATGCACACAATACGAAGCAAAATTGGGAAAAGGGTCCAAATCCTTGAAGGAATTTACTCAACAATTGGAGGAGGCGATGCAATATATTTCGTTGTGTTATCACTAGGGTTAGACATGGTGCAAAAAACGTGAAATGATTTTGCCGAGGAGAAAAGAGAAAGTGATGTAAGAGCTCTAAGGGAAGGGCCCTCCCTACTGTACCAAAATATTGGTTAAATTTTTAACCAACCTCAAAAGTGTGTTTGAAAGATGACATTAGCAAGAGATTAGTTACTGATACCTTAGTACAAATGAACAAAATAAAGAGATACTATTATATTGAAAGTAGAGAGACAAGAGTTTAGAGTGGTTCGATCAAAGATGATCTATGTCAAATATGATAAATTTCTTATTACATATGCCTTTATTAGAACAATCAAGATTACAAAATAGTGATGATACTAAGATAATTGAAAGCTAATGTTGTTCATCCCTTTTGAAGAAATAATGCATGACATATTTATAAAAGCTAAAATTGATGCTTCGATGACTAAGATTGCGCTATGAATTAGGCATAAAGCATGCCTGGCCATTGATCTAATCGAACGGGCTGATGGGAGACCGCTGGAAAAGTGAAAGGTATGTATGGCATAGATGATTGTCCATAAGGGAACTGTACAATGTGCATACCTTGCCTTTATCGCACATTTAACGCATATGTAGTTTGGTGGCATGCTATGGGAGCATGGCATACTTTTTGTTAGAAGAAGACAATAGTTGGTTGTGCCACTTACCATTTAATTTTGCATGCTGATGTGGCAAGATTTGCTGAGCTGTTTGGTTGATATCTAAAGATGTGAAGAAAATGGAAGGTCGCTAAGGACCAAACTATGTAGAACATGCCAAGCCAGACGTAAGGCGACGAAACAGGCAGCTTGAGATCGGCCAGAGGCGGATATAGAGAAGCTAGGTCAAAGATGGGTCGACCTTTGAGACCGCATCAGGTTGAGCTAGCCGGCCGCAAGCTAGACATGTTGTTTAGGATGAGGCAGAGGATGAGGTGTCAACCCTAATGTGAGAAAACAAAATAGGTTGCTTGAGACCGATCGAAGGCGATAGTACTGAAGCTTGGCCACTGATGGGTCGTGCTCGAACCAATCTAGCTATGATGATCGACGCATAGTTAGGAAAGGAGCTTTAGTAGACAGGCTAACCCGATGCCATGTTGGGTGTGGGCCGGCTTGAGAGGGTTGGTTTTGAGTGAGATAGGCCGATGTGGACCGAGCTAGGTTAGGCATAGGACCGCCTTCGGTTGATGAATTTGCTGCGGATGCCACTTTCGGGTATGTCATCTAGCTGCTAACGAGAGGTTCCTATTGTGACAATCTCCCTTACTAACATCTAAAGACGATACTTAATACATCCTCGGTATTCATTTGTCGATCATCTAAGTGTCTGAAATACATATCGTAGGGTAAGAAAATAAAAGACATGGAAAACAAACATGGATTTTTCTTACAACGACAGAGTTACATAAACATCATCATATAATAGTACATAAGGTTACTCCAAATGTTGCATCAAAATTACAAAAAGTACTACTCCAAGCAAAGCATAGCTATACTAGCCAACCCACACTACTAATTCGTAATGTACAACATAGGGGAAACAAACATAACTACTAAATACGACGAAATCTTCTGCTCCTTATGCTTTCTCAAAATGCTCCGTAGAAACCTAACTACTTGGCTTCTCACAAAAATTTGAGTATCCAAGAGTTTAAGGGAAGGAAATAAAATTCACGGTTAGACATGGGTCTGGTGTGAGTAAAACATAAAAATCCTTCAAAAACGAGGTATCTCATAGGACCACACCGCAAATAAACGCGGATTGATTTTTACCTTACGATAACCGAAACAATATGGAATCATGGCTGAAATTGTTACATTAACTAAATTCTAGCATAATAGGTATACGATGAGGTTCGAAGGCTCACATTGAAATATGGATTCCAACTATGAAAATGTAAGGGTCTATCCACCGAATCAATACACATCTAGATAAGATGTATTGGATTCTACAACACGTTGCACCTCTGTTACTCAGGACCGGTCCTACCTCTTACTAAATAACATTGATTATGATCACCTCTTGGTTATGATAATGTTAAAAGGGATCCCGAAGCAAAAATAACCGTAGATATCGTTCTAGATTAGGTGATGATCATACCATAATGGAGCGACCCATATAGCCATACGACACAATTCATTTTCTTCTTATGAGGCTTGAGGTTATGCTTTTACCTTTCCTCCTAACCGACCATCTTGGAATGCTAACATTGCCCACCAGGCATCCAATGTAATGATAGCGTTCATCCATACAAGTTATTCTGGGATCGAATAACCATTCAACAATTACTACCTTTCATTTTGAAACCACCTTCAGGAAGAATAGTACATCTCTATAGCATACTTCATAATGATATGTCATGAACGTTATTAGGTTGGAGTAGTTTGAATAAATCATACTTATCCGTAATGGGTGTCTATAAACGAAGCGATAATTCCCAGCTAACTCTATTCCAGTTCTTTTAAAAATATGCAACAAGTGTTCAAGTCCTCATCGGGGAACTTGAATATAGACTATATACTTCCAGAGTTAAAACTAGTCAAGTTATAAATTGCGAACAATCCACCATTAAAGGTTATTATATAGAGTTTGCATATTAATAACCATATACTTAACTAAATGTGACTCATTGATGGAAATTAACTCTCCAATATCTATCACTTTTTCGATATTTCGACCTTACTCAACCCGGCTCCTAGAAGATAAATTATAAATCTCACAGGTAGAGGATTAGCCTACTCATTGGCTTTTAATGCAACATATGAGATGACTTACTTTCATAAATGAGTTATCATATTAACATTAGTTTTATATTTGTTTGAGGTTACTTAAGGGTAATTGGCAAAGAAATCCCTTGATAAAGCGCTTTTGAAAAATAATTCAGATTTTAGACAAACTGTTATTTAGAATTATAGCGATTTTAAAAAAAACCCTTATTAATTAATTAAATAGTAATTTATAACCCTTATTAAATAATTGTTAATTATTAATTCTTCGTTAATTCCTAGTTAAATCTTAGCTAACCTTTTACTAAATTAGTAATTAATTAATAATTAAACCCCTTTTTAATAAATAAATAAATAATAATTAATCTCTAAATAAATAATAAAATAATAATTAATCCCTAATTATTAGTTAAGTAATAATTAACTTAAATTAATTAAGTAATTATAATAAACTTAATTGATTAACATTTAAGTATTAATTACCTTATTAACTAATCATTAAGTACTAATTATCTTAATTAATTAAATAGTCACAAAAATAAATAAATAATTAAATAATTACTTTTTAAGTACTTAATTAAAGTTGCTAAACATTTTTCTAAAAAATCTTATGTAAAAACAATTTTAGATTTGCAAAACTAATTCTTTTTACGAATTGCCTCCATTGTGACCATCGCTATACTATCCGTAATTTCCAAAATTTGAATTTTTATTTTCTAAATCTTTTAACTTTACTCCTTAGAAACTTTACTACTTTGTAAACATAAAGATGTATATTTGAAAACTAAGCAAGTTGTAAACATAAATATATTTTTAAATTTAAAACTAAAGTTCAAAACTTTTTGAAAAGGGATTTCATAAGCACATAAGTTAGCAAAAGTGCTAACATTATTAGCATGAACAACATATTTCTAGATCATAACCAATATCACAACCACACCAACATAATTCCAAACATAAGCAAGATAGTGTCTTACAAAATTACCATACTTAACTTTTGATCTTCATGTTTAACTACACCACATACAACATACTTATATACAACCAAATCGACATCATTTCCAAGCATACTTAGGCATAACCAATTCAACATCATAATTACATAAATAAGCACCATATTCAAATAACCAATATACATTATTTATAAAGTTAATAACTTGAATAAAGGTGAGAATTTTACTTACCGAACTTCGACTAAACCTAAGCAACTCCCTCTAGAATTTGAATATGACTAGACCTTTGCTCCTAGCTTAGAAGAGTGAAGTTCTTGTGGATTTGGAGAGGAGTATGGCTTGGCTAGAGGGCTTGTAGTGGTCGGCCTTGAAGGTTAGGGGTGTAAAGGGTTTTGTTTTGTGTAGGAGGAGAATTTAAATGGATGAAGGAAGCTTTACGCTAGGATTTTAGAAGTTTAAAGGTGGAGGAAGACTAAGAATTCTTAACTTAAACTTTAAGAAGCAATGGAAAATAAATATGAAAGCATTAGGAGGAATTATGTTAAAGTAGAAGTGAATGTAATATGAGGAAAAAGTATGAACATGTGTTTATATACAAGAACAAAAGTTGAATTCCAAAATAGTCCTAAAGTACTTAACCTCCACAGCATTGATGCCACAAGACCATGGATTGCCTCCCCTTTAGTTTCCCACGTGACTTGGTCGCCTTCCCCTATGTTTTTATGAATGAACATGAATTAAAGGCATATGTACTTTTGTTTGTAAAGACTTGCAATAAAATGTCACTTATATATACATTTTTTATAAAAACTTATATATTTAGTCAAATCCCCTATTTTAAGTTAATTATATATATATATATATCAAAATTTGTTTTAAAATATTTTTAAATGTGTGAATATGTCATCACAAATGTGCATAACATTTTTCGAAAACTTTGAAAGACCGAAAAGTCGAAAAACGATTTCTGGTAACATTTTCTATTTTTCTTTGAACTGATTATTTGTGTAAACAAATTTTGAAAACAATTCTACCATCATTAGCTATTATTTAAAGAGTTTTATATTGATTTAAAACCCATTAATTAATTATTAAAATTGTATTTAAATATCCATATTTGAAGTGATCAAATTCTGGTTCTTTATACTCTTCCCTCTTAAAAGAATTTTGTCCTAAAATTAGAAATCAAAGAATAATAACTCAAAAGGTCATATATTGTATATCATGAAATCCATACAAAGGCATACACTAAGCATCCATAACACAACAACGCATACACTATACATACGAACAATGAGCTATCCTGACATCAATTCTGGATAGACTTCCCTCATTTGATCCATTGTCTGCCATGTACACTCTCGGGGATCCTCACTCCACTGAATTTTTACTAACCTCACTACTTTATTTTGCAATCTCTTCTCATTCCGATCTACAATATGATGGATATCTAATCACCATCAGGTATGTTTCTATCTCCAAATCATCTTGAACCGACGATTCTACAATCAATGAAGGGTCATGAACAAATTTTCTCAAACGGGATATGTGTAAAACATTATGGACCCTTGATAGCCTTTCTTGTAATTCAATCCTATAGGCGAGCTGTCCAATCCTCTTAATAACTTTAAAAGGTCCAATATACCTTGATGTCAACTTGCCAGCTCTCCCGAATTGAATAACTCCTCTAACTGGAGCAATCTTTACAAAAATAAAATCTCCAAATTAAATTCCAAATCTCTCCTCCTTTTATTCACATCTCTTTTGTCGATCCTAAGCTTCGTTCATCCTTCTTTTGATTACCACAACCTTGTCCGTAGCTTTCTTGAAACATGTTCGGTCTCTGTACTAGCCTATCCCAGTCCTAACAGGCAGGTGACTTGCATGGAGTCCATAGAGAGCTTCATAGGGTGCCATGCTAATGCTCGGTTGATAAATATTATTGTAGGAGAATTCCACCAAATGAAGATGACCTTCCCATAATCCTCCAAAATCCAAACTACACGCCCTCAAAAGATCTTCTAGAATTCGGTTTACCCTCTTCGTTTGGAGGTGATATATCATGCTCAAACTTAGCTTTGTCCTTAAAGCTACTTGCAATGCCTTCTAAAACTGACTTTTAAAGATGGGATCTCGATCACTTAACAATGCGTACAGGAACTCCATGCAATCGAACAATTAGCTTCATATAAGTTTCGGCCAAAGAAGTAGCAGTCTTGGTTGGCTTCACTGGAATAAAATGAGCACTCTTCGTCGGCCAATCTATAATAACCAACACCCATTTATTCCCTTTTGTCGTTCTTGGTAATCTATCAACAAAATCCCTCGATATCATCTCCCATTTTCAATTTGGAATTTCTAAGGGCTGAAGTAAACCATCCATCATCTAGTGATCGTCTTTTAACCGTTGATAGTTTAAATATCCGCTGACAAAAACTGAGACATCCCTTTTCATCCCCTTCCACCAAAACACCCGCTTCATATCTCGATGCATCTTCGAAACGCCAGGGTGGATACTTAATATAGACCAGTGACCTTTTGATGAAACTTCTTGTCTAAGGCCATCGACATTAGGGATGTAGATGCTTTCGATAATATGCAATATACCATGGTTATCTAACTTGAAACTTAAACACTACCTCCCTCAACATCCTAGATGATCTTTGTTAAATGCTCGTCCTCTCTTTGCTTGCTACAAATCCTTTCCGAAAGAGTTGGTTTAACTTCCAAGAGTGTCAAAACTGCATTCCAACTTAAACCATCTTCCATGACATTCGTCTTTCCTACCGTGTATATAATATCCAAATCGTAAGCAGCCAGAAAATCCAACCATCTCTACTACCTCAGGTTTAGATCCTTCTAAGTGAAAAGATACTTCATGGATTTATGATCCATGAAGAACTCAAAATTTTCACCTATTTAAAGAAGGAGATTACTAACAAGGATCCGTAAAGATTAGAAATAAACTAAAGAGGAAAAGAAGGATTCTTACCCACCAAGTAATGCCTTCACATGTTTAATGCAAATATTATGGCTAACAGCTATAAGTCATGCGTTGCATAATTCTTTCCATGAGTCTTTAGCAACCTATTTGCACAGGCTATAATTTTCTCATGTTGCATCAACACTGCACCCGATCCAACTCTACGAGCATCTATATAAACGGCTAACCCTTCTCCTCCGTCAGTAATAGCCAAAACAGTGGCACTAGTCAACCTTTCTTTTAAGTCGAGGAATGCATCCTCACACTTCGAAGTCCACTCGAATTTAACATCCTTTTTCATCATCTTGGTTAGATGAGCATCGATCTTGGAGTAATCCTTTATGAACTTTCTATAATAACCCACATCCCTAAAAAGCTTCTCACTTCTGTACGAATTTAGGGTCTCTTGAAATCTTGCACGGCCGCTACCTTTGCCAAATCAATTGAGATGTCATCTCCTTATATAATATGTCCTAGGTATCTCACTTCTGACTGCCAAAAGTGGCACTTAGAAAACTTTGCCTTAAGAATGTTTTTCTTAATGTTTGCGACACCAGTTCCAAATGGTGTTATGCTCTTCCTTGGTCTTCAAATAAATAAGAATGTTGTCGATGAAAACCAACACGAACTTATTCAACACATCCCTCTAAACATGATTCATAATGAAAATTTCAAGTGCATTGGTTAGCCCAAAAGGCATAACCAACCACTCACTAAAAAAATCAAGCCCTCTAAAGCAGTTATGGGTATACAATCCTCCGCTACTCTTAACCGATGAAAACACATAGCAAGGTCTAATTGGAAGAATACTTTAGCTCCATGAAGTTGGTCAAACATATCGTCTACATGGGGAAATGGATATTTATTTCAGATGGTCTACTTGTTTAATTCCCTATAGCTCTTAATGAACCATTGAAGTTAGCTACAAAAACTACAACCGATCCCCAACTCGTAGGCTCTGTCTAATCAATCCTCTTCATAAAAAATTATTGATTTGCCTTACTAGTACCTGCTTCTCTCTCAAGGCCATTTTACATAGAGGCTAAATGACATTTCTCGCACCGGGAGCTAAAACGATAAGAAATCCAATATCCCAATGAGGAGGCAAACTGCTAATTGGTTCCAAAATATCAGGGAAATATTTAACAACTTATGTCGATCCCAACTCTTCCTAGGTTGGTTCTTACGCATACAAGAAACTATTCGTATTCTTGTTAGGCTTAGCACATACCACCTTTTCTAACACCTCCCGGAATTGGTTTTCAACACTACTCTTTGCTTGTCACAATCCAAAATGGCTCCATATCTCTACAACCAATCCATACCCAATATAACATCAAACCCCTTAAAATCTAAGAGACATAGGTCATAAAAGAAATGGAATTTAGGAAATCTATTTTTACTCTTTCAAAATCATATATAAATTATTTATACCACATATGGGGTTAGACACAGAAATTGGGAGCTCTACAAATTTCGGGATGAGTTGTAACCTATCTACCCATTCTTTAGAGACAAAATTATGAGATGCTCAGGTATTAAACAAAACACGAACTAAAATACCATTTATGAGTAAAGTACCTTCCAAGACTCCCTTCCCTTTAACATCTTTAGAAGTTGTGGGTGCATACTTAATACCGTAGACCTTAATCTGCGACACTGCTTCAATAGTGGGCAGTCCTTAACCATGTTCCCAAGTGACAATTATAGCATAACATCTTCTGGATCATTGGAGAGATTTCCTTCGCTCATTGACAGTGTGTTGAAATTGCCCTTTTTTTCTTATAACTGTAACAAACAACATCATTATGCTTGTTTCCTTAATCTCCTCCTATTGGTTTTCCCTTACCCAGCTTCTTTTTCTAGTTTGGGTTAAACTTCCTTTTATTTGGGTTAAACTACCTTTTATTTGGGTTAATGGTATTGCCGTCGGATGCTGCTGCTGGTTTCCTTTTCAAAAGCGCTTCATACCTTAGGGCTCGTCCACTTAATCTGCAAATGGTTCCTTTACATAAGCGAACTTCTTTTCATGGAACTCTTCACTTATACATAATACGAACATCTCATTTTTCTTTAGTGGCGTGTCAATAAGAATAGGGCAGAAATGAGATAACTCATTAACTTTATCTCATATTTTGCTACAAACATGTCTTCTTGCTTAAGATCTATGAAACTTCTATATAATTGAATTTTGCGCATAACTGGTGAATTGATAGTCGAACACTTCTTTGAATCTAGCCCATGAGAAATCATCTTCAAGAACATTTGTGGTGACAGAATCCCACCATGAAGCTACACCCTCTTGCAATTGCAATGACAAAAAGAACCATTTTTGATCATCGGAAATTTCCAAACCTTTGAAATCTTCTCACATGAATATACCTAATATTGTACTTCAATGATGGATTTTGTACCCTTGAATGGTTTCCCTCCAAGATTTGTGAAATCCTTACACAGAGGTGTGAAGTTTACTCAAGGCTATACTAGAGCTACTACCTCAATTGCTATTCCAACCCTCCTAACATTTGGGGTTCTTCCATTTATTACTGTTGTGCTACTGTTTCCCTTCCTCATCCCCATCTCATACTCATTCTTACTGTCTGAATAAAATAAGATAGCTTTAGAATACATTGACACGACTATCTTAAGGAAAAAGAGCATATATCCAAACATAGAAATGGTGATCAAAACAACATGAAAATGCACTCTCAAAGAGTGAACTCATTCTAGGGTATAACTAACCCTATCTCTAGATCCCAACCATGGCCTAAGTGTTCGCTCAACCTAGGCTCTGATACCAAGTGTGACGATCTGCCTTTTTTACACCCAATGATGACCCTTAATACACCATCGGTATTCATGTGTCGATCATCTAAGTGTCTAAAAGATATGTCATGGGGTAAAGAAAATAAAAGGCAAGGAAAACAAACATGGATTTTTCTCACAATGACAGAGTTACATAAACATCATCACATAATAGTACATATGGTTATTCAAAATGTTATATCAAAGTTACAAGCACTATTCCAAATGAAGGACAACAATACTAGCCAACCCACACTACTAATACATAATCTAAAACACAACAGATACAAACATAACTACTAGATGCAGTGAAAGCTTCTACTCCATACTGCTTTCCCAAAATGCTCCACAGAAACCTGACTACTTGTCTACTCATAAAAATTTGAGTACCCAAGAGTTTTAAGAAAAGAAATAAAACACCAGGTAAGATATGAGTCTGGTTTACAAAACTCCTTCAAAGACAAGGTATCTCGTAAGACCATGCCGCATATAAAATGGACAATTACTACCTTCCATGTTGGAATCACCCTCAAGAAAAATAGTACATCTCCATAACATACTTCAGAATGATCCATTACGAACGTTATTTGTTTGGAGTAGTTTGGATAAATCATACTTATAATACCGGTGTCCCCAAACTAAGTGATAATTCTCGACAAACTTATTTCTGGTTCTTTTGGAAGTATGCAACAAGTATTCGATTCCTCACTGGGGAACTCGAATATGCCCTATATATTTCCAGAGTTAAAACTGGTTAAATTATAAATAGAGGACAATCCGCTCTTAAAGGTGATTATACAGAGTTCACATATGGATAACCATATATTTAATTAAGCATGACCCATTGAAGGAAATTAATTCTCCCATATCTATCACGTTTTTGATATTTCGACATTACTCTAGCCCTCGCCTAAAAGATAAATTCTAAGGCAGAGGATCAGCTTACTCATGGGCTTTTAGTGCTACATATGACATGACTTACTTCCCATAAGTGAGTCACCATATTAACATAATTTTTATGTCTGTTTGAGGTTACTTAAGGGTAATTGACAGAGAAATCCCTTGATAAAACGCTTTTGAAAAAGAATTCTGATTTTAAACAAACTGATATTTTGAATTAAAGAAATTTTTAAAAATAAAACCCTTATTAATTAATTAAATAATAATTTAAAACCCTTATAAATAATTATTAAATCTTAATTAAGTCGTAATTAAATCTTAGTTAAACTCTAACTTAATTAGTAGTTAATTTATAATTAAACCCTTTTTAGATAAATTAGTAATTAATCTCTTCATAAATAATTAAAAAATAATTAATCCCTATTTATTAAGTAAATAATAATTAAATTAAACTAATATACAATTGTAATTAAATTAATTAAATAAACATAAGTATTAATTACCTCATTAACTAATGATTAACTAATAATTATCTTAATTGATTAATTAATTAATCATTAAAATAATAATCAATTGATTAAAAATTATTTTTTAATTAGTTTATTAAAGCTAGCAAACATTTTCTAAAAAATCCTTAAGGAAAACAAATTTGGATTTGCAAACTGAGTTCTTTTTACGAACTACCTCCATAGCGACCAACGCTATACAACCCGTAATTTTCAAAACTTGAATTTTTAGTTTCTAAATCTTTAAACTTTACTCCTCGAAAACATTACATCTTTCTAAACATAAAGATGTGTTTTTTAAAACTTAACAAGTTTTAAACTAAAAAAGTTTTAAATTTAAAACCAAAGTTCAAAACTTTTCAAAAAGGGATTTCATAAGTCGTAAAAGTTAGCAGAAGTGCTAAATTTATTAGCACGAACAACATATACCAAGATCATAACCAACATCACAACCATGTCAAAACAACATAATTCAAAACATAAGAAAGACTGTACCTTTCTAATTTACCATACTTAACTTTCGATTTTCATGTTTAACTACACCACATATAACATACTTATATACTACCAAATCGACATCATTTCCAAGCATAATTAGGCATAACCAATTCAACATCGTAATATAAAAATAAGTGTCATATTTAATAACCAGTATACATCAATTATAGAGTTAATAATTTGAATAAAGGTGAGAACTTTACTCGCCGAACTTTGATTAAACCTAAGCAACTCCCTCTAGAATATGAATATGACTATACCTTTGCTCCTAGCTTGGAAAAGTGATGTTCTTGTGGATTTTAAGAGGAGTATGGCTTGGCTAGATGGATTTTAGTGGTCACCCTCAAAGGTTAAGGGTGTGTAGTGTTTTGCTTTATGGAGGAGGAGTACATAAATGGATAAAGGTAGCTTTAGGCTAGGATTTTAGAAGTTTAAAAGTGGATGAAGGCTAAGAATTCTTTACTTAAACCTTAGGGAGCAATGGAAAATAAATATGAAAGCTTTAGAAGGAATTTTTTCAAAGTAGAAGTGAATGTAAAATGAGGAAAAAGTATGAACATTTGTTTATATACAAGAGAAAAAGTTGAATTACCAAAATAGGCTTAAGGTACTTAAACCTATTTAGGTAATGATGCCACATCACCATGGCATGTCTACTCTTTAGTTTTCCATGTGACTCGGCCCTCCTCCCCTTTATTTTGATGTGCAAACATGAATTTATTTCATATGCATTTACATTTGTAAGGACATGACATAAGATGCCACTTATATATACAATTTTTTTACAAAAGCTTACATAATTAGTCATATCACCTATTTTAAGTTAATTAATTATATATATATATATATATATATCAAAATATGTTTTAACACATTTGTAAATGTGTGAATATGTTATCATAAATGTGCACGATGTTTTTCGATGACTTTTAGACACTAAAAAGTCGAAAATTCGAAAATCGATTTCCGGTCACATTTTCTATTTTTCTTCGAACTAATTATTTATGTAAACAAAATTTGAAAACTATTCTATCATCATTAGTTATTATTTAAAAGAGTATTATTTTGAGTTATAAAACCCATTAACTAACTATTAAAAATATATTTAGATATTCATATTTAAAATGATTTAATTCTGGGTCGTTACACCTATTTAGTATTAGAAGAGAACGAGCCCAACTTAGGAACATGCCAACAGTTAAGAGAAGGTCTAGTCGGCTTGTCCTTTGCGTTGGTTGTTTTGTGGTGGATTGACTAGGAATTGTGCTGGCTTGGTCTAGGTCAGCCAAACTGTGAACCCCTGATTGGTTTATCTATTTACTTACAAAAAATTTAGTAATAAGAACCATATATATTAGAGACTCATAATCATTAAAATATACATTATAGTAATAATGATTTAATGAATAATGTATTTCATATGAAATACCCTCGTGATTCAAGTATCGGACACGTCTAAAATCACTGTACATGCACTTTACATATATAGTTATTCCAAATAAAATATTTTTAGCTAAATTTCACTTCCATTTAAAAAAAATCTATTTATGTATGTGTGTGTAGGATCGATACCCCACTTATTTAGCACCATTTTGTAGCTCCGATATCAGCCACAAGTTTCTATTTAAATAATTGTTCTCTCTCCCCTATCACATGGACCGAATGTTTAAATATAAACTTGTGGCTGATATCAAAGAGCTATAAATTATGCTAAATAAGAGGGGCTATTTATCCTAACTCATATATTTATACAAGTTTAATTTATTTATAATTGTTATAATTTAATTTAACTTGCATATTACTTATATATGTCTTGTTAAAGAAATCATATTTAATTGATTTAACCTCTTTTAGGTAACTCATATTTGAATAATTTTAATTCTTATTTATTAAGTCATATTTAATTAGTTTTAGTCCCTATTAATTAAATCATATTTAATTAATTGTGGATCTATTAATTAAATTGCATTTAATTAACTTTCAATTCTTGTTAGTTAAATCATATTTAACTAATTTATTATTCTTAATTTAATAAAATTTTATCATGTTTAGAATTTTAGAAATTTTATATTATTTAACTCAAACCATTTAGGATGAATAAACAACTATTACTTTATAGTTTTGTTTATACATATACACATCAATGTGTGTGTGTGAGTGTTTTTATGTGCGTGTATGCGTGTATATATATTCACATATATTAGTTAACTAACTTTTAATTAGTTATTTATTCAAAAATAATTTTATTTAATAATTTTTTTTAATAAGTTACCTTGTTTAATTAAAAAAATTCATTTATATATCTTAAACAATTCTAGGATAAATATATAACTATAACAATTATAGTTACAAACATATACCAAGTGTGTATTTAATATAATTTAATTAATCATATTGGTTAAATAAAATTTTTGAAATTAATTATTTTGTTTTTAAAAACAATTTTGCAAATTTTAATTAATTTTTTATCTTTATAATTCTTTTATGTTTTAAATATAACTTTTAAATTTAAAATATAATTTTAAATTTTCAAATCATAATTTGAAAATTAGTATAAGGCCTAAAAAACTCTAGGCCCTATATTTGGGCCAATCTTTTGGCCTTACTCCATCGATTGGGCTAGGCCAATAGCCAAGGAAGGAAAATACTTTATTATTCAACCTCACGCCCAAACACTACTATTCTAGAAACCCATTAGATAAGTATATTTTATAAGTTGGCTCTGTTGACTAATTAAACCACATAGAACATTTGTGCTCTAATATCATTGATGTGACCTATTTAGTTCCGCAAGAGGTGAAGGGTAAACTTCAATTTTTTCCTACTTAGAACTCGATGGACTATGAAATCTAAGGTTTAGTACAAGATCTAATCTAGTTGTTTTTAATAAATCATATTTTATTAACATGGCTTATTCTTAATTAATTAAATCTATGTTAATTAAGCATGTTATTTGAATAAGTATGGATATACCTAATATATTCATATTCTGAATAGCGTGACATACATGTGAAATATATAGTGAATATAATTACTTGGTGTTTATAGATGAGAATAAACATAAAATTAGATCCAAGTATAACCATATCGTGATCCAAAATAAAAGAGATAAATGTGACATCATTAATTGATTCCATCTTCCTCTTTTGCGAACAAACTACATTTAATTTTCTTGCAAAAATATGTGATAATAATATATTTATATAATAAATGAATAATAACATGGTCAACATGTACATGTCTAGATACGGGGATTATATCTACCACGTATATATTCATTATATGTATGTGTGTTTCATTATTAAGGCACACGTTTTAGAAAAAAATTAATAATGAAACACGTGCCTTAATAATGAACCACACACACACCACACACACACACACACACACATATATATATATATAGCCACGCGCACATACACACTTATATATATAATGATTAAGCCAAAATAATTTTCAGTTGATTCAAAACAAACATCAATATTTCATTAAACATTTCTAATGTATTTGCAAATATACATACGTACATATTAATAATATTTTAGTCCAAACAATAAAAAAATAATTTTTAAAACAATCAAGATATTATAAAACCAAATTACATACTTCAAAATAAATAAGATGTTAACAATCTTTGTATTTTAGGATGATTAAAAATCATACAAAAATAATTAAATCATTCAATTGTATAACATACTTAAAATATTATAGGTATTATTAAAACAAATTCATAACCTAAAACATAGTTTTATGCAAATATAAATTTTGGTTTAATTTATCAAGTTAAAACTAATTTAAAAATTGTTTGAATTGATTATTAACTCTAAATTAAGATGAGACATATAAAATAGTTATAAGTATATCATATCCAAGAAGACAAATCAAATTTAGATTATACCACTAAGATATGGCCAATTATTGACACTTCGATTTAGAAATCCCTTATTAGGTTCTTGATTTAACACCTTATTTTGCAAGAGAAGGGTGAACTACGTAGCCTTTATGTTTATTTGATGTTTGATTTGTTTTGAAGGTGACTTTTTCAGAAGAAGAGAAAGAAAATTTTGGTTGTGGTTGAGGTAGGAAGGAGGAAAAGAAAATTGAATGAAGAAACACGAGAGGAATTTTTTTCAAGGTGGAATAGAAAACTTTTCTATACTTTTTTAATAAATTCCCCGTTAATAGCCAATTAACTTTCAATTAATCTAATCTTCCCCTTTCCATCGAATGATTGGCCAAGTTATTCTCCTTGCATGGATTAATTTTCCAAAAAACACATTAGGTAATTAACATTATCTAAAGTCTTTTTAAATATAGCAACGATCATTTACACACATTCTCTTCATCTACACTATATTACTTTAGGATATATGGAATTCGGTTTTGGTAAAAACTCCAATACCAACCTTAATTAACTTAGTTAGTCCATAAGCAATGGCCTTGGTTCAATAATAACATTTATTATTAACCGTACTTCCTTGTTATAAATTTTGACTTTGAATTATATATAAATGACCATGATACTAACATCGTACAAGTAAGGAAACGAATTCTCTATTGAATAGTACTCCACTTCCAATGCTTCAACTCAGACCTAGTTATAGCCGCTCAATGGATCGTCATGCCATGATTTAACTACAATCAAAGCGTGATACTCACATTGAAGTTTCATAGTTGTTATCAAACTACCGGAAACTCTTGAACGAGACATTCAAAGTTAGCCAATAACAAAAAGTATCGACCTAATGGTTCCCTAAGTAGCCACGAGTAACACTACCTAACATTTGGATAGTGTTATGCACTTCGGTCTCAATGGATGATCGATATCCCTTTCTCAAAACATCTTAACGATAAGTATTAGAAAATCATTTTAATTTATGACTAATTATTCAGGATTGCAAATATTTTCAACTACAATCACACAACATTTCAATTAAGGATTTTCTTATTATATACTTTAAATTGATTGATCAATTTATTCTTGATAAGACAACTTGTAGAGAGTTTTAGGGAGCAAAAGAAGGATCTACACATGGTATTTATTGATTTGGATAAAGCTTATGACAAAATACTGAGAAATTTTATGTTGTGAGCTCTGGAAAAGAAGATAGTCCCAAGAAAGTACATTACCATATCAAGGATATGTACGATGATGTTGTGACTAGTGTCAGAACATGCGGTGGTGAAACCGGTGACTTTCTCATTAACATAGGATTACATATAAGTGTCAGCTTTGAGCCTCTACATTTTTGCCCAAGTGATGGATTAGGTTATGAAGGGTATGCAAGGTGAGATTCCATGGTGTATGCTCTTTGTTGATGATGTTATGCTAATTGACGAAAGTAGGATTGGGGTTGATAGACAACTAAAGCTGTGGAGACAGACTTTACAATCAAAGGGTTTTTAGACCTAGCAAGACTAAAAAAGAGTATATGAAGTGCGAGTTCGGCGTTGTCAGGTCAGCGGTGTTAGGATCAATGTTGCAGTATGATGGTGAGATTGATGATGATGTTAGGTTTAGAATTCGAGTGGGATGGATGAAATGGCAACAAGCGTCTGGCATTCTCTATGGCAGAAAAGTCTCACAGAAGCTTAAAGGAAAGTTCTATAGAATGGCAATCAGGCCTGCGATGTTGTATGATGTAGAATGTTGGCTTAATAAAAGCCAACACGTCCTGAAGATAAGTATAGTAGAGATTTTTATGCTACGATGGAACTATGGTCATATAAGAAGAGACCGAATTAGAAATGATGTTATATGATATAAACTCTGAGTAGGACCAATATAGGAGAAGCAAGTCCAACACCACTTAAGATGGTTTAAGCATCTCCAACGGAGGCCTCCTAAGGCACCTTTGCGCGTTGGAATTATAGATCGTGTCAAATGCTCAAAGAGGGATAGAGGTCGACCACGGTTGATATGGTAGGAAGTAGTAAAAAGGGACTTGAAGGACTAGAATATATTCGAAGAGCCGATGTCGGACAAGAGTGCGTGGAAATTAGTGATCCACGTACCAAAATCACGATCTAGGAGTTATTTTTCTTAGGCTTTGTTTAGGGGTACTATTATAGGTTTTGGTTTATAGGACTAGTGAATAGGAGCCTAAAAAATAGTGTTTGGTCTTCGGTCAATATTACTATTAGTACCATTATTACTGTTAGTATCATCGTTGTCATCATTTTTTTTAAAAATTTCTTTATATATATTTTTATTTTACTTAGTAGTTATTATTATTAGTTTATTTATTCGACTTTATTTTATTATTATGACCATGGTTTTTATTATTGTTATTGTTATTGTTATTATTATGACTTTTAAATTGACTTTGTCATTTAGTTTTGGGTTCTATGTCTAGCCGAATCCAACTTGTTTGGCAATAATGGCTTTGTTATCGTCCTTGTTGTATGCTATAACTTGAATATTTAGTTAATTATATCATAATATAAAAAAAAAGCGTATAAAGAAAAAATAGGGTTGCTATGAACAAAATTGGCTATAGAGTTAGATGTATATAATAGATACATAATTGCCCCTAGGGCATGCTACTAACTCTTTCATGGACCCCTTCTCTATATTGGTTTTATACGATATCCATAGTTTGATGGACTATGGAGAGATGGAGGAATGGTGATGAAGACTTTGAGTTGTAAATATTGTACATATCAAGAATATACTATATTTTTTTGTATATATTATGTGATGTAGGTTAGTGATTGGTATTATATCATTGATATTATAATTTTTTACCTTTAATCGTGAGTTCAGAAAGTTATAGCTAGAAATATTTTTTGTTCTCGTTATCATCTCTTAATGGTTGGTTGCTTCAACTTGTTGTGGTTTTAAAGTCAGTTCGAGCGTTACACCATAAGGTCAAATAGGCATGTTGTTACAGCTTGTTAGTTTGGAAAACTTCACAAAGAATCATTTAATCTAAGGATAGGATTTCTACTATGCATCTGTTAAACAACCATAATAGATAGGTTTGCGCAATAGTAGATGATTTTACAAGATATACTTGGATAGTTTTCCTAAAACATAAAAATGAATTTTGCTAATGTTTAAATTTTTTACTAAAAGAGTTCAAATCTAAAAGCGATTAAAATTATTACCATAAGCAGCAATCATAGAGGAGATTTCAAAGACGAAAATTCTAAAAATGGTAATAAAAAAGGAATAACCCATGAATTTCTTTCTACAAGAACTCCAAAAAAATGGAGTTGTAGAACATATATGTAGAACTATTCAAGAGTGTGCGAGGAGGATGTTAAATGGTAGTAACTTTCAAAGAATTTTTAGGCTGAAGCAATTGCTACAACATGTTATGTTTTGAACATTAGTAAGACCATTAATAAAGGAAACTCTAGTTGAATTATTCTTTGATAAAAATCTTAAGGTTTCATACTTTAAAGATTTTAGGAGCAATGCTTTGTACTTAACACAAAAAATAATTCAAATAAATTTGATGCTAAACTGATGGAGAAATATTTATTGGATATTCCAATAGAAGTATGGTCTTCAATTTTTTCAATAGAAGAACTAGGATTATTGAAGAAACTTTACACATATCTTTTAATGGAAATCCAAAATTCAGAATTTAATTAAAGTCGATAATGATGAAGACAATGTTACTAAGTTAAATGGAAATAATGAAAAATCTAATAATGAGACTTTAATAATGAAATATAAAAACAAATAAATTAATCAAAGCTTGAATTTAGAATGTTCATCCCAAAGAAAATATTTAGGGAAATACAGAGTCTTTTGTAAGAAAAATAAATCAACTAAATAAATGAGTAATCTAACATCGATCTGAAATAATCAACCCAAAAAAGCAACATTAGATAATTCTTGGATTCTTGGTATGCAAGAAGAACCAAATCAATTCATAAGAAATGATGTTTGGGAATCAGTTCCATGACCATAAAATCTGTCTGCAATTAGAACTAAATGTGTTTATAGAAACTAATTAAATGAACAAGGGAAAGTTGTATGGAACAAAGCACGATTAGCGGTAAAGGAGAAGAAGATATCGATTTTAATGAAACCTTCGCACTTGTATCAAGACCAAAAGCTATAAGAATATTGCTTGCCTTCGCTTATTATAATAGTTTTTAATTATTTCAACTGGATGTTAAAGTGCATTCTTAAATCGAGTGATTAAAGAAGGTGTATTTATTGAGGAACCTCTCCTTTTTCAAAGATAATATTTTTTTCGAATCATATCTATAAACAATGAAGAGCTTTATATGTTTTAAACGAAGCACTTTAAGCTTGGTAAGAGACTCAAATCTTACTTAAGTAAATCATGATTTGAAATAGGAAAAGTTGATACTATAAATGATAAATATATTCAAATGGCACAAATATATGCAGATAACATTATTTCGGTTCAAAAAATGAATAAATAAACCATAAGTTTCAAAAATATTGACAAATGAATTTGAAATGAGTCATATGAGGAAATTGACTTTTTCCTCTAGGACTTCAAATCGGGCAACAAAGTAATGGAGTTTTTTTCAGTCAAGAGAAAAACACTACGGAGCTTTCAAAATTTTTTGGTATTTCAATATGAGTGGTAAACCTACTCCTATGGAATTTAGAGCCACTTTAAATAAAGAAGAAAATTCTAAAGATGTAGTATGATTGGATCGCTAATTTATTTAATTGCAAGCAGACGATTATAATGCATAATATTTGTCTATATGCAATAGATCAGTTAAATCCAAAAGAACGCATCTTAAAGTGTAAAACATATATTAAGATATCTCGATAACACTTTGGATTATGAGCTCTTCTATCCTAAGGAAGACTCGTTTGACTTGTTGTCTTATAGTAACGTTGATTATATTGGATGTAAAATTGATAGAAAAGGTACAAACTTATCGACATAAATTAAGATATGTCAATAACACTTTGGATTATGAGTTTTTCTACTCTAAAGAAGACTCATTTGACTTGGTATCTTATAATGATGTAGATTATGTTTGATGTAAATATGATAGAAAAGGTACAAACTTGTCACATTTTAGGACATTCACATATACATTCTCTCAACAAATAGAAATATTATATCTCTTTATCTAGGGCAGAAATAAAATATATTTCTGCAACACTAGTTAGTTCACAAGTTTATATGTGTGTGTATAACAAATTTTAAAATACTTTGGTTTAAATATTAAAGAATCACTAATGTACTATGATAATATGGGTGTTATAAACTTATCTAAAACCCTACAAATCATGCTAGAATAAAACATATAAATACAAGATATTACTTTTAAAAGGATAATGTAAGTGAAGGTAATATAACTTTAGAATTTATATATTGAAATTAAAAGCAGATGTCGTAGCAACACTTATAAAAATACATTTATCAAATTATAAAGAGAGTTATAAGTTTGATCTCTTTGAGAAATACGAATAAATTAATAAATAGACATGAATACACTAAAATATTTTAAAAAGTAAATATTTTGAGAGGCATATGTCAACATATGCATCTATGATATGTTGACATGCCTACAATTATTCAAAAAACTTCTTTTCCCTCTCACTTTGTAAGAAAAGTAATGAAGTGAACTTTTTGTGATTAGAACTATATTTTTACTCTTCTTCTGCAAAACAAAATAAACATAAGTTATAATGGATGCTAGCAATTCTAAGAGTCCAAGAAGAGAATCTTCTCTTCCTTATCCTCCTCTTTAAGCTTTTCTCATGGAATATCTTGCAAAAACGGAGGATTTATGCTTACGGAAGTGGAACCACTTCAGTACGATTCAAGAATTAACAATGGGTGTACGGGAAAATGATCATAAATTTTTAGAATCGTCTCTTTAGTAATCAAATAGATCTAATTATCATATCAAAAAATTGTCCTGAACCTAATTTGGGTATTCAAACCCTATACATAAATGAGAAGTGGTAAAAGTGGAAGAAATCGAAATTGATGACGAAGAAGAAGTATGTTGTGAGTTAAGTGATATTAATGCATATAGTCTTATCATAGCGCGTACATGCAACTTTTGTGCATCTTACCCACATTGCCACATATATAAATCACTTCTTCTTCTCTTTTTAGAAGACCCTTCTTCTTCTCTTTCTTTTTCCCTCTTCCACTACCAAACTTCAAAACACAAAAACTTTCTTAACCAAATGATATTTAATGAAACCAGTGACAAATCAAAGGGGACGATGAAGGTTATGATCTAAAAAAGGAATTACAAAGAAATTTAGAAGTTTGCCCATGCAGTAGTTTAGACAACGAAAAATTTGGGATTTGGGTTATATTTGGTGAGTGGATCATCTCTACTTGTGCATAATGCAATTTGAGTGTTATAATCATGGCCAAGGGTCTGATTAAGGTAGAAGAACAAAATTAATATATGAATTTTGACTAATAAAATGGACTAAAATGGGTTAATGGAACATAAAATGAGTATAGTTTAGTCAAATTGAATACAACTTAATCTTTATTGAATTTGACAAGTATAAATTGATGAATTTGTGTTAGGGACTGATATATTGATGTATAAACCATGTATAAATAAGTCATAAGGAATTACAATCAAAATATAGTGGAGGATTATCGAACAAAATGACAGAAAGGAAGAAAAGTATACGTAAAGGCTGGAAATCGCGATTCAAACCAGTGCACCAGTAGGCATGATCAGTTTAATCGATCGACCAATAGTATTCCCACCAATGGATCGATGGTTGAATACTGGGCTAGCTTGAACCAAGACCCAATCGGGCCTGTAATGTCCTGCCCTCTCGACCCCCAAACGTCGACACTAACGCATCCACTTTATTCTTGAGTCGAGCATCCAAGTGCGGAAAGGACGAATTGTTAGGGTAAAATAAAAGAAAACGAAAACGTAAGGAAGAAGAGAACTCGACATCATAATCTCACTAGTGAAATGGTAATATATAATATCAAAAGAACAATACAAAGGGTTACTCTGATACAAAAATTTCAGAGTTACAAAACTTAAGTACCATCATCAGCCTGGACAGTTATAACAACCAGTCCTTACAAAAGCTAATATGTACAATATAGTAATGCAGTTGAAATAAGAATACTACGGTAGGTGAAACATCCAGTTGGCCTTCTCGAGCTCCAAAGAACATCAACGTAAACCTGCCTTTCTCCAACTACTCGAAAGAGTATGCGAGGAATTTAGGAAAAATAAAAACCAAACATCAGATATAAGTCTGGTATGTGAAACTCAAGAAATATGTGTACATCATATAACGTTACTTTTGAGACCGCATTGAATACCATAATGGTTATCCCCTCAAAAGATTCACCATCTAACAAGGACATAAGGTGAAATATTAGATAATGTCTAGGGTGAAGAATATAAATATATAACATAGTTGGAATGGTTACATTCATTATATTCAAAAGCATATTTGGGGGTACAATCAAACTCGATAATGAACATTCGCATAATGGATTTTTCATAAAGATCTCTTCGAAGAAACTGAATCTAAACTCTGTGCATAAGGATCAGACAACACCTTCCGAGTGCTGTATATCTCTAGATAAAATATGCCATAAGGCAAACAAAGAGGCCCACGCCCAAACATAAACATGAACCACGTGTTACCAAATATCATCAACCCATGGTACAAACATATCAGTAAGCATACTCTAGATTTGGAGTTGATAATATCCTGTCACGGGTCAGCCAAACCATATATTGTGCAGCCTACTCTGTCTTTAGCTATTTTAGATGTCAAGGTCACGCCGGCATCTTTCGCATGAGTCTTTATAAGTCGAACTGAACAATAATCCCCAAACGGATTCCCATATCTCAAACAGATCTCAAAACTACACATGGATTTCAACATCTTGAACAGAGCTATTTCCAAGAGATATAACATGTATCTCAGGCTTGAAGTGGTTTTTTTGGTAAGTAAAACACTTACCAATATCGATCTCTCTATGACTGAATTGACGAATTTTGTCATTCAATGATAATAAGAGCAATCGTATATGGAAACCCAAGTCTCGTATACTTGTCAAGTTTCTGATATTTTCATCTCACACTATCCTTCGATCAAGAATGAAGCCTGTAGGATAGAGCTCTATTGCTTATATCCTTACATGAACATCAGTCTTAATTCCTACAGATAGACCAGCCTACTTCATAGGCTTTTAGCGCTAAGTTTACGACAAATTGTTTTCCACAAACGAGTAAACATACAAAGCACGATCAAGTCATATAAGCGACTTCTAATCCCTTTTTTTAATTAATATTTTATTAATTTAAACTTATTTTATTAATAAAACTTCTTTTATCTAATCAAACATTGTTTATGAATTTCTATTATTCATTTGTACTCTTTTCAATGCTTTAAAAAGTTTTTCATATGCTTATCTCAAATGGTATATGTATATTCACAAATCACTAACATGATTTCTTACTTTAAACCATTGCTTTTTCTATATTTTAAAAAAAGGTCCTTACTTGTAATTTCCTTCAAAATATACATTTTAAAGATCTAAATGCTTTTGCAATTCTATTCAAAAGGTTTAAGACTAATGTTACTTAAACATTATCACTACAAACCCAAAACCATTTCACTTATGCATATCTTTAAAACTTTCTTTTAAAGATCTATTTACATTCATAAGTATCATCAAAATGGTTAAAGACAAATGTTAATAAAACATTATCACAACAAACCAAAACCATTTCATACTTGTATCATCTTTAAAACATTCTTTTAAAGATCTAAGATAATACTATTTGGTTATGTTCGATAGTCGACTAATCGACTATGCGGTTAAAACAATTGCTTATACAAGTCAATGTTCATATACTTAACTCATTTTTTCCATTTCAATTAATACTATTCCTTGTCCAAGAGTGAACCAGGTAAGTTATAGCATTGGTTGCATCATAGTCTTGCCTAGGCACTTCATTCTTGAATTTCACAAATAGGCAAGCATACTCCTCGACATTTAGTGTTAAATATAGTGTTAATGATTCCCATAAACATGTAATTAACAACATGATTAAACCATATTCGACATTCCCAACTTAATTATTCCTCGTTCAAGAGGAAAACCGGTAGGTTAGAGCTCTAGTACCCCGTCCCTACTCGACATCAATCTTAATTCTCATAAATAGATAAGCCTACCTCATCAGCTTTTAGTGTTAAGCCTAGTCAATTACCTTTTTAAAAACTTATATATACTTTAAAAATACATGTAAATAGGTTTTAAATATCTATGTAAAATATTAGTTGAAAATAACTAATTTATTATTTGATCAAAAACATGTTTCATATTATAAAACCTCTTTTCTTTGAAAATAAATATATAATTATTAAAAATATATTTAAACTATAACCAACTCTAAGATAATTCAAAATGTGTTTATAAACATCTCTAATAGGATTAGAGAAAAATACCAAATTTAAATTTCAACTTTGAACCATTAAAACCATAAGCAACTTACTACAACATTTGTAAATGCTGTTAAAAATCCTTGTTAAAGAACACATTTAAAAGCATGATCTTTGTAACTAGTTTTAACCACTTTAACAGATGATTTAAGACTTATATTTTATTATAGTAAGTAATACCATTAGGGCACTTAAAAATCATGGAATGAAACCCCTAAGAATAGCTTTCCGTTTATCTATAAAAATTCTCGAAAATAAGGGATTCCGAAGTGCATTTATAACGATTATTCCCACTACAAACACTTCCAAACTTACTTAAATTTAACAAACAAGTTAAACAATCATTTAAACAATAGGTCAATGCCATGCTACATGTTTAAGAGGGTAATATAAGTGATGTTATACAATATAAACTTGTCATTTGCTTTCAGAAGCAAGAGGAGTCCAAAGTTTATAACTTTACTTAGTTAATGTCATTTAACTTTTTAATTTGCACACAGCATATATATACGCAATGTATATTTATAAGATAATGAGATAACTCACTTAAATCCATTCCAAATCCAAGCACAAAGCCAAAAGAACCAAAGAACCACTTCCTTACATCACCACAAGCCCAAAAGATCAAACCTTTTAGCACTTTCAAACCAAAGCCATACTTCTTCCTCCTCCTCCTCCTACGCTCACGGCCCCCTCCAAGACCCCCTTCTTCTTCTTACCGTCTCCTAACTTTTACTTCCTAATCATGCTCCCAATTATATTTTAGGCCTAAAGAAAAAGTTTAAAAGAGATTGAATATAATTTGGTTAAGACGTGAAAAAGTTAGAGAATAATTAATCGATTTAAGCATTTCCACAATTTTTAATTCTCATACTTCATCTCAAGCTTAATGAATTAGTGATTTATTCCTAAAGGTATGTCCCTATTTATATAGGTTTAGGAATGAGATGTTGAATGACCAAAAAGCTCTTACAAAGGACCTAATATTAATTACAAACATCACTTCTCCTTTATCATTTTCTTAACACTTAAGCATTTCCATTTATGGTCATTTCCTAAGTATCTTTGATGACATCACCCATGACATCATCCAAATAGTTTTCCATGAATGGAAAAAGTTATTCCATTTTATTAATTTCCTAAGAAAATAAGTGTATGTATAATAAAATATGAATAACTTATGACGATTAAAAAGCTATTTATCAATAAAACGATTTTCAATCACATTATCGATATTTTTTTCGAAGTATTTATTTTTTTAAACTTTTTTCAAAACAAGTTTACCATCATTTCTTACGATTTAGTAGGTGTTAAAAATCTTATTAAATCATTTTAATCACATTTAATCCAAGATTCAAATATTTAAATAATTCAGATATTTAAATATGAAGTGTCTAAAATTTTGAGTCGTTATAGGGTCGGTATGAATAGGAGAAGCTTTGCAGAATATGGACTTCATGTAACACTTAGATCTATTTCATAGGATGCAATGTAGTATGATGGTGATGTTAAGGAATGTATAGATGTTGTTGATTTTACGTGTGTTCAATGTGTGTGAAATTGGATGGTTGGTTTGTTTTCGTTGATTAAATATCGTGTTGAGTTCATAAGATTTGATATATCGGATATTGGGCAAGCTTGATGTACTATTTATAGTGATTGCGTAGGTATGGATGGTGCGGGGAATAGTTGTCCTAGAAAAATAATTATTCCCTCGGTATTCTAAGGAAATGGTTGTTCCCTCGTTATCAGTATTAGTGATATCGGAAATAGATGCTATGTGGAAATGGTTATTCCCTCGATATATCCTATTGGTTTTTTGGGAAATGATGCTCCATAGTAATATGGATTTGGTAGATTCTATTGGTAAAGTGGGTATTGTATATATATTTGTTTACAGTGTAAGATTAAATGGAATATGACCTTAATCGAGTAGTCAACGTAAGTTTAGTGTTGATATTACTCCTCGGGTGTAAGTAGGTAGGTTAAGGTATGTGTATAGATTAAGAAACACTCATGATGTTTTACCCGTTTTCTTAGTATATATGAGACATATTTATTTCGCTCACTCAGACGTACGTCTAACCCACTCCTATTTTCCTTTTTATCAATATCACTATGTTAATGGACACTAGTGGCGTTGTGGACATGGTGATGAAGACTTCATGTTGTAAATATCGTATAAATTGAAAATATCACCTATAACAATGTATTTATATTTGTTGTGGATTGGATTAGGATTTACTGTACAGGAATAACTATGTATTTGGATCTATGTATAAGATGATTTATATTATATGTTCTTTTCTTTAGCTGCAAGTTTTAAAGTTAGTAGTTAGATTATGTTTTGTTTACTTGTTATCATATCATAGCGACATGTTATTTTCGGTTTCTAAGATATTAACGTCGGTCCAGGCGTGGAATCCGAGGATCAAAAAAGGAGGGTTGTTACATATATAAATGTCATGCGTGTTGTTTTATGATCATCTTTACTTTGTTATCCCATAAATTCATTATTTATACATGTTTGCACATAACTTTATATATTTTTCTCCAGTTTGGCCTAACAGTTCTTTTCTGCCCATTTTTATTGATGACAAAGAGTGCAAATTAGTGTAAATATACGAGGCAAAATGTTTGCCCCGGGGGAGGGGGGGAGGGGATACATAGAGCTAACCGGAGTCAAAATAAAATATTGTATTTTATTTCTCAATAATTTATTTTGCTATCATCATCAAAAGTGGAAGATTGTTAATATCCTAAGTATTAATTTTGATGACAACAATAATATAATTATTACTACGAACTTTTATCTAAGATTTGCAAAATTTTCAGAAGTTTTATGTAGATATTGTACAAAAATAAACAAGCACTTCAAAGATATGTTTGTCTCAAGGTAAATGAAACACTAGCACTTCAAAGATAGAAAGATATGTTTGGCTCAAGGCAAATGAAACACAAGCACTTTAAAGATAGAAACACAAAAGGTGTTTAATAAGTCTATTGAGCAGATTATTTTCATATAACTCTATCTCATCTCCAAACATCTTCATATAAACATACAGTTTGAGTCCTAAATCTCGTAATTCTCAATTTGAATTTTAGAAAAAGAAAAAATACTTGGGTATGTCAGTGTACCCATTGGGTCTATGTTAACAAAATAGTAGTTATTTTTTTTCCAAAATTCAAATGAAAGAATTTCGATCCCATCTCTTCACTGGTGGACACATCCTTTCATCTTCTATTTTAAGAAGTTTGGAAAAATAATTTTAACATCCAATTTTTCTGAAATTTTCTTACACTAATATTTCTATAATTTATGAGAAAAATTCCTTAATACATTTGCACTCTCTTTGCAAATCCATATTCTTTCACTCATATTCTTTAAGGATTTGCAAACCACACAAAATCAAAGTGTTAGTACTTGAATTATCAAACATTCTCTCTCTGATTTCTTCCTCTTGCTTGTGTATTTTAAAGGTATAATGCTTTTGGAGGTCTATAGGATTATTATACTAAAATTGAAATATTTTATATTGAAGATATAATCACTTGTATGTACTTTACTACTTCAAAGAGAAGGTGTTATTGCCGCCCATGAAAAGCGAAGAAGAAAGGTGTGTGATGACCACCCTAAACCTCTAAAACCGTACTTATAAAGTGCGTTGTAATATACCTAGTCGGGTAGAGTGATAATAAGGGTAAACTAACTAAACTCTAAAGGAAAGCCTATCATATATCTCACAGCCTATTGGATAACATATAATTATAAATATAGATATAAAACAGTCGACATAGTAATATAACTAGAACGAACCATTAAATTATAGCAAAGACAGTTCATTAAAGTAATAAGAAACATGAAATAGAATTTATACATCAAATAATAAACCCAAATGGAAAATATTAGTAATACCATAGTACCAGTATAGCTCCATAGTGCAACACAGTGAGAGCCGATAAGCTCTAGAAGTACATATATGGAAATCATGTACTCTTATTCGTCCTCTATATGGCTTTATGCCTATCTCGTACTAGATATCTAGTACTCATTTAAGAGTACTTAAGATAATAAGAAGCAAAGCATAATGTCTGGAGTGAGAAAATGGTCTATTATGAGCAGCTTATAATCTCAAGATACTATAAAAGTTAATATAGTAAAGTGGAAAGCAAGTCATGGAGAATCATACCTACTTCAACAATGTAAAATCAGAAATGGACACCATGTGAAGGTGATATAAACTGTTTACTATAACATTTGTATTTCGCGCCTATTTTTAAATTAAATTTAAGAATAATTTGCAAGAATATATCAAGACTTATTTATTAAGTATAATTGGATATGTTTGAATTACTCTAAAAAGGATATAATGGTTATATGTGCTTTAAAAGAAAAAGAGGAATGATATTCACATGCAAAACCCTGAGAATGCGTCTAGGTGAAAGAAATAACGATGAAATTATTGCTAATAAATGAAATCATATGTTACATAATGTTGGTGTCAAAAATGGCCACCGACACCTGGTTGTACGAAAGCACCAATATCTAGTCATAGATCTCAGATAATATAATGTAGTGAATATAAATTGAAGAGTAATAAAATTAAAACAGAAAGAAAATAAAGAGAGACATAGATTTATAGTGGTTCGGCTAACTCCAGCTTATGTCCACTTCAAAAGTTTTCCTTTTATTCGTTTATGTTGCTGTTACAGTTATAAATTCGTGAAATCCTAGAACAAAAATGGTAGATAGAGCCTAGGTAGAAGATAGAATGAAGCAAAAAGAAGCTCCCTTTTCCGATGCCATGTCCGTTGTATTTATAGGAGTAGACGTGAAGATATCTTGCTCAAAACCCGGGTCTGAAACTCTGAATCCAAACAACCCTACCCAGAAAGTTTCAGGCCCACTGGAGCCCATAATTGGGATCATGGTTGATCCCTATTTTAGCGAATTTATTACGTGCAATCCCTATGATGGGTCCCCCATGTTGTACCGTACTTTCCCTCCAAATTTCAGGCTGAATGGATTTGTAGATATTGAGTTACTGACCAATCATTGCTAACTTGAATATGGCTGATCCCTCATAGGGAAGAGGATCAATCCCTCATAGGGAAGATGGTCGATCCCTCCAAACCCCTCCATTTGATGTGTGATTCCTAGCGTAGACTCAATAGGGCCCCTTCTTTTTGTTCCCAAAATTTAACTTCAATCCGCCTTATGGTTGTTGAGTTATGGAGTGATCATCATTGAGTTATGTTGTTTGCATCCCGTTTAATTTCATCCCTTTATTCCAATCCCTCTATTCTGTTCCCTCTTATGTGGTAAGTGCCAGTTCCATACATAGCCATTTTTTGAGTGTTTTCCACCCGAATCCATTCAACTAAAGTCCATATTTCAAATATAATCTATCTCAAATCCTAGTAAGAAACTCCTCGAGCTTTCTACTTTGATGTTCGTGAAGTCCATTGGGTTAAATCTGCCTGTGCACTGCCTTGCAAAAAGGTGGGTTGACACTTTGTCCCCTAAAAAATTTCTTGCGATAGGAAGGTGTGTTCTGAATTGCCATAAATCCAAATCCGAAGTTTATAATCCATCAATAGCTATATTATCCATTCCGAATCCAATTCATTGCCAATCCAAATCCATGATCTCTTCAGAACGCTTGTGAAATCCATGACCATTCTGAGTTGATATCCAATTCTGAATCTGCGATCTCACCGGATTATCTTATCCAAATTCATATCTATACAAAGCAAAATCCATCGCTGTTCAAGGCTTATATCCAAATCCATGACCTCTCCAAGTCGTTAGCCAAATCTGGGACCGCTCCGAGCCCAAATCCTAGTTTGCAGCTGCTCCGGGTCAATGTCGAAATCCATAACTGTTCGAAGCTAATATCCAAATATGTCACCTATTCAGGTCGTTAACCAAATCCAGGACCGCTTCGAGCCTATATCCAAGTCCATGACCACTCTGGGTCAATGTCCAAATCCATGGTTATTTGAAGCTGATGTTCAAATTTGTAACCTCTTCGGGTCCTTACCGAGCACAATCCATAATCAACGATCGAGTAAGACGATCCAATCACTCTTCGATGAAGCGGCGTTACTTCCTGCACTCCGATTCAGTATCCCTGAGCATTAAGTGATGTCTTGGCCTAAGTCTTAAACCGATCATGGTCTCTTTAGACCCTTTCCGACCATAATCCATATTCAACAACCTGAGTAGGCCGATCCTATCTCTCTCCAACGAAGTGACCTACTCTTTGCCGAGCATAATCCATACCAAACATCATATTGGGTTTTATTCTTCAGCCTCGGCTCTTCAGTCAAGGATTTAATCCATGCATGAGTCAGTTATGTCGCTCTCTAACGAAGGGACTCGTACCTTGCGGTTACCGCCCCATCACTCCAGTAGAGACAATAATAATATCCTATTTTATTCATTACAGTAATGTGGATTATAAATAACCTAATGAATAAGAGATCGTACATCCAAAAATTAAAAAAAAATTAAGGAATCCTAAGGGTGCCTCTCTGGGCATGATGGTTCATCATTATCTCAGAGCATGCCCAAGGGAACATCTTTGACCCCGTACATGTGTAAGTGACTTAGACATTTTATTATAGAGTTTATTATTATTATTATTACGGCCGGAGTCCAAGACCTGAAATTGTCCTTTATCATCATGATCGGTTGATGATGATCCATAATCCCGATCCAGGGCCGTACTTGTTTCCATTCGATGTGGATGGTGGCTGCTCTTGTGCTACGGTCGTTGTTCGAATCCTCACGTACTACGACAGTGTTCCATTCCTGATGTGCTCCTCAATCATATCCTTTAAATGCCTTCATTCATCCATGGTGTGCCAATTTAATTTGTGGAACAGGCAGTACTTCCCAGACTTGCGCTTTCACTCCATGGGATACCTCTTTACTGGTTTCCATTAGGGGACTTCCCCCTAGTGTCCAGGCTTTTCGTTAAATCAAAGTAGGAAGAGAACCGTGGCTCCTACTCTTTCCATTGCCTTTACACCCCATTATATCCACCATCCATTTTCCGATTGCTACATCATTCTTGTTTACAGCTCCTAATGATCCTCAGCGTTCACCTCTGGTTGGTTGGTTCGTACGTCTTTCTACCGCAGGAATCTTTCTATTTCATGATATAACTCCATGAGATCCATAGGTGGATCCCATGCCAATGATCCTTGAAATTCATGCCATTAGCAATTCCTAATACAGCTGCCATCAAAACCATGGATGGATCTAGCCAATCCACCGATGCTGCTGTGGCATTAAATCGTGTTAGAAAACTCTTTAGAGACTCTCCGGTCCTCTTTTTTAGTGTTATTAGACTCATCACATTTTTGGATCTCGAGATGTGAAGTTTGAACCGCCTCATAAATCTTTCGACTAGTTCTGTCCATGTGCCAATAGAACTGCTCTCTAATTGGCTAAACCATAGTGCAGCTATATCCGTTAAATACAAGGAAAACATTGTGCCATGACTTCCTTTGATGCCCCTAGTACTTCCAAGTGCCGTATATACCTCATCATACGCATAGTTAGGTCCGACATTCCATCATATAGTTCCACTGTTGGTAATTTAAACTCCGATGGATTCCTAGTGTTCCTGACATTAGAAGTGAATTGACTCCTATTTACATCCTCTAGTTCCTTGTTTGCCAGTCCTCCATGCATAGTTTTCCTGATCATCTCCACAAACCTGTCACTGTCATCCAAACGTAGTCTCCTATCATCATTTTCGAACTGCCCCTCGAGTCCATGAGTGAATTCTGGAATGTATTCCTTTGGACATGCATCCAAATTTCGATTTGCGCCAAACTCCATAAGATCGACCGAAGCTCCTCCATCATTGCGACCGACCAGACCCGAGGCATACCCCCAAGTCATTTGGGATCAGGGCTGATCCCTCTAAGATGGTCGAGGACTGCTTCCGGCCGCTCTGCCTATTCCTTTGTCTAATAGCTCTGTTCCTATGGTCCCCGTTCTGATTTCCAGTGACTTGTGCTGCTTCAACTCCTTGATCCAAGTTGCTACTAGCTTTTTCTCGTCTACTCCTTTAGTTTTGTGCTTCAGCTTGTCCAATCTATCGGTGTAGATTCTGCACCATCTCCTTTTGTCACTTCAGCATCATTTCCTGCATAGCATCCACCATCGTTTCCATTTCATACCTGGTGATGTAGATAGATACTTGATTAGCTCCAGCTTCCGAGAAAGTCTCCTAACTCCCTTTATGGTGGCTCCTTTCCGGTAGCACTCTCCTTGTTAATTATCTAACTGTTGCTATAAATATAAGCTATCTAGTTGATTCCAAATCCAAATTCCAAATCCACGAAAGTTGGCTTTCTCATTGAAAGCACCAAAATGTTGGCATCAAAAATGGCCACCAACACCCAGTTGTATGAAAGCACCAATATCCAGTTACAGATCTCAAATAATATAATGTAGTGAATATAAATTTTAGAGTACTAAAATTAAAACAAAAATAAAATAAAGAGATACATCGCTTTATAGTGGTTTGGCTAACTTTGGTCTACGTCCACTCTAAAGGTTTTCCTTTTATTCGTTTATGCTGCTATTATAGTTACAAATCCATTAAATCCCGGAATAAAAATGATAGAGTATAGCCTAGGTAGAAGATAGAATGAAGTTGAAAGAAGCTTCCTTTTCCAATGCCATGTCCGTTATATTTATAAGAGAAGATGTGAAAATATCTTGCTCAAAACCAGATCTGGAATCTTAAGGCCAAACGACCCTACCCAGAAAGTTTGGGGCCCATAAAAGCCCATAATAGGGATCTTGGTCGATCCCTATTTCAGGGAATTTATAAGGTGCAATCCCTATGATGGGTTCTTTCATGTTGTAATGTACTTCCCCACCAAATTTCATATTGATTGCATTTGTAGATTTTGAGTTATTGACCGACCATTGCTATGAACATGAATATGGCAAAACCCTCATAGGGAAGAGGGTCGATCCCTACGATCCCTTCTTTTTGTTTCCAAAATTTTACTTCGATCCACCTTGTAGTTGTTGAGTTATGGAGCGATCATCATTGAGTGTTATCGTGTGCATCTTGTTTAATATGATCCCTTTATTTCGATCCCTCAATTTTGATCCCTCAATTCTGATCCCTCTTCTAGGTGGAGTGCTAGTTTTTACTTCACCATTTTTTGAGTGTTATCCGTCTGAATCCACTCAAGTATAGTTCATAGTTTCGAAAATAATCGATCTCCAATCTTGATAACCATCTCCCCAGGCTTTTTTCCCTAATGATCATGAAGTCTGTTGGGTTAAATCTGCATATACTTGCAAAATGTCAGGTTAACACCTATATTAGGAAGATAACACAACAATATATTTATAGAAAGAATGCATATAATGAGAGAAACATTATGATGATGCCAATAATGGATCAACACTCAAAGACCTGTAGAATAATAGAGTTCTAGCAAAAACTATAATAAAAGTAAAAAAAAGAACACGGAAATTTTATAATGTTTTGGCAAATTATGGACTACGTCCACTGTAATCTATTGATTATTTGATTGAGAGTCACTAGTATAAGGAGTTTACTTATCTAAAGCTTAGAATGGCAAATAGTAGCTTCCATAGTCACTTTAATGGAGGAGAGATAGAAGGTAAAGAAGATGAAGAGCCAAAAATTCCACTTCCAGTAGTTATAGGGTCTGTATTTATAGGGAAAAAGTCTAGCAAAACTAGGGGCCCATGAAAACAAGTCCAGATCCAAGCCCAAGTATGTAGAAGCGCATATCGAGGCCTAAAAACTAGTAAAAATCCCTCGATACCGAGTGTACCACTCGGTTCCGACTGTTATTTTGTAGGTGAAATCTTCCCTTTTTCTATTATACCTCCTATTTTTGATCTGTTATGTTTCAAACATTACCCTTTGTAATCGAGTAATTTCTAATAGTTTATATTCTTGTCCACTTTCTTTGCTTTTTTCCGGAAAATTCTTAGAGTTGTTTGTCTATTGCTCAAGAAATGTACTTCAATATAATCACTCATGCCAGAGCTCCACATACATGAATTTTGCAAGACCCATGTTCAATATAAAGCACTCGATGCCGATTGGTCCCCTTTGCTCCAAATCTTCTAAAATTTCTTAAATGTGTTCCTATGGCCCTTCTAAGCATGTTCTAAGTCCGTAAATCATTTCGTCTTCATCTTGACATTCTAATTCCAATGAGAATCTGCTTGGTTAAAAAGCCGGATAACACTTGCCCCTAAGAGTATGCTTTCATTGAAAATAATGCTGCTTTAGAACAAGACGTTTAACAACAATCTCCATGTTGTGGTTGGTCATCCAAACATTGCTTTAAAGCAGTATCTGTATGCCATAGATATCCATTTAACTGCTTTACATAGTTATAGCTCCATTTTCTTTGTTAGGGACAAGATTTGCGCTCTGGAGATCGTTCCATGCCATAGTTGGGTATCCTCTATCCTTCCTTTTGCCTTCTCCTTAATTTTGGTGGAAATATTCAACTCAGCATCGAGTGATTCATCTTGGTACCGGGTGCTTTTTCGTTGCCTCGAGTACTATAAGTACTAAAGACTTAAAAAATTCCATCACTTTTTCACTTTGCATGCTCGTGCCTGATCTCCCCAAGGACTCATCTCGAAACTGACTTCTGCAACCACCTCCAAAGCATCACCGCCAATGGTAATGAACTACCACCGACCATCGCAGTCCTCCCCAAACCTTTTTCCATCGATTTCTTCATTGCAAATTGACCTCGAATCCTCCTATCCATTCATGAAATCATTGAGGTGGGTTTTTGGTTGGTGAGCTGGTCATTGACTTTTGTATTGTGGCCATTAAGGGTGATGGTGATGTAGACAGTTTCGATGAGTATTGGATCAAAGCAAATAATCCCAAGGTGGTGCTTGGGTCTGACCGAATGTGGATTTTGGTTTGACATGGTTGTGCACGGGGGAAACAACTGAATACTATAACCTAAGTTTAGCATAGAAAAGCCTTTCGATTTGTTCCAACTAACATTGGACCAATCAACCAACGTCATTCAAATGTCATTAGGACGGTTATTTTTCAATGAACGGTCACACTGGTCAGGCTCCATAAGTTGAACAATTCCATCGCTCAACATCTTCATTATCTAAATATTCTTATTGCATAGCATTCTTAATCATTGCACTTCCGAAATTCTTATAAAATAGAATCTTCCGTGTCGCTATGGAAAATAGATCAGTTGTCGATTATTCGATGACAATGGGTAAGATCCAATGCAAAGTTCCATCGTGAGGCATGACACGTTTATCTAACATGAGCAAGCTATCTACATAGAATGATATGTTCATCGTGTATAGGACATGGGACTCACACCACATAGTTAAACACTTTCACTCTCAGTCAATGTTCATAATCCGATTGGTCAACACACGTCAACAACCATTGGTTTCTGGACGGTGGTCATACATGTTTAATATTCAAAATAAAACATACCTAGCCATGTTGAATGCCAAGATTTCCTATCCAGAATGACATGACAACCGCCACACTTCTAGAATGATGCCTGAACATCCACTCCTCCTAAAGTCGGGTTCTCCACAGCTCAGGTTTCACCTTCCGTACTTATCAGTCCTGGATGTTCAATCACCACCGAGTTATAAGGCATGGTCATTCCAGCAGACCTATTGCAAAATCCACCTCCTTCTCTAAATGAGTAAATCGATTTAAAGATTCTAAATGACCCACCAAAACAAGTACCAAAATTCTTACTTCGAAGATGCTTCAGAACATATGTCACCAACATAGGATTCCTAAAGGCGATGTACTTCTCCCAATACAGGGTTAATGAGAAAATAATCCTCCATTAGGATACACGACCTACAACAGATACATGTGCTTGGACGATGTTGTGCCACCTATCAATCTGTTTCTCCATCTAATTCTCCAAGAACTTGGTTTTTTTGGCTTTGTCTCAAATTCATCCCAAGGTTATGCTCTCCTGAGTTCTCTATGTATGCTCATGAATAAATTTGTTGGCCTCCAACCTTCAATGAGCTTACTTATCTCTTGCACTTCAAACAAAGGCTTGACTTACCAACTTCTATGATTACGAAGGCCATATGTAAATATAAGGTCATCAAGAAGCTTCATAATAAACGTTCTTACTTCAAGAATGAATATCGCTTTGTCCGATGCCCATTTGGCCTTAAACGATCTTGGCTCTCTATAATGTAAGATCATTCCCTTTTCTCCCTTCTAAAATTGAATTTTCATCACCTCAATGTCTAACTTCTGACCTAATTCCTTCATAGATATTTCTGCTCATGATACCAACAAGGGGGATGGCGATGCCTAGGATATTCTGAAGAGATTTCGGTTTTAAAAAATTTCTACTTCATACCTTCTAACAAATTAAAAACATTCATCGTTGCAATCTCCTTTTTCCCAATCATATTGTCTTCCTGTGAAGTATCTTCAAGCAGCTCCAGGAAGCTAAGTTAACCTTTAGCCTCTACTTGCAGCTTCGGCGAGAATCTCGAGGGGAATTTGAAGGTCGATCGGGTGTGATACATATTAGAGAGTCCATTAGTAGAGCGGTGAAAGAGCCAACTACTGGAAAAGTCCTAATAGACGGGGATGAAGGAGCTAGAATGCAACTAATCCTAGTGGAAAGTGAAGGTGAAGGGAGAAGAGAAAGGGAGAGATGAGGGAGGATGAAGCAGAAGAAAGATATGATATTTTTAATGAAGGCGATAGCGATAACAATGAGTGCGAAAGGAGATGAGTCGTTCGGTGAATCATCCCATGAAGGCCCTAAGCTTCCTTTTTCTCCACATACAAAATGCATAATTTTCTAGTCTCCAAAGTAGGTTATGGAGATGAGCACGTCATCACCAACCGGAGTGACCCATCTAGTCCACTCTTTTGATGAAAAATTTGGCTCTTTGGAAGACATCGGTATTAAAATCGACGATCTTCTTCAAGAAAGTTCTCCCATCTTCAGTTTCTCACCGTGGGGAATCCTAGGTGAAGATGGGTAGACCCTATCTTTGCTTTCATGTAAACACAATCTATATAGTACTCAAGGGATCATCAACACTCTATACTTCGCTAGGATTATGAACACATATCCCTGCATTTGATATGCACATCGAAATTCTAGTACTTATTCAATCTTTCCTTTTCATTCAGGTTCCATGGCCATAGATAGATATAGAAAACTTTAGAATAACATGGGCAAGTCTAGAGGATAAACCTTTAATCCATATCTGTATCATTCCAGCCATCGTCAAGGAACATAATCCGAAGAAGGGATGGCCAAATGGAAGGAAAGAGAGCAGAGAGCAGAAGATGATCGCCATGATGGGAAAGATGATAAGAAAAGGTAGGCTAGAGAGAGGCAACCCAGTGATTCAAGCAAGCAACTCAAAGGCTCACATGACCATCGTGACTCCTCTTTCAGCATTACTTCACCTCATTCTGGTCCTTAAATTCCTTCACTTCAACATGCTCCAGTCTCTCACTCCTTAACTATAGCCGTGCCCCTTTAATCAAGAAAATCTCCACCCCTCCAATTTCTCTCCTTCTTGCTCTGCCATACTTGGAAGCTGTTTTTATGGACTTTTCTTTCAATGTGTCATGTTTGACCGTGACATCCAAGGCATTCCAAGAAAAGAAGCGTATTAGGATGTCTAGCGGATCCAAAGATTTATTTATTAAGGCTATTAATGGACGAGACTCCATTTTCCTCTCTAAGGTAATAAGATTGACTACATAAAAATTCACTCCTCTTAGTTAGAGAAGAAAACCTACAATGGCCTTGTCATAGGTTAGAAGGAAGACTTGGAGAAGATGAAGATGGAAATAGATGTTGCCTTAAAATCCAAGGCTAGTGCCAAAAGCCCAATTTTAGAGATGTGGATGGCCCAAACTAGTGCATAGCTTATGCTAAAAGACTAGGGGTGTAAATTGGTCGGACCAGACCGGACGGAGGTGTGTTCAGTTTATATCCTAAATAAAATCGGATCAGACATAGACCGGACGAGATTTATGTTCGTACAAATTTTATTGTCTTAGCTCGTGTCCTAAATGAAATCGGATGGACTTGTACTTACATTTTTTGGATACGGACTCAAACGGACATGGATGGACATTACTATTTACATCAAATTTTATGTTTTTTAATAGAACTTCCATCAGATATACCGAATTATAAGAAATTTGGACGAATTCGAACGAACTCGGACCGGATAATATTTTTGCTCATACAAATTTTGTTGTTTTAGCTCGTGTCCTAGATGAAAATTGAACGGACTCAGACGGACATGAATGGACATCGGACACTCGTATAAAATTAACAGCCCTATAAAAGACCTGTTTAGGATTTCTCATGAGGAGGGTTCCACCCTGAAAATCCAAATCGCCAAGAAGGACCTGACCCTTACTACAAAAGATGAAATTGTTTGGGCCAGTGACAAGATAATTGAAGAGCAGGCTATCAAGATTCATAAAACTTGCAAAGAGAATGAGAAACTCACCAATGATCTGCTATTGGTTAGGATCAAGAAGCTGGATGGTGAAGTAGATCATGTGATGGTCGTGTAAGAGAATAAAGAGCTTAAGAAGGAAAGGGTCAAGGAGAAAGAAAAGTTGAATAACACTCCCAAAACTTCTTCGCAAGCGTGATCCAATATAGGAATTTGATGTGGCTAAGGAGTACGTATGTTGAAACCTTCACTGATTCCTAAAAGGAGGTGTTTTGTCATCCTGAAGCATCCGGTAAAGGCCTCATTAAAGAAGAGCCGATTACGTAGTACCCCGATGTGGAAGATATTGTGAAACTTGAAGAAGAAAAAGCAATTCTAGCTGAGGAAGAGGCTACTGGGACCGTTACTACTGTCGAGGAATCCGTTGGCCCAAATATATCTGGTATAGTAGAATCATCCATTCTAAAATCTAAGCATCCTATAATAGATATTCTTAAATTGAGTGGGCTAGCTTCAAGGCCACACACATCATCTAGCATCCACAGCAGTTACCTCCATCAAAGCTTATGTTCCTCTGACAATCGATCTGCCTATTGAGCATTCACTGGAGGAGGGTGAGATTTCCAAATCTCCTGCTTTGCAGTTAGCTCCAGGTGAAGATATATCTCTTCTTTCCTTGGTTTTCAAGAAACTCCAGTTCTTGCCCAAGTCTATCCTGAACCTTTATCATTGTGTTGGCCAACTTTTAGGTCATCTGCATCTTCTTCCTCCACCTATAGCTACTCAAGGGTTGGGTACCTCAGTTATTTTCACCACATCGAACTCCATCTCCATGGTACTTGCCTCCAACGGTGCCTCTAATTCCGAATCTTGCCTTAGTTCTCAACGGATCGGGACTGTGGAAGAGCTGGAGGATATTTCTTAGTCCCTAGGGGAAAACATTTCAATCACTAGCGCTTCGGTCCCAACCAATCCTATTACAATGGCCGAGAGGCTGAAAGTTGACCTTGCCATGGTTAGGATTAAAAAGGAGCTAGGAACTGAGAAATCTGTCGGCTCTGTACCAATAAGCCCTTTTACCAAGCTTTCCCTAATTAAGGCAAAGCCTCTAAATATCAAATCTTCTACGACCCTACCAAGAAGTCTAACGAGCCCATACCGCAACAAGAGGTTTGACTACCCAATCTAATGGTGACATTCCCAAAGAGGGGAAAATTAAGTGCATATGAAAACACAAGAGGCAACCTGCCAATTTTGGTGGTACAGGCAAAAGAAGAGGGAAGAATAAGTAGGGGATTTCTAAAGCTTAAGGCGTGTTAGCTGGCATTTTGTTATAAATTTTTTTTTGTTGCAAACAAACCATGCTTATGTGGGACTAACCCCCATAATTCTTGTACATAATAGTTTAATAATGAAAGATAGTTTTGTTCTACAGTCTTCGTTCCATTTTACTTTTTCACGGTTTCACATATTATGCCTGCTTATATATATATATATATATATATATATATATATATATATATATATATAACTACTTGTATTGCATTTTACCTACATTATATATGTTTGATTCTACGCAGTGCATTTATTTAATGCAACTTTATGCATATAAATAAAATTCATTCAATTGCTTTTGCTATATACCATTATTTTGCCCTGTATTTATTTCCTAAAGTATTTTTTGGTGAAATTGGACTATGATTGAGCTAATTCTGTGGTTATTCTTGTTCACATTTGGTTGAGTTTCCTTTGATCGATTATTAGTCGTAAATAACCCAGGTTCTGCATTGTTCTATATAGTTTGGTGTTTGAAACAACACCCAAAAGTTTATGTATAGTATAAAATATGATGATGTAAATGAAAATGAGAAATAAACAAGGCATAATCGTTTATAGTGGTTGGAAAAGAAAGGATTACGTCCACTTTAAGATTTTATTGCTTATATCTGACTTGGAGGCAGAAGTTCTTTGGTGTCGGTACCACACCGACACTTAGACTTTCAGAATTACAAGAATGTAGTGTAAGGAAGAACTAAAGTCAAAAGATCCTAAAAATAAGCCCTATCCTCTTATTTATAGAGGCAGGGAGCCTAATATCACGCACAAAAGATCTCCAAGCCATTATACACGACTTAGACCAATTCTTCAAAGAAAGTAGGTGCCAACTCATCAGTTTGTGTGTATCGGTACAACTCTAAGGCTAGGGGTCGGTATCGACCTATGGGACGGCTAATATGGTTGTCTTCAACTCTTCATCTTAGCTCGTTTAGTGGTTAGCGTCATGATTCCATAGTGGTTTACACCAATATTAACTTGCTTCTAGGTCCAAATGATGGAGTTATGGAAGAACAGAGTTGCAAGTTAAAGTGTTCGTGGAAATTAATGGATAACGACAGTGGATCAACAAAACGACATTGAGAAATAGGCTTTTGGAATCAAGCAGAGGTTACAGGCAAAAGTTAGGTCTATCTGAGATAGGAATATGAATCTGTACCGACCCATAGGGTGGGGTCAGCACCGAGCCCTAACTTGGGTGAATTATTGGCCGTCTTAGTTTGGATTGTTTTGTCTTTTGCCTTATGATTCCGTCTATCCTTGGCCTCTAGATTCCTAGGCTATCTCTCTGGGCTTTCTGCCTTTATAACTCCAAGTTTGACTTGTCTAATCTGTCCAAATATTGCTTGGTCAAAAGGCCGGATAACACTTTCCCCATAAAGCATATCACATTTCAAACGTGATGTGCTTTGAATCGAGACAAGTTGGAGTTGTTGCTTGCACTCTGTGTTTTGAATGGTTGTTATCCTTCCTACGAATCGTTTTTGTGAAATGTTATGTCCATAGTCATCCACCACGACACTCCACCAGCATTTGGAATTATAATTTTGGAATGCAGTATCATAATCTGTCATTCCGAGCTTGATGATTTTAACCAGTTCCTTCCATGGATTTCTCAGGTTTGAAGTTGATTTCCCTTTTAATCTGATAGCCAGATATTAGATATACATACAAACACCTACTAATGTGTAAAATTGTTTTGTGGAAAGGAATGCTTGCACATGGTCAATAACATGTATCTTCATAAGCAAATATCCACACACACAGACAGATACATACATGTGTGTGTGTGTGTGTGTGTATTAACTTTAGGACTTAGTACCGACCTAAGCCTTAATCCTAATAATGCAATTAGACTCGATCCAAGGCCGTAACTAGATTTGCATAGGTAAGTGATGGATTCGGCTATTGACATGGACGTGGATGGACATAGATTGACTGGAATGTGAATGAATTTGGATGCCGGATGACTGTGGTTTGGGACAAGGTGAAGGTAAAGAAGAAAAGGTGGAATTTTTCCAAGTGATGGAGTTGCGCAACTCCTACACTTAGGTAATCTTCTAAAGTTCCAGTTCATAAGTGAATCCTAACTCATGAACCAATGTCTTCTTCTTGGCTTCGAACCTTTTCCCAAAGCATGACAATTGATGTGGAACTTTCCGGGACGGTAAGCGCTGACAGTCACAACGAGTGATATCTAGAATTTATAAATGAACTATTAAATAATATCGAAAGCTTAAACTACACATCAATGCACGACACTGCACTAGAATCCACTTTAGCACGGGGATACAGCTTGCAATTAATCTTCTATTGTTGATTATCTATCAAGTTTTTAATACAAATTGATCAGAGATGTTCCAAACATCTAGCTGCTCAAGCCACAACTACGTCCACTTTGAGTAATGACGAATTTGATGTCGAATCATGTTCAACTACGACTCCATATACCTAACAAACTCTGGTGGAGAATGTACATCAAACCCTAATTTAGCATGAACAACAAGAGACTTAAGCAAAAACAAAAAAAAACCCTTAAGTTGAACAACAAGTTTCAGAGGATCCAATAGATCTTGTAGGTAGGCCAGAGATAGACCCAGCTCCGGCATCCTTGAGGATGCCATAATATTAAAAGATCCTATTGATTCGGTTGCTTCCAAAATTAACAAAGGATCACTTTGCATATATGTGATAAGCATGGAATTCCATTTGAAATGCTAGCTCCATCCCGTCATCAAAGGCCACACAACCCTCTGGAACGGTACAATGCCTGTAATAGGTATATATATTTGGTAGGTTGCATCCCACCATTTAACCAGTTTGTCCGTCGAGTTCTGAAGATCATGCACTTTTCTCCGACACAATTGCACCAGACAGCTATGCTTTTCTTCTCAGTACATAAATGTTTTTCTTCGAGATTTGAACTGAGTACGTAGCGATGAGGAGATCCGGTACATTTATAACTTCAAGAGCTGAAAAGTCTCTAATTTACTTGGAACCGGTCAAAAGTTGTAGAGTAGTTACTAGGGCATAGAACAAGTTAAGCTACTTCAAGAGTGAGTGGTTCTACATTCACTGTCTACTCGGGTTTCCTCGAAGATGGATATTCGAAAGTAAGTTCCATTTCATTTATTTTGTATGAATTTTCCTTATAAGTATACTTAACTTATATCCTTGCTTCACTATCCAGATATTCCAACGGGACCTAGTAGCTCGACGCTTTCAGATGCAGTTAACACTCTTATAGCAGTGCCAATAGGAGATAGAGAAATCAGAACTCTCCCGTCAAATGAAAATCTCATTTCCCATGACTAGTTAGAAGAGGGCCATAGTGCCAGCATCGTCCAGATAGCTTCCAGTGATGATGACGACGACGATGATAATAACCCGCTCGGTGGAGGAAAGGTTGATCTAGATTTGCCCCCAATCCTAAGTTCTGGGGTTGGACTTGAGGAAAATAGTGGACAAGTACTAGAAGATGCCAAGGATGGAAAAATTATTGGTGATGGTGGTGAGGCTGGCCAAGGTAACATCGATGCGGGTCATGAGTCTCACCTTGAACTATCTAAGAACGACCAATTGCTTGCTCCAAAAAAGAGGTAAATCATGAAAATCTTCAAGGCACAGACTTCTTCCTAACCCTCACTAATCACAGATGCAGAGAAAACTCCATCTTTTCCTTCGATGGGCACATTCATTAGCTTAAGGAAAATTCCTACCAAGATTGGTTCTTTCGATGTCGGTAATATTAGTATTGAGGGCATCGACTCCCCATGTCGACAAGGATTTCATCCCTACCAGCATGGGAGAGGTTATTCCCATGAGTAAAGCTCCAGCTTATGGTCCATAGAGGGGAAACTAGGGCACTCACGCACTTTTGCACTTCACAACACTCACACTTAACTTGTTTCCTTGCTTGTTGGATTTAACTTGTTTTTGTTTTCCTTAGAGAATCCATAGAGAAAAGGAAAAAACATATATCAATTTTTAGATGAGAAAGTATCCCAAGAAAAAGGCCTCGGTCGAGGTTGTTCCATCAGGAAATTGGTCGTGATTATGAGTCAATCTATCGTTCTAGCCAAGATAGAGATGACCGAGATAGAAGAAATTACGACGGAGAATGCTCATCACATTACTCTACTTCCAAGCATCTGCCTAGGTTTAAATTACCTCCTCCTATAGGTCCATACAAGCAACCTAATCACCGCGATGACATTCCGCCTAGTGATGCTTCTCAGGTTTCACCTTCAGCTTTCATCAATGTGCATTCCTCAATGCCACCTCACTCCAGTCGATCCTTCGAGCGCAGGCATCACAAGAGCAGCGAAACATCGTAGCACGGGCCTAGCAAAAAAACTGCTATAGTCCCACTTATCTCTATGGAGGTACAACTTACGGTCAATACCCGAATGGTCAAACTAAAGGAAGAATTTCCAAACATTTTCTTTAATGGTCTTATATTTGTATCTAACTCGAAAAGAATCCTTACAGATGTCCAAAAGATAACCATCGATTGCATGGTAAATGTTCATAACCATTATAATGAATTGATGACGGTAACCGAGAAAATTTCCAAAGTCTCTAGCGATAAGTAGCTAGAGATTGACAATTAGAAACTCATCGAAGCTGTTAATTAGAGAATCATTGCTAATCTTGATGTTCAGGTCGAGAACTTGTGAACATCCTAAGTCAAAGCTAGGATGAAAGCAAAGGAGGCCATCAAGGCACTCAAGGAGGAGCGGATTAAGCATCAAGATGAAACGGAGAAAGCTTTCCATTGAAACCAAGCTTTAGTAATGGAAAGGGATACCGCAAACAGAAACGCGGCTGAGCTGATATCCAAGCTAGATTATAAAACAAAAGAAAAAGACGACGCACTCTATCAAGCACAAACTTATTGTGATGAGTTTCTGGATGCTAAGTAAGAGAGGGACAACGCTCGAATATGTTACAACAATAGATACACTTGTCAAAATAGAGGTTGAGGTGGCGGAACTGCAGGCAGAAGAGCGTGTGATGGAGAATTTTGAACAAACGCCGAATCAGTACAATGCCAATGTGCTTAAATATTGAAACTTGGAGTGGTTCAAAGATGATTATCATAGAATCATTGTCCTTGCCTGAAAGTGGATTGTTGAATAAGAAAAGGCTTATCTGAAATGTGGCGAAGTGAATTTGGAGCAGCCCAAGGGAGAAATTTTAGTAGGAGATAAGCCCCGAGTGTTAAATGATGATCAACTTATTCTCCATCTGGGGCTAGTCACAATAGTGCAAAAAGACTTGGGCGAAGGCTTCATATCAATGCCATGTAATGCTACTGCCATCCAAATAATTGTGTACTAGGTTGCCCCAAATTTATCTTCTGATCCTAGGAATGATCCTAAAAGGCCTAAGATCCACGAGCCTACCATTCTCTCTCCACTTCCTTTAGGGGACTTCAGTTGCACTCTGACCTACACAAAACCCCAAACTGGAGAAGGTATCTCATTGACTTCTCCTGTATTCTAGAAAGTTAACGTGTCACCGATTAACATAGCTAATCTCTCTCTTCGTTTCTCAAGCTTTAAGTCAGCCCTACATTGCTTCACTTCCCAACAAGGACTCTCAGTCGGACTATAAGTGCCTATAAAAAAATCAGCTACCATTGCCACTTCCATAATAATTCCAACTATCTCGATTGAAGATAATCCCGGCCTTGATGAGCAGATGACAGATGCTTTGTTGGATGAAGGAGCTGATGAGACTCGGGAATTCAGATTGATGAAGATGTTGTTAATACTAGGGTCTCCAAACCCTTGTCAGGTCCAACCATGCATGAGATTGAGTAAGAACTTAGGAAGGACATCCTCCTTACCACAAAGATTGAGCATGAGAAGATGGAACTCATTCCTCCTCCTCTATCCATCGCCTTGCCCGAGCAGACTATCTTTGCTCCGGTCCATATTCCTCCACCTAAAAGCGCTCAAAGCACAACCATAGGATCCTTGTAAAACATTCCAACCTCCATTCTGTAGGATCAATTTCACCCTAGAGGGGGGGTGAATAGGGTGATGGTATTAATTATAAAAATTAATTGCGGAAGCTTATAAAATGATTTCAACACGGAACACAGAATAATAGCATCATAGAAAAATATCTGAATAATAAAATGCAGAAATAGAACGACACAGAATTTACCCAACTTCGGCAAAACCCTGCATGCGTGCTGCCCCCAAGGTTTCTACTAGAAATTAGATAGTCAAACGCTTACACACGTAAACTGGCGACACCCGCTATCGACTAAACCTAACTCTATGCTCAAAACCCTACCACAACTCAGCCACTGAGTTGCGAATTCTCAAACTATGCCACGTAGTTTGTCCCCTAGTCACACGACTAGAAATTTCAACGATTTAAAAAAAAGATACAAATTGAAAACAATTTAAATTAAAAACAATCCTAATTTAAAAATTAAAGCCCATATAATTAAAAAAAAGCCCTTGTAATTAATAGAAGTCGGCCTGTAGGATCGATTTCACCCTAGAGGGGGGGTGAATAGGGTGATAGTGTTAATTATAAAAATTAATCGCGGAAGCTTATAAACTAATATTAACACAGATCACAGAATATTACCAGCACAGAAATAAATAGCAAAGTAAATAAAATGCAGAACAGAACAACACAGAATTTACCCAGCTTCGGCAAAACCCTGCCTACGTGCTGCCCCAAGGTTTCTACTAGAAATTAGAAAGTCCCTCGCTTACACACGTAAACTCGCTATACCCGCTATTGACTATTCTAACTCTACGCTCAAAACCTTGACCACAACTCAACTACCGAGTTGCAAATTCCCAAACTACACTCCGTAGTTTGCACCCTAGCCACACGACTAGAAATTTAAACTGTTTAAAAGTAAATACAAATTAAAAAACAATTTAAAATAAAAATAACCCTAATTAAATTTAAAACCCTTAAATAAAAAATTTCTCCCTTTTAAAACAATAGGCCGGCCTCTTTTATATTCTAGCCCGTCTCTTCCTTGTTCTTGATGGCGGCTGTTCCTTTTTCAATTTTAGGGCTTCGTCCCTTTAATTCAATTTAGGGCTTTCGTTCGTGATTCAAATTAGGGCTTTCGAAGCGCCTATTGGATTTGATTGAATCTCTGGTTGGTGTTGCCTTGCTCGATTGATTCGCGTTGCTATCTCTGGCGACTTCGAGTTGATGAAGTTCGACTTTGATTCGGTATGTGATTTATGCTTTGTTGCTGTTTGATTTTCGTATTCGAACTTCACCATTATTGCCGATGATGATGTAGGGTTTTATATAGGAGTTGAATTCCTATTTTTGCGTTCGTTTGATTTCTTCAATTTTATGCTATCGGCCCTCTGATATTTGTTGAATGATGATGATTGATTCTGACTTTGTCAATTGCGTATTATTGTTGCTTAATGCACACGGTTTTGAATTTTGACTCGGTCAGATTGCTTCGGCCTTGAACTTTATTTTTGAGAATTTCTGGCTTTGATTAAAGAAAAGACTTTGATTTTGTTTAAGCATCACCTGACTTAATCATGTTGCATTCATTGTAGCTTGCTACTGTGTTGTACTTGTGTTCTTTGTTGTTGTACCATCCACGGCCATGTTGCATATTGGATATTTGCAGTTGGTATTTGAATTTGAGTTGTGGCTTTGCTTATTTGTAGTTGCACTATTTTGTCCACTGTCGTGTTTCAGTTGCTCGGCCCTTGACCGTGCATAGTTGTGGCATGGTCATTTGTCTGCACTTTCACTTGAACTTGTAATCATGTACGAACTGATACTGCACTTGGTCTTTGTTGTAACTGGAACCGTTGAGTTTGTTTCGACTTTTGATCATTTGGTTAGCTTGCATCTGCTTGTAGTCACTTTGATCATCTTGCAATCCTGATGAGATTGATACTGTACTTTTATTGTTCACTGTTTTAACACTGTTGTTAAATGTTCTTGTTGACTGCATCACCATACTCGATGTTTTGAACTGCATTGGTGCAGTTTCCATTCATGTTGCCTCTTTGTGTATGCATTTGTATCACTAGTTGTTCACTGTGTCTCTTGATGCATATGTTTGCACTGTGCATTGACCTAAGCTTGGTTCTTCACTTGGAATTGCACTTCTGTTTGCTGTGCTTGTGTTGTAGTTGTTGTCGAATCATGTTGCTTTCATATGCATATTTGTGTCTTAACTTCATTGGTCTCTGATCTTAGTTCATTGGCATAATTGTGTGGTCTGGTCTGGTCTGGTCTGGTTCTTGATCATCTTGTAAGCTTTAGTGCAGTTCCAATTCATGTTGCCTTAGTCCTGTACTTGACATTGCCACTGATGTTCACTTGAACATTTGTATTCATGCATGTGTATATATATTTGTTGATCATGTTGCCCATTTGGTCGAGCTGTAGCCCCCATGTCTTGTGTCTTGCCATTCTTTGTTGCCTCTTGAATGAATAAATGTTAACGATGTTAACATGTGCAGTTTTGACTTGAGTCTGGACTCTACTTGCTGCTTTGATATGAATCCACTGTCCTTTGCCTTGGTTATATGGATTTGATGCAGGCACATGTTCACTGCCTTGTATATATTCTTGCAGTTGTATTTGGACTTGTTGTTTGCAGTCATATTGATTTGAAAGAATAAGTGCAAGTGATATTAACATGTGCATTTAGCATTGTTTAAACTTGTATCACTTGAGTTTGTTTCAACTTGATGTTGCTTTAACTGCCACTGTTGTTTACTTGAGTTGAACCTGTCTGGGTTTGACCTTGTACTTGATTTGTTAGCTGTGCATTTTGTTTTGCACACACGAGTAGGCGAGGCAGTGCACACAGTGTACTGCAGCCACTTTTGTTCCTGATAAAATACTGATATGCACAGATACAAAAATATGATGACGAACAACCCAAATAACTGAGGCAAACAATGTTTTCAAAATCATCTTTTATTTTGAATTGCAAAAATATTTTATTTTCAATTTTACTGCGTTAGTGAATATTTTTGCAGATTTCTCAGATGCTGGATTCAAACTGGAATGCAGTTGTAGATAAAAATACGAGTGCGAGTGATATGTAGTGAGGTGAATATGTAAATGTGAAATGTGATGTAATTGTAATCAAAGTTGTATAGTTATAGTGAGAGCTTGAAATTGTACTAAAATTGTAATAAATATTTGTTTGAATAAAATATTCATTTGAATTCAAAAACTATGTTATTTATTTTTATTCAGCAAATATTTATTTATTCTGTGAAGATTAAAATAGTACGTTAACAAATACATTTAAACGAATGTATATATGTTTATTATCATCAAACAAAAATCATATAAACGCATATTCAACAATCTCCCCCTTTTGATGATAACAAACATATATTTAAGATTTTGAATATTTAAATGTATTTGATAATTTCATTTGCTCCCCCTATTTGAATGCTTCCTTTCTATATGATACTCCCCCTACATATATGACTCCCCCTACGTATATGCATACAAATAAAAATGTGCAAATGAGTCTATATGCATATTGAAAACTTCTTTGACCTTTTCTCTCCCTTTTTACAAAATCTTAACTTTTCTCTCCCCCTTTTGTTATCAGCAAAAGAATAATAGTAATAGAAAAATAGAGATATAGTGATCGATATTAATTCAACATTAAAACTCAATTGAATATAAAAATTAAATTTCGATAAAAAAAATCAAACAAAAATCATAAATCCTTTAATTGACGCATATTCCACTTCAGAATGGTATGAGTGATTTCATCAAATAAAACCATATAGTCATGTCTATTTGTGGTATATTTATTTCAGGAAATTTGAATATCTACTAACCATGCATAACCGTTAGGACTTTTAAATGAGATTAGTAGTATTCACAATTTTTATTTTTATTTTAAAAAATGAATTCAAGTATCTTCTAACCACGCATAACCGTGAGGACTTTTAAATGGGATTAGAATCAACTTGTCTATTTAACCAATTAATTTTGATATGCGTTCCATACATGCATAACCGTGAGGACTTTTAAATGAGCATGGAAGCACATAATCAAAAATCCAAGTAATTCACCCATGCATAACCGTGAGGACTTTTAAATGAGAGTGAAAACTTTGGATATTTATTTTATTGCTAAAAGTATAATAAATTGAAGCACAAATGATTTCCCGTTTAAAATACCACATATTGACATACTATATAGAATTTTTGATGAGTGATGGTCGTTAGAAATATGAAAGATATAGAGATGGTTATGGAATTTTTACCAATAAAAAGTTTTATAACTCTTGTCTAAATTTCTAAAGAAATTTACTAATTATATTGTCTCGAGTCATAATATATGATTAATATCAATACTCATCTTATTTTCAATCACTATATATCTTTTCAGATAATTATTAGGGGGTCAGATTAGTTAATATAGTTATTTAAAATCGATTTCAAAAATAGTTATAAAATCAAGTTTTCTTAAATAACTAATCCGATACAAGGTCAAAAATGTTTTTCTAGAAGGGGTTTTATAAGAAAATTTTCTGCTATTAAAAAAAAATTATTTCAAATGAAAAATATGCAGACATTCTCTTTGAAAAACGATGCAGCAAATGAATGTGTCAGGAAATAATCACGTTCCACTAGTAATTTTTCTATCAACTATATTACCAGTGTAATCTGCATCAGAAATTTTCACTCAATATTCACTCGATGGATTTCAAAGACCAGATTGTGAAATTTCAACAAACTATCTCAGAATTATTTCCAACAAATTTTAAATGAAATTCTCTTGGTTTTGAATTTGAAATCGTGTCAATCAAACAAATATCATTGTCAGTTTTAGAAGCCGAGAATAAACAGTTATATTCATGAGTAATTCAACAATCATTTCAAAACAGTTTCTTGAAGTTTCAACAATTTCATAAAGTTTCTTAAAATCCTTTTCACAATATTTAAATAGAATTCATTAGGATTTTAAGATGAAGCCATGTAAATAAAAGAAACCGTGAATATAGATTTAGCCAAAAATATTATAACCAAAAGTATTATCATCCAAAAAAAAAAAAAACACTATTTTTATCCCAAACTTATATATCAAGTAATTCTAGAGAATTTTATAGTGTTTTGGCATAAGAATATAATTGGCTAACAATGTTGAATAAAGTCAGAATCAAAAACATCATGAAATCATCATCATCATATAATTGGCTGATTTTAATTCAGAATATGGTGCAGATTATCACATTTAATATATCGTTTAAATAAATATACCTTTACCTGTCTTTACCTTTACGATATTTCTCGTGTTGTTCATTGTGATTCTGTCACCTTTATACTAGGCTAAGGAACTTTGCTTTGTCGCCCCTTGTGTTTCTGGAACAGCCAAAAACCAGATAACACCGTTGTTGTTCCTTAGCCTGCCACCACACCTACATGGGAGAAGTTTTATGTGACCTATTTGTTTTTATAGGTCCATGGTTGTTAGTGGCAGAATAATTATAACAATAATTTTGTGGAGACCCAAAACTATTTATAATCGTTCCCTTCGGTACCCAAATTTGTTTAACTTTGAGAGTTTTTATATTTGTGCCTTTTGGAACCCAAATTGATATAGTTTTCTCATGTTTGGGTCTATACCAACAATTATTGTGATTGTGTCCATATTTTCTACAAATTGTGCACATAGAATTAACTTGATTAATATTGCTTTCAACAGTTTTCGAATTATTATATCCAAGTCCTTGTCTAACCGTATTAACAGTTTGCTTTCCTAATAGCATATTCAACGATTTTTCACTTTTTGAAAATTTATCTAAAGTCGTTGATAATTGTTGGACTTGTGTTTTGAGAGAATTATTTTCGTTCAACAATTGAGTGCACTTTTTGATAGAATTTTCTCTCCTAGTATTTTCATTTTCTTTTAAAATCAGAATTTCATTTTCAAGTGATTTTATATTGATTTCTGATTTTCTAATTTCCTCTTCGAATGTTGGACACTTATCACACTTAGGGATCCTACTCTGATAGGTTTTAACTAATTGGTCAAGTTGTTCATTACATTCTATCAAAGTATCCTTTTGAGATTCAAGTTTGGCGTATTTTTCCCTAAGTCGTTCATAACAGCCGTTTATTTCATGAAAATATATAAGCAACTCAGAATGGGTAAGTTTTGATACCTCACTTGGCTCGTCATCGTCACTGTCAGTTGTATCACCTTGAAGACACAATTCTGCTTTTTCGCTTTCACTGCCAGTGCTTTGATCATTCTCGTCTATTTCATCCCAAGTGGCTGCAAAACTTTTCTTTTTCTGTTTCTTTCCATGGCTGAGTTTAATTTGTGGACAATCGGGCTTGATATGGCCGGGTTTGTTGCATTTGTAACAGATGATCTTCTGTTCTTCTGAGTGGTCAAATGCTTTGCATATTCTGCTTTTCAATTCCTGATTTCGAGCTGGATTTCCGTGTTTACGATGCCATTTTTTGAATTTCTTTATTAACAACTCTAGTTCTTCTGCACCATCATCATCGTCATCGTCATCACTTTTAGTTGTTCCTTTGAGAGCTATCGATTTCTTTCGAGTATCTCCTTCTTCACGCTCTTCTTTGAATTTCATCTCTAGCTCATATGTGGTGAGATTTCCGATGAGTTCTTCAACTTTGAGTTGTTTTAAATCTTTCGATTCTTGTATGGCAGTTACTTTTGCTTCAAAGTTTCGTGGAAGGACTCTGAGTATTTTTCGGACTATTTCCAATTCAGTATATGTTTTTCCGAGAGCTTTTGATTTGTATACGATATTGGAGAGTCGTCCGTACATCTCTTTGACATTTTCTTCCTTCGCCATTTTGAAGTTCTCGTATTCGCTGCTTAGCATTGCAAGGCGAGATTCTTTAACTTGAGATGTTCCTTCGTGAGTCACTTCGAGCGTGTGCCATATTTCCTGCGCAGTTAGACAATGTGAGACACGATTAAATTCAAATTGATCTAATGAACAGATAATAGAATTCATAGCTCTAGCATTAGTATTTTGTAATCTATTTTCTAGTTCTGTCCATTGATCCTTTGGTTTCTCTATTTCCTGATTATCTACAGTTATAGTTGGTATTCTATAACCTGTCTCAACAATATTCCATGCGTCAATGGTTTTCAGAAAAATTTCCATCCTATTTTTCCAATAAGCATATTCACCATTGAACATTGGTGGTCTAACTATCGACTGCCCCTCTGCAAAAGCGTTATTAAAAGAAGCCATTTTAAAAATTCAAATTTTTAAACAAAAACTGGTTTTTGAAAAATCAAATTTTTAAAACAAAAACTGACTTTTGAAAAATTGAATTTTTTTTTTTTTTTTAAAACAAAACTGATTTTTGAAAAATCGAATTTTTCCAAAATAAATTGGCTTCTAATCCTAGCTCTGATACCACTTGTAGGATCGATTTCACCCTAGAGGGGGGGTGAATAGGGTGATAGTGTTAATTATAAAAATTAATCGCGGAAGCTTATAAACTAATATTAACACAGATCACAGAATATTACCAGCACAGAAATAAATAGCAAAGTAAATAAAATGCAGAACAGAACAACACAGAATTTACCCAGCTTCGGCAAAACCCTGCCTACGTGCTGCCCCAAGGTTTCTACTAGAAATTAGAAAGTCCCTCGCTTACACACGTAAACTCGCTATACCCGCTATTGACTATTCTAACTCTACGCTCAAAACCTTGACCACAACTCAACTACCGAGTTGCAAATTCCCAAACTACACTCCGTAGTTTGCACCCTAGCCACACGACTAGAAATTTAAACTGTTTAAAAGTAAATACAAATTAAAAAACAATTTAAAATAAAAATAACCCTAATTAAATTTAAAACCCTTAAATAAAAAATTTCTCCCTTTTAAAACAATAGGCCGGCCTCTTTTATATTCTAGCCCGTCTCTTCCTTGTTCTTGATGGCGGCTGTTCCTTTTTCAATTTTAGGGCTTCGTCCCTTTAATTCAATTTAGGGCTTTCGTTCGTGATTCAAATTAGGGCTTTCGAAGCGCCTATTGGATTTGATTGAATCTCTGGTTGGTGTTGCCTTGCTCGATTGATTCGCGTTGCTATCTCTGGCGACTTCGAGTTGATGAAGTTCGACTTTGATTCGGTATGTGATTTATGCTTTGTTGCTGTTTGATTTTCGTATTCGAACTTCACCATTATTGCCGATGATGATGTAGGGTTTTATATAGGAGTTGAATTCCTATTTTTTGCGTTCGTTTGATTTCTTCAATTTTATGCTATCGGCCCTCTGATATTTGTTGAATGATGATGATTGATTCTGACTTTGTCAATTGCGTATTATTGTTGCTTAATGCACACGGTTTTGAATTTTGACTCGGTCAGATTGCTTCGGCCTTGAACTTTATTTTTGAGAATTTCTGGCTTTGATTAAAGAAAAGACTTTGATTTTGTTTAAGCATCACCTGACTTAATCATGTTGCATTCATTGTAGCTTGCTACTGTGTTGTACTTGTGTTCTTTGTTGTTGTACCATCCACGGCCATGTTGCATATTGGATATTTGCAGTTGGTATTTGAATTTGAGTTGTGGCTTTGCTTATTTGTAGTTGCACTATTTTGTCCACTGTCGTGTTTCAGTTGCTCGGCCCTTGACCGTGCATAGTTGTGGCATGGTCATTTGTCTGCACTTTCACTTGAACTTGTAATCATGTACGAACTGATACTGCACTTGGTCTTTGTTGTAACTGGAACCGTTGAGTTTGTTTCGACTTTTGATCATTTGGTTAGCTTGCATCTGCTTGTAGTCACTTTGATCATCTTGCAATCCTGATGAGATTGATACTGTACTTTTATTGTTCACTGTTTTAACACTGTTGTTAAATGTTCTTGTTGACTGCATCACCATACTCGATGTTTTGAACTGCATTGGTGCAGTTTCCATTCATGTTGCCTCTTTGTGTATGCATTTGTATCACTAGTTGTTCACTGTGTCTCTTGATGCATATGTTTGCACTGTGCATTGACTTAAGCTTGGTTCTTCACTTGGAATTGCACTTCTGTTTGCTGTGCTTGTGTTGTAGTTGTTGTCGAATCATGTTGCTTTCATATGCATATTTGTGTCTTAACTTCATTGGTCTCTGATCTTAGTTCATTGGCATAATTGTGTGGTCTGGTCTGGTCTGGTCTGGTTCTTGATCATCTTGTAAGCTTTAGTGCAGTTCCAATTCATGTTGCCTTAGTCCTGTACTTGACATTGCCACTGATGTTCACTTGAACATTTGTATTCATGCATGTGTATATATATTTGTTGATCATGTTGCCCATTTGGTCGAGCTGTAGCCCCCATGTCTTGTGTCTTGCCATTCTTTGTTGCCTCTTGAATGAATAAATGTTAATGATGTTAACATGTGCAGTTTTGACTTGAGTCTGGACTCTACTTGCTGCTTTGATATGAATCCACTGTCCTTTGCCTTGGTTATATGGATTTGATGCAGGCACATGTTCACTGCCTTGTATATATTCTTGCAGTTGTATTTGGACTTGTTGTTTGCAGTCATATTGATTTGAAAGAATAAGTGCAAGTGATATTAACATGTGCATTTAGCATTGTTTAAACTTGTATCACTTGAGTTTGTTTCAACTTGATGTTGCTTTAACTGCCACTGTTGTTTACTTGAGTTGAACCTGTCTGGGTTTGACCTTGTACTTGATTTGTTAGCTGTGCATTTTATTTTGCACACACGAGTAGGCGAGGCAGTGCACACAGTGTACTGCAGCCACTTTTGTTCCTGATAAAATACTGATATGCACAGATACAAAAATATGATGACGAACAACCCAAATAACTGAGGCAAACAATGTTTTCAAAATCATCTTTTATTTTGAATTGCAAAAATATTTTATTTTCAATTTTACTGCGTTAGTGAATATTTTTGCAGATTTCTCAGATGCTGGATTCAAACTGGAATGCAGTTGTAGATAAAAATACGAGTGCGAGTGATATGTAGTGAGGTGAATATGTAAATGTGAAATGTGATGTAATTGTAATCAAAGTTGTATAGTTATAGTGAGAGCTTGAAATTGTACTAAAATTGTAATAAATATTTGTTTGAATAAAATATTCATTTGAATTCAAAAACTATGTTATTTATTTTTATTCAGCAAATATTTATTTATTCTGTGAAGATTAAAATAGTACGTTAACAAATACATTTAAACGAATGTATATATGTTTATTATCATCAAACAAAAATCATATAAACGCATATTCAACACGGCCCCTTTTATTCTTTTATCTATATCGGCCCGCTTCCTTGTTTTTATGTTAATGGCGGCTTTGTCTTTGCAAATTAGGGCTTCTTCCCTTCGATCCAATTTAGGGTTTTTAAACAGAAGCTGCTCATAGTTGATCGAGCATATGACTGATTGCGGTTCTCCCTTTGTCGATCGTCTATTTCTTTGAGTTGCTCATTGCTGCTTCTATTTGATCGAGTTCAACGTTTGCTTCGGTATGTAATTTTCCCTTTTGTGCTTTTATGATTTTCGTATTCGAACTCGATTGATTTTCCGATGATGATATTAGGGTTTTTATATGGGTTCGCAACCCTTGATTTTCGTTCTTACAGATATATTTGAATTTGTCAATTTTGTTTGATCGGTCGTTCGATTTCACTTTGATGCTGATGATTTCTCTGACTATTCTATTTACTTGAATAATCACGGTGTTGATTTTGACTTGGTTCGATGCCTTTATTCCCAAGGTTCTGACTTGGTCATTACGGTTTAATGTTCATCTGACTTCGGCCTTGATTTGTTCAACTTGAAATTGATTTGTGAATTCATGTGCTTGCTCAATAGCTCACGGTTTTGCACTGAAGTTGTCTTCGACTGCATACTTGATTTTGATAATGTCACGGCTTTGACTTTGGTTACTCTGTTGCTTCATCATGTATACACTTGATAATCGTTTTGTATTGCACAGTATCACCACTGTTGCAAGTGTTCTTTGTTTTCAGTAGCTCCGGTCAGTAGCTTATGACTTGAATGAATCTTTACTGACTTGTACATTTGAGTCTTTACTATCTGTACTCGATACTGCTGCATATATGTATAGTGTCTTCATCACTGATTTGGTTTGAAACTACCTGCGGCCTTATTTTTTTGGTTCGAGACTTCATGTAATTGTTTTGGTGAATTCACTTGATACTGTCACATGCTACTTGGTCACTGTTGCATAAATGTTGAACTCATTCCTCCACTGTGGCCTTCGACTTTACATTTTCTGGACATGAATTTGTAGTCTTTATATTGTCACTGTAATGTATCTTCAACCTGATTGTATTTACTTTGATTCGATATGATAATTGTCACTTCTTGTATTCTTCAGGCAGCTTGCATATTGTTGGTCTCTGATTCATTGTTGTTTCCCATTGTATATTTTGATTGCTATATCCTGTGCACTGATATCTGTAGCTTGTATGATGCATTTCTTTGTTTCATTGACATTATATTTAGTCTGGATAGTTTTGAGTTCAGTTCCATTTTGGTTCTTGCATCATGTGTTACTATTGTTTATGTATTTGTGATACTCTGGTTGACTTGTTCATTGATATGACTGTGGCGATTTCACCGTGACTTCGGTTTTGCTTTGCATTGACCTTGGCCTTGATAAAATTGATTTGCTATTGCCTGTATATCATTATCTTCAAACTTGCTATATTCTTAGTGGAATTTTTTTGCAGTGGTTGATGCTTGTCTGGTTAGTTCGTACTTTCACCTGTAGCAGCTTTGTGCATTTTGTTGCGCCCTGTACTTGTATATGAGTTGTATTCATGTGTGATCATCCTATATGTTCATTTGTAATTGACTAACTGTCATGGAGTTTCAGACCATATATGTGGAGGCTGCTCTTGTTTATTCCACTGGTATCACTGTCTTTGATGTTGAGGCTGCTGCTCATATGCTCTAACCTGATGCATATTGCATTGTTTCATTTATTTTTATGACTTGAATGCGACTATGCACTATATATACATGTGCCATTTCATTTTCTTCTCTGGTCTGTTGGCACTGTTGTATTATGAATTGTACATTGAGTTGAATCTAGCTTAAACGCTCGGGTTTGACCTTGTGCTTGTGTCGAGATTTTATTTATATTGCACCTGAGTTGAACCCGTCCTTTTATTTTGGTTTGACCTTGTGCTCACCTGTCCCGGTAACATTATCAAGTGTATATCGGTGTGCACGACCTTGTGCATGTACAGTGATACACTGTGCATGTCACATTGTTCGTGTGTGATGAATTCAAATGTAAATGATGACGAACAACCCAAATAACTGAGGCAAATAATATTTTCAAAATCCATATTTTATTTTATATTGCAAAAATATTTCTTTTTCAATTTTACTGCGTTAGTGTATATTTTTGCAGATGGCTCGGATGCTGGATTCTAACTGGAATGAAGTTGAAGATGAACTACGAGTGCGAGGGATATGTAGTGAGGAATTTATGTAAATTGAATTGTAATGTAATTAGAATCAAAATTGTATAGTGAATAGTGAGAGCTTTAATTTGTACTATTCAAAAATTGTAATAAATATTTGTTTGAATAAAATTTCTGTTTGAATTCAAATTCTGTGTTATTTAATTTTATTCAGCAAATATTTATTTAACGTATGAAAAATAAAATAGTACATTAACAAATACATTTAAACGAATATATATATGTTTATTATCATCAAACAAAAATCATATAATCTAATATTCAACAATCTCCCCCTTTTGATGATAACAAACATATATTTAAGATTTTGAATATGTTAAATGTATTTGATCATATATATATCCTAATTGCTCCCCCTATTTAAATGCTTCCTCTCTACACAAAGCTCCCCCTACATATATGCGTACAAATTAAAATATGCAAATGAACCTAGATGCAAATAGAAAATTATTTGACCTTTGCTTGATTTTATTTGACAAAATCTTAATTTTTCTCTCCCCCTTTGTTATCCGCAAAAGAGTAATAGTGTTAGAGAAAATAGAGATAAAGTGATCGATATAATCCAACAATAAAACTCAATTGAATTTAAATATTAAATTTCAATAAAAAATCAAACAAAAATCATGAATATTTTGTTAGGCGCATATTCCACTTTTAGAATGATGGGAATGATGTCATCATATAATACCATACAGTTGTGTCTATTTGTGGTATATTTATATCAGGGATTTGAATGTCTACTAACCATGCAAAATCGTTAGGACTTTTAAATGAGATTAGTAGTATTCCAATTTTATTTTAAAAAAATATATATTCAAGTATCTTCTAACCACGCATAACCGTGAGGACTTTTAAATGGGATTAGAATTAACTCGTTTATTTTGAAAATCAATTTTTGATATGGTTCATACATGCATAACCGTGAGGACTTTTAAATGAGCATGGAAGCACATAACAAATTCCAAGTAATTCACCCATGCATAACCGTGAGGACTTTTAAATGAGAGTGAATACTTTGGTATTTATTTATTTTTTTAATTTTTTTAAAAGAAATATAAAATGAAAAACGAACGATTCTTGTTTAAAGTACCATATATCGACAAACTATATAGAATTTTGATGAGTGATGGTCGTTAGAAATATGATAGATATAGGGATGATCATGGAATTTTTACCAACAAAAAGTTTTATAACTCTTGTTTAAATTTCTAAATAAATTTTCTAATTATACTTTCTCGAGTTATAATATACGATCAATATCAACACTCATCTCTTTTTCAATCACTATTTATCTTCTCGATAATTATTAGGGAGTCAGATTAGTCAATGTAATCGCTTAAAATTAAAATTCAGAAATAATTATAAATCAATTTTTCTAAAAAAATGACCAATTTGAAAAAACAAGGTCAAAAATGATTTTCTAGAAGGGGTTTTGTAAGAAAATTTTCTGCTTTTTGAAAAATTATTTGAAATGAACAATATATGCAGATATTTTCTTTGAAAGAATGATGCAGTTACTAAATGTTTCAAAAATCACGTTCAACTAGTAATTTTTCTATCAACTAGATTATCAGTGTAATCTGCATCTGAATTTCTTTTTCACTCAAAATTATCATTAATTGAATTTGATTGACCAACCCATGAAGTGTGCACCAAAAATTCCAAACTCAATTTTAACAACAATTTAAATTACATTCTTTTGAATTTGAATTGAAGCCGTGTAAATAATCAATAACCGTGAATATAGAGTTAGCCGTATTATAAGCAAATTGATTATCATCCAACAAAAAACACTATTATTAATCCAAATTAATATATATGAAGTAATTCAAAGAATCTAGAGATTTTATAGTGTTTTGGCATAAGAATATAATTTGGCCAACTATGTTGAATAAGTCAGAGTCAAAATTATCATTATTTCATCATCGCATTATTGGCTGATTTAATTTAGAATATGGTGCAGATTATCACATTTAATATATCGTTCAAATAAATATAACTTTACCTATTTTACCTTTACGATAATTTTTCGTGGTTGCCCATTGTGATTCTGTCACCTTTATACTAGGCTAAGGAACTTTGCTTTGTCGCCCATTGTGTTTCTGGAACAGCCAAAAATCCAGAGAACACTGGTGTTGTTCCTTCGCCTGCCACCACACCTACACGGAAAAAGATTTATGTGACCTATTTGTTTTTATAGGTCCATGGTTGTTAGTGGCAGAAAATTTTGAAAAACAATTTTGTAAAGACCCAAAACTATTTATAATTGTTCCCTTCGGCATCCAAATTTGTTTAACTTTGAGGGATTTTATATTTGTGCCTTTTGGAACCCAAATCGGTATAGTTTTCACATGTTTGGGTCTATACCAACAACTATTTTGAGCATGTCCATATTTTCTACAAATCGTGCACATAGAATTAACTTGATTAATATTTCTTTCAACATTTTCAGAATGATTATATCCAAGTCCTTGTCTTACCGTATTAACAGTTTGCTTTCCTAATAGCATATTCAGCGATTTTTCACTTTTTGAAAATTTATCTAAAGTCGTTGACAATTGTTGGACTTGTGTTTCGAGAGATTCATTTTCGTTTAACAATTGTATGCACTTTTTAATAGAATTCTCTCTCCTAGTATTTTCATTCTATTTTAAAATCAGAATTTCATTTTCAAGTGATTTTATATTGATTTCTGATTTTTTAATTTCCTTTTCGAATGTTGGGCACTTATCACACTTAGGGATCCTTCTTTGATAGTTTTTAACTAATTGGTCAAGTTATTCATTTAATTCTCTCAAAGTGTCTTTTTGTGATTCAAGTTTAGCGTATTTTCTCCTAAGTCATTCAAAACAGCCATTTACTTCATGAAAATATATAAGCAACTCTGAATGAGTAAGTTTTGATACCTCGCTTGGCTCATCATCATCACTGTCAGTTATATCACCTCGAAGGCACAAATCTGCTTTTTCGCTCTCACTGTTAGTGCTTTTATCATCCTCATCCATTTCATCCCAAGTGGCTGCAAAACTTTTCTTTTTCTGTTTCTTTCCAAAGCCGCGTCGATTTCAAGGACAATTGGGCTTGATGTGTCCGGGTTGGTTGCACTTATGACAGATGATCTCCTGTTCTTCTGAGTAGTCAAGTGCTTTGCCTATTCTGCTTTTCAATTCCTGATTTCGAGCTGGATTTCCGTATTTGCGATTCCACCTTTTGACTTTCTTTATTAGTAGTGCCAGCTCTGCTGCTCCATCATCATCATCGTTATCATCATCATTTTCGGTTGTTCCTTTGAGCACTATTGATTTCTTTCGAGTGTCACTTCCTTCACGCTCTTCCTTGAATTTTATTATTAGCTCATAAGTGGTGAGATTACTGATGAGTTCTTCAATTTTCATCTGTTTTAAATCTTTTGATTCTTGAATGGCAGTCACTTTTGATTCAAATCTTCGTGGAAGGACTCTGAGGATTTTTCGAACTATTTCCAATTCCGTATATGATTTTCCGAGAGCTTTTGATTTGTATACGATATTGAAAAGTCATCCATACATCTCTTTGACATTTTCTTCCTTTGCCATTGTGAAATTCTCGTATTCGCTGCTTAACATGGCAAGGCGAGATTCTTTGACTTGAGATGTTCCTTCATGAGTCACTTCTAGTGTGTGCCATATTTCCTGCGCAGTTAGACAATGTGAGACACGATTAAAATCAAATTGATCCAATGAACAGATAATAGAATTCATAGCTTTAGCATTAGCATTTTGTAATTTGTTTTCTAGTTCTGTCCATTGATCCTTTGGTTTCTCTATTTCCCGATTATCTATAGTTATAATTGATATCCTATAACCTGTCTCAACAATATTCCAAGCGTCAATGGTTTTCAGAAAATTTCCATCCTATTTTTCCAGTAAGCATATTCACCATTGAACATTGGTGGTCTAACTATAGACCGACCCTCAGCAAAAGCATTATTGAAAGAAGCCATTTTAAAAATTCAAATTTTTAAAACACAAACCGATTTTTGAAACACGAATTTGTAAAACAAAAATTGACTTCTATTCCTAGCTCTGATACCACTTGTAGTATCGATTTCACCCTAGAGGGGGGTGAATAGGGTGATGGTATTAATTATAAAAATTAATTGCGGAAGCTTATAAAATGATTTCAACACAGAACACAGAATAATAACAGCACAGAAAAATAACAGAATAATAAAATGCAGAAATAGAACGACACCGAATTTACCCAGCTTCGGCAAACCCCTGCCTAATTGCTACCCCCAAGGTTTCTACTAGAAATTAGATAGTCAGACGCTTACACACGTAAACTCGCGACACCCACTATCGACTAAACCTAAATCTACGCTCAAAACCCTGCCACAACGCAGCTACCGAGTTGCGAATTCTCAAACTACGCCACGTACTTTGTCCCCTAGTCACACGACTAGAAATTTTAACGGTTTAAAAAAAAGATACAAATTGAAAACAATTTAAATTAAAACAACCCTAATTTAAAAATTAAAGCCCTTATAATTAAAAAAAAGCCCTTGTAACTAATAGAAGCCGACCCCTTTTATTCTTCTATCTATATCAGCCCGCTTCCTTGTTTTTATGTTAATGGCGGCTTTGTCTTTGCAAATTAGGGCTTCGTCCCTTCGATCCAATTTAGGGTTTTGAAACAGAAATGCCGATAGTTGATCGAGCGTATGTTTGATTCCGGTCCTCTCTTTGTTGATGGTCTATTTCTTTGAGTTGCTCACCGCTGCTTCTTTTGATGGAGTTCCATGTTTGCTTCGGTATGTAATTTTACTTTTTGTGCTCTTATGATTTTCATATTCGAACTCGATTGATTTGCCGATAATGATCTTAGGGTTTTTATATGGGTTCGCAACCATTGATTTTCTTTCTTACAGATATATTTGAATTTGTCAATTTTGTTTGATCGGCCGTTCGATTTCACTTTAATGCTGATGATTTCTCTGACTTATTCTATTTACTTGAATAATCACGGTGTTGATTTTGACTTGGTTCGATACCTTTATTACCAAGGTTCTGAATTGGTCATTACGGTTTAATGTTCATCTGCCTTCGGCCTTGATTTGTTCAACTTGAAATTGATTTGTGAATTCATGTGCTTGCTCAATAGCTCACGGTTTTGCACTGCAGTTGTCTTTGACTACAAACTTGATTTTGATAAAATCACGGCTTTGACTTTGGTTACTCTGTTGCTTCATCATGTATACACTTGATAATCGTTTTGTATTGCACTGCATCACCACTGTTGCAAGTGTTCTTTGTTTTCAGTAACTCCGGTCAGTAGCTTATGGCTTGAATGAATCTTTACTGACTTGTACATTTGAGTCTTTACTATCTGTACTCGATGCTGCTGCATATATGTATCGTGTCTTCATCACTGATTTGGTTTGAAACTACCTGCGGCCTTATTTTTTTGGTTCGAGACTTCATGTAACTGTTTTGGTGAATTCACTTGATACTGTCACATGCTACTTGGTCACCGTTGCATAAATGTTAAACTCATTCCTCCACTGTGGCCTTCCACTTTACATTTTCTGGACGTGAATTTGTAGTCTTTATATTGTCACTATAATGTATCTTCAACCTGATAGCACTTACTTGATTTGATATGATAATTGTCACTTCTTGTATTCTTCAGGCAGCTTGCATATTGTTGGTCTCTGATTCATTGTTGTTGCCCTTTGTATATTTTGATTGCCATATCCTGTGCACTGAAATCTGTAGCTTGCATGATGCATTTCTTTGTTTCCTTGACATTATATTTAGTTTGGATAGTTTTAAGTCCAGTTCCATTTTGGTTCTTGCATCATGTATTACTATTGTTTATGTATTTTTGATATTCTGGTTAACTTGTTCATTGACATGACCATGGCGATTTCACTGTGACTTCGGTTTTGCTTTGCATTGACCTTGGCCTTGATAAAATCGATTTGCTATTGCCTGTATATCATTATCTTTAAACTTGCTATATTCTTAGTGGAATTTTGTTGCAGTGGTTGATGCTTGTCTGGTTAGTTCGTACTTTCACCTGTAGCAGCTTTGTGCATTTTGTTGCGGCCTGTACTTGTTTATGAGTTGTATTCATGTGTGATCATCCTGTATGTTCATTTGTAATTGACTAACTGTCATGGAGTTTCAGACCATATATATGGAGGCTGCTCTTGTTCATTCCACTGGTATCACTGTCTTTGATGTTGAGGCTGCTGCTCATATGCTCTAACCTAATGCATATTGCATTGTGTCATTTGTTTCTATGACTTGAATGCGACTATGCACTGTATATACATGTGCCATTTCATTTTCTTCTCTGGTCTATTGGCACTGTTGTATTATGATTTGTACATTGAGTTGAATCCAGCTTAAACGCTCGGGTTTGGCCTTGTGCTCATGTCGAGATTTTATTTATATTGCACCTGAGTTGAACCCGTCCTTTTATTTTGGGTTTGACCTTTTGCTCACCTGTCTCTGTAACATTATCAAGTGTATATCGGTGTACACGGCCTTGTGGCATGTACAGTGATACACTGTGCATGTCACATTGTTCGTGTGTGATGAATTCAAATGTAAATGATGACGAACAACCCAAATAACTGAGGCAAATAATATTTTCAAAATACATATTTTATTTTATATTGCAAAAATATTTCTTTTTCAATTTTACTACGTTAGTGTATATTTTTGCAGATTGCTCAAATGCTGGATTCTAGCTGGAATGAAGTTGGAGATGAACTACGAGTGTGAGTGATATGTAGTGAGGAATTTATGTAAATTGAATTGTTATGTAATTAGAATCAAAATTGTATAGTGAATAGTGAGAGCTTGAATTTATACTATTCAAAAATTGTAATAAATATTTGTTTGAATAAAATTTCTGTTTGAATTCAAATTCTATGTTATTTAATTTTATTCAGCAAATATTTATTTATCTTATGACAAATAAAATAGTACATTAACAAATACATTTAAACAAATATATATATATGTTTATTATCATCAAACAAAAATCATATAATCGCATATTCAACACATTCCTATGGCAAGGTAGGCCTCTCATTGGACACCCGAAAAATTCGAAATCCGTCCGGATCTGTATTCGAAAAACGGATATTATCCGATATCCGGAAAGCGGATGTGGATATCCGATATACGAAAAGAAAATTGAATGTGGATGAGGATATGGGCATATCCGTATCCAAAAACATTGGTCTGATCCGAAATTTTATATGCGTTGCCATTTTTTCATTATGTATGTTTCTATTTTATCATTTGAATTGATGTAATATCGTGTAAACTTGTTTGATATTATGTGTGTTGCCATTTTGTCATTTGAAAAACTGATTAGTATTGTAGTGTGTGTATTGTCATTTGAGAAAGCGATTGTTTTAGTTCAAAAATATTAGTATAATAAAAATCTTATTCAATTTCGGATGCGGAGATTTCGGTTCAAATATCCGAAAATATCTGCTTTTTATTTTCGAATGCGGATATTTTCGGATATCCGAAAAATATCCGCGGATGTGAATATGGATGTTAATTATTAGATATCCGCGGATATCAGATGCGGATTTAAATTTTCATATGTAGATATGGATACATCCATATCCACATCCTTTTGCATTCGTTGACATCCCAGTGCTGGGAGTGCTCAAAGTGTTCCTGTCGGATCATCGTTGAGCATGCCACCCAAAGGCCAAGGAAGCATGGAAAAGGAGGAAATAAAAAAAATAAAGGCTCCAGTGAAAAATGTCTAAGTGCTAATAAGAAGCAAAGGAGAATGAAGCCAAAAAAATGAGTGCCAGTTTGTTTTGTGCACATGGACTCTTTTTGGTTTTTGGCCAGCTTTATGTAGATTTGACCCTCGCTTTTTTTTTTCTCTCAACAACACTTATACTTAGTTCTCCAAATTTCATGTGAATAGCAATGTTTCATTAATTCCTTATATGGATTTGTCTAAGTACTTAAGAAATACGCTTTCAATTCAATGTACTTGCGATTTATTTATCTTATTTATTATTGTCAGACCAAATCCTTAATCCATTCTATAACTCTCCTGCCCTTTATTGCTATAGCAAACGTAACGTAACCTTTGAAGTGCCAAACATTGGGCATCGATTGGGATTAGTCATTTAGGATTACTGACTTAAGAGTCCTTTTTTTGGTTAATAACTTTAGTTCGTGCCAAACTCTGGGCGCTAATCTAAATTAACACTTCGTAGTTCACACATCCTTTTCTAGGATGTACACTTCCAATCGCGCTTAACTCCGAGCATCGATTCAAAGTTTACAGGCAAGATTTTCATCTACTTTGGGCAAAGTGTTAAGAGTTGGACGATCTTGTCACGTCCACTTTAGTTTATACTCCTGCTCCCAATTTGAGGACAAGAGTTGAGTGAGTGAATGGTGGTATCATGTTCATTTTGAGTTTATACTCCTATCCCCATACCAAAGGCGAGAGTTAGTGTATGAATGGTCGTGTCGTATCAGGTTTGAGTTTATACTCCTACCCCCACATCAAGGGCAAGAGTTACTGTATGGATTGTCGTGTCACATTCAGTTTGAGTTTATTCTCTTGCCCCTAATTTGAGGACAAGAGTTGACTGACGGATGGTCGAGTCACATTCGTTTTAGTTTATACTCCCGACCTTACATTGGGAGCGACTGTTAGATAATGGATGGTCAGATCATGTCCGTTGAGTTCGTACTCCCGCCCCTAATCCAAGGATAAGAGCTAGTTGGTATCAATCTCAAGATACCAAGAAAGACTTCAAGGATCTGATCATGGTCGGTAGAAGTTTGGATGGTACCTGTCTCCAAGTACCTGCAAACCTCCATTATTCACATGAAAATTCATATGATTCGGTCAAATCACAACTCTTAGTAATGGAAGATAGATTCTTAGATTCCAAAGGCCACTTATTCCATAAAAGTGGAAAATGATAGAATTTATCTTATTACACTACTCTGGCCAATTATTTTTAAATTTATTTCTAAGTGAAATAGCATCGTAAGTGCTCACTATTCAATGCCTTTAGGAATGGAATCCTGTCTGTCATCATAAGCATGAAAATTCCATCTCCAAGCTTCTGCTCTATTACATATGGACCATCCCATGTTAAGCCCAAGTTTCCAGGACTAGGGAAGATTCATTTGAGAACTAGATCACCAATTTCGAAGGTCTTATTCCTGAGCTTATTATTGTAATATCGTGCGACTTGGTATTGATATGCTGCTACCGTTAACTTAGATGCATCGCACTTCTCATTGACCATATCAAGAGACCCTAGCAGGAGTTGCCCATTATTCCATGTATTGTAGTAAATCATTTGATGAGAAGGTACTTCTAGTTCAACTAAAATCATAGCCTTTGACTTGTAGGCTATGGCAAATGGAGAGTGGTCAATCGTTGACTTGTGAGCTTTTTAATTAGCCCATAGTACTAAAGTAAGTTCATCGATGAGCTTGCCCTTTTCCAACTGCATCTTAAGAATGGAATTGATAATATTATTTACAGTTCAACCTATCCATTTGCTTGAGTATGTCCTAACGTAGCAAATCCCTTCTACTTGCGATGTCCGCGGTAGAAATATTTGAACTTGGTACTGTCGAATTGTGTCCCATTATCGGTAATGATTGGCCTGTGGAACTCTAAAATGACAAATTATATTCCAGACTACAAAGTTGATTACTTCCTTTGTGGTGATCGTGGACTACGGCTCTACCTCATCCCACTTAGTGAAGTAATCAACTGCAATGATGGCATACTTTATGCCACCTTTAGATATCGGCAACACATCAATGATATCTATTCCTCGGACTGCAAATGGCCAGGGACCGACCATTTTAAATCTCCATTGATGAGGCTCTCAGTATTTTGGAAAATCTCTAGCACTTGTCACACTTTCAGTTGTAATCAGCTACATCTCAGTTGATAGTTGGCCAGAAGTATCCATGGAGGAGGATCTTCTTCGCTAGTGTTTGTCCCTTGGTGTGGTCGCCACAAGCCCCTTCATGAACCTCATTTAGGACTCGTTTGGCCTCGTCATGGGAAATACACTTAACATAGGGATTGAGAAACCCTTTATGTACAGTAGTCCTTCTTGCATGATATATATTGAAGCTTGTTAAAGGATTTTTCATCATTCATTCCTTTTCCCCAGAAAGATTCCTCTTTGCAAATATTTTCGAATCGGAGTTATCCACGACTCCTTTTTTGGATCGGTCTCCAAAATCTAATCGACATCCATCTGGCCGACACTCAGAGCCGAAAGTACTTCAACCGAAACCAAGCCCATGAGCTGCGCATCTCTGGAACTGGCCAATTTAGTGAATCCGTCTACTTGTTCTACTCTATAGGAATATGAGAGATTGCATAATATTCAATGTCAGTGAGCATTTCAAGGATTTGGTTCACATAAGGAGCAAGTCTCGCCTGTTTTTCTTGAAGCTCTTTTCAAACTTGGCAAACTACCAGTTGGGAGTCGTGGAAAATATGCAAAACCTTTATTCTCGGTTTTTTAGTGACTTTGAGTACTGTAATCATGGCCACATATTCAACTTCATTATCCGTTGCTTGGAAGTAGAGTTTCAGGACGTAGCAAACCGGGTGTTCTTTGGGATTGACAAGCACAATTCTAGCACCAAAACATCGTTTGTTAGATGCACCATCCGTGTACATCTTCCATCCAGTTTCTTTCTCACCACTGCTCTCTGAAAAATCATCTCGTGTAATGAATTCAACTACGAAATCTGCCAAAGCCTGGCCCTAGATTTCTCTCCAAGCGTGATGAATTAAGTCGTATTGGCTCAATTTGGTGTCCCATTTCAACAGCCTTCCAGAAGTCTCACGTCATGGCAAGACTTTTTATAAAGGCTGGTCGATAAGAACTTTGATCGAATGTTCCCAAAAATAAGGGCGGAGCTTTCTCGAAGCAATAGAAAGGTAGTATGAAAGCTTTTCCAACTTTGGACAATTCCATTCTATTCCTATCAACTGCTTACTAATGTAATAGACCAATTGTTGGATGCGAGATTCCTCACGTACAAGTGTAGAGCTCAAAGCTTGCATCAGCACTACCAAATATATAATAAGTCCTTGTCATCCACCAGCTTTGAAAAGATGGGGGGTCTCTCCAAGTGATCCACCAGAGCTTGGAATGTATCTTTATAATCACAATTTCATCTGAAGTTCCTTTTCGCTCGCTAGTCACCTTGAAGAAAAGGTTGCATTTATCTATGGCCCTGAAAATGAACCGAGTCAGGGCGATGACCTTCCCATTTAAGCTTTGTACCTCTATGGTCGACTTCAGGACTTTGATATTTCATAGTGCCTCAATCTTCTTTGGGTTGGATTCAATCCCATGGGAGTTTATAATGAAGCCCAACGATTTCCCTGGCGATCCACCAAAAGAGTATTTCAAGGGATTAAGCTTCATCCAATAATTTCAAAGGACAACTACCATCTCTGCCAGATCATCAACGTGGTTCCTTGAATGTCGTGAATTCACAAACAAGCCATCTACATAGACTTCCATCATGCATTTAATATGGTCTTTGAACATCTGATTCACGAGCATCCGGTAGGTTGCTCCTGCATTCTTTAATCCGTAGGGCATAACCAGTAGCAATATAGTCTGAGATCGGTTATGAATCTATATGATGCCCCACCTCTATACTCACACTAGCCAAGAATACTATGGGGTAATGCGATCGACTAGCATGAAGAATAAGGCTGTTGAGGTGCGACCATCTATGTAATTATTTTGTGCAAATACAAATATGTCAAATAGCATGACATGCATTTCATTTCAAGAGGAAATCTGACATATCAAATACAAACTCAAAGCTACTACCCAGAGGCTATGTAAAATTCGGAAACAAATATAAAATAAGCACAACATAAATAAGTTGTAGATATTTATATCACTAAGGCGGAAATAGATATGAATATAACACATATAAGTGAACACTAAAGTAGTAGTCATACAAGATCCACTACATCACAAAAGAATAGGTACAAGCGCTATACAAAAGAATATCTATACATCAAGGAGTCTCTATCTCGAATGTATAATAACAAAAACTACTAAGCCAAAAGCCAAAAGCTAATCCCTACAAAGAAGTCAAATGGAAGCACCTGAAAGACCTCGGTTTGACTCAAGTATTATTTAAGAAGAAAATAATAAATAGATCGCTCTAGCTATAAATATCATATAAGATGAGATAGGATAATAAATGTGACAAAAAATATGATATCAATAATACCATATTGAGACAAGTATATATTTGATAACAATGAAAATCATACAATATCTCAAATTTTCTCAAACACCAAAAAAGAATATCATATTCTTTAGCTTATTCACCAAACCTCAAATATTGACAAAATATATCAATGCAAATCATAAAAATTGGTAAAACATAAATTCTAGAAATCAATAATTAGAAATCTAGAAAAATACAAAAGGGGAGGCCTATCACAAACAGGAGCATGAAAACTCGCCAACACATGTATCACAAACGAGATGCTATCCCATGGGTCGCTAGCCCATAAAAATATGGGGTACAGTCCCCCCCCGGGAAAGAATGAGCCGAACATCAACGCACCTGATATTCCCCATGCACAGCTGAACATCAACACACCTAAAAAGATACGCCCCATGCGCAGACTTATTGAGCCGGTTACTCCACGAACGGTCAAAAGACCATGGGTCGCTACCCTATCAAATTGAGCCGAAACTCCACAGAATGATCATCATAGATCAATAAGTGTAAATTACACTAAGCTAGTAAATAAACGAGTTTAGCTTCATGTCCTATTACCACTATCTTAACTTAAATTTTTGTGAACAAATTGTATATTTTCACCCGAAAATTGTCACAAAATTTCAAACAAGTCTAAGAATGAACCGATGAAGTAAACGCAAGCGTTTCATACCACTTGTTTTGCTAAGTTGTTTAATTAGATTTGTCATACGAATGAGGTAAAGGTTGTATATACAAATAGATTGGAAAATAGTTTTAAAAACGAGCTTTGTATTAAAAGTAATGTTGAAATCATTTTTTGAAAGAGTTTGAGTATTTACTACTAGTATAAAAACCTTTGTACTTTAAAGTGACAAATCACAGAAATTATTGTAAAAACAATCTATCGCCAAAAATCCACATTCGATGACGTGAAATAAAATCATGAAAATCTATATCAAATCCATCAAATGGATATTCCCAAAAATCCAAAAAAGAAATCATCAATGTATGACAACAACTAACCGGATCAAAAAATTGATAAAAATTGAAAATGTACTCAAAAATAGGCAAAATTCCATAGGATCAGACGTCTGGTAGGTTTAGCCAGACGTCTGAACCCGGGTTCTAAAAGTTTGTAGTTTTTTTACTTCTTCTTTCTTTTTATTTTCTGAAGCCTCCCAGACATCTCGTTGGGTTTAACCAGACGTCTGGTCCTGGGCTTTGGAATTTTGTTTTATCTTTCGTTTTATATTTTTTCAGAAGCCCCTACCAGACGTCTGGTTGCCTGGGCCTGGGAAGAATTTGCTTAGGCCAATGATAGCCAAATCAATTCGGAGGCGATCGGACGAGCGATGGAGACTAGGGATTTATGCCAAGCGACAACCCATCCCTATAGACTCTTCGATACACCCCAAATAACTTGTCCTAACATTTAAGATAGGATCTTTAAAGATTTTGACTTCAAAAACCAAAATTGAAAAATTCATCAAATCAATTCAAATCAAAAGCAATTAAACATGAAATAGATGTTAGGAATTCATACCTAACAACAATGAAAACTATATACATAGATGTGAGTTCAAGAACTTACCTTTAAACTCAAAAACAACAATTGAGAAGCTCTAAAACAAGGAAAAATCTTCTCCACTTCAATCACAACTCTAGAACCTCCAATCTATGATCATATGCAAATATTTCCTATCTTAGGTTATAGAAAATTAGAATATTGGAGAGGGATTGAGATGGAGAAGATGAAGTGGATGCTTACCTATCTCTTTGATTTTAGAACTAGAACTTGAATTCTGAAGAGAAACTGGAGTTTAGGAATTTTAGTTTCCTCTTCCCACCATTTTTCTTAGGGCTTGAGTGTTAGGAATTATTATGATTAGAATGAATAAAGGGAAGAGGAGTTAGGGTATTTGGTAGAAGTGTTTGGGTTAGCTTATTGGGTTAATGGGCTAGAACCCATCCCAAAGCCCAAATGAAAATACCAAAATCCTAGTCAACTCCAACCATATCAATGTTTATACTTAAACAAGTTGTAAACGTCGTTTTAAACTCAACACAAGTGGTCTCATGTCCGAATTCGACAGTTTACAAAAAGTATTTTGGACTTTAAATTAAACTAACGATGCTATATTAAAATAAAACATTTGAATATATAATCGTAAAATATGTGGGTTGTTACAGACTCCCTTCGTTAAAGAAATTGCGTCTTCGCAATATTTAAGAAGGAAACAAGGAGTAACAACCATTCCGTGACATAATAACACAAAAGGAAAAATTGAAATGAGAAGTTCCCCTTAAGGAGCATGCGAGAGTGAATCCGGATTGTTCGCTCGATGAATTCTCTACATTCCTTAGAACAATCCTTTGGATTTGAGGACCATTGAACTTTCACAAGCGAAACATATTTATTACGAAGGCGTTTAACCTCTGTAGCAATGAAACGAATATGATGTTGCTCATACGTCAGATTAGGTGAAACTTTAATTTCTTCAATAACACCGGGCTCAAGAATAGAATCGGAATCTCTAAGGCATTTCCGTAGTTGAGAAACGTGGAATATGTCATGAATAGAAGAAAGTTGAGCCGGCAATAAATGGTAATAAGCCATAGAACCAATGCGTTTGGTGATAGGAAATGAGCCAATAAATCAAGGTGCTAATTTTCCCGAACGACTGAAACACACAACACCCTTCATAGGTAAAACACGAATAAATATCAAATCTCTAACAGAAAATTCTAATTTCCTTCTTCGGTTATCAGCATAGGATTTTTGTCTCCTTTGAGCTTCTATTATCCTATGACGATTGAGGTCAATCTTTTCTGTGGCTTCATGAATAAAATATGGACTTAAAACCAGCTTCTCACCAGCTTCAAGCCAATACGAAGGTGATCGACATAGCCTTCCATAGAGTGCGTCGAAAGGTGCCATACCAATACTAGATTGGAAGCTATAATTGTAAGAAAGCCCAACAGGAGAAATATGATCTTTCCAACTTCCACCAAAATCAAGAACACATGCACGAAGAAGATCTTCAAGAGTTTGATTCACACGCTTTGTTTGTCCATCGGATTGAGAATGATAAACGGTGCTAACATTAAGCTTTGTTTCCAAAGCTTTTTGAAGACTTTTCTAAAATCCACTAGTAAATAATGGATCGCTAACAATAGATGTAGGAACCCCATGTAATTTAACAATTTTTTAACATAGAGTTTGGCTAAAAGAGTTAGGGTTCGGTTGGACTGAACGGGAAGAAAATGGATGGATTTTGTAAGTCTATCTACTATCACTCATAGACTGTCATGACCCGAACGAGAACAGGTAAGACCGTCAATAAAGTCCATGGAAATTTCCACTTGCAAACGGGAATGTCTAAAGGTTACAATAACCCACCGAGACTTTGATGCTCAGCTTTTACGAGTTGGCAAATCATGCAATGCTTAATAAGGTCAGCAATATTAGATTTTATTCCATCCCAATAATAAAGTCGTTTCATGTTCGCATACAATCTACTACCATCGGTATGAATGGTAAATTTAGAACAATGAGAATCATCTAAAATGTCTTTACGAAGATCACAGATATTTGACACAATAATTCTACCAAATTTTCGAATTCCTCCTCGAGGATCGATTTCAAAGTCTTTCAAACTGTCAACATCAATTTTATCCCTACAACTTTGGCTTAGAAGAGCCAATTCGAGATCTTGCTTTTGAGCTTCAAGGATGCAGTCTAAAAGAGAAGGATGAGCCTCAAGGCTACATAAAACAAGAGATGAACATGAATCGGATTCACGATCTCAAATCTCATTAGTGGGCAAAGTCTCGAGATCATCCCATTCGGATATCATCATGGAAACAACCGCTTGTTGCTTACGACTAAGGGCATCGGCAACATGATTTTCCTTTACGGGAGTATAAAGAATATCAAGATCATAAGATGCAAGGAATTCAAGCAAACGTTGTTGACGCAAATTAAGCTCCTTTTGAGAAAATAAATACTTCAAAGATTCATGGTCGGTGTAGAGAACAAATTTCTCTCACAAAAGATAATGGCGCCAAATTCTAAGGGCGAAAACAATGGCTGCGAGCTCTAAATCATGAGCGGCATATCTAGTCTCAGTAGGCTTCAATTGCCTAGAAGCATAAGCGATAACACGTTCCCTTTGCATAAGAATGGCTCCTAAACCAACATGACTAACATTAGTATAAACAATCAAGCCTTGGTACCCTTTGGGAATCACAAGAATAGAAGCATCAGAAATGAGTTCTTTTAATCTCTGAAAACCAGCTTCACATTTGTCTAACTAAATGTACTTAACTCCCTTCTTTGTCAAACTAGTAAGAGGTATAGAAATTTTAGAAAAGTCTTTTATGAACCGACAGTAATAGCCCGGCAATCTAAGAAAGCTAAGAATTTTTGTTACACTCTCCGGCCTCTTTCAATTTTGAATCGCCTCAATCTTTGAAGGATCCATGGAAATTCCAGATTCAAAAATAATTTTTGCTAAAAATTTCACATTGGATTGCCAAAAGTGGCACTTAGAAAATTTTGTTTTTAATTGAAGCTCCTAAGAGTTTCCAACACAATTCAAAGATGTTTTTCCTGCTCTTCCTCGTTTTTAGAATAAACAAGAATATTGTCCATAAAGATGAGAATAAATCGATCGAGGAAGTCTTTGAAAATTAGGTACATAAAGTCAACGAAATAAGCTAGAGCATTAGTTAAACCAAATATCATATTAAGCCATTCATCTATACTGATGAAAACCGGTTGCTAAGTCTAACTGTGAAAAGACTCTAGCACCGCAAAGTTGATCGAATGGATCATCAATCTGAGGTAAGGGATATTTTTTCTTGATGGATGGATCATTAAGATTGAGGTAGTCAATGCAATGCCTGTGTACCATCGAATTTCTTCACAAAAATAGCTGAAGCACCACAAGGAGAGGAACTAGAAGGAATAAACTATTTTGCTTCCAATTCGGATAATTGTGTACGCATCACCTCATTTTCCTTATTGCACATACGTGTAAGTCTACAGGATGGATCGTGTAGTGTGTATGCAAGTATATGTGACAAAATATATGATGCAACTAAAGCAGTAATAATCTAGGTAACTATAGAATAAGCACACCAAGATTTTATACTTGTTCGGACCTCCCGTCCTACGTCCAGTCTCGAAGCTCCCCTTCGAAATTCGACTATCAATTACCCCCGCTTCGCCCGGAGGAAAGGCTTGGTTACAACGAATTGTTCTAGTCAAATATGTATTTTATAACACGGATATTGACTAATAAGTACAAATGCTTCCACTACATGTCTAGAGAGTATTGTCTGTGAAGAACTGAATATATGGAAGAGTGAAATACAAATATAGATTGCTAGAGATCAAGAATATATATCAGAGTATGTAAGTAGAGAGCGTAAGTAAGTCAGGTAAAGTTCTCTTTGATTCTTGATGATATATATAGTTGTAGAGAGATTCCTTGAGTAGTTGCATCCATTAACAAGTGCTCTATAGTTGCTTCTGTTGATGATGAAGAGTTGTAGTGAAGAGAAGCGAAGATGTCTATTCAAATGTGGCAGTTGAAATTTGAGTTTAAATTCCAAGTTCGAAATTAGACGTCTGATACTATATATTTTTTGTATATAGTAGATTTTCAGACGTTTGAGTGCATCTACAAGACGTTTGGTCCTATCTGTTTTATTGTTTAGAGGACTTTTCCAGAAGTCTGGCTTGTGCATGCAGATGTCTGAAATCTATGCATGTCTGTTTTGTGCATCTTTCTTGTTGCTTCTTTCATCTTATCGACTCGTAGTCTCTTGTAACATTCTTTGAGCCTTGTTCTTGTCTTTCTAGTGATGTTGCTCTAGAAATTACCTGTATACAGTAATATATATGCATATTCGATTTCCATTGTATAGTGGTAGTCATCGAAACTATAAATTTGATTTCCTGACAATCTTCCCCTTTTTGACGATGACAACAATACAATGTACTTATATATAATTGTATAAATCTCCCTCTGAATGTGCTTTCAATAATTTATTTGTGATCTCTCCCTGAATATTATTTCTCACCCTTTGGCATTATCAAAAAGGATATATAACTTTTTAAATGTAGAAATCATTAAATATTTACCAATCGTTGAAAGACAAAAATATACAGAGATAAATACACCAAAAGAGGAATTTCGTTGATTGCATTAACCGAGTACATTCATAGATTTTTATCATTTTTACATAAGATGGATTTCTAAAAATCTATGAGTCTTTTGGGGAAGCTTTCTCTTGATCATCTCATTTATCTTCATTTTTAGAAGAGCTAGGTTGCTTTGTAGGAGATGTTGAAGCTTGTTCTAGAGGTTCGTTCTCCTCAAAAAGTTTGAAATGTTTCGAAGGAGGAGAAGGCACTAGGGTTGGCCAATCTTCGAAAGGTGGTGTAGAGCCATGAACCCTTTGAAGAACCTCTTTGAGAACCGTTAATATAGTTGAAAGTGATGTTTCAACTGTGGCTAGGCGTGTGGCAAAAGATATTTCAAAGTTGCCAATACGCTTAGCCAAGAATTTTTGATTTTGAAATAAGATATGCTGATTTTGAAGAGTGAGATCTCGAATACTTTCATTTAGATTTGTCTCTGTTCAAGTCTCCAAAATCTCATCGTGGCATCTATAATCAAATGGTGCAGGAGGAGGAGGAGTAGTCTCGTGATGTTATTCCACCTCTTATGATGCTTCATGGTGTGGTTGAGGTAGAGGCCCAGCTTGTCTGGCTTGACGACGTTGTGTCCACTCTTCAAATTATATAAACTTCAGAGGGTTTTCCAGTAGGTGCATTAGTGAGAAAAATTTAGTGGATGCATATTTTGGGGAAATTTCTTCAAAAGTAGATAAATATGAGGGGATGTTGTGAGCATGTAGAAGTCTTATGATGTATGTGGGGTAGATAATCGATGGGCATGATCAAGTCCAAAAAAGTTTGAGCTCGTCAAATATAAATTTGGCCCGTTTTACCCTTGTTCCACTGAATAGAGCATACATGGCCTTGTGTTCTAACTCTGTTATCTACTCATGACTACCAGGGAGAGGAATGATAGTGTTGATGATAATTCGATTAAGAATGCTCACCTTAGGTTGTAGATATTTGGATACAAATTTAGACATTTCATCCTCCCATATTTGATGTGTTATATTGTCCCTTGGTTTGAAACGCATATCAGGAATATTATATAAATCTTCGCCCATGTCATAACATCCAAGAGTTCTACCTATGATTCCTAGAGTTAACCTAATTGTGTTGCCATAAACGCTAGACTATAGCCAATTATCTTCGTTTTCAGTGTTCCAAACTGCTTTGCTATCTAAATTAGCGTAGAAGAGAAATATAGCCAACTGATCAATTTGGATGTTGTTGAGATTGAAAGATATCAAAGTTTCTAAACCGGTGCTTTCACACATTTCATTTAAATCGTACATTGGGAACTTGAGTAAGTTATAAAATGGACATGCGAGAAGTTTCTTCTTTTGAATATGCTCATATCTCTTGAATAAATGCGGTACTCGATTCATCCATCGTTCAATTTTATCATCTGAGAAAACTTGAGGATTTGAGGAAGTTGTTTGGTCTTGTTTTCTCTTAGAGATTTTAGGATTTTTTGTTTTAATTGAAAGAAGCTATGTGGTAGGATCGTATAATATGGAATAGTGGAATAGTATAGGTAAATTACAATAAGCAATAAGTAAAGTAGACACCAAGACTTTATACTGGTTCGGATATCTTGTCCTACGTCCAGTCCCTAAGCTCCTCTTAGGAATTCTAACTAAACAACCCTCACTTAACCCAGAGGAATAGGTTTACAACTTACCCGAACAGCCGAACGGGATTTCTTGCCTCAACTACCGAAGAGAACTTCAACTAGGTACAAAGAGTATTTCTGACTTGTTGTGTTCTCGATAACACTAATGAGTCTAATAGAGCACAAATTTCCTATAATCTTATCCTCAAGAATATGAAATGTGTTTATGAAGATTTAGGAAATATAAATTGCTATGAATCAAAAAGTATTTAAGATAAATCATAGATTCAAGCAATTGAAGTGGATTGTGAATGCTTTTTTAAAACTTGAATAATCTGAAAAATATGATCAAGATAATAGAGAGATTAAAGCAATTAGAATTGGTGATTTGCAAATGATAGAAACATGTTTTTATAGATGTGAAGAGGTGTATCTATTTGCAAAAGATTCAGGCAAGAGATGCATCCATTACCATTGGAGAATGGTTGCAACTCTTGGGAAGAAGAAGGTGTCTCTTCATTAAAAATTCGCAGGTTCAAATTCAGTCGAATGAGCAGAGAATTTCAGTTGACTGAAACTGTGCATGTTGTATTTTTGTAACAGGTTCAGTCAATTGAAATATCCTGTTCAGTCGACTGAACTGGTATATTATGCACAATGAACACTTAACTAAAAGTATGAAGTTGTGTTATGTGTTTTTGTGTTTGTGCAAGTTTCTTAAGGATATATTTTAACAATAAAACTATGACTAAGACCTATATATAATAAGTACTCATGATATCCTTGGTCTTCATAGTACTTCTTTTAGCTTTGCACATATCTCTTCCTTTTTGTTGAAGCAAATTGTCATTGATCTGACAATACCTATGTTTGTAGAGATGTAATTATCTTTCCTCCCCCTGAATATATGCGCTATCTTTTCCACAAAACAAAGTTAGTGACATAGACTTTTCTCCCTCTTTGTCATCGACAAAAAGGAAGTAATAATTTGTAGAAGTATATAATTGTCAAACAAAGCAACCATATGCACGCATAACCATAGTGTGAATCATACAAACCATAGAGTATCACGAATAAAAGAAGGCTATTTATACAAGCCTTTTCAGAAGTGTTTGAAAATTAATAAAAGTTTCGGAATCAAACAATCAAAATGATAAAGGATCCTTGTCTCAATCATAAGATCCTTCACGTCCCCCTCTTGTTCACGAATAACAGGGCCACCGGTAGGTTCTCGAAAAGCTCTCCCTCCTTGACCACCACTAGTGCTGCTGCTTGGATTTTCTTCGGAAGATGTCCATGTGAACGTTTGGCCTTCTTGGAATCAGGTGTATACCCGGTTCGATAATTTTCCCATTTATACATAGGCTCGTGTGTTGGTGTTGGCATAGGAGGTTGAGGTGAATCAGCTGAGCGCAGTTGCACACATCTCCTTTGCTAATGATGAAACCTTTTGAGTTATCTCCGAAGGTAATAGAGCCACCATCAAAGTATAAAATATTTGTAAGCATTTCTTTGTCTCCGGTCATGTGTTTTGAGCAACCACTATCCAAAATCCATTTTCTTTTCTTGAGTGGGACCTGCAAAAAATATTAATAAATACATTGGTACCCACCTTTTAATAGGGTCCTAAGAGTTAGATCTTAGGAAGCCAAACACAAGTGGGTTTAGTATCCCTTTTATAAATATATTTTTTATTGTTATGAACAGTATTCATAAATGTTTTAACATATTTGTTCCTAATTAAATTATTGTTAGTCTTTGGAACCCAAATTTTAATTATCTTAGTTTCTACTTTTGTTGTAGTAGGTGCTCTTAATGATATATTATGTTTTGAATCATTATTCCTCTTAAGATTAGTATTTTTCTTTTGAGGGATTTTTGACTCCTTTTTATATCATAATCCATGTTTATTTGAGGAAGATTGAGAATTTTCTAAAATCTTAGATAAATTTTCTCTTCCTTTGTTAAAATTAGAAACGTTTTTAGTAATGTTATCTAATTTAATTTGAAGACTAGTATTTTCTAATTCAACTTATTTTATTTTATTTTTTAAATTGTGAATTTTAGAAATAATTTCATCATTCTTTGCTTTTTGAGTTTCAATTTCTTGACTCAAAAGTAAAAGTTGACTATCTGAGTTTGAGAGAGATTCTTGAACTTTTTCAAGTTCTTCTTCCAAAAAAAATTTCTCGTCTTTTAACATATCTCTTTCAAATTCAGCTTTGTTATGATTTTCACGTGTCACTTTAAGTTTCTTTTTTATAATTTTTATAGTATTTGAAAATTCAGTGTTTACTTCTATTAAATCATCACATGATAAAACACTAACATCAGATTCTTGAGCCATGAAGCACACATTTGCTTGTTCATTGTCGCTATCACTATCATTTTTGGATGAAGATGAATCTGAATCGTCCCATGTTACAGAAAATGCCTTCTTTTTGAATTTATCCTTCTTGTTTTTGTTGTTGAAGCTTTTCTGATTTTCCATCTTTTGTTCTGGACAATCCTTGTGCATGTGTCTTTTCTTGTGACAATTGAAGCATTCTATATTTGAGGATGAAGGTTTGTTTAAGAAATTCTTTTTCAAACCATTTTTATTTCCTTTTCTATATTTTAAGAATTTCTTGAAATTTTTTGCAATAAATGCTAGATCCTCATCTTCAGACTCCGATTCTTCCTTTTATGCGTGAAAAGCCACATTTTTTCTTTCCTGTGCTTGGTCTTTCTTAGCTTGCATGTTAACTTCATAAGACATAAGGTTTCCAATTAATTCTTCTGGTTTCATCGTAGATAGATCGTTTGCTTCCTCGATTGCTAATACTTTTCTTTCCCATTCATTAGTGAGTGAATTTAGGACTTTAGATACAATATCAAAATCCGTAAACTTTTCTCCTAATCCTATTAAGGCATGATGAATGTCTTGAAATCTCGAGTACATGTCATTGATAGATTCATTCTGTCGCATTCTAAAGTTTTGGAACTAGTTCTTTAGCATGGAAATCTATGTTTGTTTGACCTTGTTTGTGCCTTCGTGTATGGTTCTAAGTGTATCCCATATCTGATGTGCAGTAGTACAAATGCTAACACGATTGAACTCATTTCTATCCAAAGAGAAAAATAGCATATTCATAGCTTTGGCATTTGCACTAGCTTCATTCTTATGAGTTTGTGTCCATGTAGGGTAATCAGTTGTGGGTACAACGAACTCTACTTGAGTTGCATTCCAGGCTTCAAAACTTGTTGCTTGCATATAAATCCTCATCCTTGTAGCCCAAGAATTATAGTTTAGTCCATTGAATAGAGGAGTTCTTTGGGTAGATTGTCCTTCCCCAAATGTAGAGCTATAGGCGGTTGTTATGCTTCTGTTATTTTCCATATTATCAATATGTCAGATAACAGTGTTATGGTTATAGGACGACCTTGTTCTGATACCAATTGAAAGAAGCTATGCGGTAGGATCGCATAATATGGAATAGTGGAATGGTATAGGTAAATAACAATAAGCAATAAGTAAAGTAGACACCAAGACTTTATACTGGTTTGGATCTCTTGTTCTACGTCCAGTCCCTAAGCTCCTCCTAGGAATTCTAACTAAACAACCCTCACTTAACCGGAGGAATAGGTTTACAACTTACCCAAACAACCGAACGGGATTTCTTGCCTCAACCACCGAAGAGGACTTCAACTAGGTACAAAGAGTATTTCTGACTTATTGTGTTCTCGATAACACTAATGAGTCTAATAGAGTACAAATTTCCTATAATCTTATCCTCAAGAATATGAAATGTGTTTATGAAGATTTAGGAAATATAAATTTCTATGAATCAAAAAGTATTTAAGATAAATCAAAGATTCAAGAAATTGAAGTGGATTGTGAATGCTTTTTTAAAACTTGAATAATCTAAAAAATATGATCAAGATAACAGAGAGATTAAAGCAATTAGAATTGGTGATTTGCAAATGATAGAAACATGTTTTTATAGATGTAGAAGAGGTGTATCTATTTGCAAAAGATTCAGGCAAGAGATGCATCCATTACCATTGGAGAATGGTTGCAACTCTTGGGAAGAAGAAGGTGTCTCTTCATTAAAAATTCGCAGGTTCAAATTTAGTCGTCTGAGGAGAGAATTTCAGTCGACTGAAACTGTGCTGTTGTATTTGTGTAACAGGTTCAGTCGACTGAAATATCCTGTTCAGTCGACTGAACTGGTAGATTATGCACAATGAACACTTAGCTAAAAATATGAAGTTGTGTTATGTGTTTTTGTGTTTGTGCAAGTTTCTTGAGGATAGATTTTAACAATAAAACTATGACTAAGACCTATATATAATAAGTAATCATGATATCCATGGTCTTCATAGTACTTCATTTAGCTTTGCACATATCTCTTCCTTTTGTTGAAGCATATTGTCATTGATCAAAATATAGCATATCAACATTAGGAGCCATCAAGTTTGATCAAGTTTGGAAGAGAAAGGATTTTTGAGAAGCAAAAATCAAGAGTGTTGTAGAAATAGAATGAAATGAAGTAAGAAAGTTAAAAAAATAGATGTTATCTGGGCGTATAAATGTGTCGATTAAATTACAGACGTCTAGAAGGTAAATCAGACGTCGGATTTAACCTAGTTTTAAAACAGTAAATAGAATCAGACGTATGGTTTGTTATGGTAGACCTATGGATTTGATCGAGTTGTAAAATTTGATAGTCAGAGAGATTTTACAAATGTTTTTTCGTATTATCAGACGTCTAAAATAGATTGAATTTTTATTTCTAAATGGCAGATAGTTTTCTCAGACATCTGATTTAAATATTAGACGTCTGAAAAGGTCGAATTTTTATAATATGGTGGTAGAGACTATAATCAGACATCTGGTCCATAGTTCAGACGTCTGAAATAGACTGGTATCAATTCTTTAGTATACAGAGGCAATTTTCAGATGTGTGGACGATTATATCAAGCGTCTGATATACGCACGATGTTGTAAAATTTGTCTGATATTAGTGTGTCAGACGTCTGAGGGCAATGTTCAGACGTCTGGAATGACCAAATTTTCTAAAAATAGCCTAATTTTGAAGGGTATTGCTTATTTTTCGATTTTATATGTTTAATAAAAACATAATATTGACTTTGAGAAACATAATTACAATTATACGTAGATACAAACATAATGAGAATAATTTAATTTATTTAGATGGCGATGGATCATTGCGATCTTTAGACTTGTCATCCCTCCATGGTTTGAGTGGAAACCATATATTTCCACATTCCTGGGTTCTCGGGAAACCAGAGAATCGCCTTGGTGAAGGATCCAAAGGCGTACGATACGAGAATGAGGGTTCCAAAGAACTGCAAGGAATCGAAAGTGGTTCATGTACATCCTTCTTCCATGAATTAAATTTTTTTATCGCTACTTGCTCCAGAAAACTTAGTCATCGCGCCGTGACTTTTTGCTCAAAATATAATTCTCCTTGTAGATCTATTTTTTGCTTTTGATAGTGATGTATCTCATCAATTTTCTCCTTGGTGTTGGGAGAAACAAATAGAGCTCGTTTGGTCTCCTTGTTATCGGGAGTGAATCCCATGTGATAGGAGGACCACCTATACGTTGGTTCTTGATTTGGTGTAGGGGTAGGAAGGCGTCGAGGTGCATCCGCTGAGCTATCCATTGTAGGTGTCAAGAAGGATATATGAGAATTTTCAAAAGACATGATTATATATTCTGTTTTAAAAAAGATATGAAATCTATATATTTTTACTTCTTGTTGTGTAAAGATTTATATATAATTTCAAAAATTATTTATAGGTAATTTTCAGAACCTAACCACCTAAAAATTAAGGTAGAGGAATTATCAATTTTAATTTGTGGATAATTTTTTTTTAGCTAAACTTAGAATAAATGAGCATGTGGTTATTAGTTTAGAAAATCATTAAGAGAGAATATTCCTAAATCACGTCGCAGTTTAACAAAAGTTTGTTCGTTTAGTGGTTTTGTGGAAATATCTGCTATTTGATTCTCGGTAGTTACGTATTCTAATGTAATGATTCCCTTTTCTACATTGTCACATAAAAAACGATGTCGTATATCTATATGTTTAGTACGCGAGTGATTTACAGGGTTTTTTGATAGATTTATTGCACTTGTGTTATCGCAATATATTGGTGATTTATTGATAATTTTTCCAAAATCCGTAAGTATTTCTTGCATGTATATCACTTGTGCATATGCTAGAGCTGCTGAAATATATTCGGCTTCGCAAGTAGATAAAGAGACACAATTTTGCTTTTTGTTAAACCATGAAACTATTGATTGTCCGATAAAGTGACATGTTCTACTAGTAATTTTACGATCTGTTTTATATCCACCGAAATTCGTATCACTATTTGAAACTAGTTCAAATGGTGACCCCTTAGGGTAAAAAAACAGTAATCTCTAGTGCTAGATATATATCGTAAATTACGTTTAACAGCTCTTTGGTGAGATTCTTTTGGTTTTTCTTGAAATCGGACACAAAGACATACACTCATCATAATGTCGGGTCGATTGGCTGTCAAATAGGGTAAGGAGCCAATGATACTATGATATAATTTTTCATCGAAATTTTTTCCGTTATTGTCTTTTTATAAGTGAACACTAGTACTCATTGGTGTTGGTTTTCTTGAAGTTTTATCCATTTCAAAACGGCGTAATAGATCGTTACAATATATTTCTTGATGAATAAAAATACCATTTTCAAGTTGTTTTATTTGTAAACCTAAGAAGAAATTTAATTCTCCCATATGAGACATTTCAAATTCATTTTTCATAATATTTGAGAATTGATTACAAAGATTTTCGTTTGTTGAACCAAAAATAATATCATCTACGTAAATTTGTACAACTAAAATATCGTTATTTTCTCGTTTAATAAACATAGTTGTATCGATTTTACCTATTCGGAAACCAGATGTAATTAAATGATTTTTAAGACGTTCGTACCGGGCACAAGGGTTTGTTTTAAACATATAAGGCTTTTTGTAATTTAAAAACATGGTCGGGATATATTTCGTGAGTAAATAATGGCGGTTGTTCAACATATATGTTTTCTTTAATAAAACCATTTAAAAAAGCACTTTTGACATCCATTTGAAATAATTTAAAATTGTGATGATTTGCAAAAGCGGGTAATGTACATATGGCCTCGAGTCCCGCTACTGGAGCAAAGGTTTCGTCGTAGTCGATACCTTCTTCTTGATTATAACCTTAAGTAACTAAACGTGCTTTATTTCTAACTATATTTCCGTTTTCATATGCTTTGTTTTTGAATACTCATTTTGTTTCTAAAACTGATTGATTTTCTGGTCTTGGTACTAATTCCCAAACATTATTACATTCAAATTGATTTAATTCTTCTTGAATAGCTATTATCCACAAGTTATCGTTTGAAGCTTCTTTATAATTTTTTGGTTCAAAATTTGACACAAATGCTATATAACTTATTTGGTTAAGTTGATTTCTGGTTACTCTAGAATTGATATCTCCAATGATATTATCTTTTGGATGATCCTTAAGAATTCTAAGAGATGATACTAAAGTATTATTTTGCCCATTTGTCTCATTATTAAAAGAATTTGTTGTATTTGTTATTGGAATTATTTCTTCATCGTCATTAGTATGATAGTTAAGAAGATTTTCATCGAACGAAACATGTAAACTTTCTTCAATAGTGTTATTTCATTTATTAAAAATTCTATATGCTTTGTTGCGATTCAAATATCCAACAAAGATTCCTTCATCGGCCTTCGGGTCAAATTTTCCTAATTATCTTTCGTATTTAATATAAACATTTTGAACTGAAAGTTTTAAAGTATGATACTTTACATTTTCTTCCAAAAAATACTTCAAAACAAGTTTGTTTAGTCATAGGTCGTATGGTAACTCGATTCAAAACATAACAAGCTGTGGCAATAGCTTCAGCCCAAAAATATTTTGGTAGACCACTACTATTTAATAGTGTTAGTGCACATTCTTGTAACGTACGATTTTTTCTTTCTACTACACCATTCTGTTGAGGTGTGCGGGGAAAAGAAAAATTATGACTTTAACCTTTTTTATTACAAAAATTAGTAAAAAGATCATGTCGAATTCTCCACCGTGATCACTTCGAATATTCTTAATTTTCAAATCCATTTGTGTTTTAATTCTTTTAGCAAAAATTCTAAACATGCCAAAGGTGTCACTTTTATGTTTAAAAAATAAAGGCCATGTATATCTTGAAAAATCATCAACTACTACGAAACATATTTGTTGTGATTTATAGATTGTACTTGAGTTGGACCAAATAAATCTAAATGTAATAATTCTAATGGTTGTTTCGTAGAAATATTATTTTTAGATTTAAACAAGCTTTTCTTTAGTTTTCCAATTTGGCAATCATTTACATAAATTTTCTACTTTGTTATTTATTTTAGGTAAACTTCTAACTAGCTCATATTTTGCTAATTTATTAATATATTTAAAATTAATATGACAAAATCGTTTATGCCACAACCATGGATCATCATGTTTGACAGTTAAACACAAATTTGAATTCCGATTTATATTCATGTATAAAATATAAATATTTTTGTTTCCAAAACCTTCAAATATAAGTTGTTTGTTATTGTCGAAAAAATTACATCTATCTTTTTCGAAATTGATTTGAAAACCTTTATCGCATAATTGACTAATACTAAGTAGATTGTTTTTTAGATTTTCTACTAACAAAACATTTGTAATAATAGGAGAGTTAGAAATACCAGAGTTGATGACTTCTCCAATGTCCACGACGTATCCTTTTGAGTTATCTCCAAAAGTTACCGTTCTACCATCGATGTATGTTATATTTGATAACATTTTTGAATTTTTGATCATATGCTTGGAGATCCACTGTCAAGTATCCATTTCTCCTTATTTTTTATTTTGGGTACCTGCAAAATAAAAGATGATTTATGGTACCCATATACTTTGTTAGGGTCCTAAATGTTAGGAGAAGTAGGTAGGCATACCCAAGAACGTTTGGTACCTTTATGAATATAATTTTTATTATAGACTATATTTTCTAAAAAATTATTAATATGTTTCTGTCTAATCAAATTATTATTTGTCTTAGGGATCCAAATTTTTATATTTCTGGTATTCGTATTAGACTTAGGTGAACTTTTCGTCTTTTTATAAATACAACTATATTTCTTAATATCATTCCCTCTTTGTTTAGGAATATTTTTAAATCCTATTCCATTTCTATTACCTTATGGTTTTGAAGTTTTGATAAGATTTTCCAAATCTTGTTTTTCTTTATTAAATTTTAAAACATTATTTATCTAATTTTTCTTTTAATTCTAAATTTTCAATTTTCAATATTACTCTTCAAGTTGATATTTTCTTTTAACAAGTCATTCTTTTCTAATTTAGTTTTATCAAAATCAATAACAATAGTCTCATTTTCAACCAAACTATTTTTATTTTTTTCATGAGATAATTCTAGTTCCTCTTCTAAAATAATTTTTCGTCTTTAACATTCCTACTTCAAGTTCAAATCTATTTACTTTGGCTATATGTTCTTTATTCAATTTTTTAATTTGCCTAAATTTATCATCTAATTCTATTCTAAGTTCTAATAATTCATCATAACTAAGTTCGGGACATACCTCATCAGTTTGTGCCATAAAGCACACATTAGCTTATTCTTCGTCACTATCGCTATCGCTGTCTGGTGATGAAGAATCCGAGTCATCCCATGTTACTTTGAAAGCTTTCTTCTTATTGAATTTTTCAAATTTGTTCTTCTTTTTATCATTATTGAGCTTGGGACAGTCTTTCTTCATATGTCCAAATTGGTCACATTCATAGCATTTGATTGATGTTTGGTTTGTTGAGCTTGAGTTTCCTCCTTTCTGAAATTTATTCATTTTCCTAAACTTCTTGAATTTGTGTAGCTTTTGGCAATAAATACAATTTCTTCTTCATCTAAGTAAAGTAATCAACTGCAACGATGGCATACTTCGCACGGAGTCTTCATTTGTTACTGGGAATGCTATGTTCTTCATTTTCGAATTTTGTTCTTTTCGTGCCTGAAAATTAGCTTCATAGGACATTAAATTTCTATCAATTCTTCAACTAAGAGTGCTAAGAGATCATAGCTTCTTCGATAGCTAATACTTTTATTTCCTACTCTGGAGTTAAAGAATTGAGTATTCTAGATACTAAATCAAAATTTATGAATTTGACTCCAAGAGCCATTAAGTCATGTTGAATGGTTTGAAATCTAGAGTACGTGTCTACTATAGATTCATTTTGTTTCATTTTAACTGATGGAAATTGATTTTGTAAAATTGAAATCTTAGTTTGTTTAACTTTGTTTGTGCCTTCGTGTGTAACTTGTAAGGTGTGCAAAATATCAAATGCAGTGTTACATAAAATGACATGTGAAAATTCATTCTAATCTAGTGAACAAAATAGGATATTCATAGCTTTGGAATTATTAGAAGCTGTAGTTTTTGTGCATCAGTCCATGTGTTCATAGCAATGTCAGGTGCTTCATATTTATTTTGAGTGGCTGACCAAATTTCTAATCCATTTGCTTCCATGAAAATTCTCATACGTGTTGACCAATATGCATAGTTAGAACTATTAAAAAGTGGAGGTCGTGACCTTCTTGAAAAATGCTTGTCATATTATAGTGATTCAAAAAACGTGTTACTGTATTTTGATCTAACCTTGCTCTGATACCAATTGTAAGTCTACGGGATGGATCGTGCAATGTATATGCAAGTATATGTGACAAAATATATGATGCAACTAAAGCAGTAATAATCTAGATAACTATAGAATAAGCATACCAGGATTTTATACTGGTTCGGACCTCCCGTCCTACGTCTAGTCCCAAAGCTCCCCTTCGGAATTCGACTATCAATCATCCTCGCTTTGCCCGTAGGAATAGGCTTGGTTACAATGAATTTTTCTTGCCAAATATGTGTTCTATAACATAGATATTGACTAATAAGTACAAATGCTTCCAATATATCTAGAGAGTATTGTCTGTGAAGAACTGAATATATAGAAGAGTGAAATACAAATATAGATTCCTAGAGATAAAGAATATATATCAGAGTATGTAAGTAGAGAGCATAAGTAAGTAAGGTAAAGGTTCTCTTTGATTCTTGATGATATATATAGTTGTAGAGAGGTTCCTTGAGTAGTTGCATCCATTAACAAGTGCTCTACAGTTGCTTCTGTTGATGATGAAGAGTTGCAGCGAAGAGAAGTGAAGATGTCTATTCAAATGTGGCAGTTGAAATTTGAATTTAAATTCCGAGTTCGAAATTAGACATTTGGTATTTTTATCAGATGTCTGATACTACATATTTTTTGTATATAGTAGATTTTTAGACGTTTGAGTGCACCTACCAGACGTATGGTCCTGTCTGTTTTGTTGTTCTGAGGACTTTTCCAAACGTCTGGTTTGTGCACCCAGTCGTCTGAAATCTATGCATGTCTGTTTTGTGCATCTTTCTTGTAGCTTCTTTGATCCTATCGATTAGTAGTCTCTTGTAACATTCTTTGAGCCTTGTTCTTATCTTTCTAGTGATATTGCTCTAGCAATTACCTATATATAGAAATATGTATGCATATTCAATTTCCATTGTATAGTTGTAGCCATCGAAACTATAGATTTGATTTCCTAACAATACGATAAGGAGGATAAGTGACAGGTAGAGCTCCACGGAGTAGATTAATTCTGAGCTCAATTGCTCTCTTAGGTGGTAATCCTAAAATGGGACAAATATATTGGGAAATTTACGAACAATGTGAATGAGGGAAATGACATCTTCCTCATCATCATTATCGTCATCATGTGGATTTAAAGAATATAAGAATGCTCTCGGTTTGGAATCTGAATCTTAAAGAATAATAGAAATCTGCTTAATAGATTGGGGATGTCAAAGATGGATAGTCCCCTTGGGACATAGGATGTGGGCTTCATAACGATTAAGTCAATCCATTCCCAAAATCATTCAGAAACCGAAGTAACGCATATCATGAAAATCGACACGGAAAGCATAATCACATAGAATAATTTTAACATCCTTACAAAATAAATCGAGTGTTGCGGATCCACCAACCGAATTCGCAATTCTTAATGAAGTCATTAATCCCATAACATTTAAACAAAAAGTATCAACAATTTCTTTTGATATAGAAGAGTGAGATGCACCTGTATCAAAAAGAACTCGAGTAGGATAACCACGAAACATATAATGCCATTGGGGGCATAATGAGAAATACCTTGACCAAGATAAGTGTTACAAGGGAATAACACAACATTCATTGTTCCCTCTTTCCTTCTTTGAAGTTTGGGACATGAAGATATAAGATGACCTGAACTTTTGCAATAGCGACAATAAAAAGGTTTCAGACACCTATTTGCATAATGGCCCTTAGAACCACAATTGTAGCATTCTCCATGACTAGAGGTAGGAGTCGTTGCTACCGAAGTTGCTTGCGTCCTTTTATTGTTAGGATTAGGCCCTTTGAACTTACTGTCGAGATGCCTCTTCTTGTTGTTGATGAAGTTCTTCTTGGCACCCACAACTTCAACATCACTTTCTTTATCGGCCTCTTCAAGTCGATGAGCGATATCTACAAGCTAATCGAAAGGAACTTTTATTTTTAGAAGTATTGCCTTTTTGTGACCTCTGATTTTTCTTCAATGAGAAATTAATATACTCGACTCCATATTTAGAGAGGGATTCAAAAGATGCGACATAATCTATCACAGAAGATTCACCTTGAACAACGTCAATAAAGCGTCAGGCTAAAGCTACCCTTTCAGCTTCCGACACAAACTTTAACTCAAACCTTTCTTGAAATTGCTCTCAATTATGATCCGCTTCAACAATTTCCAAAATCAAAAGCTCATGCTAATCTAATGCTCTCTCTTGGAGCATGCTAGAAGCCACTTGGACTCAATGTAGGTCCATAAGATTCATGCGAGAAAAGATGTAGTCACATGTTCTAAGTCAAGCTTGGACTTCTATAATGCTTTCGGAACCCTTGAATGGTCTTCCATGCAAATTGGTATAATCACTACACAAGTGTGCAAACCCGAATTTAGGATGAGGAATGGGTCCGGCAACTTGGGAATTCTTTACAAGATCCAAAAGCTGTTAGGCAGACATGAATACGCCATCCTGAGAAGTAGCATTGGATTGACCGGCGCTAGGAAGGACATGTCTAACCATTTCTCTTCTTTAAGAAAGAAAGAAAGAAGAGGAAAAAGGTTCTTAGAATGAATATCAAACAAACTTGATTGATAAAACAAGGCATCATAAAAGAAAATAAGATAGAATAGGTCTTAAGACTCGAATTAAATCCTAAGGCACATTCCTAAGAGAAACTTAGGACAGTGATCCTTGCTAGATTATTCTACATTGTTCTGAAGTTTGGCTCTGATACCAAGCTGTGACGTCCAACCTCTATACCCAATACACTAGCCAAGAACACTACGGGGTAATGCCGTCGAACAGCACGAAGGATAAGGCTGTTGAGGAGCAACTATCTGTGTAATTGCTTTGTGCGAATACCGATACGTTAGATAGTATGACATGCATTTCATTCCAAGAGAAAATATGACATATCAAATACAAACTCAAAGTTACTACTAAGTGGTTATGTGGCCTTCCGAAACAAATATAAAATAAGCACAACATAAATCAGTCACATATATTCATATCACTAATGCAGAAACAGATATGAATATAACACATAGAAGTGAACGTCAAAGTGTTTGTCATACAAGATCCACATCACAAAAGAATAGGTACAAGTGCTAGAAAAAAGAATATGTATACATCAAGGAGTCTCTATCTTGAATGTATAAAAACAAAAACTACTAAGCTAAAGTAGTTAACCAAAAGTCGGAAGCTAGTCCTTACAAAGAAGTCAAGTGGAAGCACCTGAAACACCACGGTCTGACCCGAGCATTATTAAAGAAGGAAAATAATAAGTGGATAAATCTAGCTATAAATATCACATATGATGAGATAGGATAAGAGATATGACAAAAATACATGATATCAATAATACCATATTGTGACAAGTATATATTTGATAACAAAGAAAACCATACAGTATCTCAAATTTTCTCAAACACTCAAAAGGAATATCATGTTCTGTAGCTTATCCATCAAACCTCAAATATTGACAACACATATCAATTCAAATCATAAAAATTGCTGAAACATAAATTCTAGAAATCAATAATTAATAATCCAAAAAAACACAAAGGGGGAGGCCTATCACAAACATGAGCATGAAAACTCACCAACACGTGTATCACAAACGGGATACTATCCTATGGGTCGCTAACCCATAAAAATACAGGGTACAGCCCCTCTTGGAGATGAATGAGCCAAACTTTATGCAACTAAAAAGATATGCCCTACGCATAGCCGAAAATCGATGCACCTAAAAAATACGCCCCATGCACAGACTTATTCAATCGATTGCTCCACGAACGATCAAAAGATCATGGGCCGCTACCCCCACCAAATTGAGCTGAAACTCCACAGATTGATCATCATATATCAATAGGTGTAAACTACACTAAGCTAGTAAATAATAAGTTTAGCTTCATGTACCATAACCATTGGCTTAACTTGAATATTCACGAACAAATTGTAGATTTCCACTCAAAAATTGTCACAAGATTTCAATCGAACAAGTCTAAGAATTAACCGACGAAGTAAACGCAAGCGTTTCATACCACTTGTTATGCAAAGTCGTTTAATTGGATTTCTCATACGAATGAGGTAAAGGTTTGTATATACTAATAGACTAGAAAATGGTTTTAAAAAAAAGCTTTGTATTAAAACTAATGTTGAAATTATTTTTGTGAAAGAGTTTGAGTATTTACTACTAGTATAAAAACCTTTGTATTTTAAAGTGACAAATCACAAAAGTGATTGTAAAAACAATCTATCATCGAAAATCCATATTCAACGACGTTAATTAAAATCATGAAAATTGATATCAAATCCATCAAATGGATATTCTCAAAAATCTAGAAAACAAATCATCAAAGTATGAAAAAAACCAACCGGATCAATAAAAATTGATAAAAATTGGAAATCCACTCAAAATTTGGCAAAATAGACAAAATTCCACAGGGCCGGACGTCTAGTAGGTTTAGCCAGACATCTAAACTAGGGTTCTGGAAGTTTATATTTTTTTCCTCCTTCTTTCTTTTTATTTTCTGAAGCCTCCTAGACGTTTGGTTGAGTTTAACCAGACGTCTGATCCTGGGCTTTGGAATTTTATTTTATCTTTTGTTTTGTATTTTTTTAGAAGCCCCCACCAGACGTTTGGAATTTTTAACCAGACATCTAGTTGTCTAGGCCTGGGCAAAATTTGCCTAGGCCAATGATGGCAAAATCAATTTGGAGGCGATCGGACGAGCGATGGAGGCTAGGGATTTATGCCAAGCGACAAACCAGCCCTAAGGCTCTTCGATACACTCCAAACAACATGTCCAAAATTTCAAGATATGATCTTTAAAGATTTTGACTTCAAAAACCAAAATTGAAAAATTCATCATATCAATTCAAATCAAAAGCAATTGAACATGAAATAGATGTTAGAAATTCATGCCTAACAACAACGAAAACTGTAGGCATAGATGTAAGTTCAATAATTCGCCTTTAAACTCAAAATCAACAATTGAGAAGCTCAAAACAAGGAAAGATCAACTCCACTTCAATCACAACCCTAGAAGCTCCAATCTATTGTTATATGCAAATATTTCCTAAGTTAGGTTATAGGAAATTAGGACAATTGGAGAGGGATTGAGATGGAGAAGATGAGGAGGATGCTTACCTAAGCTTCTCTTTGATTTCAGAACTAGAATTTGAATTCCTAAGAGAAACTAGGGCTTAGGAATTTTAGTTTCCTCTTCCCACCATTTTTCCTAGGGCTTGTGTGTTAGGAATTATTACGAGTAGAATGAATGAAGATGAGAGGAGTTAGGGTATTTGGTAGAAGAGTTTGGGTTAGCTTATTGGGTTAATGGGCTAGAGCCCAACCTAAAGCCCAAATGAAAATACCAAAATCCTAATCAACCCCAAATATATCGATGTTTATACTTAAACAAGTTGTAAATGTCGTTTTAAACTCAATGGAAGTTATCCCGAGTCCGGATTCGACTGTTTACAAAAAGTCATATTTCGGACTATAAATTAAACTAACGGTGCTATATTTAAATAAAATATTTAAATATATAATCGAAAAATATGCGGGTTGTTATAATCTGTTGTGTTTCTTATCCGGGATATGCATCGTGATTTAGCTGTATCCAATGTATGCATCCATGAATGAAATTAGTTCATGTCTCACTGTCGAGTCCACCAACTACTCCATCCTCGAGAGCAACAAACTGTCTTTCGGGCATTCCTTATTCAAATCAGAATAATTGATGCATCTCCTACACTTCTCATTCAATTTCCTGACCAAGAAAGGATTAAATACTCACTTCATGTATATGGTGTCGTGGATGAAGCCTGTCCTTCAGCTTATCCACCTTTTCTTTAATTGTATAAGATCTCTCCAAACCAAGGCTGTTGCGTTTCTACTTCACAGGAGCACATTTGGGATTTATGTTTAACGCATGGCTCTCTATCTCTGGTGAGATCCCATATATATCCAAGCTAGGCAAACACATCCAGGTTTGCCTAGAAAAAACCAAAAAACTCTTTCATCACTCTTGCACCGATCTGCAACCCAACATTTAGAACCAGATTCGGATCATCCTGGTTGATGGAATAGCGATTGTCAACTCAATGGGAGCTACTCTTCCACCTACCTTCTAGCACTTTATGCCGATCAACGTCATCGTGGAAATTATTGGGCTACCCGAGCTAGGGATCAGGCTGTAGTTGTTATACGTCCATAGCCTTAATGCAAAGCCCCTTTACATTTTCCCCCTTTGCTTTTCCTCCTTTAGCTCGCCGACATGGCACTCACGACTAGTCACCTGATCTCCCTGAATAATCCCTATGCCATTCTCTGTAGGAAATTTCATAGTCAAACACCAAGGTTTTATAACCGATCTAAACTCAGTCGAGGCTGGTCGGCCCAGAAATGCATTGTAAGCTGAGTAAATATCCAACATCAAAAAAGGCACGACTCGCACTCCCTTGCAATCACCCTTGCCAAGTACCGTAGATAATTCTACATATCCATCGACTCTGTAATCATCCATTTGGACCTTTGTATTTAAGATTTACAAGGTTTCAAATCCTTCTCCTCCAACATCATTTGATCATAAGACTTCTTAAACAAGATATTGACTGAACTTCCATAATCAATAAGCACCTTTCGGACAATAGCAGGACTAATCGTGGCTGTAAATGAGTGGGGTCAATCATTGGAGCTTCCACTCCATCAGCATCTTTATTCCAGAAAACAATATACTTAGTCATCATTCAACATTGTTTTGCTTTAGTCCAATCCTCAATTGTGAAGCAACTTTCACTCTTCATATGATTTATTGCACCAGCATATCTATCCATCTCAGCTAGACTCTTATCGGTTGGGTTTGGCCCACCGATAATTGTATTAATCACCAATCATTTTTTTGGTCGCCTGAGTGCTTCAACACCAGCCTTAGCTTGCTCATTGGGAAGACGACCTAAAGGCATTAGAGTTTCATTGCCCACCATCCTCCAGAACTTTCACATATTGCCGTAACTTTTTCTTCTAAATTAACTCCTCAATCATATCCCATAGGTGTCTGCACTCATGGGTATTATGACTGTGTGTTTAGTGGAATCTACAGTACTTGCCTAACTTTCTCTCCTTCTCAGTTGACTCTCTCGGAGTTGATTTTCTGCACTGCTCATTGTTTTGAGTTGCGAGATAGATATTCTCTATCGAATTGTTTGGTATATTTTTCGAGTCCTAATAGGATTTTTGTTATCTGGCTTCTTCTTCTTAGCCAATCATCATTCCACTTTCGATTATTGTTTTATTTACCAACATTCACATCTGCTTTTCCAAAGCTTCCTCTGGACGGCATTACAAAAAATTGCTTTGTGTCACTTCGTCTGAATTCCCAACACCAGTCCCTCGTGGACGCTTGCATGCTTCCTCCAAGCATATGTACTCATTGGCCATTCTATAAAAAGCATCTATCGTCGAAGGGGATTCCTTTCCAACCGATCCTCGAATTCCATACCGGGGTGAATCCCTTTGATCAATGCCATCAGTAGTACGTCATCCTTGGGATCTATAACTTCTATCACGACTGTGTAGAATTGATTCAAGAACTCCTCCAGTGACTCACCCTTAGCTTGGAAGCGATATGACAAAACATCACATGCTTCGAATGTGTGGTATATAAACGGAACTGTTCTACAAACTTCTTCGATAATGTAGTGAAAGATGATATGGACCTGCACAGAAGTCGAGTGAACCACATCGTAGCTACTTCTTCTAAGAAAATTGGAAAATAGCGGCATTTAATGGCATCAGAACCTCTGGCTAAATCCATATGACATTCATATCTTATCAAATGATGTCTAGGATCTGTTGTTCCTCTATACAACGACATAGTTGGCATTACAAATCACCAGGATATCTCTCGCATAGAATGTTCTTTGTAAATGGATTCCAACAAGGAGTGGTACCCTATTCATCATTGCTTCTGAAATGATTTTTGCTAATAAGTCTCCTGAACATATCCTTTAGGCAGTCTGGGTCAACAGGTTCGACTGGATGGTGATAATCGAGCTCTATCCCAAGTGTTCAGCCTGGCAAATGCTCTCGATTTGGCTGTTGATACCGAGGTTCTCCAGCCTCCGGGAGATCCATTCATCTAGTAGTCCCCCATATTTAATCCACGTGAGCAATATAATAAACAACAACATGATTTTCCATATTTTGACCAACAACGGCTAGTCCTGAAGCCAAGTCCACACCGCCTTCTAAAGGATGGGCTCCAGGCTCACCATTGGAGGGGTCATTGACGAATCATAACCTTGGGCCAATACCGATCCCTAAGTTTGAGCTTGGGCTCGTCTACCTCCCTGATATGACGTTGCAGCAGCATCATGAGTCCTTTTCTATTTCCTATCCCTCTATCTCTACTCGGATAATGAGGAACTTTCAAATAAAGAACTAGAATCCCTTCTAATCCTTCTGCAATTATTTTGAGTTAGCTCACTCTGCAATCTTAGACTCTCTGCATCATTTGATTCATCTTATTCTGAGTAGCTTGAAATCTATCTTCCGTCTGCTTCATCATCCTATCCATCTCCATTCTGGTAATGATGTCAGCTAGAGTTCGGATCTTAGGTTAGGTTGGTTGGATAACTCCATCTCCATGCCAAGGATTATAATTCTCAACTTCAGTAATAGCTTTAGAATTGGTAGAACGGTCTCTCCTTAATGGGACCATGGTAGAATGCTTTTAGTATATCTTTGAAAATCTAAGTTGTAGAATCAAAAGTTAGAGAAACTGGGTCTATCTCTTGGATATATGAAATCTAATAGTAGATGGTGGAACCAAGTTGCCTGAGAATCTGAGGTTCTCTGTGAAAGCACCAAAAAGTTCGAAACAAAAATGAACAAATACCTAGAAGTTCATGTAGAAAATAAAATATGAAGAAATATAAATGAAAATAAGATATAAAAAAGACATAATCTTTTATAGTGGTTCGACAAATCAAGGCCTACGTCTATTTTAAAATTTTATGGATTATATCTGACTTAAGGCAGAAATTCTTGGAGGTCAGAACAACTCCAATATTTAGATTTTCAAAATTACAAGAATATAAAGTAGGGAAGAACCAGAGTCAAATGATCATGAAAAAGGAGCACTACCCTACTATTTATAGAGGTAGAAAACCTAATTTCTTGCACAAAAGGTCTCAATCCATTAACCATGACTAGACCAATTCTCCTAAGAAAATAGGTGCTAACTCATGATTTTGTATGGGTTGGCACAACTCCAAGATTAGAGGTCGGTACCGACCCATAGGATGGTCAACATGGCTGTCTTTAACTCTTCATCTTGGCTTGTCTAATAGTTACCTTCGTGATTCGATAGTTGTTTACACTAATATTAGCTTGCTTCCGGGTCCAAATGATGGAATTATGGAAGAACAGAGTTGCAACTTTAAGTGTTTGTAGAGATTGATGGAGAATTGCATTGGATCAATAAAAAAATATTGGAAATAGGTTTTTGGCATCAAGTGGTGGAAACAGGCAGAAGTTGGGATCCACCTAAGATGGGAATATGAGTTGATACCGACCCACAGGTTGGGATCGATACCGAACCCTAACTTGGGTGAATTATTGGCCATCTTGATCTAGATTGTTTTCTTTTTTGCCTTTGCGACTATGTATGTGCCTAGTCTTTGAATTCTTGGGCTATCTCTTTAGGCTTTCTGTCTTAATAACCCCAAGCTTAACTTGTCCAATCTATTTGAAAATTTCCTGGTCAATGGCTGGATAACATTGGGGTACATCAACTGGAATGTTTATCTCCTTTTTATATATCTCCGCTGCGAACCAAATCCTGTTCATGAGAATCTTGATCCCGAGTTGATTGCGCCCAGCTTGATTGCACATTTCAAATCTTGATCCCGAGTTGAAAATGTTTGATAACTCTCGCCTTGAAATTTAATCGACTATCCTTACTTATCTTCAACCAAACATGTTCTATTAGGCCACTAGCACAGTCGTAGAAATCCAATTCATGTACCGATTCCAGTCTCTAGGAACAGGCAGTTTGAATGCCTATCTTTGGGCATTTGGCTTCAGCATATCCTACCGGGCCTTGAGCATGGTCTTTAGAGTTCTAACCACACATCGATTCCTGTATCAGAAAGCCAATGCTTTAATTATCTAATTTTGAGCATTCCTTCTTGACGTCACCAAACTCTGGGTAATGGTAAATACCTGCAAGCCGAGGTTGAATTATTCGATCAACTCTTGCAAGGTGTTTCCTTCTTGACATTGCCAAACTCCAGACAATGGAAAATCTGGAGGTTGGGTTGAATTATCCAATTGACCCCTACATAGGTTTACCTTCTTGAGATTACTAAACTCCGAGTAATCGCAAATTCCTGAAGATCAGGGTTGGATTATCCGATCGACCCATACATAAGTTTTCCTCCTTGACATTGGCGAACTTCGGGCAATAGAAAATTTCTAAAGGTCGGGGTAAAATTATCTGATCGACCCCCATAATTGCATTCCCCAACCTTGATCCTAGATAGACGGGTTATGGCTGTTTCCAAGTTTTGGAATGATAGGGCCAAATTATTCGATCAACCATGGTGATTTTGGTGATTATCCTACATGGTCCTGATCTTGGACTGAAGGAGTTTACACCTGACTGCCCTGCTAAATGCTCGGTACAATTTTTTTTACAAGAGCGTGGTTCTAAGCTAATTGCATTTACAAACGAAAAAATGGCAAGTCATGCCTTGTTACAATGCCCCTAGAATCCTTGGGTGGATTATTTGCAAAAATAACTAAATAGATCTAAGTGTAATAGTGCTGCCGCAAGTCGCTGAAGCTTGCTCGTGGAATCGGGATTCCTTCAACTATGGCCAGCTCAAACGTTCCATCCCCAAGCTTTCGTCCAATTGCTTAAGGACCTTTCCAATATCGACCATGTGTCGTCGTAGTTGGGATAACTTATTTTAAAACAGGACCCCTAACTTGGATATACAGCTTTAGACCTTGGTGTTGAAGTGTCGTGCTACTCTTTTCTAGTGAGCACCTACTTTCAATTCTGCTTCCTCCCTTTTCCCATCAACCAAATCAATGGACTCAAGCAAGAGTTCCTCATTTACCTTTGGATCATAATGCCTTTCATGATGAGAAGGGAATTTAAATTCTATCAAGATTATCACCTCCGATCCATAAGCCAAAACAAATAGTGTATGTCTAGTCGTAGACTTGGGGTCGTTCTATAATCCCATAACGCTAATGGAAGCTCATTGACCCAGTTGCCTTAGGCTCTAGTTAACCATTTCTTCAAAGTGCACTTGATGATTTTATTCACCGCCTCCACTTATACATTCACATGTGGATGTGCTACTATTGAGAAGCTCTTCTTGATTCTATACCAGTTGCAGAAATCCTTGAACTTGGTACCTTTAAACTCAGTTCCATTGTCTATTGTTAGTGCTAAAATTGGTCGCTAACACCCAAATCCAGATGAAAGCGCCAAACACTAGTCACAGATAGCAGATAGAATGTATGTGGAGGATATTAACATGAAGAATAACAAAAATTAAAATGAAAGCAGCAGAGACACAGAATTTATAGTGGTTCGACTGACTCCGACCTACGTCCACTCCAGAAATTTCCTTTTTATTGCTGTAACAATCGATTCAGTTACAAAATGGTAGAGTAGTCTTAGCCTTAGAAAATAGAAAGTCAAAGAGCTAAAAAGAAGATCCCTTTTCTAAAGCCCCACATGCTGTATTTATAGGCAAATCCAAGTAGTTGGGCCTCCTGAGTAATCTGGACCCATCAAGGTCATTGCTGATCCAGGCTCAGCACTACGACCGAACTAGGTAGGCCGAGCCCCATCCACCTATAACCATCCCTTAATAAGCCGAACCAAAGTAGCCAGGGTACTGTCCCAAAGCAAGCCTAGCGAACTAGTCCAGGACTTGGAGCAGAATGAAGCAAATCCTATCCCTAAATATGCCAACCCAGTACCTTATGTCGACCCATGTTATCACGTAGCCAACAATGAGCCACTTTGCCGAGCCACCCTGACCGAACCATAATTCTGAGCGACCCTGACCTCACCACAATGCCGAGCCACATTGACCGAACCACAATGTCGAGCGACCCTGACGGAACCACAATGCCGAACAACCATTAAGGCCGAGCCATACCTTTCTGACCGAACGACATATCCAGACCAAACCATACCATCCTACCGATCCACATCTACCAACCCATACAGGCTGAGCCACCTGTGACCTTCCACCCTTGACCGAGCCACCTTCCTTCCTTCACACCATCACTGAATGACGTGGCCGAACCACATCAGGAAGAACCTCGATCCATGCTTATGCTAATCTAGCCTATGCCGATCCATCTTCCGAGCACGCTACATCGTTTATCCATCGACCATGTTTAATCCCGACTTCACATTAATTCTCCATCCATTTAAACCGAATTTATGATATTCCATCCTTGATAATCGTGAAGTTGGTTAGGTTAACTCTGTCTGTTTATGGCCTTCAAAAGGCGGGGTTACATTTGCCTCCAAAAACATGCCTTGCTATTGAAAGCTGTGTTTTGAATAACCTCAAATCCGATGTCCGAATTCCACATCCATCCGAACCCGACAACCGAGTTCTAATCCATCCATTTCCAATAACCAATAACCACATCCATGACCTCTTCGGGTCAATATCCAATTACGAGACCGCTCCGGGTCCATGCCCAAATTCTTAGCTATTCATAGCCAATTTCCAAATCCGTAACTTCTCCAGGTTCATGTCAAGTGCAACCTGCACCTGATGACCTATGTCAAGTAATGCCACAGTGTTTCAGGCTCAGTGTCCTTGAACGTTAAGCAATGCTGCGGCTTATGTCCTAAGCCGAATCCTGGTCGCTCCAGACCCTTGCCGAGTATAGTCCATACTCGACGACCTGAAATATAGATACTATAGGGTCTAAATCCTAGGCCGAATCTTGGTCTCTCCAGACCCTTGCCGAGCATAGTCCATGCTCGATGACCTTTTAACCAAAAACCAGACAAAAAGTCAACCAAAATCCTAAATCCAAAATTCAAAATCCAGATTCAAACCAACAAAACTGGGAGTTCAAACCGAACCCCAAAACCATAGCAGAAAAACAAATGTCCAAGCCAAAAGGAGAAAACAAATTTCACAAACCGGAACGTCTTGGTAAACCATCATCTCAGAGCATGCTTAGGGGTTATCTCCGACCCCATACATGAGTAAGTGATTTAGCCATTTTCCAGGAGTTCGTTACTTATTCCAAACCATAACAATTAGTTGATGACCAACCGGCTACCATTTCGGAGCCTCATGCCTTCGTCGTTCAAGGTAGGCGATGGCTGCTCCTATTCCACCGTCGCATTTCGAGTTTCGACATATTACCGCAACAGACCGTTACTTGCATGTTCCTCAATTGTGTCCTTCATATGCCAGCAGCTGTTAGTATCATGCCCATCCAGGCCATGAAAAAGACAGTGCCTTCCTGATGCCCTTTCGCTTTCTGAGGGCTCCCTCCTTACCGACCTTCGATAAGGCAGGCGATTTCGAGCATTCAAGAATATCCGCTCCAATGTTACGTTCAATCCTGTGTAAGTGGTGAATTTTGATTCTCCCCAGCGCTTCCTTTTCCCTTTATCCTTTTCTTTACTCGAATTTTCACCGGACGATCCTCCATCCTTAACCACGTTTACTTCCTTCGACTTTACATCCAAGCATGCATCCTCTTGTCGGAGGAACCTCTCGGCTTCATGAAAGAATTCTCCTAGATCCAGTGGTGGATCCCGTATCAATGATACTTTGAAATCCAAATCATCCCTGACTCCTGACACTGCCGCCATCAAAACCATCGATGGATCAGGTCAGTCCACCGAAGTAACTGCTGATTAAACCGAGTTAAAAAAGTCCTGAGCGATTCATCTGCCCTCTGTTTAACCGATGTCAGTGCCATCACATTCTTTGGTCTCTTTATGTGAACTCAAAACTGCCTTAAGAACTTATCTACCAATTCCATCAATGTCCTGATAGATCCATCTTCCAACTGCCTGAACCACATAGCAGCTATGTTCGTCAAGTATAGAGGAAAACACCGAGCCATAACCTCCTCTGCTTCCCCTAGCACTTCCATATGCCTTGTGTACCTCATCAAGTGGTCAGTGGGATCCATCTTGCCGTTATATACTTCCAGAGCGGGTAGCTTGAAATCGGGCGGATTACTAGCTATCCTAATGTTCCGGGTAAACGGCCTTTTGTCAACTCCCTCCGGATCCCTGTTTGTCAGACCTCCGTGAATAGTTTGCCTGATGATACTAGACAATCCAGCATTTCCAACCAAGGGTTGCCCCCTATCTATATTTCCTAAAAGCTCTCCAACTCTGCGCGAAAATTCTGGCACATACTCTTCATCACGTACTCTCGTGTTCCTATTGATGCCGGGTTGCACAGCATCACCTGATATCCCTCCATAGGTTGGTCCAACATTATCTGGCGGTGTGACCCTAAGTCTTGGTCCATCCAGGTTAATAGTTGTTTGTTGATTGGGAGTTTCCCCCTGTTGAATCACTCCATTTTTCTACTGGTTGAGTCCCTCTAATCCAGCTCCAAGAGCTTGAGCATCTGTAGTTTCCGATTTTCCAAATTACCTAAAAAGATCCTACATCATCTCCTCTTGTCGTTTCATCATCTTCTCCTGCATAGAATCCATCATGACCTGCATCTCATCCCGAGTTATGTAGATGGATGCATGATCCGCTCCAACTCTAGAAGTGACTGCCTGACTTTCCTCCTGGTTGCTCCTTTCCGCTGCTTGCTTTCTTACTGGTGGTCTAGCCATTGCTTTCTATAATCCAAGTTACCAAGATTCTGAATCCAGAATCTAAGCTCCAAAATCGCTTAGTGCTAGCTTTCTCAGTGAAAGCACCAAAATGTTAGCGCGAAATTGGTCATTAACACCCAAATCCAGATGAAAGCACCAAACACCAGTCACATATAGAATGTATGTGGAGGATATTAATATGAAGAATAACAAAAATAAAAATGAAAGCAGTAGAGATACATAATTTATAATGGTTCGGCTGACTCCGGCCTACGTCCACTCTAGAAATTTCCTTTTTATTGCTGTAACAATCGATTACAACTAAAAAATGGTAGAGTAGCCTTAGCCTTAGAAATAGAAAGTCAGAGAGCCAAAGTGAAGATCCTTTTTCTGAAGCCCCACATGCTGTATTTATAGAAAAATCCAAGTAGTTGGGCCTTCTGAGTAATCCGAGCCCATTCATTGCCGATCCAGGCTCTACATTGCGACTGCACTAGGTAGGCCGAGCCTCATCCACCGATCCCATCCCTTAATAAGCCGAACAAAAGTAGCCAGGGCACTCTCCCGAAGCAAGCCTATCTAAAATTCGAAGCGAACTAGTCCAGGACTCTGAGCGGAATGAAGACGATCCTATCCCTAAATATGTCGACCCAGTACCTTATGCCGACCTATGTTATCGAGTAGCTAACGCTGAGCCACTTTGCCAAGCCACCCTGATCGAACCACAATGCCGAGCAACCCTGACCAAACCATAATGCCGAGCCACCCTGATCGAATCATAATGCCGAGCCACCCTGACTGAACCATAATGCCGAGCGACCCTGACTGAACCACAATGCCGAACAACCATTAAGGCCGAGCCATACCTTTCTAACCGAATGACATATCCAGACCAAACCATACCATCTTGCTGATCCACATCTACCGTCCCATACAGGCCAAGTCACCTGTGACCTTCCACCTTTGACCGAGCCACCTTCCTTCCTTCACACCATCACCGAACGACGTGGCCGAACCACATCATAAAGACCCTCGATCCATGCTTATGCTAATCCATCCTAGCCCATCCATCTTCCGAGCACGCTGCGTCGTTTATCCATCGACCATGTTTAATCCTGACTTCACATCAATTCTCCATCCATTTAAACCGAATTGATGATATTCCATCCTTGATAATCGTGAAGTTGGTTAGGTTGACTCGCCTATTTATGACCTTGACAAAAGGCGGGTTAACATCTATGATGATCTTCCTAGGTACTCTAAACCTGTAAATGATGTTTTCCATCACAAAGTTGATCAGATTTTTCATTGTATCATGGCGAGCAATTCCAATCCAGCCCACTTCGTGAAGTAATCAACCACAACTATTGCATATTTGGCTCCTCCTTTTGCTATCAATAGTAGCATTAGCTTTACAAATGGGGCTTCCGAAATCACTGTGAAGCTTTGACAATGGTCACATTGTTTGGTGTACTTAGCTGCATCCCAAATTAATTTAGCTTGAAATATCCATAACGAAGTATCTTGTTTGCCAAAGTTTACCCCTCGATGTGATCACCACAACTACCCTCAAGGATTTCCATGAGGATTTTCCTAGCCTCGCCCTTAGTTAAACACCAAAGTAAGCGAATAGAGACTCCTCTTCTGTACAGTATTCCTTGCATCATGAACTGAGGTGCATTTTGAAGGAGTTTCTACCATTCGTTTCGATCTTTGAGGGGAATATCACTTAGAAAATAATCCTTAATCAGGATCATCCATGACTCTCCTTCTTCTACAGTCTCCAGAATACACTAGACATCCATTTAGTCGATGCAAGTAGCTGCTAGAACCTTTATTGGAACCAAATCCATTATCTATGCTTCCCCAGAACTAGCCAGTTTAGCTAAGCCTTTGCGTTCTTTTTGGGAATATGGATGATCATATAATGCTTAATGTCGTCCAACAGTCCCAGTTCCCTTGTTAGGTAAGGTGCACGTCTAGCCCTTAGCTTGGTATTCCCACTTAACTTGACAAACCAGCAGCTAGGAATCATTGAATATGTGTAGTGTCCTTATCTTAGTTTCTTCTCTACGCTTAATTCCGCTGTCAGTGCCTTATTCTCAGCTTCGTTGTTAGTTGCGGGAAATTCCAGCCTTAATGCATAACAAATTGATCATCGTTTTGGAATTTCAAGCGCTACTCCAGGAATTAAGCTATGTTCGATTGATGCTCCATCTACGAACAACTTCCAATGGGGAAGGGAAGTATATCATCCTCCTCCTCACCATCTCATGTGATAACTCAACGATGAAATTTGCCAACGCCAACCCATTTATCGCTCTCCTCGAATTGTAAGTCATGTCGTATAGGCTCAATTCTATGTTCCATTTTAGCAACCTCCCTGAAGGTTCAGGTCAGTATAGCACCTCCTTCAAGGGGTGATCCATCGACACTTCAATTCCGATGAACCTAGAAATATGCTTACAGCTTTCCTGATGCAATCAGCAAGCAATATGCTAGTTTCCTAAACGTTGGGTAGTTCTTTTCAGCTTACGTAAACCACTTGGTGATATAGTAAACCGGCCTTTGAATCCTCACCTCCTCATGAACTAGTGCTACACTTAGTGCATGAGAAAACACTGTGAAATAAATGAACAAGCCTTCCCCTTTCAGTGGTTAGGATAAGACCGATTGGGTCTCTATGTCCCTCAATAACACCTCAAAAGAATCCTAACAATCTTAATTCCACTCAAAATTCTTCTTGTCCTTCTTGAGGGTGTCAAAGAAGGGAATGCATTTATCTATTGCCCTTGACATGAATCGACACAAGGCAGACATCTTCCCACTTGAGCTTTCTATCTCCTTCTTTGTAGTCAGGGTAGTTACATTCCTTTAGGCATTAATCTGCTCCAAATTGTCCTCAATTTACCCTTACGTTAACAATAAATCCCAGAATTATCCCCGATGCTACCCCGAAAGAACATTTCAATAGATTTATCATTATTCCATACTTTCATAGAACCTCAAACATCTTCGTAAGGTCATCCACATGGATCCATGACACTTGTGACTTCACAAGCATGTCGTATATGTAAACCTCCATTCTTTGTCTGATCTAACTCTTGAACATAAAATTTACCAATCTTTGTTATGTGACTTCAATGTTCTTCAAACCAAATAGCATTACTCGATAGCAATATAATCCCGAATTTGTTATAAGCTGGTATTCTCCTGGTCTAATATATCTATCGAAACTTGGTTATAACATGAATAAGCATCCATGAATGGGAATAACTCATGCCCTATGGTCTTGTCTACTAGTTGGTCAATCTAGGAAAAGGAAAGCTGTCTTTCACGCATGCCTTATTCAAATCTGAATAGGTGATTCATGTCCATCATTTTTCGTTTGATTTCTTGACCAACATAGGGTTAGATACTCATTTAAAGTATAAAGCGTCATGGATATGGTCGTTTTCCATCAGCTTATCCACTTCTTCCTTTAATGCAGTGGACCGCTCGGAAGCAGACTGCACCTTTTTTGTTTACTGGTTAAACATTGGATCAATATTCACTACGAGACATGCTAACTCCGACGATATCCAGCACATATCTGAATGCGTCCAAGAAAACATGTCTAAGTTCCCTCATAGGAAATTAGCCAATTCCTTCCTTAAGTTAATGCTAAAATGAGATCTAATCTGTAGAACTTGTATAGGGTCATCCATGTTGATTTGAACATTCATTGTCAGCTCAATTGGTGTTGCTCGCCCTTCCCCTGACTTCTTCTTGGGATCCATAGCCTTATCAAACCTGCTATGTTTCCTGAGCTAGGGTTTGGACCTTAATTGCTATGCTTGTGAATCTCGATTGTGGAGAGTCCCCTTCACATTCTTGCCATTTTCCCATACCTTTGCTTTCCTCAGCTTCGTGACATAACATCCCCTTCCAATGCTCTGGTCTCCCCTTACCAATCTTAATCCATTCTCCATGAGGAACTTCATCACTAGAGACCAAGGAGCGAATGTTATTCTAAAATCAATAAGGACCGACCGGCCCTAAGAGACATTATATGTCAAGTATTCATCCATAATAATAAATTTCTGAATCCGAACTATCCTACTATCTCCTTCACGTAAGTCCATAGGCAGATTGATCATCCCAATTGGTAGTTTTTCTTTGCCTATAAACCTTGGATCTTGGTTTTGTAGGCCATAACCTCCTTCACATTAACCTTCACTAGATCGAATGTTCTTGAATAGTATGTTCATAGAACTTTCGGTATCCACCAAGACCTGGTGCACGATTATCGGTCCAATATAGGCCACTATCACCATGAGGCCAAAAGTTGGCACTTCGACCCCATCAAGATCTCTATTTTTGAACCCAACATCATCTGTTATTATCCTTTATTGCTTAGTCGGAGCTCCGTCATCCATTGAAAAGCAATCCTCCTGTGGTACATGCTTTAGAGAGATCACGTACCATTCCATTTGCCTCTAGCTTTTCTCCACTTGATGAAACCCTCTAGTTACAATATTGATTAACAACTTTCCATCAGTCCACCTGGGACCTTCTTTGCTTGGTCCAGGCCGATTCCCTTGGAGCAGATGGCCCTTGGGGGTCTTGCGGTCTGACTACCTTCATGCGGTTCTCTCATATATTGTTGAAGTTTTGTCTTTCTTGTTAATTCCTCAATAGCATCCCCTAAATTTTGGCACCCATTTGTGTGATATCCATGGTTTTCATGGAAACGACTATACTTTCCTAAGTGCATTCCTCCACGGTCGCCTTTTTCCCAAGGGACCTTTTATACTGTTTCTTTCGTTGCATAGCAAGGAATATATTCTTTAATGTATCATTCAGAGGTGTGTATTCATCAAATCTCATATTCCTCAACGCTTTTGGTTTTCATTCCATCTACCACCAGAGCCCTGATTCCTTTTCTTCTAATTATTCGAATTTATAATAGTAATTGCCGCGTTACTAGAGTTCCTATCTTCTTAATCGCCACATTAGTTGTATTACTTCCTTATACTGCCCACTATCAGTCTGCCCAGTTGCCTAACTTACTTCTTTCAGATGTAAGAATCGATTAGTTTCCACTGAAAATCCTACATAGTTGTTGGATGTTTCATTTTCAACCATTTTCTAAAATCTTTGTCTAAGTGTACACCCCGGACCAAAGCCATAAATATCAAATCCTTCTTTAACTTTTGTAACCGCCACTTCAAACCGATTCAAGAACTCCTTCAACAACTCTTCAACGTCCTTGACATAGGCTCGACAAGGACGTCACATCCTTTGGTTGGGCTGTGTGGAGCCTAAACTGCTCCATAAAGTATTTTTCTAACTCATCAAAAGTCCATATGGATCTCGATGTGAGCCTAATGACCCACATCGATTCAACACCTTCTAAGAAAATAAGGAAACATCTACAACCAACAGCATCTGCCGCTCTGGCACTATCTATATGCCATTCATACTTGGGTAAGTGCTGCCTTGGATTGATGCTCCTATTATACGATGGCTTTGTCGGCATCTTAAACTTTCTACGATACTCTTCCCTTAGAATTTTTTGCATAAAGGGGTTCTGCTTGGTGTGGAATCTCAAACCTCATTCTTTCTAACTTTTCTTTCCTCGACCAATTGTTTAACCGTGTTTACAATATATTCATTACTGGCTCGATACACCTAAAGTTTCCTATCAAAGGCTGCATGGGCATTTGGTTCAGTAGACGATCTTGGTTTTGCCCACTGACTTTTAGGTTCTTCAACCTTTGGAAGAAGCACTCCTTTGGTCCTCCGTTGATGTCAGGTTGGTTCCTTTGTAGCTGTTTGAACTCCAGCTCCATTACTCCAACATCTAGCTTGTAAACACTACTGTTATGCTACGGGTCATTTTCGAATTAGATAATTCCATAGCCTCGGCTCCCTATCCCCATAGTCCAACAAAAACTCCCTCAGTACCGACCTTGTTCTGGTCAGTACGAATTTTTTCCTTCTGGGGAAGCACTATGGCTTCCTACCACAACTCCTCCTGCTTGCCAAACATCTCCTTCTTTCTATTTTTGCTTTCTATTTCACCTATTCTGACCACAAATAGATGAGTGCTCTTCATCAGAGCCAAGAGGAGAAACTTCTCTTCTACTCCTTCTAGTCCTCGGTGGTTACCGGGTTAGCAGTTTTATGCTAGCATCCATCTTTTCTATCAAAGCCTTCTAATAATCAACCAACTTCTTATTTAGCTCCTACATCATATTATCAAACTCAACCCTAGTGACCCTATCCTATTAAGAAAATGATCATGGTATATGCCTGCTGGTTACTGATTTCCATTTAATGAGCATTTCCATTATCACCACCGGCTATTGCTCCTTCTTTACCAGCAATTATCCCATTTGATCTTCTAGGTTTCCTAGGTGCCATAGATTACTATTAGTCAGTTTTCAATTCCTTAAAGAAAATCTTATGGATATAACCACTGGATTTCTCAAAACCTAAAGCAACATGCTAGATCTAATCCTGGGAAGCATTTCTCGATGAAAGCACAAAATGTTGATGCCAAAAATGGATCAACACCCAAAGACCTATAGAATATTAGAGATATAGCAAAAATTATAAGAAAAGTAAAAATTAGCATCAAAATTTTATAGTGGTTTGGCAAACTCTGGTCTACGTCTGTCATAATTTATTGGTTATTTGATTAAGAGTCACTAGTGCAAGGGGTTTTCTGATTTAAAGCATAGAATATCAAAGAGTAGCTTCCTTAGTGATTTTAAGTACACGGTTTTTATTTATAGCGAAATCATTTGGTAAAACCAGGTGCCCATGAAGTATCAAGTAAGATTCAAGCCCAAGTGTGCAGAAGCGAGTATCGAGGCCCAAACACCAGTAAAAAGCTCTCGCAACCGAGTGGACCACTCGGTACCTATTGATTTTCTATGGGGAAAATCTTCCAACCTTCATCTATTCTGCCTCCTATTTCAATCTGTTGCATTTTAAATAATTTCCCTTTAAGACTGAGTTATTTCTGATAAGTTCTTATTCTTGTCTACTATCTTTCCTTTCTTCCATAAAATCTTTAGAGTCATTCGTTTATTCCTTAAGAAATGCGCTTCAAGACAATCACTCATGCCAGAGCTCCACATATAAGAATTTTGGAGGACTCTCGTGCAATATAAAGCACCCGGTGTCTAGTGGTCCCTTTTCGTCCAAATCTTCTACAATTTCATGAATGTGATCCTATTGCTCTTCTAAGCATGTTCCTTAGTCCATGAATCGTTTCATCTTCATCTTAAAATCTTAATTCCAGAGAGAATCCGCTTGGTCAAAAAGCCGGATAATGCGTTACATATTTCAAAAAGTGAATGTAATAATATAGTTATGAAAAGAATACATTTCCTAAGGGAAAATGTATGCTATCTTTTTATTTATAAAGAATAAGGGTGAACTCAGTTTTTAAATTTGGAAAGATTAATGTTAATTAATTATAAATTGATTGAGAAACTACTAATAAAGAGAAAGGTTTCTAATTAATGTCTACACACACATAGATACACACACGTATGTTTTAATATCAAAACATGATTCTTTATAGTAATAAATATAATATATATGTAGAATATGTATAAATGTCATTGGTTGGAATTATAATAAAAGTTATTGATTCCAATTATAATTAATGACATTAATTAGGAAAATATAAACGTTATTTTCTTTAAAGAAATAAAAGGAAAAGAATTTTTCCACATATGTAAGGGCAAATGACATATGAATAAACATATAAGTTTTCCTAAGACTTAGACTTCTCGTATAAATATAAAGCCTAGTTCACTCCTTTCATTTTAACTCTTGCCACCACCTCTCTAATTTTGTACATTCTTTTAATCTTCCTCCACCTCAAAACTTCTTAAGTCTGAACACTTTTTTTACCCTCTTCTCTAAATTTTCTAGATGGAAAAATCCAATTGAAAGAGATGGAGAAGAATAAGAAAATCAAGGGATAAAGGAAAGAGACACCAATTCGAATCAGGTTAGAAAGGAAACTTTAAAGTTAAAGAGAAGGGAAAGATAAAAAGGTAAGGGGAATTTTATCTTCATCCTAAATAAATCTCTATACGCTCTTATCTCATTTCGATAACCTATAATTGATTAAACAGAAGAAATATAGGTTGAGTAAAATAGTTACATTAAATAGTTTAATTTGAATTTATTTATTGACCATGGTAGTTGAAATAATACCTCAAATTGTAATTGGGCTAATGATGAAATGCTTGGGATGGAAATGATACTCCGCTTTTTAAGAATAAATCATAATTTTATTAAGTTACACCTAAAAATCTAGGATAAATCACATTGATATAAATTGGATTTGAAATAAATGAATAGGTTATTAATTGAATTGATTGTTGGTTGTTTAGAGTTAAAATGACACTCCTATTTCTTTTGTAATAGTAAATTAAATTATTTAAAAAATCAATTTTGAATTTTATACAACTTAAATTTGTTTATAATTGGATTTATAAATTGATTGTTTAAAGTTAAAATGACATTTAGATTGTTAATAACAATCAATTACCCTATTGAGTACAATTATAAACAGAAATAAAATACCTAGGGATATATGTAAAATTTTGTAAATATCTGTCATTATAATTTGGTTAGGAAATTTATATTGTGAATGAAATGGATAGAATTATAGTTATATCAAATCAATTGATAATATAACCCTGATAACGAAATGGGAAAGATGCTATAAATTATAAGGTAGGCAAAATAAAGGATTCAAATGATATAAAAAAGTTAGCGGAAGTCGGGAACGAACTTCAGGCTAAGATATAGAGAAAAGTTAATTAAAAGACTTAAAAATACAAATCTATAATAAATCCAATTGTTTGAAAATAAGTCTAGACGTTTGAAAATAAGTCTAGACATATGAAAATGTTATAGTGGCAAACTGAAGGAAACACATTGAATTTAGCATGATTCGAACGTTTGATTTCTTATTTAGATGTCTAAAATCAAAGTCAGATGTCTGAATGTATGGTTAGACATTTGTTTACCTATAGGTATATTTTTTTATAAGGAGTCAGATGTTTGAATGATATTTTAGACGTCTCAATAGTTGATAGGCACAAGTTGAACCTAGAGCTATGTGGATCGATATGAACTATTATAAAAATTCCATATTGTTGTTTATTTAAGAAATGATAAAGTAGAATAAAGTGTATACACTCATATAATGCACATATCACAATGGACTATATTGTTTAAGATGTTTGCAAAGTGTTGAAATGACATACACAATGGTAGTAGTTTGTTTGAAATGAGAAACATAGCGATGTTAGTTTGTATCAAAAAGAAACACATAGCATCTATAATAGTCTGTGTTGAGAAGGAACACATAGTTGTTATGGAATGTCTGTAAAGACTTGAAATGAGATACACAGCAGAAAAGATATCGCTACGAAGCGTGTTGAAATAGTACACGTAGCAAAACTAGGATATGCTAATATTTCAAGCATGTCGGTTTGTATGGATGTTTATATAGTGATTTTTGTCACTAAAAACGATATAGTAAAAATGCTTTGATAAATAGTCTAAAAGTACAATGGTTTATTTATATATTAAAATGATACCGTAGGAGTAATTTATAAAGAAGTTTTATTAGAGCGTTAGTATCGTGTATTTAGAGATATATGCTCACTCACCTGGTTTATGTCCAGCCCCCGCTATATTCCTTTATTATTTCTGCATCATGGGTCAATAGGGTTAGAAAGAGCCATAAGTGAAGAAGAGGCAACATAGACCGCTAGTGGTGAATAAGACTTTTTATCCATGGGTTATCTATTTATTTGGTAGTTATATCTAATTGAACTATGCAATATGAAGTACAGTTTTTATTAGATGGTTGCAAAAACTGAAGGAATTTATGGACCACTTTAGATATTTATGTTATAGTCTATTATATTTAATTTCCTTCCACCATGAGTTGTGAAAGTGTAGTTGAAAATAGATAGCTTTGTTATTATTATACCTTATTTACCCTAACGATCTACTATTCACTAATTCGAGGGTCTGAGTGTCAGTTGAGACATATGGTCAAATGGTTAATTGTAATGATCCACTATTTAAGTAAGGAAATTTGCTTAAATAACAGATATTATTTAGGGCAATAATAAAATCAATTACAGAACAAAACACAGAAATAAATACAATTCAGAATCTCATAGCGGAAATTAAATAAGTACATAAACAATTCTGAAACTCCAAATAAGTTTACATTTATTTTCAACTGGGAATGAAATAATAGGAAATGAATTAAATCTAACTGACATAGCTAAACAAAATAAATTGATGAATTAGTAGAAATAGAAGGAGTCTCTAGCAATGCCTTCATCTCCACAACAAGCTCTCCAAACTAGAAATACTCAGGTTGACCTGAGCATAATAGAAGGCACAGTACTTGAGTCAGAACTAATATCCTCATGCAAATCAATAAATCAATACAAAGTAACTTAAGGGATGTTACGGGATTTTCCATCTCCTAAGGATCCGTTATACTATTTATATATAAAGCTATAATAGATAATGTCTATCACTAAAATAAATATAAAAATAGTGTTAAGGCTTTATATTGATCCACCTTAACACATTTTTATAGTTCTAAACAAAAGTCGTAATGGGCTTGTATAGGAGAAAAAAATATGAGAAGGCACGTGAGGCAATGCCCAAGGTAAGATTCTATCAGTTTACTCTTTCTAGCTGGCCGTAACCCATCCGTGGCCGACCACGATAATCAATCCAAATGAAAAGGTGCACCCATCGAATATGAAATCATAGTAGTAATACAAGGGATCAACGTTGCTAGAGGTAACTAACCTTAGTGGCCAGACATAGGCTCCTATTTTAGTCATTTTAATTATGACACGAGTGTCAAGGTTATCCTTCATCGTTCCCTTACTACATTCCAGTAAAGGTCGCAAATTCAACCACAACATTCCACATACACCATTATCAAAGTGGTTCTTGGATTAACAGAGAGTATGCCAATATCCGGCTCCGGTATCTTTGACAACCAAACATCGTTTTACATACCGGTTGGTACTTTATATTTCGAAAAGAAATTCGTACTTGATATCAAAATATGATATTCACTTCAAAATCAAATCCATTTCGAAATCATCATATTTGCTTCACAAATCATATTTTACTTCAAAACTTGATTCGAATTACAATTTTGGATATAATTCGTGTTAACCCAATTCGCCTTTAAATCCAAGATTTAAATAGTGTAACAACCCTGATTTTTGAATATTTTTAAATTTGATTTTATTTCATTTTGAAAATATTTTAAATTTATTTTATTTCATGATTTCATTTTTTAAATATTTTTAAAGTGATGTTATAATTTTCCAAAGCTTATTATATTTTATTTACAATTTTTAAATCCTAGTTTCTATTATTTAGCTATTTTGTTAATTAATTTATATTTTTCTAAATTTTATACATTTATTTTCTTTCTTACTTGATTTTGTTTGTTTTTCTATTTTATTTACATACATTTCTATTTGTTTAAAATGAAAAAGAAAAAGGAAATATAAAAGGTCGAAACCTTTTCACATACCATAACCTTTCATATGCATTTGCCTTTTCATTTTCAAGTGCCATTTGCATTCAATTTACCGTTCATTTTCTTTCCTTAGCCATGCATATTTTTCATTTTCACGCAAGAAAACTTTTCTCTTCATCTCAAAATATTCGGCCATCATCATTTCTGAAAAAAATCTTTGGTAAGTTCATGAATTTTTTTCATATTTGCGTTTTGTTTTATTAATTTTCTTTGCCTTGTTTTCTCCTATCATGCTTGGCCATAGCTCCTCCACCACCATATCACCTTCACCTCCACCATAATCGGCTACAACCTCTTATAACTCCTTTGTCTAGTTAGGCTGTGGCCTTCCCAAAGTTGTAAACTCCACAAAAAAATGCATCATCCCTTGAAAAGCAAGCTAGCCGAACCCTTAAGGCCACAACCACTCCACATACTCCTCTTGGCCACCACTACAACCACCTCCACCAGCCTCTAACTGACCCTAGGACACTGGTGATGGTGCACCTGACCACCACCAAGCAAGTCCGAGTCACCTATAGCCATATTCGAGCCTTGTTATTGCACCAAATCTCCTTTTGTTGCCTTGACTTTTGTATTTTCATGTCACAACTTCCACTCCTTCATCTCCAACCTAGGCCGAGCTATGTTGTCCCATACTTGACCCAAACACCTAGCCATGGCCGAGCACTATAACCATATGGCCGAGCATATGATTGGTTGAAACATGGTCAAGTTGTTTAGTTCTTTGTTGTTCCTTATTTTCTAGTTGTTTAATAATAGATTTGTGTTGTAAATTCATCTGCAATATCTTGTTTTGTTTGCTATGTACAAGATAATCACGTTGGCTCTTCCCTCACTTGAATCCGTATTCATGTTGTCGTGCTTTTTGGATCTTTGTTTGTATGTCTGAATTTGTTAACTCCAGCATTAAGAGGTAAGTATTTCACACATGACATCCGTACTTATATAATTAGTAAATTGATAGCATGTGAATCTGTAGAATTATATCATCATGTTATACCTGCCTGTGATATGATTATACGATGTTCACCCTGTTTATACACCGGTCATATCATCTGTTACTACTATATGATGCTATACTGTTTATTTATATCAGTTTATCACACTGCAAGTTCCCTGTAGAATAGAATCACTATGGATTGAAGTGATACATACCCGAACAGACTTTTGAATAAGGAAAAATCGTTATGGGCTGAAATGATAGGCCTGAACGATTTTTATTTATTTCATTTAACTTGGGATTGCGGGTTTGAAATGTTAGAACCTAGATTTTCTTGTAAATTACGGATTGAAATGATATATTATCCGTATCACTAGACCTAGGTTAGAAAATATTATACAGACCCGTGGTTAATGTAAATATTTTTTCTGGAATTTTTAAAATGTAAATTTATGATAATTTAATTTAAACTGAATTAAAAAAATACTTTTGTAAAGTGTTAATGATTTTCTAAAGGTTAAAATGTTAAATAAATGAATAGTTAAGTTGAAATATAACTTAAATTTGAAATTTGAGAATTTTGTTTAAAAGTGAATTTTTAATTAAGTAAATAAAATGAAAAATAAGTTATATTTGGAAATTTAATTTTAAGTGTTAAATTAAATTTTAAAACATAAAGAATAGAAAATTGAATGCTTGAATTTAATAAGTAAACTATTAAATTTAGATTTTGTATGAAAATTTTACTTTATAAAAATCATAACTTAAAGGGTATTTAAATGTTTTTTTTTAAAGTGGAAAATATGATTTTTATAAGATAAAATAGTTTAAATTAAAGTTTAATTGTTTACGAAATTTTATTGAAAATTTAGAATATAATTAACAGCATTTCTGAAATGCTATCATTTCCAAAGTAAAGGATATTACAACATTTCTAAGTGTTGTAATTGATATAAATGAACTAAAATGCTAAAATGAACCAATGGTTATTACAGCACTTTGTAAGTGCTGTAGTTATAGAAACTAAAATTTGAACTTGAAATATTACAGCAGTTTTAAATGCCGTCTTTATTTAATTGAATTGTTTTCAAATGTAACTTACCGTAGCATTTTCTAAATGTCGCGAAAGCTGAAATTTCACCGTTTTGATAAATTTAAGTGAATAAATGAATTTTGAAAAGATTAAATTTTGGAAAATTTAATATCTGATATTAAATGTAATAACTTCACTTTTAAATGGTTTAAATGAAGTAATTTGATTTGAAATATAAACCATTTTTAAATGCGATTTGAAATGGTATTTAAATTTAATACAAATGAACGAGTTTTGTAAAGATAAGATATTTTGAAATGTATTTGAAATGATATTTAATTTGAAATGATATTTGATTTTTGAAGTATAAATACCATTTTTGAAATTTATAACCACGGGTTATAATAACGATTGGTTGTTAAAGAGACCGGGATCAGATATGGACATACTCTCTGTCGATACCCAAAACCACTTTAACAACTGTTTACGCGGTGGAGTTCCAAAATGAAGTAGGATGGTGGCGACGTTCTTGAGGTATATAACGTGGACCCGACTCCCATGAGTTGGCTTAAGGTGGCTAAACCATGAGCGATCTTGGGCCAAAATGGGTAGCTCCTCTGCTCGGACGCACTTCTTCGATGCCATTCTATTACTCTGTGATTGTTTGGTGGCCACCCTTGATATGGGAGTGTGTTCCGAGATGGGCATATATGGCTGCTACGTTACCACCAGCTTGCGTGCGTAATTGGTATATCTACCCTGGCATTGCCTCGTGTGCCGTGTCACCTACCGTAGCGAGCCTTACTACGAGTTTCTATTTGTGTCGTACCTATGGAGTATCTTCTCATATTCTCCCGATCAGGAGATATGCAGGCACTGTATAGACTACAGGCATTATTTGTGTTAAGGGCTATATGGGTAACCCCTTAATGCTATTTTAAAGTATGTTTATTTTACTATAGACATTATTATAATAGCGCAATATTACTACATAGTAAATAGTTTAACGGACCCTTAGAGGATGGGCGGTCCTAAGCATCCTTTAAGTTACTTATACTTTACTGCGGTTCACTTGAGTTGGTTTACATTATATAAGTATGTATGTCCTGACTCGATTATTTTGTGTTTTGCTTTATGCTCGGGTCAGCCTGAGTATTCACAGATTTGGATTTCTCTTTTTAGAGCTAGTCTTTGCTGGAAATTCTGCCCATCTATTTATCTATCTATTTCAGTTTCTGTTGTTCTAGTTTATCTTATGTATTAGTGAACTTCTATGTATTTGGAATTTCTATTATGTTGTTTTCAGACTTATATTATGTATTTGTTTTGACACTTTGTTATAGTAGCTTCACGAAATACTATGGCATTGTAATTTCCGCTGCGAGTTATTCTGATATTTCTATGTCTGTATTCTGTGTGATTGATTTTATTTGCTCCAAATTTTATTACAATCTGTTATTTTGCATCATTCAAGTCCGACGTGTGTGGATTTTTGTCGATTTGAATGGTACAAAATAGTGGGTTGTTACATTTGGTATCAGAGCTTTGGTTTTTAGGCAAACCATAGCCTACGGAGAAAAAACTCATTAGAGATAGGGTAGAAATATCCTAGAATGAGTGAAATCAACCTCAGAATCATTTCTTTATGAGAGAACATATTTTTAAGTATTAAATGATTTTCAAAATGATTTTTCAAAGGATTTTTCAAAGATTATTTTGTTATAAAAAATTTCTTGTTTTAAAGGATTTACAAATGTTCATCTACCTTGTTAGTGTTTTCTTTCTTTAGGATATTCATCCAAGTGAATTTATCTTGTCTTATCTTAATTTATCTTTGGCTTCTCTTTATCTTGTCCAAAATTCATTCTTGATTTTTCAGGATGAATCAAGGAAATGCCAGAGGTAGGGGTCGTGGTATTTCCCCAGCTCCTCAGCCTGTTGCATTATTGTTGTCTATAAGGAATTCACTCAACTTGGTGGAACCCCATTTACCGATTCAGAGAGCAGTATTGAAGCCCAACAATGGTTGTGGAGTTCAGAGAGGATATTTACTGGTCTTAAGATTACTGATGCCCAAAAGTGTCAGTTAGCAGCATGGCAGTTGCATGAGGCTGCTCTAGATTGGTGGGAGTCTATTAGGGCTAACACCGCTGAGGCTGATATTACTTGGGAACAGTTTAGGTATCTTCTGGTGTTTCTTTGAATTCTGTTTTTCTATCTCTTTTCGTGCCTTTTCTTAGTTTGTCTATCATCTTTTCAGGGATGCTTTCATTGCTAAGTGGATGCCCGAGGCTAGGAAATCCCAGCTTTATAGAGAGTTCATGGATCTCAAGCAGGGAAGCATGTCTTTTACTGAGTATGAGAGGAAGTTCAACGAACTTTCCAAGTTCGGTCCTAGCCTGATAGACACTCCTCTCAAGAAGTATGAGAAGTTCATAGATGGTGCTCGTCATGAGTATTATGATCGTCTCATTTCTCATGTTCATGGCACTTTTACCCAGCTTATGGATATGGCTATCCGATATGAGAACCCTACTCTAAGGGTCCTGCTGTTTCTGGTGCTCCTTCATCTCGATCTTCCTCTGCTTATTCTAGGAAGTGTAAGCCAAATTTCCACCAACAAAGAAGAATTGGCTCAAGAATCCGGGTCTGGGATCTTCGTCATCTTCTCCTTCTCAGAGGCAGCCTGTTGATCTTTCTTCCATAACCTGTTTCAGATGTGATCAGAGGGGACACTATGCCAATAGTGGTCCTACTTTAGCTGGTGCTGCTATTCCTCCACCTGATCAGTTGGCTAGGCGTGATCTATGCCATATCTGTCTCCAGCCTGGTCATTTCAGGAAGGATTGCCCTACCCAGCAGAAGGGTAAGCCTTCTGGTATATTTGCTGTCACCTCTGCATCTTCTCCAGCTCCGGCACCTGCTCCTACTCCTAGTGATGACCAAGGTACTCTTCAGGGCACCTTTTCTTTATTTCAGCATCCTGTTCGTGTTTTATGTGACACTGGAGCTTCCCATAGTTTCATTTCTGTTGATTTGTGTGATAAGTTCGAGCATCTTCTTTCTCCTGAGTATGATTCTGTACCTTTATGTGTTTCAAATCGAATTGGGGGTCCCGCAAACCTTAATCGGATTTGTAAGCAAGTGGAACTTCTCTATTCTGATCATTGCTTCAATGGTGATTTCTATGTTTTGGGCCTCGATGCTTTTGATTTATTGCTTGGAAGTGATTGCGTGGGTAGGCATGATGCCCATATATCTTGTAAATCCGGGTATGTTTATCTTGTTGATGATCAAGGAAATTCCTTGACTACTCAGTGCCGCATGCCTCAGGATTTTGCTGGCAGTTTTATATATTCTCTGGATTCTTCTCCTGGTGATCTTCATTCGACCCGTATGGTCGGATTCTATCCAGATATATTTGGTGAAGTCACTACTTTGCCTCCTAAGTGGAAAATTGATTTTCGCATTGATCTTATTCCTGGAGCTCGACCTGTTGTTCTTCCTCCTAGAAGAATAGCCCCCGCGAGAAGATTGAGTTAGCAAAGCAAATTGAGGACTTGTTCTCCAAAGGTCTGATCATACCTAGCCATTCAGAATGGGGAGCAGCGGTGGTTTTTGTCACCAAGTCCGATGGATCTTTGAGGATGTGTGTTGATTATAGAGAGCTGAAGAAGCTCACTATGAAAAATAGATATCTTATGCCTCGTATCAATGATATGTTTGATCAGCTTTATGGTGCCATTGTTTTCTCTCGGCTTGATCTTGCCATAGGTTATCACCAGCTTAGGGTTGCTGAGGAAAGCATTCCCAAGACCGCTTTCCATACTGAGAATGGGTTTTATGAATGGTTAGTCATGCCTTTTGGTTTGACTAATGCTCCTGCTTTCTTTGTTGATTTGATGAATCGTGTTTTTCTTGATGTGCTTAATAAATTTGTTCTAGTCTTTATTGATGATATCTTTGTCTTTTCTAAGACCAAGAAAGAGCATGAGTCGCACTTGAAATCTATTCTGGAGATTCTTAGAAATCATCATTTGAAGGCTAAATTGTCTAAATGCCATTTCTGGAAGGATGAAGTCCGATTCCTTGGACATATTGTTTCTGGTAATGGGGTTTCTGTTGATCCAGCCAAGATTTCTACGATCAATGTAAGTCTTTCTTTCTTTCTCTTTTTCCTTTGTCATTTAATTATTCTATTTTTCTGTTGTTCTTATTTCTCCTTATTCTGTTGCAGGATTGGGGAACTCCTAAGACTCCATCAGATATTCATAGTTTTCTGGGCCTTGCCGGTTGTTACCGGGGATTCATTGAGAATTTTGCTTGGATTGCTACACTTCTCACTGCTTTGACTCATAAGAATGCTAAGTTCATCTGGGATAGGAAATGTGAAGCTGCATTCGATGAGTTAAAGAGCATGCTAACTTCTGCACCATTTCTTACTGTTCTGAATGGAAATAAGGGATTGACGATATATACCGATGCTAGTCATGATGGATTGGGTGATGTTCTCATGTAGGATGGTAAGATCATTGCCTATGTCAGCCGTCGGTTGAAAACCCATGAGGCTAATTATGCTGCTCATGATCTAGAGTTGTTTGCTGTTGTCTTTGCTTTGAAGCTCTGGAGGCATCATCTTCATGGAGCTAAGTTTGAGCTTTTCACCGATCATTAGTCTCTGAGATATATCTTCACCCAGAAAGATTTGAATCAGAGGCAAGTTTGTTGGATTGAGTTTCTAGCTTCTTACGATCTCGATATTGGCTATACTCTCGGTAAAGCTAATTTTATGGTCGATGCTCTGAGTCGGAAGAAGGCTTTGTTGTGTCTGCTTGTTGTTTCTTCTCCTCTTCTGGATCGTATCAAGGCTAAGCAGGATGAGGATGGTATTCTTAGATTGATGAAGGTGAGTGTTCGTAGCAGGTTTGGTGGTAGTAGTGGTTGTATTAGTGGAGCTCAGATCAATGATAGTGGAATTTTGAGGATTAATGGTAGGATTTGTGTCCTGAATGTTGATGGATTGAGGCAGGAGTTGCCTCCGGAGAATCATCGATCCAGACTTTCTATTCATCCTGGTGTGTCGAAGATGTATCAAGATATGAAGAGGATTTATTGGTGGAAGGGAATGAAGGAGATAACTCTATCTTTGTTAGTCGGTGTGCGACTTGTCAGCAAGTCAAAGCCGTTCATCTGAAGACCCCTGGTTTGTTGCAGCTCCTTGAGATTCCTAATTGGGAGTGGGAACAGGTTTCCACGGATTTCATCGATGGATTACCGAGGTCTAGGAGGGGTAATGAGAGGATCTGGGTTATTGTGGATAGACTGACCAAGTCCGCTCATTTCATTCTGATCAAGTCTATCCATTCTGCTTCTAGCTTATCTGAGATCTAATTGAGAGATTGTTCGTCTCCATGGTATTCCTCTCAGTATTGTTTGTGATCGTGATCCTATCTTTACCAGTCAGTTTTGGAAAGCATTTTAGGAATCTTTGAGTACTCATCTGAATCTGAGCACTGCTTACCATCCACATACCGACGGTCAAACAGAAAGAGTGAATCAGATTCTCGAAGATCTTCTTCGTGCTTATGTGCTTGATTATGGAGGATCTTGGGAAGATCATCTCCATCTTGTCGAATTCGCCCACAATTATAGCTATTAAGTATAATCTAATCTTCTGTTTTAGGCTTATCTTAATCTCTTTATGTATCTCATTCCATTTCCGAATTCAGGCCAGTATCAAAATGTCTATGTTTGCTGCTCTTTATAGATGACCTTGTAGATCTCCATCTTGCTTGATTGAATCCGGTAATCGTTTGGTTCTTGGTCCTGATTTGGTTTTGGAGGCTTCTGAGAGAGTTGAGGAGATTAAGAGGAAGTTGAGGGTTGCTCAGGATAGGTAAAAGAAGTATGCCGATAGGCATAGGCGGAGTTTGAAGTTTGTTGTTGGTGATCAAGTTTTCCTTAAGGTCTCTCCCTTAAGGAATGTCATTCGCTTTGGTCGTAGAGGGAAGCTTTCTTTTAGGTTCATTGGTCCTTTCCGCATTGTGGAAATAGTTGGTTCTTTGGCTTATCGTCTAGACTTGCCCGAGAAGCTTTTTGGAGTCCATGATGTATTCCATGTCTCTCATCTTCGTCGGTATCTTCATGATCCATCTCATATTGTTCTGCCTTCTGCTCTTGATTGTTTGGATATTGAGCCTAATCTGACTGTCGAAAGAAAGCCGCTTTGTATTGTCGACAGAGGTATGAAGCAAATAAAAAGGAAATCTGTAAGTCTGGTCAAAGTACAGTGGAGTACTGATGATCGAGATTGTACCTGGGAGACGGAAAAGAGCAATCGTGCTTCGAATCCAGAATTGTTCATTTCAGGTACTATTTTGTTTTTCTATCTTGTTTCTTTATTTTCCTTGTTCGTTCTTTTCGAGGACGAAAAGATTTGAGTGGGGGAGAGTGTAACAACCCTAGATTTTTGAATATTTTTAAATTTGATTTTATTTTGAAAATATTTTAAATTTATTTTATTTCAAGATTTCATTTTTGAAATATTTTTAAAGTGATGTTATAATTTTCCAAAGCTTATTGTATTTTATTTACAATTTTTAAATCCCAGTTTCTATTATTTAATTATTTCATTAATTAATTTATATTTTTCTAAAATTTATTTATTTATTTTCTTTCTTACTTTATTTTGTTTGTTTTTCCATTTTATTTACATACATTTCTATTTTTTTAAAATGAAAAAGAAAAAGGAAATATAAAAGGTCAAAACCTTTTCATATACCATAACCTTTCATATGCATTTGCCTTTTCATTTTCAAGTGCCATTTGCATTCAATTTAGCCGTTCATTTTCTTTCCTTAGCCGTGCATATTTTTCATTTTCACGCAAGAAATTTTTTTCTCTTCATCTCAAAATATTCGTCCATCATCATTTCTGGAAAAAAAATTGGTAAGTTCATGAATTTTTTTCATATTTTCTTTTTGTTTTATTAATTTTCTTTGCCTTGTTTTCTCCTATCATGCTCGGCCATAGCCCCTCCACCACCACATCACCTTCACCACCACCACACTCGGCTACAACCTTCTCCAACTCCTCTATCTAGTCAGGCTGTGGCCTTCCTAAAGTTGTAAACTCCATAAAAAATGCATCATCCCTTGAAAAGCATGCTAGCCGAACCCTTAAGGCCACAACCACTCCACATACTCCTCTCGGCCACCACTAGAACCATCTCCACCATCCTCTAACTAACACTAGGCCACAGTTGCACCATCACCTGACCACCACCAAGCAAGGCCTAGCCACCTATGGCCATAACCGAGCCTTGTTGTTGCACCAAATCTCCTTTTGTTGCCTTGACTTTTGTGTTTTCATGTCACAACTTCCACTCCTTCATCTCCAAGCTAGGCCGAGCTATGTTGTCCCATACTTGACCCAAACACTTAGCCATAGCCAAGCATTATAACAATATGGCCGAGCACATGATTGGTTGAAACATGGTCAAGTTGTTTAGTTCTTTGTTGTTCCTTATTTTCTAGTTGTTTAATAATAGATTTGTGCTATAAATTCATGTGCAATATCTTATTTTGTTTGCTACATATAAGATAATCACCTTGGCTCTTCCCTCACTTGAATCCGTATTCATGCTATCATGCTTTTTGGATCTTTGTTTGTGTGTCTGAATTTGTTAACTCCAGCATTAAGAGGTGAGTATTTCACACATGACATCCGTACTTATATAATTAGTAAATTGATAGCATGTGAATCTGTAGAATTATATCATCATGTTATACCTTCTTGTGATATGATTATATGATGTTTACCCTGTTTATACACCAGTCATATCATCTATTACTGCTATATGATGCTATACTGTTTATTTATATCAGTTTATCATACTGCAAGTTCCCTGTAGAATAGAATCACTATGGGTTGAAATGATACATACCCGAACGGATTTAAAATAAGGAAAAATCGTTATACGCTGAAATGATAGGCTTGAACGATTTTTATTTGTTTCATTTAAATTGGGATTGCGGGTTTGAAATGATAGAACCAGGATTTTCTTGTAAATTACGGATTGAAATGATATATTATCTGCATCACTTGACCTAGGTTAGAAAATATTATACAGACCCATGGTTAATTTATATATTTTTCTGGAATTTATAAAAGAATTTATGAAATGTAAATTTATGATAATTTAATTTAAATTGAATTTAAAAATGATTTTTATAAAGTTTTAATGATTTTCAACAAGTTAAAATGTTAAATAAATGAATAGTTAAGTTGAAATTTGAAATATAACTTAAATTTGAAATTTGAGAATTTTGTTTAAAAGTGAATTTTAAATTAAGTAAATAAAATGAAGAATAAGTTATATTTGGAAATTTAAATTTAAGTGTTACATTAAATTTTAAAACATAAAGAATAGAAAATTGAATGCTTGAATTTAAAAACTAAATTATTAAATTTTGACTTTGTATGAAAATTTCATTTTATAAAAATCATAAATTAAAGGGTATTTAAACGATTGTTTTTAAAGTGGAAAATATGATTTTTATAAGATAAAATAGTTTAAATTAAATTTTAATTATTTATGAAATTTTATTGAAAATTTGGAATATAATTAACAGCATTTTCGAAATTCTATCATTTCTAAAGTAAAGGATATTACAGCATTTCTAAGTGCTGTAGTTGATATAAATGAACTAAAAGGCTAAAATGAACTAAGGGCTATTACAGCACTTTGTAAGTGATGTAGTTGCAGAAACTAAAATTTGAGCTTGAAATATTGCAGCAGTTTTAAATGATGTCTTTACTTAATTGAATTGTTTTCAAATGTAACTTACCTTAGCATTTTCTAAATGCTGCGAAGCTAAAATTTCACTGTTTTGATAAATTTAAGTGAATAAATGAATTTTGAAAACATTAAATTTTGGAAAATTTAACATTTGATATAAAATATAATAACTTCATTTTTAAATGGTTTAAATGAAGTAATTTGATTTGAAATATAAACCATTTTTAAATGTGATTTGAAATGGTATTTAAATTTAATACAGATGAATGAGTTTCGTAATGATAAGATATTTTGATATTTTGAAATGGATTTGAAATGATATTTGATTTTTGAAGTATAAATATCATTTTTGAAATTGATAACCGCGGGTTATAATAACAATTGGTTGTTAAAGAGACCATGATCGAATATGGACATACTCTCTGTCGATACCGAAAACCACTTTAACAATTGTGTACGTGGTGGAGTTCCAGATTGAAGTAGGATGGTGGCGACGTCCTTGAGGTATATAATGTGGACCCGACTCCGTGAGTTGGCTTAAGGTGGCTAAAATAGGAGCGATCTCGAGCCACAAGGGGTAGCTCCTCTGGTCGGACGCATTTCTTCGATACCATTCTATTGCTCTGTGATTGTTTGGTGGTCGCCCTTGATATGGGAGTGTGTTCCGAGGTGGGCATATGTGACTGCTACGTTACCACCAGCCTGTGTGTGTAATTGGTATATCTACCCTGGCATTGCCTCGTGTGTCGTGTCACCTACCATAGCGAGCCTTACAAGTTTTTATTTGTGTCGTACCTATGGAGTATTTTCTCATAGTCTCCTGATCAGGAGATATGCAGGTACTGTATAAACTACTGGCGTTATTTATGTTAAGGGCTATATGGTAACCCCTTAATGTTATTTTAAAGTATGTTTATTTTACTGTCGACATTATTATAATAGCACAATATTACTACATAGTAAATAGTTTAACGGATCCTTAGAGGATGGACGGTCCCAAGCATCCTTTAAGTTACTTGTACTTTACTGCAGTTCACTTGAGTTGGTTTACATTATATAAGTATGTATGTCCTGACCCGAGTGTTTTGTGTTTTTCTTTACGCTCGGGTCAGCCTGAGTATTCACAGCTTTGGATTTCTCTTTTTGGAGCTAGTCTTTGCTAGAGATTCTGGCTATCTATTTATCTATCTATTTCAGTTTCTGTTGTTTTAGTTTATCTTATGTATTAGTGAACTTCTATGTATTTCGGATTTCTATTATGTTGTTTTCAAACTGATATTATGTATTTGTTCTGAGACTTTGTTATAGTAGTTTCATGAACTACTATGGTATTGTAATTTCCACTGTGAGTTATTTTGATATTTCTGTGTCTGTGATTCTATGTGATTGATTTTATTTGCTCCAAATTTTATTACAATCTGTTTTTTTGCATTATTCAAGCCTGACATGTGTGGATTATTGTCAATTTGAATGGTACAAAATAGTGGGTCGTTACAAATATAAACATTCCACCCATTTTCCAGTTTAAATTTATAGAAAATATTTTAAACAGTTTAAAATAATTAAACAGTTAAAATAGTTTAATAGAAAAAGTTTGAGTATTAAAAATTGATTATATAATAAAAGAGTTTGGAAAATCAAAATAATTTAAGTATTCAAAGAATACAGATTTAAACCGTTATACTAAAATAATCATTTAAAAATAGTTTTAAAGTCAAACCGGTTCACTTTCCAAATTTTCCAATTCAAATCAGGTCCAATTTTCATTTTGATTAAATTGATTCATTTCCAGTTTCAATTCAAATTTTTCTTCGATTCCAAATTAGTTTAAATTCAATTCCAAATTAATTTCAATTCCAATTCCAAATTAATTTCACTTCCAAATTCAAATTAATTTAAATTCCAATTCTAAATTAATTTCAACTCCAATTCCAAATTAACTTAAATCCCAATTTCAAATTAATTTCAACTCCAATTCCAAATTAATTTAAATTCCAATTTCAAATTAATTTTAACCCCAATACCAAATTAATTTAAATTCCAATTTCAAATTAATTTCAACAACAATTCCAAATTATAAACCATCTCGATTTATATCAATTCCGAGTTTTATTTTTAAAATATCGATTCAAAACACTTAAATCAAATTTTCCTTCAATACCCGATTTAAAAACCAAATCTTTAAATATAGTTAAATTGCAATCTCAATTTCAGAATATCGTTCTACATAACTTTTTCTTAGCAATATTCAAAACTTGAATAAAAGTTCGATCTTTTATAACAAATCAATTTCTGAAATTCACATCATATTCAGAATATAGCTTAAAAATCTCAACTTCGATTAATTAAACAATTCCTATTTCAAATTTAAATTTCAACAATCAGAGTTCCAATTCGAAAATAATTCGATTTCCATAAATTTGATTTTTTCTACAAACCACATCTTAAATAATTTCAAAACAAAATTTTAAAGTCATTTAATTTAACTTATCCCGTATCCGTATATAATTCTCTATCCTATGGCCAAGTGAATCAATTATTTCAATTTAATTCTGGAGATGGATGTATATCATTTCAACCCAACATAAATGTTATACGTATATATCATTTCAACCTGTTTCTTAATTTATTCAAAATAATTCAATTAATAGTCTTATATACTGTAAATAATATACAGGATTATAACATGATATATCAAAATAAATAAACATTCAAATATCAACCGATAGTATCCATCACAACAAATCATCCAAACAGTCAATAAAATTCAAAACAATTTCATAGTTATAAATATCGGGTATTAACTAGCAGTTAAATTTCAGTTCAATTTAACTGTCAATTCAAATTCTATCAATTAATTTAGATGTCAATTTAAATGTCAATTAAACTTTTCAATAAATTTCAAACTTTTCCAATATCACAAGTTTAATATATTCAATCATGTCCAAATATCGACGGGAAAATTTTTCAACAAAATATAACATACTGGGTATCAATAAAATGGTGAAACGTGACATGTCCAATTTAATTTTTTTCTACACTTGTGCACATACATTGACGTGTATATCGTGTCAACATGTGCATATATCATTCGATAATTCGTCCCAAAGTTATATATCAATTTAAATTAACAACGAACATATAAAAGTGACAATTTCAACTTTTATTAACTTGCATAATGATATTAGTTAGATGTGAATGTATAAACACTTAACTCAACGACAGATATGATCCACGAATAGCCTACAACATTCAACAAGATTTTCCACAATGACGAATCTTCACTCGCACATGTGCTATACTACGATCCGGCAGCAGCTTCTCCTCTTTTTATTTTACATAAAACTCTCTCTTTTTATATATATAAACTCACAGCTAAGATTTGGAAATAAGGGAGGAGGTAAGCAAGTCGGTTAGGGGATGTAAGGCTAGTGCGACGACGATAGGGAGGGGTGCAGGCGGCGAGAGTAGGTGGTGCAGGCGGCGAGGGTCGGTGGTTGCAGCAAGTTGTCTTTTTTATGATAAAGGTAGCGGCGGTTTGAGAGTGAGGAGGAGGAGCTCTGGTGCGGTGGTCTCGACGGCAGTGGCTTGGGGTCGGTGGTAGGTGTTGCATATGGTAGTTAGTTAGTGGCGGAGGAAACTGAGAGGTGGAAAATGGGGTGGTCAAAGCTAGGTCCCGGCCGTGCAAAATCTTTTTTTTTAAACTGAGGTGGCAGTTGCAGCTGGAAGTGGCAAGGAGAAGCTAAGGAGGATGGCAAGGGTTAGGAGGCGGTGGTAGCCGGTTGGAGGAGGTTAAGCATGGAGGGAGGAAGTTCAATGGAAGAAATGGTGGTTTCTAAATTCTCAGATGTTTTTTTAGTATAAATGACTTTGCAGTTGTAAATATAAATGAGAATGAACAAGCTACATGGCCAACTAGCAGGGTTTAGAGCAATTCTTTCGGTTGGAATACCCTTTCAACATGAACCGATTCAAATATCTCAACCGTGTAATATCAATATAATGGCCAGTTTATACTTATATGTGTTCTTATTTTATTTTTTTGTATATAATTTTTTTTGAATGGATGTTTCAATCTAAAATTTTAGTAGTGTACCATACCCTATATATAATAGCAACCAATGTTAATACAGTCAAAACAACGCAACGAACCATCCGAACGTCCAAACACGCGGTACAAACCACCGTTGTACTCAGTGTGTCGATACGAACATATTAGCACACAGAAAAATGGTCATCTAACGTTCGGGTGAAAATTCGTTATTATTCAATATCGGTTATCGCTACCGTAAATCGATCGTATAAATCGATTTAAACTGAGCTAACAAAATCAGAATTCGACAAAACGAACGTCGTTGTTTTTATTATAAATTTTCCCAAAATATTTTCATGTAAAATATTAAATTTCTTAAACCAAAAATCTGTTTTATTAACGACTGATTTCTATGATAAATTTCAAATCGCTTAAAATTTTCGTTTTATATTTTAATTCACGATTTATTCGTTTCAACTAACCGTACGCAAGATTAATTTAAATTCAAATTTCAAATTTCAAATTCTCAACTTAAATCAAGATCAATTTAATTGAATTACTTTTAAAAAGAACGGTAAATTTCGGAATCGTTACATTCGTCCCCACTCAAAAAAATTTGTCCTCGAAAAGGCGTTAAGTAAAGAATATATTTTATTCAAAACAATCAATTTATAAAATATAATCATCTTATTTGCAAAAACTATTGCTACACTTCTACTGCGCTACCCCAATATTGGTTTTACGGAAAATATAACTTTTATATATATATATATATATATATATATATATATATATATATATATATAAACAAGTTATGAAAAATTTAAAACTTTAAAATTTACTCTAACTCCCTTATTACGAAAAATTTGGGTAGAGTCTTCTTTGCTCGGCTCGATCGAGAAATTATTTTACAATATAATATATAAGACAAATATACCCAATATGTATCAAATATACATCTCATCTCAATGATGAGGCATCCTGAAGAGAAAACATTTAAAATCATGGCATGTAATCTGAGATACATACCTTATTATTAATAATACAAGCGAGTTCGCTCGTATTAAGCAAGAAAAAGCATATAAATCCGCATAAACATCCAAACAATCTTCATATGCTCCTATCTCAATTCAGTTTAGAATATTAGTTACTTATCATAAGATATGAAACATGTACGAGTTATAGAACCATATAGCAGATTATGAATCTAAATCATAAATACAAACACAAACACACAACATACAACAACCATATGCAATCAAAATAGTTAAAACAATGATGTATAATAAAAGAAACCATTCAACCATCAATATTCACCAAATTAATTCAAACTATCACCAATTACATTTCAATGTCAATATTTAATTTATACACCACCATTTCTCCTGACATCCAATTTTTTTATTAACATTTAATTTACTCATTTCAATTTATTTACTTCTAATTGATTGACATGTACTTATCAACATTAATGAATTCACATTTTATTAATTTACATTCGCTTATAGTCAGGTTAATTTTTTCTTCACTTTCATTATTTCATTTCAGCAATTCACAAAATTAATTACATTTAAGAAATTTGATTCCATATCACATTCCAATTTTTTTTCATATCGTTCATATTCATCAAATCTACAGGTTATAAAACTTTAGCTTTTATGCTTTGCAAAACATTTCAATTATAATTTTCATATTTCTTTTTCATATCAACATCATTTATAAACCATTTTATAAAATCATTCCATTTAACCTTGTTAAGTTAAATTTATTGCATTATCACTTAGTATTTTAATACTAATATTATTTCTAAACCGTTTAAGTTTATTATAAACATTTTACAAAATTGCAACTTATTTTATTATTATTATTCCACAACTTAAATTCATATTAATCCATTGATTCTCTTCATTAGTTTATTTCATAAATTTAAACACACATTAATAATTTTACTTAAGTAAATTTTATTTTATAATTCCAATTTATATTAATAAATTTTCTTTTCCCACTATCAATTTCATTCAACTTATTAAGTTAATTTCATCTTATAGTCTATTCCCTTAACTTATTTCATATTCAATTAATTACCATTCAATTTTATTGAAACTCATTCTATTTGCGTTCAGTTTATTTCCATCTAATTTAAATTAAATTCAGTTGCTCCTATATTTTTTTATACACTCGTTTATTTTTATTCAGTTCCTTTCACAATTCAAATTGCATTCAATTATAATTCAAGTTGCATTCATTCCATTAATTCATTTTATAGCTTAAGTGAAATTAATTCACTCCATAAATTTATCTTGTTATATTCAAATCCAATTCAATTCATTTAATCTTTATGAAATTAAACTTTATTTCATCTTTATCCATTTTTTGGTTTATTCAACTTAATTTAAGATAAACTTTTTTCTCCTTTGTTATCATTCATATTCAACGAATTTAAATTTTGCTTTAGCTTAATATTTATCAAACCATAAGTTATACAAACTTATTCACTTAAAATTTCATTTTATTATTTTATTTAATTCATTTCAACTACTATTCTCCTTTATCTAAGCTTCTTGAGTTCAACCTCATTTTATTTTATTTTATTTCTCAAATTCAAAGTTTGATTTGTTTGCTAAAACAAAAATTTAACAATTATAAATTCGATTTATTTTCCTATTTAAATTTATAAGTTACAAACATATTTCTTTTCTATACTATTTCAACTATAAGTTCAAAACTATTTTCATACATTTATCAAACCATACTTAGATTACCCAAGGTATGTATAGGGATAAATATGACAATGTACGTATATGGATAAATATGACAAGGCATGTGAGGCAATGCCTAAGGTAGGATTCTAATAGATTACCCTTTTTGGCTGGTCTAATCCATCCGTGACCAACCGCGACAATCAATCCAAACGAAAAGGTACAACCATTGAATATGAAATCATAATAGTAATACAAGGGATCAACATCCCTAGAGGTAGCTAACCTCAGTGGCCAGACATAGGCTCATGTGTTAGTCATTTTAATTATGACATGAATGTTAAGCCTATCCATCATCATTCCTTTGCTTCACTCCAGTAAACATCGCCAATTCAACCACTACATTCTGGATATCATCCACCGCGTACACGGTTATCAAAGTGGTTCCGGGATTGACAGAGAGTATGTCAATATCTGACACCGGTCTCTTTAACAACCAAACGTCGTTTTACACACCAGTTGGTACTTTCATATTTCGAAAAACAATTTGTACTTGATATCAAAATATCATATTCGCTTCAAAATCAAATTCATTTCAAAATCATCATATTCGCTTCACAAATCATAATTGACTTCAAAATATTAATTCAATTCAATATATCTATTTTACTTCAAAACTTGATCCAAATTACAATTTTGGATATAATTCACTTTAACCAAGTTCGCCTTTAAATCCAAAATTTAAATATAAACATTCCAACCTTTTACCAGTTTGAATTTTTAGAAATTATTTTAAATAGTTTTAAACTAATTAAATAGTTAAAATAGTTTAATAGAAATAGTTTGGACAATCAAAATAATTTAAATGTTTATAGAATATAGATTTTAAACGTTTATACTAAAATAATTCAGTTAAAAATAGTTTCAAAGTCAAACCGTTTCGCTTTCCGAATTTTTCAATTCAAATCAGATTCAATTTCCATTTCGATTACATTGATTTAATTCCAATTTCAAGTCGAATTTTTCTTTGAATTTTTCTTCGATTCCAAATTAATTTAAATTCCAATTTCAACCTAATTTCAATTCCAAATTAATTTCACTTCCAATTCCAAAATAATTTAAATTCCAATTCCAAATTAATTTCAACTCCAATTCTAAATTAATTTAAATTCCACTTTCAAATTAATTTTAACTCCCATTCCAAACTAATTTAAATTCCAATTTCAAATTAATTTCAACTTTAATTCCAAATTAATTTAAATTCCAATTTCAAATTAATTTCAACTCCAATTCCAAATTATAAACCATTTCGATTTATATCAATTCCGAGTTCGATTTCCAAAATATCGATTCAAAACACTTATAATAAATTTTCCTTCAATACCTAATTAAAAACCAAATCTTCAAATATAATTAAATTTCAATCTCAATTTCGGATATCGTTTTTTATATCATCTTTACTTAGCGATATTCAGAATTCGAATAAAAGTTCGATCTTTTAAAACAAATCAATTTCTTAAATTCTCATCATATTCAGATTATAGCCTAAAAATCAACTTCGATTAATTAAACAATTATTCTTGTTTTCAAATTTAAATTTCAACCTTCCGAGTTCCAATTGGAAGATAGTTCGATTTCCATAAATTCGATTTTTTCTAAAAACCACATCATCTAAATAATTTCAAAACAAAATTTTAAAATCATTTAATTTAACCAATCCGGTGTTCATATATAATTCTCTATCCTATGGCAAGTGAATCAATTATTTCAATTTAATTCCGGGGATGTATATATATCATTTCAACCCAAAATAAATGTCATAAGTATATACCATTTCAACCAATTTCTTAATTTATTCGTAATAATTCAATTTATAGTTTTATATACTGTAAATAATATACAGGATCATAACGTGATATATCAAAATAAATAAACATCCAAATATCAACTAATAACATCCATCACAACAAATCATCCAAACAGTTAATAACATTCACAACAATTTCATAATTGTAAATACGGGGTATTTTACTGGCAATTAAATTTAATTCAATTTCACTGTCAATTCAAATTCTATCAGTTAATTCAGATGTCAATTTAAATATCAACTAAACTTATCAGTAAATTTCAAAACTTTCCAATATCACAAATTCAATATATACAGTCATGTCGAAATATCGACGGGAAATTTTTTCAACAAAATATAACATACTAGGTATCAATAACATGGTGAAAAGTGACATGTCCAATTAAATTTTTTCCACACTTGTGTACATACATATGACATGTATATCATGTCAACATGTGCACATATCATTCGACAATTCATCCAACAAATATATGTCAATTTAAATTAACAACAAACATATAAAAGTGACAAATTTAACTTTTATTAACTTGCATAATGATATTAGTTAGATGTGAATGTATAAACACTCACCTCAATGACGATAACCCGATAGGATCCACGAACAGCCTACGACATTCGACACGATCTACCTCAACGACGGATCTTCACTTGCATATACGCTATACTTTGATTCGGACAATAGCTTCACCTCTTTTTTTATATAAAATTCTACTATATATATATATATATAAACTAATGGCTAAGCACTTGAAATAACGGAGGAGGTAAGCAAGTCGATTAGGGGATGCAAGGCTAGTGCGGTGACAATAGGGAAGTGTGCAAGTGGTGGGAGTAGGTGGTGCAGGCAGCGGGGTCGGCAGCAACAACAAGTTCCCCTCTTTTTTTATAACAAAGGCGGCGACGGTTTGAAAGTAAGGAGGAGGAGCTCTAGCGCGGTGGTCTCGGTGGCGGTGGCTTGGGGTCGGTGGTGGGTGTTGCACACGATGGTCAGCTGGTAGCGGAGGAAATGAAAGGTGGAAGATGGGGTGGTCAGAGCTAGTGCTCGGCTATGCAAAATCTTTTATTTTTTATTTTTTAAACTAAGGTGGCGGTTGCAGCTGGAAGTGGCGAGGGGAAGGGAAGAAGCAGGGAGCGGGTCAGGAGGTGGTGGCGGTCGGTAGGAGGAGGTTAAGTGTGGAGGGAGGAAGCTCGGTGGAAGAAATGGTGGTTTCGAAATTCTCTAAAAAAAAATCGTATAAATGACTTTCTAGCTATAAATATAAACGAGAGTGAACAAGCTATGTGGCCACGTGATAGGGTTTGGAGCAATTCTTTCGGCTAGAGTGCCAATTCAACATGAACAGATTCAATTATCTCAACCGTGTAATATCAATATAATGGACAATTTATACTTATATATGTTCTTATTTTATTTTATATATATAATTTTTTGGATGGTCATTTCAATCGTAAATTTTAGTAGTATACCATACCCCATATATAATAGCAACCAATTTTAGTAAGGTTAAAACACCGCACCGAACCAACTGAGCATCCAAACACGCGGAACAAACCACCGTTGTACTTAGTGTGTCAATACGAATACATTAACACGTAGAAAACTGGCCATCTAATGCTTGGGTGAAAATTAGTTATTACTCAATATCAGTTGTCGCTATCATAGAGCGATCTTATAAAGCGATTTATACCGAGCTAGCAAAATCAGAATTCAACAAAACGAACATCGTCGTTTTTATTATAAATTTTCCCAAAATATTTTCATGTAAAATATTAAATTTCTAAAACCAAAAATTTCACTGTTTTATTAACAACTGATTTCTATGTTAAATTTCAAATCCCTTAAAATTTCTGTTTTATATTTTAATTCACATTTTATTCGTTTCAACTAATCATATGCAAGATTAATTTAAATTCAAATTTCAAATTCTCAACTTAAATCAAGGTCAATTTAATCGAATTACTTTTCAAAAGAATGATAAATTTCGGAATCGTTGCATTAATGAATGGTTGGTTGTCACACTTGGTATCAAAGCTTAGGCTATGTGATTCCTACAAAATTTGGACGTATGAGAAAGCATATTTGGAATTTTCTATTATATATATGTATATGTATATGTATATGTATATGTATATGTATATGTATATGCATATCTCTGTGTGTGTTTTTTTATGCATGCGTATGTGTTTTTTATACGCCACACCCTATATATTTTGACTTATTATGTAGTAATTGGCTTGTCCCTTATATAAGAAAACAACCGTGAGTAAAGATAAATGTTAAGATTATTAGAGTAGTGGTGAAAAGGAAAATACATATCAAATATATTATAATTCACTCTACAAAGGATGCTAATAAAGATACCCTATACCGACTAGCAGGAGTGAGTAAATTGCACATCTGAGGTTGAAAAAAATAGTACCTTTGAACCCACAAAAAATAGGTATGATGTTTATAAGGCGTAATAAAGACATAAAAGAAGGGTTCCTCAAAGTTAGAGTAAATTCTCCTTGGTTAAATCGGAAGTCCTACTGGAAATTGTTTCAGAGACTCCATTAGAGTTGAATTGAATAGCTGGAGTGTTCCTACATTAGAGTAAGACACTGTATTGGATGATTGACTTAGTTAACCATTTTCAAAGGAGCTAAAAACTCTCTACACTTGAGGCACTGTTATATGAAGTAGCAAAGCTTGTAAAAGTTATGTTGTTTTCATCTACACTAATTTAAATGTTAATCAATTGTAAATATTTTCTAAAAAGTTGAAAAAATTAAGTGCCTGATATTTTTAAAAGAAAATAAACTAGTTTATGATTTTATTTGGAATGATTTAGTATGAAATATTCAAACTAAAACTTTTCAAAATTTATTTAAAAAGATTAGCCAACAATTAAAAGTATAAAATATTTTCTAAAAAGCTTAGATTAAATAGATTAAAAGCTATTCGATAGCTGGCGGTCTACAATTCAAAGCCAGCACCTTCAGGATTGAAATAGGATTCAAAGAAGCTTATATCATCGCTTCAACATGTATTTAAAAGGTCGTGTTAAAGGTATGTATCTGATTTGCAAATATAAGTTAATGTTATATTTTATATCATATGATGTTTAGATCGATATGTGACCAATCTAATATATCGATATATCACCACATTTATGATGGTTGTATATTTATGTGCCTATGTAATTTAAATTTAAGAAAATTTACAAATATACACACACCTCAATACTCATAACATGATCAACAAAATAAAAAAAATTAAAATAAATTTAATATATTACTTAACTCATATAAGTATCATAGTTTAAATAATAAATATTATATTATACAAAATATGTTTTAATTTTTTTTTAAAAATAGTTTTATAGATAAAAGGCTTTTGGCATAATTTTTTATTTAAATCAAATAAATATCATAAATTCACAACATCAATAAATATAACGTATAAAATATGTTCTAAATTTTATAAAATTAATTTCATACTTTATATGCTTTCGAAAATAATTCTTTTTACTTTTTATATAAATTAACTATTTATATATATTTGTGGAAATTAATAATTGATTTAACATTAATTTTAAATTACAATATATATGTGGAAATGTTTAAATGTTTAAATATTAATCAGATTTTTATAAAATGTCAAAATAAAAAATTTAATTTTCAAAAATAAATTTTTAATCTTCAATTAATTTCTAGACCAAAATTATTTTTAATAAATATTTTAAAAAAAATATTATTTTTTTGGTCGTGATCATTATTAAATGTATATGTATATTTATTTTTATACTATATATATTGTTTACATATATATATATATATATATATATATATATATATATATTAGTAAACTATTTATAAACATATATATATATATATATTATATTTATTTATAAAAAAATTAGGTTAAGTTTTGTTTTTGGATTTTATAATAAAATAGATAAATAAATTTATAATATATTATTTAAAATGATTTTAAATTTAATTATATTCATATATATAGAAATATAAAATGATATGTTTGTATATATATGTATATATTTTGCAAATTCTTTATGTTTATATTATTCATATGTGTGTGTAGGATCTAGATTAACCCTAGAGGGGGGGTGAATAGGGTTATAGCAAATTTTCTCGAGTTAAACGCAAAAACAAACTGCAGAGAAATAAATATGCTGAAAGTAAATCACACACAAAATTTACCCAGCTTCGGCAACTCCTGCCTACTGCTGCATTCCCAGATTTCTATTAGAATTAAACAGTCTCCCGCTCACAAACACTCTAACAGACTCGCACACCCTACTACCGCCTATAGAGTTTTGCAAACTCGCACACCCTGCTCACTGAACTAATTCTAACTAGACAATCTGACACAACCTAAAACCTAGGTGGTGATTTACCAAGATTTGAACCTTAAAAGAAAATTTAAAACAAACTTAAAACAATTTAAAACTAAAAACCCTAAAAATAAACTAAAGCCCTTATTGCAAAAATAAAACAAAAGCCCCTTATAATAAAACAAGGTCGGCCCAATTGTATTTCTCTAGCCCGTTCTCTTTTTCTTTTGCTATTGAACAATTTGCGGCCTTGCTTTCTTTGCCCTCTGAAATTAGGGCTTTGTTCCCTTGCGAAAATTAGGGCTTTCTTCATATTTGATTCTCTGGTTTGTGTTTCTCTTGCTCGCTGCTTCTCTGATGATCGATTCTCTGGTTGCTTTAATTGCGCTCGTTCGCAGCTGCTCCTCTGTTGATCGTTTTGTGATGATGTCGGCAGCTCCTATTTGATCGAGTTCACTGTTTGCTTCGGTATGTAATTTCCTTGTTTGTGCTTTTCTGATTTTCGTACTCGAACTCGATGCCGATGATGAATTTGGAGTTGGGTATTTATATGCCTTCCGAGACACTTGAATTTGTTCGTATCAATTCGATACTTTCCTAATTCTTGCTTTCCTGATATTGTTATAACTTGATACACGCGGTTTTGATTTTGAAGCATTCGATTTTTACTTGATCGATACGGCAGCTACTTTCCTATTTTATTTTTGACTTTTTCAAAGATACGCACTTGAATCTTTTTCTGTATACATTCACGAATTCCCTTGTTGACTTCTGTATCCTTCGACCACTGTCTTGCATTCACTCCAAATATTGTTGATGCCTTCATGTGTTGTTGACATGTGCATTTTTCACATGCACACTGCTGCTTGTTGCACTTTCTTGCTTTGTATATATTGTTGTCAGATACTTAGAACTGTTAAGAACAGTTCGACTTCGACTTGGTCTTTGGGCATTGCATTACTTCATGTATTCATGTGTACTCTTGAGTCGCATTGAGTTGGTCTTGTAGCATTGTTATTATGTTGGCATTTGATCATCTGCACCTCTGGTATGCAGCAGCTTGGTCTTGGCATTTGTATTTTGCATTATTGCTGCTCCCTATTCTTATAGTTGTTTAATCTGGTTCTTTTGAAGTTTTAGCTTGTACATTTGATCATTTTGTATGCATGCAATTTTGGTTTTACACTGCTTTATCATGTTGCATACTCTCCATTTTGCATACTGCTACTTGTCTGTAGCCTTTGTTGTTTTGTATATATGTTCTATTCTACATCACTTGTATACATTTTCCACTGTTTGTTCACTTTGATTCTGCCGTGTCTAACTTATACTACTCTGGTCTTGCTTTGTACTTGACTCTGAAATATTATGACCTGATGCATTTGGACTTGATCATACTTGATGCACTTTACTTGAGTCTGGTCATTGTTGGCATTTTGCTTGAGTCAGGATTCAGATTGCACTTTTGATTGTCTATCGAGTCTGTTGGCACTGGGTCTGCATACATGTGCTTTGATGCTGTATTGCATTGAGCTCTGTTGTTGTTTGTTGCATTGAGTTGGTCTGGCCTGAACTTGATTTTAGTGTAGTTGGTGTTGTGCACTGATTTGAGCTTCTGGCTTGTTTCAGTTTTCATTTGTGGTTTGGGTTGATGAATCATCCTTTCTATTTGCTTTGGACTTCATTGACCTCGGCCATGTGTTCATGCTTCATTTTAACTTCGAACTAAACTTGGTTTTGCTTTTAGTTTATTGATGTTATTTGCTGCATTCATTTGTTTGTTTCAGTCCTGTTAGTCGAGCTTGCATATTTCACTTGCTCTGCACTGTGTCTTGATTCACTTCATGTTGATTTTTGAAATTTCACTTGAGTTGAATCCAGTTTCAAAACTCTGGTTTGACCTTGTGCTCGTGTCGTGATTCTATTTATATTGCACCTGAGTTGAATCCGGCTTTTCATTTGGGTTTGACCTGTGCTCACCTGTCCCTGTAACATTATCAAGTGTATATCGGTGTGCACGGCCTTGTGGCATGTACAGTGATACACTGTGCATGTCACATTGTTCGTGTATGATGAATTCAAATGTGAATGATGACGAACAACCCAAATAACTGAGGCAAATAATATTTTCAAAAATCCATATTTTATTTTATATTGCAAAAATATTTTTTTTCAATTTTACTGCGTTAGTGAATATTTTTGCAGATTGCTCAGATGCTGGATTCTAACTGGAATGAAGTTGAAGATAAACTACGAGTGTGAGTGATATGTAGTGAGGAATTTATGTAAATTGAAATTGTGATGTATTGTAAACAAAATTGTATATGTATAGTGATAGCTTGAATTTGTACTATTCAAAAATGTAATAAATATTTGTTTGAATAAAATTTCTGTTTGAATTCAAATTCTATGTATTCAATTTTATTCAGCAAATATTTATTTAATCTATGAAAAATAAAATAGTACATTAACAAATACATTTAAACGAATGTATATATGTTTATTATCATCAAACAAAAATCATATAAGCGCATATTCAAACAATCTCCCCTTTTGATGATAACAAACATATATTTAAGATTTTGACTGTGTTAAATGTATTTGATCAATGATATACTCTAATTGCTCCCCCTATTTAAATGCTTCCTCTCAACATGATGCTCCCCCTCCATATATGCATACAAATAGAAATATATAAATGAGCCTAGATGCAAATGGAAAATTATTTGACCTTTGCTTGATTTTATTTGACAAAATCTTAACTTTTCTCTCCCCTTTTTGTTATTAGCAAAAGAATAATACTGTTAGAGAAAAATAGAGATAAAGTGATCAATATTAATCCAACATTAAAACACAATTTGAATATAAATATTAAACTTCAATAAAAATCAAACGAAAATCATAACTACCCTTGTTAGGCGCATATTCCACTTTTAGAATGATGGAAATGATATTCTCATATAAAATCATACAGTTGTATCCACTTATGGTACATTTATATCAGGAATTTGAATATCTACTAATCATGCATAACCGTTAGGACTTTTAAATGAGATTAGTAGTATTCCAATTTAATTTTTAAAAATGAAATCAAGTATCTTCTAACCACGCATAACCGTGAGGACTTTTAAATGGGATTAGAATCAACTTGTCTATTTAATCAATTAATTTTGATATGCGTTCCATACATGCATAACCGTAAGGACTTTTAAATGAGCATGGAAGCACATAATAGAAAATCCAAGTAATTCACCCATGCATAACCGTGAGGACTTTTAAATGAGAGTGAATACTTTGGATATTTATTTATTTTTACAAAAAAATATGAAATGAAAAACAAATGATCCCTGATTATAGTACCACATATCGACAAACTATATTTAAATTTTGATGAACAATGGTCGACAGAAATATGATAGATATAGAAATGGTCATGGAATCTTTACCCAACAAATTTTTTTATAACTCTTGTTTGAATTCCTAAAGAAAATTTCCAAATATACTGTCTTGAGTAATGTATGTTAAATATCAACACTTATCACCTTTTCAATCACTATTTATCTTTTTGATAATTTGTAGGGAGTCGGATTAGTTAAAATTGTCATTTAAATCAAATTATGAAATCAATTTTTCACAATGACTAATCTGAAAATATGATTAAAAATGATTTTCTCGAGGAGGTTATATGAGAAAATTTTCTGCTATTTGAAAATTATTTGAATTGAAAAATATGCAGATATTTTTTTTGAAAAATGATGCAGTTACTAAATGTCTCACCATACATCATGTTCAACTAGTAAGTTTTTCTGTCAACTAGATTACCAGTGTAATCTGCATCTGAATTTCTTTTTTTTACTCAAAACATCACTAATTAAATTTGATAGACCAGACCATGAAGTGTGCATAAAAATTCAAACTCAATTTTTCACAGCATGACATTCTCTTGAATTTGGATTGAAGCCATGTAAATAATCAGAAAACCGTGAATATAGAGTTAGCCGTAACCAAAAATATTATCATCCAACAAAACACTATTTTTAATCCAAACGTATATGTATGAAGCAATTCAAAGAATAGTGTTTTTGGCATAAATATAATTGGCCAACTATGTTGAACAAGTCAGAAAAAAATCATCATCTCACATTATTGGCTGATTTAATTCAGAATACGGTGCAGATTATCACATTTAATATATCGATCAAATAAATATACCTTCACCTGTTTTACCTTTACGATAATTTTTCGTGATTGCCCATTGTGATTCTGTCACCTTTGTACTAGGCTAAGGAACTTTTCTTTGTTGCCCGTTGTGTTTCTGGAACAGCCAAAATCCAGAGAACACTGTTGTTGTTCCTTAGCCTACCACCATACCTACACGATGAAAGATTTTTGTGACCTATTTGTTTTTATAGGTCCATGATTGTTAGTGGCTGAAGCATTGTGAATAAACAAACCCTTTGGAACCCAAACTTGTTTTGTCTTTTTATTCTTGTTCCAACAGACATGAAATTTGTTTGTAGAGTTCTTAGGAACCCAAACTTGTATAAATTTTGTGTTCTTGTTCCTATGACTACAATTTTCAACACGATGTCCAATTATTTCACATCTAGCAATGAAACTCTTACTTTTTGCATTACCATCAACTTGTGTTTTCCCAAAGCCGGGTCCTTTTCTGTTGTTAGCAATTTCCCAATAACATGTTGAATGATTTTTCTCCTCTTGAAAAGTTATTCAGAGATTTCTCAAGATTTTGGACTTTGGTTTTTAGTGTTGTGTTTTCAGTTACAAGTGAGGTGCATCTATTTATAAAATCCTTTTTCCTAGTGTCAATGATTTCCTTAAGACTCAAGTTTTCTTTTTCAAGATTCTCAGAGCTATTCTTAAGTCTTGATAATTCTGAATCTAAAATTTTACATTTTTTACATTCTAGGTTTTGAATATTTTCAAGTTCAGTTTCTAACCTAAAATTTTCACAAGCAAGTTCTCTCCTATCAGATCTCGATTTTTCAATTTTAGATTCAAGAGTATCAACTACTTTAGTAAGATCAAGACACATAAAAACAAGTTCTTTATAAGAATAGTCACCTACCTCACTAGATTCCTCTGAGCTTGCTTCTGAATCTGATTTTGCCACAAGACACAAGTTAGCCTCCTCTGAGCTATTATTCGAAACTTCCTCTCCTTCTTCATCATCCCAAGTTGCTGCAAAGGCCTTCTTCTTCTTTTTCTTTCCTTGGTTGTTTTTGAGAAGTGGGCATTCTTGTTTGAAGTGGCCAGGCTTGTTGTAGTTAAAGCACGTCAGTTCATTATCGAAATTGTCAGAATCTTTTGACCTATTACCACTTGTTTTCTTCTTGCGTGGCTTGAATCTTGACCATTTTCTAAGATTATTGACAGCCATTGCAAGCTCTTCAATTGGATCTTCTTCTTCTTCATCGCTCTCTTCTTTGCTTTTTAAGGCAATCGTCTTCTTCTTTGGTTCGGAGTTGTTGCGTTCCTCCTTTGCTTTTAGCTCAAGCTCATATGTCATCAAGTTGCCAATCAACTCCTCCATGCTTAGTTTACTCAGATCTTTCGGTTCTTGTATTGCCGTGACTTTTGCCTCAAAGTTCATCGGTAAGACTCGTAGCACCTTCCTCACAAGCTCTACCTCAGTGAATACCTCCCCAAGCGCTCTAGCGTTGTACACCAAAGTTGAAAAGCGTCCAAACATGTCCTTTATGCTCTCGCCTTTGTCCATCACAAATTTCTCGTATTCATTGCTGAATAGGGCTAGACGAGACTCCTTGACTTGAGAAGTTCCTTCATGTGTCACCTCCAAGGTATGCCAAATTTCCTGTGCAGTTTTACAATGAGAAATTCTATTAAATTCATTCTTATCAAGCGCACAGATCAGAGCTTTCATGGCTTTAGCATTTGTAGTTTTTAATCTCTTATCGTTAGCATCCCGCCTATCCTTAGGTTTAGGAATCTCAGTATCACCAATAGTTATAGTGGGAGATTTATAGCCAGTTTCAATAATGTCCCAAACATCATAATCAACAGAACTAAGATAAATGCCCATCCTAACTTTCCAATAAGCATAATCATTCCCATTAAACATGGGTGGCCTAACAATAGATTGCCCCTCAGAAAAAGCATTATTTGGTGGATTCATGACTCTAGAGTTAAAGAAAAATACCGTGCTCTGATACCACTTGTAGGATCTAGATTAACCCTAGAGGGGGTGAATAGGGTTATAGCAAATTTTCTCGAGTTAAAAGCAAAAACAAACTGCAGAGAAGTAAATATGCTGAAAGTAAATCACACACAAAATTTACCCAGCTTCGGCAACCCCTGCCTACTGCTGCATTCCCAGATTTCCATTAGAATTAAACAGTCTCCTGCTTACAAACACTCTAACAGACTCGCACACCCTGATACCGCCTATAGAGTTTTGCAAACTCGCACACCCTGCTCACTGAACTAATTCTAACTAGACAATCTGACACAACCTAAAACCTAGGTGGTGATTTACCAAGATTTGAACCTTAAAAGAAAATTTAAAACAAACTTAAAACAATTTAAAACTAAAAACCCTAAAAATAAACTAAAGCCCTTATTGCAAAAATAAAACAAAAGCCCTTTATAAGAAAACAAGGCCGGCCCAATTGTATTTCTCTAGCCCGTTCTCTTTTTCTTTTGCTATTGAACAATTTGCGGCCTTGCTTTCTTTGCCCTCTGAAATTAGGGGTTTGTTCCCTTGCGAAAATTAGGGCTTTCTTCATATTCGATTCTCTGGTTTGTGTTTCTCTTGCTCGCTGCTTCTCTGATGATCGATTCTCTGGTTGCTTTAATTGTGCTCGTTCACAGCTGCTCCTCTGTTGATCGTTTTGTGATGATGTCGGCCGCTCCTATTTGATCGAGTTCACTGTTTGCTTCGGTATGTAATTTCCTTGTTTGTGCTTTTCTGATTTTCGTACTCGAACTTGATGCCGATGATGAATTTGGAGTTTGGTATTTATATGACTTCCGAGACACTTGAATTTGTTCGTATCAATTCGATACTTTCCTAATTCTTGCTTTCCTGATATTGTTATAACTTGATACACGCGGTTTTGATTTTGAAGCGTTCGATTTTTACTTGATCGATACGGCAGCTACTTTCCTATTTTATTTTTGACTTTTTCAAAGATACGCACTTGAATCTTTTCAGTATACATTCACGAATTCCCTTGTTGACTTCTGTATGCTTCGACCACTGTCTTGCATTCACTCCAAATATTGTTGATGCCTTCATGTGATGTTGACATGTGCATTTGTCACTTGCATACTGCTGCCTGTTGCACTTGCTTGCTTTGTATATAAAGTTGTCAGATACTTAGAACTGTTAAGAACAGTTCGACTTCGACTTGGTCTTTGGGCATTGCATTACTTCATTTATTCATATGTACTCTTGAGTCGCATTGAGTTGGTCTTGTAGCATTGTTATTATGTTGGCATTTGATCGTCTGCACCTCTGGTATGCAGCAGCTTGGTCTTGGCATTTGTATTTTGCATTATTGCTGCTCCCTGTACTTGTAGTTGTTTAATCTGGTTCTTTTGAAGTTTTAGCTTGTACATTTGAGCATTTTGTATGCATGCAATTTTGGTTTTACACTGCTTCATCATGTTGCATACTCTCAATTTTGCATACTGCTACTTGTCTGTAGCCTTTGTTGTTTTGTATATATGTTCTATTCTGCATCACTTGCATACATTTGCCACTGTTTGTTCACTTTGATTCTGCTGTGTCTAACTTATACTACTCTGGTTTTGCTTTGTACATGACTCTGAAATATTCTGACCTGATGCATTTGGACTTGATCATACTTGATGCACTTTACTTGAGTCTGGTCATTGTTGGCATTTTGCTTGAGTCAAGATTTAGATTGCACTTTTGTTTGTCTATCGAGTCTGTTGGCACTGGTCATTTGAGGCACTGGGTCTGCATACATGTGTTTTGATGCTGTGTTGCATTGAGCTCTGTTGTTGTCTGTTGCATTGAGTTGGTCTGGCCTGAACTTGATTTTAGTGTAGTTGGTGTTGTGCACTGATTTGAGCTTCTGGCTTGTTTCAGTTTTCATTTGTGGTTTGTGTTCATGAATCATCTCTTCTGTTTGCTTTGGACTTCATTGACCTCGGCCATGTCTTCATGCTTCATTTTAACTTCGAACTGAACTTGGTTTTGCTCTTAGTTTATTGATGTTGCTTGTTGCATTCATTTGTTTGTTTCAATCCTGTTAGTCGAGCTTGCATATTTCACTTGCTCTGCACTGTGTCTTGATTCACTTCATGTTGATTTTTGAAATTTCACTTGAGTTGAATCCAGTTTCAAAAACTCGGGTTTGACCTTGTGCTCGTGTCGTGATTCTATTTATATTGCACCTGAGTTGAACCCGGCTTTTCATTTGGGTTTGACCTGTGCTCACCTGTCCCTGTAACATTATCAAGTGTATATCGGTGTGCACGGCCTTGTGGCATGTACAGTGATACACTGTGCATGTCACATTGTTCGTGTATGATGAATTCAAATGTGAATGATGACGAACAACCCAAATAACTGAGGCAAATAATATTTTCAAAAATCCATATTTTATTTTATATTGCAAAAAATTTTTTTTTCAATTTTACTGCGTTAGTGAATATTTTTGCAGATTGCTCAGATGCTGGATTCTAACTGGAATGAAGTTGAAGATAAACTACGAGTGTGAGTGATATGTAGTGAGGAATTTATGTAAATTGAAATTGTGATGTATTGTTAACAAAATTGTATATGTATGGTGATAGCTTGAATTTGTACTATTCAAAAATGTAATAAATATTTGTTTGAATAAAATTTCTGTTTGAATTCAAATTCTGTGTATTCAATTTTATTCAGCAAATATTTATTTAATCTATGAAAAATAAAATAGTACATTAACAAATACATTTAAACGAATGTATATATGTTTATTATCATCAAACAAAAATCATATAAGCGCATATTCAAACAGTGTGTATGCGTGTATTTGTAATATTTTTTTATATGAATTAAAGTGCATAAGCATATATTTAAATGATATATTTGTATAGTAGAGAGGCTGACACGTCAATTGCGCTGTAAATCCCAACACCTATACACGAGCATGTCAAACCTCATATGGACCGCTATGTTACACACACACAGAGAGACACAGACATAAACATACACACGCACGCGCGCACACACAGATATATATATATATATATATATATATATATATATATATATATATATATATATGTACACATACATATACATACATACATACATACATATATTTTGTGTGTATATATATATATGATACACGTACGTATAATACAATATTAATTACATAATGCAAAACTATATTATAAATTTAAATAAAATAATGATTTATTTAAATAAATTTTAGAATATTCTTAAAGAATTAGATTTTATAGGCCCAATAACGATCAAAAATGGTAAAAAAAATTGAAATTCATCCATCTTTTTAGCTGTGGGCTAGCCTAGTTCCATCATTGGTATCGGAGTCCAATAGCATATGTGGTCTAAATTAGTCATGTTAGGGCTAACTAATAAAGCTCATAGCCCAGATAATACAGTGTCTAGAAAGGTAGTATCGACGGATTGAGTTCGATTAATCAAGTACTCTATCCTACTTAACTACCGACCTAGCCCAAATATATAGGTGAGCCGAAAGGTTGCCCTTAATAGAAGTTGTTTGAATTAGGCTAATTTTTAATTGGATTAGGCCCAAAGGTTGTCCTAAAGGATGGGGCCTTAGGTTAATTTTCAAATTGTTTGAAAATTAGAAACATATGATCTTAAATTTAAAAGTTATAATAAAATGAAAATTCTCAAAATGTTTGAAAATTAATATAAATTAATTTCAAAATTTAAATTTTATTAACAAGATTAATAAAATATATTAGTTAAATAGGTTAATTGATAAATAAATATATACATGTATTATATATTATGATATACGTTATGTTGTTTTAAAATGTTAAAGTAACACAATTGTACATGTATGTATATCAAATGAATTTGAATATCAATATAACTTAGATAAAATTATTTAATTAAAGAAATTAATTAAATGATGTACACATATATATGACATATGTGTTATACTATAAAGGTTTAATAATATATAATAAATATTTTATCCAAATGTTATACTACGATGATATAAAATTATTTAAAGAATTATTTAGTTAATTAAGAGTTAATTAATGTAAAGTTATAATAAGATTGTTATATAAGAAAATTAAAATATAAAAGTTATACAAGAATAAAACATATATAACATGATTATATAAGCTAAAGATGGAACATAAAGAAACCCTAACTTGATTTAAGAAATAAATATACGTAAATGTACATATACCATGATTCCTGATGCGTCTGACACTTGAATCGCAAGGGTATTTCATAAGAAAAATATTATTCCATAAGTTGATATCACTTAATAATATATTAAATATTATGAATCTTAAATATAATGTTGTCCTCTATTGTACACACACACATAAATTACTTGCATACTCCTTAGTTGTTGGACGAACTCAAGCTGGAGATGTTATGTATTTGTTGAGCGAACCCAAGGTACATGGATAATACTTAGGTTGTCGTGATATGATAGGTACGAGTGAATAGTTTTATTTTGGTTTGTTGAGCAAACTCAAGGATGAAGTGAAATTAGAACAAAGTACCACAGTATAGTAGCCGTATGATACAACCGATAAGAAGTTATCCATCATCTATGGAGCTATTACTTGTTGAGCAAACTCAATGTCATAATTCTAAGATGGACAAGTCTTAATACTTAATAGTAAAGTTTGAAGACTTTTATGTTTTGACTTAGGATTTGGTAAAATATGAAAGACCAGTGGGAGCTTATTAGTAAAATCAAACATACAGTTTAACCTTACTAATATCATAAGAACATCTATTATGATGTTGTCCTAATAATTTACCAAATAAAACGTGTAGAAAAATGATAGATCCAAAAATATTTTCTAAAAGTGATAAGCTTACCAGACTAAACTATACCAATTAGCAAAGAGTGATTAAGACAGCGTTGTCTTACGAGCATTTTTGATCGGCTATTACATGCAAACCTAAAGAACAGCTTACTAATGAAGCGGACCCCAAACTTTGAATTGCTTATGAGAAATGGGTTTCAGACTTAAAGATCGGCTAAATTTTTATGCCATCGAAATTAGACTAGTCGTTGCAGAGATAGCAGGAAAACATGTCTGCCTATGAGATATTTGATAATCTCAAGGCCCTGTTTGGAATATAATCGCGTTCCGTAAGGTACGAGCTTACGAAAAAATTGTTCAATACAAAAATGACTAAATGACATAAGTGGAAGATTACGTGATGAAGGGCTATATTGATAGGCTATCATAATTGGACATAAAGATAAACAATGAATTACAAGTTGATTTGATCCTTGGTTCTCTCACACCTCTGTATGAGCCATTTATACTGAATTACAACGTGAACCAATAGAATATGAATCTTTTGGAGATGCTCAACATGTTAAAGTTTATTAAGTCTACATCTAAGGATCAAGGGGTTGTGCTTACTGTAAAGCAGTGCATCATCTTTAAAAGGTTTGAAAAGGCAGAAAAGAGAATTTAAGAAGAAGAAGAAGAAAAGTAAGAAGACCAATGACGAGGGTGAATGTCGTCACTGCCGCAAGAAAATTTACTAGAAAAGGAACTTTTCCTAATTGCATAAAATTCGTTAGAGAAAGAAAGAAAAATGGTTCGGTAGCTTTATCAGGTTCATTTATGCAAAATTGTTTTGTAATCAATAAAATGTCTTTGGTCTTAGATATTGGATCTGGAACTCATATATGCAATACGTTATATGGGCTTAAGAACTAGCATCGTGTGGCAAAAGGAGAGATGATGCTTGTAGTTGCTGATGGATCTATTATAGACGCAATGACGGCAGGAGATTATCATTTATATTTGCCTAGTGGAGTATTATTGATGTTAAATAACTGCTATTTTGTAAAAGGCTTTATTTGTAGGATAATTTCTGTTTTCGGACTGTCTTGAGACTATATATATGTTTCATTATGCAAATAATATTATGACCGTTAGTATGAATAGAAAGAAAGTCTGGGATGGTGTTCTTGAATGGAATTTATGCGATCAATACTAATTATGCGTGTTCTGTGAATAATTCTTCTAATAATATAGATGATAGTTATCTTTGGCATTGTAGACTAAGTCATATTAGTGAGAAACAACTACAAAAACTGCAAAAGCAAAGGTTTCCTTTGATTATTTGATTCTAAATTATTTGACACGTGTGAGTCGTGGCTCAAAGGTAAAATGACCAAGCACGCCTTCAGTGAGAGAAATGAAAGAGTTGATGAACTCTTAGGGTTAGTACATAGTGATATTTGTAGCCTAATTCCTATAGTCACCAAAGATAATAGTTCTTACTTTATTATCTTCACCTATGATTTCTTAATACTATTATATATGTATCTTAGAAAGAATAAATCTAACATTCATTAGGAAATTTGTTGAATATAAAATTATAGTATAAAAGCAAATGGACCGTAAGATTAACATATTTTGATCCAATTGAGGAGATGAATACGTTGAATAGGAATTCTAACAACACTTAAAAGATAATTGGATTATCTCTTAGATTGTTCCATCTTTTACTCCAAAATACAATAGCATGTTGAAGCTAAGGAAACATATCCTATTACATATGGTTCGTTCTATGATGAGTAAAGCTAAGTTACCTCTGTCCTATTGGGGATGTGTGCTAGAAGCTGCAGTGATATGTTGAACTTATTGCCCACTAAATATGTGCCTAAGACACCATATGAAATGTTGTATGGTAAGAAACCCCAACTCAAATATTTGAAGGTGTGGGATTTTCCAACATATGTTAAGAACGTTGGTCTAAATAAATTAGAGGAAAGATAAGTACTGTATAAATTGATAGGATATCCCAAAAACTCAATGGGATATACTTTCTACAATACCGAGGAATAAATGGCTATTGTTTCACGACACACTATCTTTTTTTAAAAGGAATTTCTATCAAAGGAAGTTAATAGCTAAGTCGGAGACTTGGATGAGATCTAAGAAGCTAACACTAAGGCCGAACCTGTGGTTGAACCAAGTTCACATGTACATGAAAACGTGCAATCTATTAGAAGGCTAGTTAGGATCTCATGTACTAGAGAGATACTATTGACAAGAAGGACTGTAGAATGAAGAATCCACACTCTGGCTTGGAGCGATGAAATCTGAGATGGATTCTACGTATGAAAACAAAATATGGAATTTGTCGAATCTATCTAAAGGGATTAAACACATCAACTACAAATAGATTTTTAAGAAAAAGCTAAATGCAGATGTAGATGTAGAGACTTATAAGGCTAGTCTGGTCATGAAAGAATTTCGTTAGATTCAAGGTGTTAGTTATAAAGAGACCTTTTCGCCCGTAACTATGAAATATGGAAAATGGATGTAAAGAGGACATTTCTAAATGGTTATTTAGAAAAAAATCATCTATATGTCATAGCCCGAAGGTTATGTAGTCAGTAGAAGTGAGGGTAGGGCTTGTAGGTTGTTAAAGTTTATTTATGAACGTAAACAAGCTTCAAGAAACGGGAACAAATATTTTGATAAGGTGTCAAACAGTTTGGTTTTTATGAAAACATAGAGGAAGTATGTACTAGAAGGAAAAGGGCAACACTATCGTATTCTTAGTGCTTTATGTCGATGAACTTCGACTGATAGGCAGTGACATTTCGTTGATGCAATCTGTTAAAGCTTGGCTTTCTAAGAACTTTTACATGAACGATATGGGAGAAGTAGCCTATATACTAGGTATAGAAATTTATAGATATAGATCTAAGAGGCTGTTAGTATTATCCCAATCCTTGTACGTAGATATCTACCAAAGAGGGTTTAGTATAGAGAATTCCATATGTCAAAATGTTCCAACGCAATCTGGAATTGTCCCTTATAAGAAGGACTCACCTCCTCCCAATGAGGAGAAAGAGCATATAAAGAGGATTCCCTATGCTTTAGCCATAGGATCCATAATGTATGTTATGTTATGTGTTAGACTAGATGTAGCATATGCATTAGGATGCATATGCCTATACATGTCTAATCCCGTAGAAAAACATCGGACGCCCATAAAATGTATATCGAAGTATTTATGAAATACTCAAGACTTACTTCTCATTTATGGGAATGGAGACCTCCTTATAAAGAGGTACATGGATTCGATCTTCCAGAGTGATAATGATTATAGTAAGTCAGTGTTAACTTATGTCTTTACACTTAACGGTGGAGCCATCCGTTGGAAATGTTCCAAACAAGAAACAATAGCCGATTCGACGATCGAGGCTGAGTACACTGCCCTCAACGAAATAGCTAAAGAGGAAATCTGGATGCGCAAATTTATGAGTGAGCTTGGAGTAATTCTCGATACCAAGTAGATGATGGAAGGTGGGATTGAGATTCCATAATTGGCTCTAAGTGCAAGTGGGAGATCGATAAAGTTAGGGGTATGGCCTAAGGGCAGTTCTATAATTTATTGTAAATTAAGTAACTTTGTAATCAATTCTTGTTTAAGAAAAGGTGTTTTCCTTTGTGTTATATATTTGTTATAATGTGTAATAAATAATTAAATATTTAATTAAAATATATTTGACAGAAAATCCATATGGTGTGTTTTTGATAGTAATTGCAAATAGTTGTAATCATGAGTAATATTTCACTATATATAATAAAAATATCATTTTAAATATTCTTAGTCATGACGCACGAGATTAGGTATCGATGCATCCATTGAGACTAAAGTACATAACCTCTTCAGATGGTGGGAATTATATTACTCATGACTACTGGAGGCATCAAAGGGTTACGTACTGATAGTTATTGGATAATTATGGAATGACTCACTCGATAGTTTGTTGTTGGTTAATATAACTAAGGTCAAATAGAAACTATCGACGTAAATAATTTACATAGTTCTCTTGACTTAAAACTATTGCTGATCTTCAATACGAAAGCTCCACTTTGATTATAGTCAAATCATGGCATGACATCCATCGAGTGACTATAGTTGGGTCAAGTGAAAGTATTGAAAGTGAAAAACTATTCAAGAGAGGATTCGTCTCCTTAGATATATGAGGTTAGTATCACGGTCAACTAAAGTCAACTCAAAGTCAAGTCCTCTAGCCATAAATAATTATTATTATTGAACTAAAGATTTTTTGGACTATAGAGTTGAATGTGGACTATTAGAATTTTGGCCATTATCAAAATTCATAAGTCCTAAGTGATATAATTTTGATGAAGAGAATTGGTGAAATAGTTGTCGCTGCCAGGTAATGCTTAAACAATGTAAAATTAGATTTTTAATGAAAATAAATAAGTAATAAACCTGGCCAAAATGTCACACCACATGCTAAGTGACATGTGAACATAAATAATCGAATAATCCAATATTAACCGCTGACCAAATTTACACCTACAGAGTCACATAACTGAAACATTGTATACTTCATTAATTACATGATTTAGTCAATTTTTAATTATTATAAATTAATTAATATTTATGAAATATTATTTGTAAATTTTTTATTTGATGTGTCGAACAATAAATAAATATGTTTATAATAGTTATAAATATACTAATCGATATACAATACCAGTATGCGTTTAAATTGAATTTAAATTTGATAAAATTTGTTCGGGCCGGAAGTTGGTTTGAAGACCATATAGACCATGTGAATTTAGGCCATGATGAGATCAAGAGATAGGCCAATAGAGCCTTCAGGATTGGAATAGGATTCAAAGAAGCTCGTATCTTCATTTCAGCGTGTGTTCAAAAGGCCTTCATAAAGGTAAATCTCTGATTTACAAATATTAATTAATGTTATATTTAATATCATATGATGTTTAGATCGATAGGGGACGAATCTAGTATATCAATATGTTGTCACATTTATGATGGTTGTATATTTACGTGCTTATGTAATTTAAAATAAGATAAAAATCTATAAACACATACAAACCTTAATACTCATGGAATGACTCAAAAACATAAAAAATTAATTTCAAATTAATTTAATATATTATTTAATTCATATAAGTTTCATAATTTAAATATTAAATTTTACGTTATACAAAATATGTTTTGAAAATTTTATATAAATAATTTTATACTAAAAGTCTTTTGGCATAATTTTTAATATATATATATATATATATATATATATATATATATTAAAAATGATATATATTTATGTACTTAAATATTATTTAAATCAAATAAATTTCATAAATTCCTAGTATCAATAAATATATCATATAAAATATGTTTTAAATTTTATAAAACTAATTCATACTTAACATGCTTTCAATATTGTTTTTTAATTTTTATATAAATTAAACATTTATATATATTTGTAGAAATTAATAATTTAATTTAAAATTGATTTTAGAATTACAATATAATTTGGAAATATTTAAATGTTAAAATATTGTTTAAATTTTTTATAAAATGTAAATATACAAAATTTTGATTTTGGAAATATTTTTTAATTTTTAATTAATTTCCAAACATAAATTTAATTTTAATAAATATTTAAAAAAAAAATTCTACCGTGAACATTATTAGATGTGTGTGCATGCATTTATAATATATATACATATATATATACACATTTCATTTCTATATTAATACATATGTCTATAAGTATATTTATTCGTAACCATTTATAAGCATATATATATATTATAAGTTTATTTATAAAAAATTAAATTAAACTTTCTTTTCGGATTTTATAATAAAATAAATAAATTTTTAATATTTTATTTAAAAATGATTTTACATTTAATTACATTCATAATATACATGTATAAAATTATATATATATATATATATTATAAATTCCTAATACTTATATAATTATTCAAAATAATATATAGACACACACACACAAATATATATGTATGTATGTATGTATGTATGTATGTATGTATGTATGTATGTATGTATGTATGTATGTATGTATGTATGTATGTATGTATGTATGTAATACTTTGTATATATGACTTAAAGTACATTAGCACACATTTGGACAATATAGTTGTATACTATAGGGGCTAACATGTCCGTTGCAGTGTAAATTCCAATATTTGTACATGGGGATTTCAAACCTTGCACTCATTGTTATGTTTCACATGCACACACGTATATATGTGTATATGATACACACACACATATATATAATATAAATAACATAATATAAAACTATAATTTTAATAAAATAATGACTTTATTTACAAACAATTTAGAAATGGTCTAAATGAGTTAGGCTTCATAGGCCCAATAAAGATCCAACATGGTTAAAAAAATTGAAATTCACTCATTTCTTCTATCACAGGCTGGCTTAGTTCCAGCAAGTTCATAGCAGTCTGGAATGAGATACAGAGGAAACATAGTAAAATAGAGTGGTATAAATAAGTTTAAGGCAACATGTGTCCCCTAAGACTGATGTTTGCATATACAAAGCAACCTTAAAGCTATTAGTAACTAAAGATCGTATGATTCAAAGGCTTATAATGTTTAGCTAATGTGTGTTATATGTCATTCATATATCGAAAATGTAGAGCACCTATTTTTTTAATGCAAGTACAATATTTACATTTTGAAATGGTGTAGAGTTAGGTAGATATGGCTAGCTAGTCTCTCAGAAGTTCTCATATTACAGACAGAAATAAATGCAAAACCAAATCACATAAATGCAAAATCAAAATGCATAAATAAGAATAAAAGTGAAAGAAAGAAAAAGATGCATGTGAACGTCTAAGCAGGCGTTGTGCACAATGACGCTAAGAGGAGGCACACGACCAGGCACATGTGATTGGAGCAAGACTGCATGACTTAAGATGGATGGCGTTCATGTCAAGGGTGCGCGACCATGGTGGTGCGGAGTTAGCTAGCGACAAAGACGTGGCATGCGACATAGGACTAAGTGGCCAGAGTCAGAAGAGGCAATGGTGTAGTATGTGATCGAAGAGTGGCGATGTTTAACAGGGCTGTGATTTCTCTATAATTCGTTCTCCATCATAATTTTTATGAGTTATTTATGTTGCTTACATCTATGTTTTGGTTATATTTTCCCTTGCATATTTTTGGTTGTTTGTTGTTCAATGAATTTGGAAACTGATAACTTGAAAATATGTTATTAAATATGATTTCGGTAACATATAAATAATTTTCTATTAATGTCTGTGATCCATTCTTAGGATAATATAGTTTTATTATAGGCTGGTTGAATATACAATGTTTACATGTCCATAATTTGCTTTGATAATAGTTAGACATTGCTTTTGAAATTGGTTAGAAGCCGAAATTTTAGGTTAAACGATTTTGGATAAAAGAAAATTTTTGTTTGAAAAAATTTGAAATGGATGATTTTGATATTTGATTATATAAAAGAATTTTACAAAAGAGTAGATACATGTATATATTTTAGAGTGGATATATTTAAGAATTTTTTAAAAGGAACTAGTTTTAGAAATTAAGATTATAGTATTGATTTATAAGTCGATTTATGCATAAATATTTTATTTGTCTATGATTATAAAAATATTTTAAAGGACTTTTGTAGAAAGGATTTAGATCTATGTTCCAAAGGTGATAAGTTTACTTTTATGAATAAAAAAGATGTGAAGTTTATAAAGTAAAATTCTTGTAACATAAATTTTTTGAATATGATTTATTTACGGTAAGAAAAACATTACTAGTGAAAATTCATTATTTTGTTTTTCAAATATAATTTTTAGAAATAATTTCTTTTATGTTTGATTATATTTGAATAAAAAGGATACGATTTGAGTACCTTTGGAAATACTATAAATGTGTATGAATTGAATTACTTTGAAAAAGGAAGTTTTGGATTTGATTATATAAGTGAACTTTATAAATCATTGTAGTGTCGGTAAATATTACGAAGACTGTTATAGAAAGAGAATTTCAATTTAGTAAATAGTTTCCAATGTTAGTTTAAAAAGGGTTTGAAAGTAAATAAGGATTTTAAATAATGATTTTGAAACTAAACAGTTGACCTTTGGAAATATTTTGGATTGGAAATATTATAATTTGAATTTGACATTTTAAAGGTTTTTAATATTGATTTTTAATTAATGTTTTGAATAACGATTTCTTCGAAATTAAATAAGAGGTTTCAAATTATGTGCTTTTGGAATTATATAAGATTTTGGATAAGAATGAAAGTTTATAATATGAACCTCTTTCAATTTTGTATTGATTAAAATTTTATTGAAGAAATTGGAATATGTATTTTTGTTTTAAAAACTCCTTTTGAATTAATAAATTTTGAATTGTATAATTTCTATATAATGAGAATTCTGATATAAGGTTTAGTCATACCAAACGGTATGACATATTTGGTAATATTTTATCGATTATTCGTGTGTCATTGTATACAATATTTTTGTATGTTGAGTGGAGTTTACTAAAATTTTATAAACGTTCAAATAACACTGAGTGGTATTGGACACTCATATGATATTAATTTGGTCACTATTTTTAAGTATGTGACAATTATGGGTCATAATGTCTTGGGGTCAACATAAATATGTGCTTGTTGCCTTGATATGTGCTTGTGAACTGTACGATACACAACTAATCGACTAGTTATCTATCACAGCAGCTCGATGTGGAGGTTGTGCCCCGACTTGTTGCATCACCCATTTTACTGTATGCTCGACTTCTTTTTCGTTTTGTATACTTGCTATGTACTAGTATTGCCTCCGGATGTCACTGAGCCATCGATCTGGCACCCGATGAAAATTTGATGCCATAACACTGTTTTTTGTAAAAGATGTAGCACATTAATGCGTGTAAGGTAAGATATTAATGTTATAATGAACACAGTAACCATTACGACTATAGGAGCATTGCGTGTGCTTTTTAGGCTCTTGGAGCATTACTATGTGTTTGCCAGTCCCGTTTTCAAAAAGAGTAGTAAAACGAGAAGTCCTCTACACAAGCTTCTATAGGACCGAGTATGTTCTCATCCGAACCAATTGTTGTGTGATGGTCATCTTCAGACTGTTATATGCTTGTCCATTTGTTTGCATGATTTGTTTATTATTTGCTATCTACGCTTAGTCATGAGCTTACCACTATACGGACTTACCGTATGCTCGTCCTCATCACTTAGTTACTTATTCATGCTTGCTTATCACCATATTCATTTATGCCATTTTCATTTTACTTATATATGTATACATACATACATATATGTGTGTGTGTGTGTGTGTGTTTATTTTTCATAGCTAACTATCATTATGATGTATAATGCTTTGTCATTGATGTTAGTTAGGTTATTCTTACTGTATGTCGTTTATGTGTGCTCACATTCGAATTTTGATATAGTCTCCTATTACCATGATATATTATTTATGTTCTTACTTATGAATTTTGACATAGTCTGACCCATTTATCAATTATATAATTCTTGGGTCAATACAAGTCTTCTTAGGTACACGGACATTAGCCTATTTTTGAATGTTGGGATTTTTTAGTAGAGAATTTTAACTTATATTTTGGCACACTATGTATATATGTTCTTTTGTTACATCTCCATGTATGTATTGATGTAATAATGCTTATGATGTATATATTTTTTACGACTCCAATATATGTTGATTTTTGCAGCGAGTCGGTACTCTCTTTTGTAGACTCATCTTGGTGTGTGTATATATATATATATATATATATAGACACACACACATATATGATGATAAAAACATGGATTTTAATTATAATATCACTATAATGATTTCATTAATTAATATGTACAGCTCTAAATAATTTTAAATTTTTAAATGTTCATAATAGCGCCAAAATGGTGATGATATTTTTATTTCGAAACTCTTTGATTCAATAAGAATGTTCTAGAATTTTTCTAAGTTGGAAAATAATATAACTTTGAGGTTTAATAATTTAAAATATGAGAACAGTTATTTTTCCTTGAAGTTTTTAATGAAATATAAAATAATCTTTTTTTTGATTTTTTTATAGAATTTTCTAGGATTTTTTCCATGTAAATTCAAATTATTATGAACTAATTGAAAACAATGAAAAATTGGAAATTAGGGTATTTAATTAGTTAAATAATTAATTAATATACTCAATTAAATAAAAATATATTCTCTGAGAAGTATTTAATATCAAATCAGTTAAAGAAGAAATAGGAAAATGAGAATTTAACATATGATAATATTTGGTCAAAAGTACTTACTTTACAAAAAACTAAAATAGTTTTAGAACAAATCATGGATTTGTCATCATATTCACGATAGCATGGTGAATGTTTAGCTTATTTACCCTATGTTTTTATCGGCAAGTGGGAATCATGTTTTCGATTGGCTATACTTCCATTAGCTATATTATTGATCATTATGTTTTGATAATATGTTTCCATTAACAAGTTTTAACCATGATTTTGTTAGTCATGTTTTCCTTTACACGCCTATGATATGTCCTCATTAACATAGTTTGGGTATACTCTCATTAATTATAAGCTATGTTTTCTGCAGAATTATTTCGTATACTTTTGTTTGCCAAATTTGCCATGTTTTCTTTAGCATATAACTATATCTCTGTTGTTTCGTGGTTATATTTCTGGAAGCCTTGATAATGATGTTTTCAATAATGCTTATCGATACTTTCCTTAGCTAATAAGCTAAGTTTTTAATGGTGTATATATGCTTTCGTTACTTAGTGAGTTATGTTTTTAGTAGTGATAAATTATGATTTTGAAAACCTTTAAAGTATGAATTTGATAACTTTAAATTATATTTTCTATGGCATTATAAAGATGTTTTCAACAGCTTTCGAAGTGTATTTTTGGTAACTTTTAAAGCATGCTTTCGATAGCTTTGAAAACTAAGAAGTTGGAAGTGTTAAAGTATAAGAAAGAACAAGTAGTAATATAAAGCTATTAATATTTGGCATAAATGATTCATTTCATACTTATATGAGACATATGCATCGATTATTTTGGTATAACATATTACATTTTGAATATTACTTTCCATATACCTTGAATATTCACCTGTATATGTTGATTAGTTATATTTAATCCCTATATCATACTGATTTGCACACTTATATAAAATCACCTAATATTTATTACATCGAGGACATAATTTTGATAACCTTATAGGTTATTCAAGTTATCGGTATGATCAGCCATTAGTATTGTGTGAGTAGAATTGTAACCAGGAGATTAGGGAGATAAATATGTTAGGATGTTAACACCGATCATAAAATGACTGTAGAGAATAGGTTGAGTTTTTTAGGACTGGTGATGGTGTAGCGCTTCGTATTGTAACCGATTAGCCCTTGGTTATTAAGGTCAATGATCCAAGTTTCTTGGACTTTACCAATGTTAAGGCTAATTAGTGGTGTGCATCTGATGGACCGAGTAGGGATAATCGATAGATTTTTCTTTTGTCAAGGGAATTTCTTGATATGTTTATGGGTTAGAAGGGTTGGTTTCCTCCCTAGTTTAGGTTTGAGTCAACTTTATAGGTTTCTCAATTGGCTCGTGAAAACTAATAGGCTTATAGTTAACCTAGGAAAATTATGCCGGCGTATTTAACATGTAATATAAAATGTATGGTTAAAACTTATAGACTTGAACACATTGCTACCTGAAAGTGTGACTGAATGAAAAATGGATTGTGGCTAGACTTAGGGAGTGCATGACACTCAAACCTTAACGATAAACATGTTTACCTTTAAACCATTAAATTAATCATGATGCCTCATTATGTTCTAAACTTTGTTGTTATAGGGGGATGAGCCGAGTGTGCATTAGGCCTGTTTCATTCTACCTTATAGGTATCAAATTTGACATCATTAATTTTGGTATGATACTAATGAATGGAAACCAATTCTGCCTACTAACGTTGTTTCATTATGCATTAATATTATCTTGGGTGAATAATATTATTTATACTAAACTTTTTGTTTGATTTAAAGATTTCATTTTACTCTTGGTTTCTTGAGTACTCAATTACACAGGCTGAGAGTAAAGGATTGGGAGGAATCTTTTAAATGAATTAAAACTTTCCTAAGATGTTGTGGGAGGCGGATTTTATATTAGCATGTAGTGGTTCCACTGTCACAACAACTCGTAAATTTGATGTAGTTAATATTAAACTAACAAAAATTGATTTTTAGTTAAATGGTGAAATGGATATTATATTTATAACCGTTATGTAAGTCTTTCTAAGCTGATCGATTAAGTTTATAAGTTCCATAGATTTAGAATGATGATTTACAAAATAGAGGTATGACGGTGTTAAAATAAGGTTAGTAGCCACTTTTGGGCCAAACGCTTCATATAACTGAACCTGCATCATTGTTAATATATACGACACTATGAAGCCTTAGAAGGTAGTCGTTATATTACATTGTCATTCATAATTCTGAAATCCCCTTTATTCTTCTTCTACTGACAGATAATTCTTTTGAATCAAAAGTCATTCCAAATTCTTCAAACCTAACCTTATAGTATATAAAATCAAAGCTCATAGTAAAAAGAAGAGATATTTGATGCTATAGTTGCATGAAAATCGATGAAATAGTGTAGGTCTTCCATATTGCGTAATTGGACTGATTCAACAATAGAACGATGACTAATCAACGAATAGAGGGTATGGTTGCATAGAGATTGCCAGATGAAGCACATCTATAGTGTTTGATTGTCTTAAATCAAACATAGGTAATCGGAAAAATTCACCAAAGGTTAAGGAATGCAGTTGGGCTATAGGGATGCTAATGCTGCTTCACTTCTCCAATCATTGAAAGGTGTTCAGATGGAGGAGCGATATGAGGCCAAAGGCATGATTAAAGGGCGGTATATTGGTTCAATCAGCAGATGAGAGAGATGGTAATAATGTATATGTTAGTTTATATTTGTTGTATTTTCTTGCAAATTAAGAATTTTAAATTATGCTCTAATCACCAAACTTTTGCATATGACCTCCATTCCATGCGTGGTTTGTTCCGCTATATTCATAGAAAAACTTTGGATAATTTAGCATGTGATTTGCTAGGTTTTGGAGCCATTTATAAAAGCGCATTGGAAAGTATAAATTTCCACAAATATTTATATTTTAAAGTGTTAAATAAATATTCTTTAATAAAAATATTCATATGTTAATGAACGATGCGCTCTTTGAGTAATTGTTTGATTATTGTGATGTTTTAATATGGTATGAGTTATGGTTGTTTGATTGTTGTGCCATTGGATGTTGATACTTTACAGTGATTGATTATATATTTAGGAAAATAATTAGTGGAAAATATGACTATTCACATATTTTGAGTGATATTCATGTGAAAATTTAAAAAGGTTATTATCTCTGAATTTCTAGTGGAGTTCATAAATAATAACGAAAAACGTATTTTAAATTAAAGTCGGAGAATTAATTATTATCTGTAAAGAAATGCATAATTCAATAAATAATAATGTAATATTTGGGAAGACTATATTATATTTTAGTAGAATAATAATACAACTATTTTTATGGATTTCATGGATGAATATCATTGCTAATTTTATTATTCGAATATTAGAAATAAGAGATATATTGAGGATAGTAGTAATAATAATATTGTGCTTTTAGAAGTATTTTGGCTTAAGATATTTTTATTTTGAGATGAATAATAATAACAGGATTTTTGTGGCCTAGAGTGGAATATTATCGTTTTTGATTTAAATAGTAAAAAAGTTGTTGTGATAAATAATAAAGAGATTTGCATTTATATTATTATTTTTAGTAAAGTAATCGTGAAAAATAATAAAGAGATCTGAGTATATATTATTATTTTGATGTAAAGAAATAATATTATGTGTTCTCGAAAGTAATTTGATGAAATTGCAACTTTTATTAAATAACAATGATTTAAACATTTAAAGTAATATTTTGAAACTGAAGGATTATTGAAGTATATTATCATTTTGGGAAATTACAGTTTTTGTAAGATAAATAAATAAACAAGTTTTTCGTAATAAAATTAATAAGATGATTTATATAAGTGAGGATAATAAACGTAAATACATACTTTTAATTGCTGTAACATATATGATTAATTGTTGTTTGAAATTATCATATATATATTTGTTGTATGGAGATGGAATCTCATTAGGACGAGATATGCAATATTTTAACATTACAACCACGCAAATATTATGTAATTAATTATGGTCTTGTTGTGTTGATGACAATGATGTTCGTGTTGACAGTACAGAGTGGTTAGTACACATTTGATGAGTTTGATGTTTGCGTAAGTTATATTGAGGAGTTACTACACATTTGATGATTTTGATATTGTGTTACTAATATGGAGTGGTTAGAGCATCACCAAAGTTTGGAGATCAAATATTACGTTTTGAGAGGTTAGAAAATATAGCCTCTCAAATTCTCCAATGGGGAAAAGCTGGGCGGTTATTCAGATAGTGCCTACAGTTTTGGCGCTTGTCGAAAAAGCAACTACTTTTGGGCACTTTTTGACCTAAAAGTGAGGCACTTGTTCAACAAGCACCTAAACACCAAGTGCTTATAGAACAAACGCCTATTTCTTGGCATATATTGAGCTAGCGCTTGTTGAACTAGCACATTATTTTAGCCGCTTATTCAGCAAGCACCTGAAATTTAAGTGTCTGTTCAATAAGCGTCCAATTCGATTATGTTTCCTAATCAAATTAAACTGAATTAGTAACTAATTACAAAATGTACACTATGTTCGAGGGTGATTTACGGTTACATATTATAAATTTTAACATATGAACCCTTGTTGGAGATGCTGTTAGTGTACTTTTAGTGGATTTATACTTGTATTTGTACTATAAATAGTGTTACTAGTGATGGTTGATCAGTACATAATTAATTGTATATGTTATTGTCATTTTATTTGAGTTTGAGGTTGACATTGAGTGTTTCCAAAATTTGAGCGATGTTTGATAACCATGTATTATTATTATTATCATCTCATATTTATTTATAATAACTGGTTGTGGTAGAATATGATGTTTATGTTGATTGCTTGGTTATTATTATTGTGCAATGTTATGTGCTAAGTATTTGATGCAGGAAAAGAGCAACAAATAAAACTACATGGGCTTGGTCTCAAAAGAGAACGTAGACAGTCTTTTTCTAAGTAATAGTCATTGCATCCCTTAGGTTGGGCTGAGAGTATAAAAATTGTCACATTCAAAAAATAGTTGATCACCTTTCCTTTTTATAATAACTATCTATGTATTTATAAAGTTTGTATGTGGAAACAAAAAAGGAAAGGAAAGATATCTGATTGTGTGTCATGCTTATTGGTTCTTCACTTAAAGTATTTCCCTTGTATTGTTGTCCTGATCATAGATTTGAGAATGACTGATGTATAAAATGATATAGATGTTTAATTTATTGTACTAGACCTTGTACATTTATTTATTATTGACAAATACACACACACATATCGTTTTTCAATTGCTTTTGAGGTTTTCCCCTCTTGATATGATTTGAGATTCTAAACTAATTAACTAACCACCCATTGTTTTTTATCTAAGGTTAGTGTGTAAGAATATTTTGATGGCATTTGTCGCTAATTTTAGCTGTTAAAAATAGTAGGGCATCATACTTGATATCTGAGCTTAGGTTTAGCAATTGTTTGAGCCTAGGTTAGGTTTAAACTATTTAAAGTCGGTTAGTTTATACCTTAGGTTCGGTTGATTATAGGATGAGAGAGCATTCTTATTGATGATTGTATGCTTTTTATGTGTATGGAATGTATATGTAACAATCATTGTGCCACCCTAGAAGATGCTTATTTATGATGGCCTATGTGTGGGAAGAAAATTCAGTAGGAGTGGGGTAGGACAAGCATTTCTAGAAAGGTGAGTAATGGTTATAACCTTAGTGCCAAATACATGATTATAAAAATTTATAATTAAAACCCAACCTTAATGAACGATCTTAATTTTTGATTTTACAAAGTTTTAGCTAAAAAGTATTTCGTTGAAAAGCTATAATAAAATATACATTTTTGATTTTAAAGATAATTTTTTAAAAGGGAAAAATGTATGGATTTGGATTAAAAGTTATTTGTTGAAAATTTTGCATAGATAAAAATAAAGCATCTAATTCGAGAAATAAGGTATTTTTTATGAAGATATTGGATGATTAGTGCAGAATTATTTTATTTAAAATCATTTTGAAATGATTTAGTTAGAGGTCTTTTGAGATATATTTCGATAGAAAATGTTTTGGTCAAAAAATTGTTTTAGTTTGAAAACATTCTTTGAAAAAGTATATTGTGAAAGGTATTTTTTAAGTGTTCCAATATAAATTGTTTTGTTAAACATACTATGTTGATGAATACTTATTGGGAACTCTTATTTGAAAAGGGAAAGTTAGTTTACTGAAGAGTAGTTTATAATAAATACAATATGATTTGAGGAGTACTTACTTCAATTTTGTTTTATGGAAAAACTATTCTGATGGAAAGATATTTGATTTTGGAAGAATATTTTTAGAAATTATTATATTTAATAAAATATTTGAAAATAATTTGTTTGGGAACATTTTTATTTAGGAATATCTTTTTGAGTAAAGTCTGCAAGGAGCATTTTTTAAATATTTTATTCAAGGAAAATTTTTGAGTTCTATAAACCTTCTTTTAGAAAGTTTATTTTTGGTATAAGTATTGTTACTTAATGGATACTTTTTGATAAGCGATTTCTTGAAAGGAAAATGTTTTTTACAAGAAATGCTTTGGTTTGAAAACATTTTGAATGGAAAATGTTATATTGGAAATATATTTGAAAAAATTATTTAGAAATAATGAGTTATAAAACATATGGTCTAAAAATACTTTGGAAAAATATTTTGTAGAACGAGAATAATTTTATGTCTAAATAGATAGTTGGAAAAATAAAATATTTGAGCTAAGAAACAAACTTAGAGGTGTTTGTTAGTATTTTTAGCAGAAAGATATTATATTTGAAAAAAAAATTATTGGAGAAAATTTAAAGAACTATGAAACTTGACTGAGAGGCATGCAGTATGAGATGACAGGATGAGAGTTTTGAGTTTGCTCAACACCCGATATGCTGAGGTAAATTTTATGCCTATTATGATAGACTTTCCCTAGTGAGTCGTAGGCGTGTCTAGTTATTCCCTTCTAAAGAGAGTGAGAGTTGGGATATGATGTTATGGTTGCCTGTTTCAACATATGAAATAGAGACCTTTATTTTGTTGTATTTGCTTACTCTTGTTGAATTGGTTGTATTGTTCTATTACTTGTAAAGAGATTAGTTATATTAGGAAAAAATTATTGTTTTTTTAGCATGTTTTTTATAGTTCATGATATGTTTGTTCAGATTTATTTCTTCCATTTGCATTGTCTTATTGTTGTTTGTTTTTTAGCTACGATACTATTCATTCGTTTATTTTTTACTTGTTCGTTTGCCTTGTTGTGATTGTTTCTCTTATACGTTAGGTTGTATTGCTCGTTATTTATGGTAATTATATGACGGGTAATTATTCAATGTTTACTTTTCGGTGGGATATACATTGAGAAAACTAGTTGGGTACTAAGGAGCATATGTGGTTTAGTCATAATGGATGAAATAGTTTCCTAGACTGAGGAAGACTATGTATCCAGATTGAATAAAAGATGTGATGATGTTCCTTAAGGATGAGTAGTAGTAGCTGAAGAGTTTCATGACTAAAGGATAAGGGGTGCCATTAAGGAATAAAAATGACAAGTGGGAGTTCATTACGTCTTTCCTAAAATATAAAGTTTTAACAAAGTATATTCAAAATCTATTTTTATAAGAGCAATTACTAGCTTCCATAAGTATTTTAATTTCAACAAGGATATCTATTTTTGATTTTTGAAGAAGTTTTCATAGTATTAAATCTTTATAAAGCTATGTTTTCTAAAAATTATTTTTAGTTTATTTTAAAAGGAAAAAAATAATTTGGATAAAATACAATTTAGTTTGAATAGAACATGAAAGCTTTGATTAAAAACATAAGTTTTTGTAAATATTTTTGATTGAAGATGATTAGAACACTCCATGCCAGCTATGGCTAGCATATCCCTCTTTGGTATCTTGCTTAAGTCATCCCAATCATTGAATAAAGAAATCATTATGTATCAACCATAGAATCAGATTTTTTTTAAGTGATTTGAAGGTTTGAAAAAGATTGGTTCTGATGTATACTAAGAGCTCACTAATGATAAAAGGCTTTAATATATGCTCATAAAGAAAGGGTAGGTGAGGATGCTCACCGTGGATTTTATGATGTGATTCACCCTAGACCTTACAATAGTGGTCTAGATCTTGGCTGTCTATGTGGCAAGGATTCGTGCATTCATGTAGTAGTGATGCTCTTACGATGGTGAGTATTTGTTGACCTTATATTGGTGATCATTTATGTCATCGTATATCTAAGAGTATTTAGTATGATACCATGTAACACAGGTCTAGACTTCTCGATCTCTAGAGTGAGTTTGGAAGTCAAGGATTGATGCACTATAACATGAGTAGATTGGCATATTATTTTGAGGACGTAGCCATGAATAGGCATATATTATTTTAGGGATGTATCCATTGGTAGATACAGATTAATTTGAGGATGAAACCAGGGGTGGGCACATTTATCATTTTGAGGATGTAACCATAAGTAGGTTCACATGATATTTTAGCAGGTGTACAAGATGGTACACCATTTATTTTGAAGGTAAGACTATGTAGAAGTTCATCGATAGCTTAGAGGATACACTTATCATGGTAGATATATAGTTAGTATAGGGGTAGCACACGTGTGTTATTCGTTATTATCATAGGGTGATGTTGTCATTTTGAGTATGTGTGTGTTATCTTGATGAGCTATAATGATTGCGGGTTCATATATTTATTTTTTCATGTAGGATTGATCCAAACTGAATTTGTTGTGAACTTTTTTTATGGGTTATTATGGTTGAAATATTGCAATGCATGATGTGACTTGTGAATAGAGTTGATCTTGATTGAGATTTTTTCCCACTCTTATCGATGATGTGTTATTTTTACATGTTATAGTTTTAATTGCATTGTTATTTAACTTTTGTATTAATATAGTTTGTATATGTAGGAAATTGCATCATTGTTTTGAATGAATTTTAGTATGTCATTATTGGTTGTATTGTGTGATAGTCACATACTACTCTAAAGGTAGTTATTTGTGATTAGTATAATTACTAATATTTTGTATGATTAAACATATAATATGGTATGATGCTTTATGCATTATGTTGGGAGTCTATTCCTTTGAGAATTGCGAGGCTTTCATTTTTTTAAGGGAAACACGGTTAACATTAAATTAACTAAAATGGATTTTAAATTGAAGGGCAGCTAAGGTGATTTATTATAATCACTGCAAGTCTTTCCAAGCTGATCAATATAAGTTCGATAGGTTTAGTGTTTTATATTGATAGGTTTAGTGTTACAGTTTATGAAATAGAGCTGTTACTATAAAGACCTGCAAAATTAACATTGTTCTTATTAAAGATTAAAAATGGATTTTTAATTAAATGGTTATTTTGGTATCATATTTATAACCTTGTGTAGGTCTTTCCACGTTGATGGTTTCGATCGTAAATTTGTTAAATTTGGAGGTACGGTTTGGGAGATGGTAGTTTTATAAGTTATGAACAACATACTTAGCTGTTTTGGGTCAAATTGAGTGCATAACCCATAACTCAACTTAACGGCTATTTAAATGAGTTATAAAACCCTAGACATCACCTCCATCTCCATTTTTTTATCCTAATTCCAAAATTCCTTAATTAGTTGCTAATAGTAGATAACTACCTCTAGTCCAAAAATCTGTTAAACTCAAAAGGTCCAATATCCTTCGAATTATATATCAAAACGGTCGTCTCTATAAGGCGGATCTACGACAAGTCGTTCTTTGTCGTAAAAATGCGAAGATCAATGAGAGTTACGGTCAAAGGAAATTTTTTATATAAGGGGTCTGGAATTGGGGCTTTCAATCGTGTGTCAATAAATGAAACTGATCGGATATGTTAATAAAACTCAACAAGTGGGTGAAATGACAGTCGAACTGTGTCCTAATTTCACCTGAGTTGGTCTGAATCAATATAGGAAGTTTTAGGGGCGGTGGTGGTTTTGGCTACCAAAGGTGGTCAAGATGCTTCGGCATGTGGTGTAAGGGTGGGCAGAATGGCTGCGCGGTCGGTTCTTGCAAAGGTGGCCTTTGACAGCATCTTGGAGCAGTCATCTATGTGGAAGGAGGGTGTCGGGATCTTAAAATTACCATAGTCGATATTGAATAATTTCAATTTAGATCTATAAATTTAAATTTACAATTTGAACCTTATAATTTCTAAGTTCTAACCTCCAAAACATTTGCGCATGAACTCTATTTCGCATGTGGTTTGTTCTCTTGGATTCCTGGTGAAATTCCAAACAAATTGGCAGGTAGTTAGATTGCTTTTGGACCTATTTGTGAAAGCTTGATAGTATGGTTTAAAATTTTTAATTATTTGTGTGATAATTTTTTTTACTTAGTTAAATTCGCACAATGATATACGGTTAATAAGGAATGAACCCTCAACCATAAATGTAAGCATTGCATGTCCTAACAAAGTACACTAAACCCATGGGCAAATTAACAATGTTCTAAAAATATTAAACAAATTTCCAATGATGAAAATTTATGTCTTTGATATATGCTGAAAAGATATAAAACCTTAAATATTATTAATTTACATTTTTCTTACTTTTTTCAGATATTTCAAATTTTTTGAAAATTTTGTAAATTATTGCTTAAATGCTTTATTCAAATAGTTCGATGTATAATCTGTTTTAGTTGTTAATTTTTAAAATAAAATATTCATATTATATTAATGATTATGTGGTTATTGCAATGATTTGGAAATGTTATGCCTTGATTTGACTGTTTGTTGTAAATTGCTTTGTTATTCGGTAAAGGTGTTTAATAATAATTAATTAATAATTATAATGGAAAATAATTAATTAATAGAAAATAAGTGAAATTGTTTAATTGTGGGAAAGATGGATAAATAAATGAAAGATAATATTATTTACATATTTTTAAGTAGTATTTGTGAATAACAGTGATTTAACAAATTATGCTTGAATTATTGTGAAGAATTCAATAAATTTTTATTTATGTATTTCTGGCCAAATACATAAATAGTAATGAAAAATTCTTTTTTAAAGAAAAATTGGAGAATTTATACTTATTTATAAAGTAAGGTGGACTTGGTAAAAAATAATATGATTTTTGTTAAGACCGTATTATTTTGAGTGAATAATTATATATTAATTTTATGAAGTTTACAAGAAAAATATTATTATTGTTATTTGACTACTGAAGTAAGAGATATATAAGGAATGATGATAATAATAGTAAAGGTGTGTTTTCGAAAGTATTTGGGATTAGTTTATTACCACTTTGAGATAAATAACAATAAAATGATTTTTTGAGACTTGAAATGTGAAATTGTTAATTTTGAGTCAAATAATATAAATGGGTTGTAAATATTATAAAGTGGACATTTTGTCATTTAGACGTAAAATAATATTTTTATTATTTTTGAAAGTAATTTGAAGTAAATTACTATTTTTGATTAAATAACAACGTTTTAGATATTTGAAGTATATTTTGGAAATAAAGGGGTTTTAAAGTATATTATCGTTTCGGAATATTATTATTATTTTTGGGGTCAAATAAATAAATTAGTTGTTATACTATATAATTATAAAATAATTTTATACTTAATTAGAATAATGAGGGTAAATAAATTAATTTGCACTGTTGCAGTCCTTATGTGTTAATTAATGATTGAAATTATCAAACGGCTTTCGTATGGAATGGAATCATATTAGGATGAGATATGGGATATTTGCCTCTATTACTACATGTTGTGTAGTTAATTTTTTTGTAATGTTGATGATTTGATGTTTGTGTTACTGATATAGTGGACTAGTATACATTTGATGATTTGATGTTTGTGTTACCAATATAACGGAATGTATTCATTTGATGATTTGTTGTTTGTGTTACTAAAATAGTGGATTAGTAGACATTTGATGAAAAGATTTTTATGTTACTAAAATAGTGTGTTCGTGCACATTTGACGAGTAATGGTTATGTTGCTAGTGATTGGTGATTCGTACAGATTTGATGAAAAACTTGTTTTCGATTTATTTGATGTTTAGGTTTGACATTTAGTGTTATAAAACTTTTGTGAGTTTACTGGCTATATGTTGTTGCTACTATTATTACTATACGTTAATGATGATTGATTATGGTAGTTAAGTAGAATATAATGTTTTCTACTTGTGTCGGTTGCACAGTTGTTGCGGTTATACAATGTTATTTGCTAACAAGTATTTAATGTAGGAGAATAATAAAAAACAGAATTATATAGGCTTGATCCTAAAAGGGCATGTTGGAATCTTTTCCTATGCAATAGCTCTCGAGCCTATGGCCTGAGTCTATACGGTTAGGCATAGTCCAAGCCTGGTTGAGCATTTTTTCTTTCTATGCATTTGCAATGTTTATAGATTGAAGAAAAGGACAGGAAAAAGATTTGACTGAACAAAACATCTACAGGTGGTTGACTTTTTATATTCCTTATACTTTGTAATTATAATGTTTATGAGTTTAATAAGAATTAATGTGTATGAAGATGTGAATATTAATTTATTGTATTAGGCTTTGTATGTATTCTTTGTTAAGATATATATAAGATTTATTGTAATTCCACTTAGAGGTCTCCGTTTTTATCATGATTTTAAATTTTTTTAGTTCTATAATCAACGACTCACACTTAGAATCAAAACATAAGTTTAGCAAATGCTTGACCTTACGTAGGTTTAAACAATTTAAAGTTGTTAATTGACACTGTAGGTTGGGTTAAAATATTGAATGAGAAAGCACATTTATTGATTTTGTATACATTTTGTGTGTGGGTTATATGTGTAACCGACATTCCCTCACCCTAAGACGATATTTGTTTATGATGACCTTTGTAAGGGAAACTATTAAAGTAGGAGTGGGGGTATGACAAGCACTTATAAGAGAGGTTAAGTGTTGGTTATAACCTGAATGACACACACATGATGTTAAATTATAATTGAAGCCTGACCTTAATAAATAAACTTATTCTTGTTATTATTATCTTGTAAAGCTTTAACAGAAAAATATTTTATCTGAAAAGTTATACTGAAACGTACGTTATTTTATTTTAAAGAAAGAATGTATGTTTTTGGGCATAAAGTGATTTTTTGATAATTTTACTAGGTTACTATTTAAACTGAGAAATAAAATATTTTATGAAGATAATTTTGTAAGGAAAAAATGGGACAAAAGTATGTTATGTAAGGATATTTTTGTATAAAATACTTTAATTTAGTTTGTCGTCATTATAGAATTACTTTTGGTAGAAACATTTTGACCAAAATTCTTTTGATTTAAAAATGACATTTGGAAAAAATACAGTGTGAAAGTTGTTTTTATAATAGTAATATGACTTTGAAATGTTTTGTTGAGGGATATTTGGCAAAAATACTATAAGATTTGTGGAGCATTTATTTAAGCTTATGGGAAAACTGATATGATAGAAAGGTACTTGGTTTCATTGAAGGATTATTTTGAGGATATTTTATTTGAAAATATTTAAACTTTTTTAGAAATATTCTAATTTGAGAAATGAATTTATAAGTAAAGTAAGTGAAAAAAATTCACGTGGGGATAATGTTTATCAAAAAAAGAATATATTTAGTTTGGAAACTTTTTGTTTGAAAGTAAACTTCGGTTATAAGTGTTTTTACTCAAAGGATATTTTTGATAAAAGATGCTTTGAAGCAAAAAAAATTGGGGTAAATGGTTTTTGATTGGAAATTACCCAATTTGAAAGAAAACATGTTTTGCTAAGAATATTTTTGTTGTGAAAGGATATGTTGTAAAACGCTAGTTTTAAAATACTTAAAGAATATATTTTACAAGGTTGAGAATGATTTGATTCAAAAAGTGAATGGTGGAAAAAGTAAAATATTTGATTTGAATAACAAACTTTAGGGATGTTTGTTAAAAAGTATTATATTGAAAAGATATTTTATTTGATGATCGTTTTGAGAACTACGAGACTACACTGAATGGCATGTGATGTGGGACAAGTGAGTTATTAAATTTTGAGTTTTTCCCAAAGTTCATTATGATAATGTACTATGTGTGACTTCCTCTTTGTGTTTAGGGATGTCTAAGTATTCCCTTATAGTGAGAGAGTTGGGATATGAAGTTATGATCACCCATTTCGACATATGGGATATGGTATTTTACTTTGCATGTATTTGCTAGATTTGGGTTGAGTTATTTATGTTGTTATATTGCACGTTAAGTTTCTACTTATATTAATTTGGCTATTTGATTGATTGTGTATGTTTTATGGTCTAGGACACATTCGCTTGAATTAAATTCTTTAATTCGCATTATGTTGTTGTTGTTTTCTTGTTTGACTATAATTTTATTTGCTTGTTTGTTTAGTTGCTTGCTTTTTTATTTTACAATGATCTATTTACATTATTTATTTAATTATTTGATTTTCTTTTTAGGATTGTATATTAGGGTATACTGCATGCTATTAGATGATAATTGATAATTGTTTATGAATTAGTTATCTATTGTTGACTTGTAAAGGGGTGTACATTGGAAAAACTTGTGGTGGATTGATGAATATATTTGGTTTATTCATAGTGGGATGAGATAATTTCCTAAGACGAGTAAGACTAGTATTCTAATCGACTAAGAGATGTGTTTATGTTCCCTGAGGAAGAGCAATAGTGGCTAAAGAGCTTTGATGACAAAAGGTTGGTGGGTACCATTGTGGAATCAAATCAATGGTGGGAGGTTCGTTGCATCATTACTGAAATATGGAGTTCTAACACAGACACATACACACACATATATATTATAACGGCTCGCAAATTAAAATGATTCATTATCAAATCAAGTATATATCTTTACAAAAATAATACAAATGATTCATTATCATCATATAACTAATTAAAATGATTTATACTCATTTTAAAACAATTATTTGAATAATTATAGTAATTATTAAATCATTAAATTCATTAATTAAATATTAAATATGATGACATTATTAATGATGTCAGAAATGCATTTTATTTCCAAAAATAAAATCATTTTTTATTTCATACTCTTAATTAAATAGATAAATAATTGAATGTATCCAAATCCATACGTGAATTCTGATAATTACATAGCTTTATATTTATAAAACGATTTTCGACCATTTTATATTTTTCTTTCAAAGTTTATATTTTTGTAAACACTTATTCAAAATAGGATTACCATCATTATTGTTCAAAGCATCATAATCCACATTTTAAAAAGCTATTGACGGGAAGGGGAGGGTGTGGGCAAGGGCATTTTGGTCCATGCATATCTTGTTATTTATTTCAAAAAAATTTCTTTAAATATATGTCCACTCTTTCACATTTTAAAAACCATTCTTCATCTTCTTCCTCCTCACTATCAAGCTTTTCAATAGCTGCTTGTATTAGGAAATTTACGAAAAAACAATGGAAAAAGAAATTAAATTAAAATAGTGTGTGTGTATATATATATATATATATTGTCAATTCCACTTCAAAACAAGCTCAATTCACTCCTCTCCACCTTTCAAATTCAAGGTCACTACCTTCATCATATTAGAAAAGAGCTCCTCCTCTTCCTTGCTTAGAACGTGGATTTCCAAAAGACCCAGGCTCAATTCCATAAGCTTTGATTCGAGCATAGTGAAGCTATAGTCCGTTTTCATAACCCCAATATCCAATGAAGATGAGAAGCTTTATTTGTATTATGATATATTGGATGATATGTGTGTGTGTGTGTGTGTGTGTGTAGCTATGATGACTATGGACCATGTTCGGATATGATTATTTATTTGTTGGGTTATGAAAAATATTCAAGTTTAATATACATCGAAATCTCACAAAGGAAATCACTTTCTGTTATAAATTATAAAAGTGTTACGAGTTGGTTAAACCTCTTTAAAATGGTTTATAAATATTTTATAAACACTAATGTGACGACCCTGACTCGACCATCGAAAATCGGCACCAAATACATCACCCGTATTCGAATGCTATAGATTCAAATGTCGAATCTGGTTCGCCAGAGCTTATAACACATTAAGTACAATAACACAGCGGAAGAAAAACAATATATCATCGATACAACAATGGATATAATATCTGATATAATATGATACGAAAGATGCCCAACACTATCGGAGCCAAAAGATAAACAACAGCGGAAACAATAGCAGCGGAACAATATCACCAATATGGTCTTCCAGAGGATATAAAGAAAGATAGGATCCAAAATTGCATTCCAATCCAATGCTCCAAAGATCTCCAAGCTATAAGCTCGAACCACCATCATGTTGTATTAAGCAAGGTCAGTCCACAATGCGAACGCCAAAAACCAGATCTTCAAAGACCAAAGACTTCATAGAATTCCAAATAGGAAGCTGAAGGCTACCGATTCTACATCTACTAGTTGATTATCTGAAAATATGACTCTAGGCTGCCCGTGTGGAAAATTGTGGGCACCCAGAGTTTAGCAAGGGAACAATAAACTCCAGGTCAGTCATAGGACTAGTGTGAGCAAACAAAAATAGTTTATCTTAAACAAAGAAGACAAAAGAAATTAAAAGAAATCCGCAATGCTTTTTGGAAAATGAAACTACCATAAGGCCTCCCGCCACACACACAATGCAAGCGCACAATTGGAGGAGATTTCTCCTTATGATAGTCAAACATGCTTGATACTTGATAATCCTTTTGATATTATTATTAGTGCATAGTGTAGAAAACATTTGCAAAGTATAATATTAATCTTAGCTAGTATACCACCATCATGGTATACCTGCTATAGCTACCAATTAAACGGCAGGTCACCACCATAAGTAAAAGGCAGGTTATACAACTAAAACCGTATAGGGCGCGTATTGTTTTTTTGGATTTCCAACAAATAGTCGGGCTAAGGAACTTCCTACGCCACATGGGTACACCTCTAGAGGGACGCCCCGAGAACCTAACCGGATCTCTGCCAACACAAAGCCGGGTTACCTCTGTAATTAGGTAACTACTGACACGAGTATGCCATCCCCCGGTCATCACCGACCTTTATCCGAGGGCCCTCAACATCAACAACCACAAAGTAATAAATTTGTAGCAACCACATAAGTTAAGTATCTGGGCTTCATACCATGATACCACTTTTATCCAGAAGGAAATGGACATACCCTAAAAGGCCGACACTCATAACCTTGCTGCATTCTACCTGTTTCGACCATTTTCGAGGTGTGAGGTCCGATGAGGTCTCGTCCACAAAGCTATGCTATGGACCATGTTTGGATATGATTATTTGTTTGTTTGGTTATGAAAAATATTCATGTTTAATATACTTCGAAATATCATGAAGGAAATCACTTTCCATTATAAATTATAAAAGTGTTACGAGGTGGTTAAACCTCTTTAAAATGGTTTATAAATATTTTATAAACACTAATGTGACGACCCTGACTCGACCTTTGAAAATCGGCACAATACATCACCCGTATTCGAATGTTATATATTAAAACGACGAATCTGGTTCGCCGGAGCTTATAACACATTAAGTACAACAACAGAGCGGAAGAGAAACACTATATCATTGATACAACAATGGATATAATATCTGATACGATATGATACGACAGATGCCCAACACTATCGAAGCCGAAGGATAAACAACAGCGGAAACAATAACAGCGCAAAAATATCACCAATATGGTCTTTCAAAGGATAGAAAGAAAGATAGGATCCAAAACTGCATTCCAATCCAATGCTCTAAAGATCTCCAAGCTATAAGCTCGAACCACCATAACGTTGTATTAAGCAAGGTCAGTCCACAATGCGAAGCCAAAAACCAGATCTTCAAAGACTTCATAGAATTCCAAATATAAAGCCAAAGGCTACCGATTTTACATCTACTAGCTGATTGTCTGAAAATATGACTCTAGGCAGCCCGTGTGGAAAATTATGGCCACCCAGAGTTTAGAAAGGGAACAATAAACTCCAGTCAGTCATAGGACTAGTGTGAGCAGACAAAAACAGTTTATCTTTAACAAGAGAAGACAAAAGAAATTAAAATAAATCCGCAATGCTTTTTGGAAAATGAAACTACTATAAGGCCTCCCAGCATACACATAGTGCAAGCACACAATTGGAAAAGATTTCTCCTTATGATAGTCAAACATGCTTGATAACTGATAATCCTTTTGTTATTATTATTAGTGCATAGTGCAGAAAACATTTGCAAGTATAATATTAATCTTAGCTAGCATGCCTCCATTATGGTATACCTACTATAGTTACCAATTAAACTGCAGGTCACCACCATAAGTAAAAGGCAGGTTTACAACTAAAACCGTACAGGATGCGTATTGTTTTTTTGGATTTTCAACAAATGGTCAGGCTAAGGAACTTCCTATGCCACATGGGTACGCCTCTGGAGGAACGTTTCGAGAACCTAATCGGATCTTTGCCAACACAAGGCCGGGTAACCTCTGTAACTAGGTAACAACTGACACGAGTATGCCATCCTCCGGTCATCACCGACCTTTATCCGAGGACCCTCAACACCAACAACCACAAAGAAATAAATTTGCAGCAACCACATAAGTTAAGTATTTGGGCTCCATACCATGATACCACTTTTATACAGAAGGAAATGGACATACCTTAAAGGGCGCGACCTTCATAACCTTGCCGCATTCTTCCTGTTTCGATTATTTTTCCAAGATGTGAGGTCCAATGAGGTCTCGTCCACAAAGTTATGCTTTTCAAAAGCCATGCTTTGATCAACAAATGATCAGCATCACTTGGTATGCCACATTACCAAATTGGCAATATATCACTAGTAACCATCAGCTGCATAACCTCTGAGCTCGTACGTCTCAAAGAAAGGTGTAAAGCTAAGAGAATAAATTCTCCGCCACCAAATAGAAATGTATTTGATAGAAACTAGCTTTACATCTCAAAGTGTAATGTCAGACATACATCCATACAAGTCCGTTCCAGATTCGAACGGAACCGAAGACACTTCAAAGAAGCCCTTGCAAATCCAAGTATTCGCAATCCCGATCGGACTTCCCATCATATATGAAGATATCTATACCACCACGACTCATTGCAGAGACATTCGACTCCTTTCGTTCTCGAAAATAGCCGGTTTTCACCATCGGTCTTCAAATGTTATTCATTTCGTCGTATCACTATTCGGAATGGGTTATATGACGCAAAATCCTCTCCCGGCTAAACCGAATAATGAGCACAAATTTTAAAAGCATATGGATATAGTGAGATCTTAGTTAAGTTACAACTTAAAGCCCAAAACCTTTCTTTTGAATGGTTTAAAAAAAATTCCACTTTTAATCATTTAAACAAAAAGATTCATTTCACTTTGAAAACAAAGTTCACCAATCTTTCACAAAGATACCTTCATAGCTTTCAAAACAACCCCATTTCCATATTGAAACCCTTTCAACAAAAACTGTAAGTTCTTACATTATATGAAAGCTGTTATCATTTGGAAAGAAATGCTTTACATTTCGAAAAAATCCGATCAAATGTATACAAGTTATAGCCTTTTAAAAGTATAAACCAGAAAATCAGGGAACTGCCGTATCATCGACAAGTTCCATTTGCATTAAATTTAAATTTCCAAAATAATTTATTCAATATACTTAAAAATGGTTTAAAATCCATAAATATATTGTATAACTTGTATAACCCCCTTCAAACTATGATTTCCAAAATGATTTCAAAACTTAAACAAAATATATTATATTCAAACTCAATTTCAATTTAAAACTTCCTTTTCACAAGCTTTTCATATTCAACTCAATTTCACTTCTAACCATTTGGATTCTCAAATTCAACTTTTAAACAAAAAATAATATTTAAATTCAAAATATGCACGACTTAACAGATTTCATCGTGATATCCATATTTGTGTGTGGCGTAGTCTAGGGATTTTACACAACTGTACAATAACATCAGTCATCACAAATCCAAGCATAGAAATATCGATAAGCGGTATAATGCTATAACACTTATTTTCATTTACATATAAATATGTAAATTCATCACAGATAAATAAATTATAGTTCACAGCTTAATCATATCACAACACATCACACATCAGGGATATTAAACAATCCAAAGCATTCAATACAATCCAATCATCCATAAGCAAGATCAATTAATCATCTGATGATAATTAAACCATATTAATTGCTTATGAATAAATTACTAATCCTGGTTAATTAACACTAATTAATTACAAACCATTTTAATTAATTATCCTTTAATCATTTATTAATTAACCTTTAATAATAAATTAATTAACCTTTAATTATTGATTAGTCAATCTCAATTAATAAATAAATCGACTTTTAATCACTAAATAATTAACCTTTAATTATTTAATTATTCTTTAATTAGTTATCCTTAATTAATTACATTAATCAATTAACCCTTAATTCAATTACCATTTAATTAGTTATCCTTAATTAATTATGATAAGTGATTATCCCTAATTACTTATATTAATAAATCACATATTACATTGAGTAATTATCCCTTAATCACCTGATTAATCAACTTTAACCGTTAATTAATTACTTTTAATTAAGTAATTACCTTTTGGTAATTAATTACCCTTAATTACTAACATTAATTAATATTAATTAATAAATCCTTTAATTAATTACATTAATAATTATTTTATTTAATCACAATAATTAATTATCCTTAAATTAATTACACAAAGTAAACAACTTTAATTTAATTACGTAAAGTAATTAGTTTTTAAATCAATTACACAAAGTAATTACCCATCAATAAACTTTAAAAACATTTAATCCTTAAACCTTTAGTCTTTAAAACAAAATTATTATTATTAATCCATAAATTAAATTAGATATTTAAGTTTATTAACAACTAAAACATTTTATCTTTTTGATTTACTTTTTAATTACAATATTAAGTTTAATTAAAATAACTTAAGAATTTATTTAAAGATAAAATATTAAATCACTTGAACTTAATTAATTGAAATAATTATTTTAAAAATTTAACTAATTAACAAAATTAGTATAAAATATTTTTATTATCTTAAATTAACATGAAAGTGTTTAATCTTGTTTTATATTTAAATTTGAAAAAGACTTATGAAATTAAAATTCGAAAATCGTTAAAATTTGAACCCAAGACCAACTAAAAAACCCCAAGCCTTTCCCCGAGTTAAATTCCAAAGTACCCAAGCCTTTCCCCGAGTTTGTTCATTTCTCATTTTTTTCTTTATTTTGTTTTAAATTTAAGTTTAAAAACCTGTTATATGTTAACAACTGCTAATCCACCCGAGAATGCCACCGATCCAATTACTCAGTTTCCCAAAATCGACTTCGAGATACACTTCATCTTCTTCCTAAAACTCTCTTACACACACAATCACTTGTGCACGTACACCATCGCCTCAATCATCTCCGGTCACTGTTGCGACCACTCACAAGTCGACGTCGATCATCTCGTACCAAACGACCACCCAGATCGATGATCGATTCGATCAATCGAAAATGAACCCATACGAGCATTTGGAACCCAAAATAGATCATCGAAAAATGCCTCGTCCCGTCCATCTCGACCACCTGAGCTCATGCCACCACGTCCATGGCTTCACCATACGACAACACATCAATCCCCCCCCCGGTCCGATCATCCTTGATCCAACCATGACGAAGAAATCACCTCGACAAATGCACTAACCAAAACAAACAGTCAAACCCTAGTTCGAAGTCGTTCAGCCACAATAGCGCACTATAAACCTTACAACCATTTTTCCATGAACCTCCACTACCTAGGCTACCTCAAACCTTGAACCCGATATCCATTTCAACGTTGATTGCCTGAATTTGGCAGAAACGCTAAAAACGATCAACTCGAGAAACCCAAGCATTCTCAATATTAAAAATTATGATACTAATTTCAAAAATCAACATTTTCAAGCTCGAACTAGATTATAAAGTTAAAACATGAAATTTTAACAGTTGATTTTCTAGCTTGAATTTCTTTCTACTGAAATTTCTTGTTTTCTAAATAATTTCCCAATATATTCACTTGGAAATATTTTTAGAACTTGGATATTGATAATATAAATAGGTTTTGTTTATATCCTATAGCCTCAAAAGAATCAAAAGAAAACATTTTTGTTTTTAAAATAGGTTTTGTAGCCTGTATACTTAGAACAGAGGCAACCATGCCTGCTTCCCAGACATGCATACCAAAATAACCATTCATATATACATGAAACCAACCACACAAAGCATACTTCATATCATACATTCCAGGATCATCACATGTTAATCAAAACATAACAGTTTTAGGCTTTTAGAAAGGTTGTTTACTCACCTGGAGATGATGAACAGAGAATAGGAATTTTGTTTTGAACTGGAATACTTTGATCTGGAAATGATTTCCTGAGATTGATCTGATCTTCTTCTTGTTGCTTCAGGTTTGATTATTTCAGGTTCAAATGCTTTGAACTTGTTTTTTGTTTAGATTTTCCCAGGATTTTTTATCTGAAACCTGGAACTTGTTTTTGCTTTGAAAATCTGGAAACTTGATGACTTTTGAGATGAATCTGATCTTTTGAACCTGTTTTTGATTGCTTCAGGTTATAGAAACTTGGATCTTTGAATTGAGTTTGATTTGTTTTTCTCTGTTAAAGCTTACAGGTTTCCAAACTGATGTTGTTTGATTTTCTAGTTTATATTTTCTTAAGTTTTTCTTTCAGTTTTTTTTCGAACATGAATGAAAGAAGAAGATTTAGTTGAAAAAAATAAAGAAGCCTGGTCTCTCTTGTCTTATTATTTACAGTTTCAAATAAAGAAATATTTTTCCACTTGTTCAACTAGGCTTACAAATGTAATTGCATGTTTCAATTTGTTTACAAATGTTAATTGTATTGCTAAAATGCTTACACTTGTTAAACTTTAAGTTACATGGCTTCAAATGCTTTAATACATTTTTAAAATATTTACACATGCTAAAAACAAGCATTTTGTGTTTAACCCTTTAATTAAATTTTACTTAACTTTATATTTACATATGTTTACACTTTTATATATTTAAGAATTATGTTTTTTTATAAATATGAATATATTTTAAATTTAGTTTTACATATACATATGTTTTTATATTTTTAAATGTCTATTTCATACACACACACACACACAAAAACTACTTATTACAAATATAAAGAAAAAGTGTTTTAAACCTCTTATTAATTTAGGCGAATTATACTTAGTTATGCCTATATTTTCTTATTATTTATATTTTTATAACTACTTATATAACCTTAAGAAAAATGATTTTAAAATTTATTAACAAATTATATATATATTATATATAAGTTCTTATAATATAGAATTCAACTTTCGAATAGCTTTTGAAAATGATCAAACTAATTTCAAAATATAATTTTCCAAACTTACGCACATATACAAAATTAGAAAACAAATCTCTATTAATTTAAAATATAGAGTTTTAAATCCAATTTATTTTCTAAATATTTATTCTTGAATTTCAAATTCAAAATTTAATTTAGAATCAATTTTTATACATATATATAAATAAACAACATATATTATTTATTTTGGAGAATTTCAAATTCAAATTTCAATTTACAATATATTTATATAAATAAATAGGCACATACCTTATTAAATTTGAAAAATTCAAATTAATTCACAATTTAAATCAAAATTTGATATAATTACCAATTTATAATTGGCTTAAAACTGGGATTGTTACGACTAAATTCCATTTTGGTGAAGTTTTAATGGATTATGAAAATTGAGTCAAAAATAGGCGTGTCGTGTAACAGTTATTCACGTTTTTGCACCGTAAAAGTTTGAATACATCTATAGGATGGAATTGCAGTTGAAATTCTTTGGAAAAATAATTTTCTGAACTATTATAATCATAGTTTTCAAAAAAAAAAGAAAACTATCGAGATTTCATTTAGTAGATTTTGAAATATGAGGAAAACAAGTTTTCAAAATAGTCGCGCTTTGTTATTTCGAAAATCCAAGCGATAAATTCTTTAAAATGATATTTTTAATTCTTAAAAAACGTGGAATAAATTCTATAAGTATATTAAATTATTTTAAAAGAGATTCGAGTTATAAAAATGGATTTCCAAAAGATAGAAATGTTGTTTTGATCAAATAAGCCTTAAAAGCACTATTTGCGGCACTTTTTACAATGAGTTTTAATTAATTTTGAAATATACATTTAAACTTAATTAATTTTTCCCAAATCATTTATAAATGCTTTCAAATAAATAATTAAGTATTTTAAAGGTGACTTGGAGGTTTTATAATTATTATTAAAGAGTTTAAATAAATGATTAAAAGAAAAGCTGTTATAAATAAATAGTTTAATCTTGGCTCTAAAAGCAGATGAGTAGATTGGATTTTTTTATTTATGAGATCCGGAGGTGAGGTGCTTAAACTAAGGCGATGTTTAGGAGCAACTAGTGCCGTGACTCACCTAGCCTCTTTCTTGGGCGAGGAATAGATAAGGTCGTCGGAAACGAGACAAGTATAAAAGATTCAAATTTACAAATTTAATACAACTTGGATTATGTAGAAATAATCTTCTTATATGTGGTATTAAATTCCAAGAAGGAACCCATACTATCCATGTGAATTTAAAAGGTGATTCCACCATCATTAGATGGATAGTAAAGGTTGAATACAGAGATGATTTTGATTTGTATTTCTAAAGTTAAAGAGAGGTTCAACAATCCCATGTACGCTGAAAAGAAATGTTTTAAAGACATATATCTCAAGAAGACATTTTACTTAAATGAAAAGGATATTGATTAATGAAACAATAATCACCCACAATACTTGACCTCTTTTTATCGACAAATTGATTCGAAAAAACCGAGGACGGATTTGGGTTATTCCTACGCAAAACCCACTTCGAATCAGTGTATGTTTGAAAGTGAAATCATGATAATGGAAATAATTTTGAAAATGGAGATCTTCATAATGAAAGGTTACTTGCCACTAGCCCTCGATTTCCATATTATATACATATGGTGGCTGTAGTACATAATGTTGAAAATATTCGATGCAAAAACTTCTCGCTACTAATCTTAGGGATGATTCCCGACAGGATGTAGTAGGAGCGTTCCTTCGGTTTGTCCTTTTTCTGGATAACATGTATGGAAAAATATCAAACATTGCATTTCTAAAATGCACGTACATTGATTTTTACAGTCATACATTAGTTTGGTGGTGTAAGAGGTAGATCTCATATACTTAACACCCTTCTATGAGACGTACGAGCTCAGAAGCTATACGATTGAGTTAGAGGTATGCCCTAGGGGCAATTATGTAATTTATTACATATATCTAACTCGTTGACCAATCTTCTTCGAAATAAAGGTGTTTTCTTTCTATTATATATACTTGATATAAAATGGTTATATAAATAAATTATTTAATTAAAAGTATATTTAAAAAAATAACTATAGATGGTATGTTTTGTGCTAGTAGTTACAAAGTATTGCAACCGTTAGTAATTTTATCACAATGAAACAAATATACCGTTTTAAATGTTCCCAGTCAAGATGCATCGAGAGTGGGTATCGATGTATCCGTTGTGGCTAGAGTATATAACGCTCTCCAAATGTTGGGTAGTGTATTACTCATGATTGCTAGGGGCACCTAGGGGTTATGTACTAATAGTTATTGAATAACTATGGAACAAATCACTCGTAGTTTTCTGTTGGTTAATATAACTAAGGTCAAACCAAAAATATCGATGTGATTAATTTACACAGTTCTTTCGACTTGAGAATACTATGAATCTTCAATATAAAAGCTCATCTTTGATTATAGTCAAATCATAGCATAGTGTCCATCGAGTGACTGTAGTTGGGTAGAGTGGAAGTACTAGATGTGAAGCACTATTCAAGAGGGGATTTACTCCTTAGTTATTTGGGATAGTACCACGGTCAACTAAGTCAACCCAAAGTCAAAGTCTCTGGCCAGTGTAGTTCGGTTGCAATAATTGTTACTATTGAACCAAGTGCTTTTTGTTTGGATTATAGAGTTAAATGTGGATGCTGTTGGAATTTTGACAATTATCAAATTCAGCAAGTCCAAAGTGATATATTTTGATGAAGAGAATTAGTGTAAATAATTTCATAACTGGGTAATTCTTATTAAAATAAAATGAGATTTTTATGAAAATGAGTAAGCGATAAATTTGGTTATAATATCATACTACCTGCTAAGTGATATGCGAACGTTAATGTACGAATAGCTCGACGTTAATCGCTGACCATATTTACAACCAAGAGTAACCCAAACAAAATAATGAATTAATTCTCTTTAGACCGGAAAAATTTAATTAGTTTATAATTATTATAAATTAGTTAAATAAATTAATATTTATGAAATTTGATTATTAATTTTTAATGTGATTTGAGAAATAAAATTGTTGTGTATGTTTATAAAAGTTAGGAATATTTGATTGATATGAGATATCGATAACAAAATATGTTAAATATGATTGTACATATTTAATTTAGTCAAATAGGCTCACAACCCTGAGATTTAGTGGGAATAAGAATTGGTTTGGAGAAAGATAGGATGTGGTTATAACATGTGTGATTAGGTACTGAAATGTGTGGTTTAGATCATTATTTGCTCTCTTGTCTTATCCATATAAAGGCCAATCTCAAAATTCTAATTACAAGCTAATTCATTTTTGAGCCATCACTTTCTTATTCCTATTCCTTATTTCAAAGGCATCAACTTTTATCTAAATCATTCCTAGAATTCTCAAATCCAGTTCAAAATTAAAAAAAATACTTATATAGAGTAGAAGGTCTCCAATCTTGGTTTAGCAACCTGATGAATTGTGAATTATTTTTACAACAGAAATCATTGTTCAATGTGGACTCAAAGACTTTATTAGGAGGTGCACCTTTTTTATTATAGTTGTTTTGATTTTAAGTTTATCATATAAAAGTTGATTTACATCCAAATCCTCTGTATTTATTCAGATCCGTTTGTTGTTTAGATTTGGTGAGATTTTTGTGGGTACATGTGTTTGTTACAATTAGATTGGTTATGTGTTGGTTATAATATTTTGTTCATTGATTAATTGTTGAATTAATTTTATGAAAAAAAGTTTTGATTTCAATTTATATAAATATATATACACACAAACACATATAGATTTGGATTAAATGTGTACAGATCTGTAAGTTATGAATATGTATAATTATATATGTGTTTATATATCATATATATTCAATCATAAAATTTGGAATGAGGTAAGGCATCGAGACAATAAAGTTATATGGAGCAAAATTATTTAGAATCATGCCAATAGACCTAAAATGGCTTTTGCCGCTGATAAAGCAATTTCAAAAGATTGCCTACAAAGGATAGACTCGTGAAATGGGGGACTTATCAGAAAATAAATGTGTATTATGTAATCAGGAAGAAGAAACACATGAACATCTCTTCTTTTCCTGCAAATTCTCGACTGAGGTGAGGAAATTGTGTAAAACTCAAACAAATTTATCAAATCAACCAATTTTATTGGAGGAAGAAATCAGTTACCAGGTTCAGAGGGGGAACGGTGTAGACATGAAAACCAAATTAGACAGCATTGCTATCACTTTTATTGTTTGGAGCATGTGGAAGGAAAGAAATCGACGTTTGTTTCAGAATAAACAAAGAAATTACACAGAGGTCAGTAAACTAGCAATAAACGAAATGCGATTAATAAAGAGAAGAATAAAAAATTGGGCTTTTACCTCGCTGGAACGAGACGGAGTTCGAATGGAAGAAGGGGATCAGAACTTCCCATTGGAAGAAAACCCAAGTACCAGTTATCTTCAGCCGCCATGAAAACTGATGAGGAAGGAGAAGCAGTTTCTTTCGCTGTTTTAATTTTGGAAAGTTCGAGTACTTTGTTTATTTATCGGATTCTTTTGTACGTAATCCTTGGGCCCGTGGGTTGGGCTTTTAGCTTTGGCCTGTAATGCCTTTTATAAAAATCTTATCCAATTTTAAAAAAAATCAAAAAAAAATTCTTATATTGAGTTGTACCTATTATGAATCATAAAATACACGAATAATTAATTAAATATGGTGGCACCAAAATTGGTCACAAACCCCGAATGTCGTTAAAGCACCAGTGTTCACACACAAATCCTGAATATCCAATCACAGATTATAGATCCAGATGATGCAGAGAGCAAAAATGAAGAAATAACAAAATTAAAATGAAAGAAAGCAAGAGGAGACACAAGATTTATAGTGGTTCGGCTATCTCTGGCTTACGTCCACTTTGAATTGATCCTTTTATTTCCTTTATATCATGATTACAATTACAATCCCTTGAAATCAATAACCAAAATGATAGAGTCTCTCCAAAAAAGGAAGAAGAAAATCCTCCTTTTAGTTTCCATGGAGGGCTATTTATAGGAGTAGATCTGGAAGAATCTCCCTCAAACCTTGGATTACCTCTTCTCATTCTTTGGGGGGGGGACACCATATCGATCTGGGATTGTTTGGGATTGATCTTGATCGATCTAAGTGCATTTTGTATCGATCCAAGGAATGGACCAATGGAGCAGCGATAGACGTTCTTGAGTGAATAAGCGAGCTTGTATGAAAATTTCATAGCATTTGGACTTGTAGTTTGAGAGTTATGATCGATCCAAGATTGCCTTTGTAAGTAGGCCGAAGGCTTCGAATCGATAAAGAGTCTCATATCCATCATATTCCATATCCATCCACTCTTATCCATCGGTCCCCTGTATCCATAGCCTTCATATCCATCCCTTCTGCATTGGTCCAGGTCCTGCACTTTTGATCCATGAACGGTTCCTTCATATCGATCTATACGAAAATCCCCAGGAATCTCTTCATACCCATCCAGCAAAGCTATCCCCGAATGTGTCCTTCGTATCGATCAATAAGTGATCGATAAGAAATGCTTTTGCAAACCCTTATAGCCATTGCCTCGTATCCATCAAGTCTTCTTCATCCTCGGTTACTCTTGTATCGATCAAGCCTTGACCGATATGAAGCATACCAACATATTTTGCCGCAACCATCCAATTAATACGTATTGTACCGATACGAAACCTATCGATCTGAAGTACCCAGCCACGTTCATCTTGATCGATATGAAAGTATCGGTACAAATTGGTTTTCCATGAACATTGATCCATCCATATCTTGAGCATACGAACTCCGTTTGACCTAAAATTTGGATTATAGTCTCACCGAGCCTTGTTTATCATTCCCAATCAATCCCACCCTGATTGGAGCTTGGTCAAATTTTGACGGTATCGATCATAGACTTATTTCTAATCGATATCCAATCCTGATATCCATTCCTTTTTAGCCAATTTGTTGATATCTCGGCCTTAGCCAAAAGGCGGGGTAACATTTGCCCTCCAAAACATGCCTCGTGGTAGGATGGCGTGTTTTGAATAGCTTTAAATCCGACATCCAAAGTCCATATTCTATCCATAGCCATATCATCTGATCCATAATCCAATCCATTACCAAGACATCCTATCCAAGTGCCATAGTCATATCCTTATCCAAATCCATGACTGCTCTTAGTCGATATCCGATTCTGTATCCAGTAACCGAATCCTTAGCCAATTCCATATCCATCCAAACCCGACATTCAAGTCCTAATCCATCCGTATCCAACAACCAATAACCAAATCAAGGACCTCTCCGGGTCAATATCCAAATCCGGGACTGCTCCGGGCCCTTATCCAAATCTGAGACCATTCCGGGTACATAGCCAATCCTTAGCCATTCAAAGTCGAAATCCAAATCCATAACCTCTCCGGGTTCTTGCTAAGCATAATCCAAAATCGATGACCTATGTGCCAACTCCTACGCAATAGATCCTGGCCTAAGTCCTAGGCCAAACCTGTCCGCCCGGACCCTTGTCGAGCATAATCATACTCGATGACCCGAAACATTAAATAAGAAATCATGTTTATTGAACCACAGCCTAATTCCTAGGCCGATCTTGGTCAGTTTGGACCCTTGCCGAGCATTGTCCATACTCGACGACCTTTCACCAAAAACCATATAAATATCCATCTGAAATCCAATCTGAAATCTATATCAAACCAGAAAACCAAAATTCTATATCAAAAATCCAAATCAAGATCCAAATCAAAAGACAAGCATCCAAACCAAAATCCACACCAGAAAACCAACAAAACCAAGAGTTTAAACCAAACTCCAAAACTAAACCAGAAAAAGCAAATGCCCAAACCAGAAAGAAAAAGTAGATTTCACAAACTGGAACACCACGGTGTACCGTTGTCTCAGAGCATGCCTTGGGGCTATCTCCATCCTCGTACTTGAGTAAGTGACCAAGACATTTGCCTAGAGTATACTACTTATTTCATACCATCCCGATTAGTCGATGACCAACCGACCATCGTTCCTAGGCCTCGTGCCGCCGTCATTTGAGGTAGAATGTGGCTGCTTCTATTCCACCGTCGTTTCCAAGTCCCAAGATATTGCCGCAACTGACCATTTCTTACGTGCTCCTCGATTATATCCTTTAGATGCCTACAGCTGTTAGTATCATGTCCGTCCAGGTCATGAAAGAGACAGTGCTTTTCTGATGCCCTCTCACATTTTGAGGGTTCCCTCCTTGGCGACCTTCAACAAGGAAGGCGATCTTGAGTTTCCATGTATATCTGTTGCAATGTCTCATTCAGTCCTGTATAAGTAGAGAATTTTAGTTCTCTCCAACGCTTCCTTGCCCTGCAAGAGTCATCATCTGACTTCCTCTTTCCTTTATCCTTATCCTTAAGCTTTCACCGGATGGTCCTCCATCCTTAGCCACATTTATTTCCTTTGATTTCATATCCAAACTTGCATCCTCCTGTCGATTAAACCTCTCGGCTTTGTGAAAGAATTCCCAGAGAAACATTGGTGGATCCCATATCAACGATATTTTGAAATCCAAATTGTCCATGACTCCTGATACTGCTGCAATTAGAACCACTGATGGTCCGGCCCATGCTTTGAAGCAACTACTGCATTAAACTGGGTTAAGAAAGTTTTGAGCGACTCTCCTGTCCTATGTTTCACCGTCGTTAGTTTCATCACATTCTTTGGCCTTTTAATATGAACCTGAAACTGCTTTAGAAACCTGTCCACCAATTCTGTCCATGTCCTAATAGACCTATTTTCCAACTGTCTGAACCACATAGCTGCTATATTCATCAAATACAACGGGAAACATGGAGCCACAACCTCCTCCGATGCCCCTAACACTTCCATTGTCTTGTATACCTCATCAAATGATCGGTAGGATCCGTCTTACCGTTGTATATCGCTAGAGTAGGCAACTTGAACTCTGGTTGATTCCTAGCCATCCTAATATTATGGGTAAATGAACTTCTGTTTCCTCCTACCAGATCTCCATTTGTCAGACCTCCGTGCATGGTTCTCCTAATAATTTCTGCCAGTCCAGCATTGTTCGTCAAAGGTTGTCTCCTGTCATCATTTCTTAACTGCCCAACGAGTCCTCGAGGGAATTCTGGTATGTACTCGTCACGCACTCCTGTATTCATATTGGTGTCGGGTTGTGCAACGTCAGTTGGCATCCTAGATCCATCCAGATTGACAGTTGCGTGGTGATTGGGGGTTTCCCTGCCGAACTGCTCTATCTAGTTGCCAGTTGAGTCCCTCAAATCTAGCTCCATGGATCTGACCTCCTGCAGCTCTGACTGCTCCCGCCTATCCAAACTGCCTGAGAAGGTTCTACATCATCTCTTCCTGCCTTTTCATCAACTGCTCTTGCATGGAATCCATGATAGTCTGCAACTCATTCCTAGTGATATAGATGGATGCCTAATCTGCTCTAGCTTTCGAGGAAGCATCTTGACTTCCCTCTTGATGGCTCCTTTCTGGCAAAGCCCTTCTAGCCAATTTCCTAACCATAAATTCAGATCCAATCCTTTATCTTTTAGAATCTAAACTCCAAATCCGATGTAGCGGGTGCTAGTCCTCTCAATGAAAGCACCAAAGTTTTTGCGTCAAAATTGGTCACAAATCCAGAATGTCATGAAAGCACCAGGGTTTACACATAAATCTTGAATATCCAATCACAGATTGTAGGTGCAGATAATGTAGAGAGAAAAATGAAGAAATAACAAAATTAAAATAAAAGAAAGCAAGAGAAGACACAAGATTTATAGTGGTTCGGCTATCTCCGGCCTACGTCGATTTTGAATTGATCCTTTCATTTCCTTTATATCCTGATTACAATTACAATCCCTTGAAATCAATAACCAAAATGATAGAGTCTCTCCAAAAAAGGAAGAAGAAGATCCTCTTTTATCTGCTATAAGGGGCTATTTATAGGAAAAGATCTGGAAATATCTCCCTCAAACCATGGAATACCTCTTTTCATGCGTAGTGGGCCTACCATATCGATCTAGGACCATTTGGGATCGATCTTGATTGATCCAAGTGCATTTCGTATCGATCCAAGGAATGGCCCAATGGAGCAGCGATCGATCATGGGCATTCTTGAGTGGATAAGCAAGCTTCTGCGAAACTTTCATAGCATTTGGATTGTAGTTTGAGAGTTATGATCGATCCAATATTGCCTTTGCAAGTAGGCCGAAGGCTTCGGATCGATGAAGAATCTCGTATCCATCATATTCCATATCCATACATTCTTATCAATCGAATCCCCATACCCAGAGCCTTCGTATCCATCCCTTCTGCATCGGTCTAGGTCCTGCACTTTTGTTCCATGAACGGTTCCTTCGAATCGATCCATACAAACGCGATCGATACGAAAATCCTCCGGAATATCTTTGTATCCATCCAGCAAAGCTATCCCCTATTGTGTCCTTCGTATCAATCAATAAGTGATCGAAGCGAAATGCTTTTCCAAACCCTTCTAGCCATTGCCTCATATCCATCAAGTCTGCTTCATCCTCGGTTGCTCTTGTATCGATCCAACCTTGATCGATACGAAGCGCACCTACATGTTCTGCTGCATCCATCCAATCGATACGTACTGTATCGATACGAAACCTATGGATTCAAAGTACACAGCTGCGTTCATCCTGATCGATATGAAAGTATCGATACGATTTGGTTTTCCATGAGCACTGATCCATCCATATCTTGAGCATACAAACTCCATTTGACCTAAAATTTGAAATGTAGCCTCACCGAGCCTTGTTTATCGTTCCCAACCGATCCCACCCTGATTGGAGCTTGGTAAAATTTGGACCGCATCGATCATAGATTTGTTTCCAATCGATATCCAATCCCCGTATCCATTCCTTTTTAGCCAATTTGCTGATATCCCGATGTTAACCAAAAGGCGGGGTAACAAATTATATATACATATTTTATTATTGTTTAATGATTTTGTGAATTGTTTACTATGAATAAAATAATTAATGGTTTGAAATTTCAATTTTATATTTTTATATTTTCTGAACCATGTAATAAGATTATAGTAAAATTTTCAGATTTTTTAAACTAAATTTATTATTTTAAATATTAATTTACTTTCATCCTAAAATCAATTATTTAATTTGAAATATAATTATTTAATTTATTTCGGCCTAATTTTTTGAATTAACTTACTTCGATATGCAATTAATTATTTAATCAAAATATAATTTCAGTTGAGAAAATGGCAGAAAAAATTTCTAAGCTCAAAACATGTCTCGGATACCTTTAGAAATTTTTTTAGAATTTTTCAACTTGATTTCCTATTTTTAAGAATGAATTTGATTACGGGCTGTTAACAATTATTTAGTAGTAAATATTATTTTAGTTGTAAAATTCCAAGAATTAACATTAAGCCCAAAATGTCTTTCTAGATTTTATAAAATTTTAAAAAACTTGTATTATTATCATATAATTATTTTGCATTAATTTGTTATGGCAGAAATAGTTTTATTCAATAAATTATATATATATATATGTGTATATGTATATGCATACACACACATACTAGTATTTTGTTTTGAAATGTTATGCAAGCACATATTTGGAAAAATTACAGTGCACACAAAATGAGCTAACGTGCTTATCGCAATGTACATCCCACTTTCTATGTATGGGCATATTATATCCTTCACGGATTATGATGTTACACATGCACACACGTATATATGTATATGATATATATATATATATATATGATAAATCTCAAACTACAAATTGTACAGTTAGAATACATGGAAAAAGTAATAAATTTTGCCTTGAATAAAATATTAACAATGACATTTAATGAATTAATCAACTCAAATTAAATAGAAAAAATGAAAGATTTCTCTCTCCATTTAATACAATTAATGCTCTCAGTTAATTTTATTTTTAGGCAAAGAAATGAAAGGTTTCATTCTATATGCATTAACACTTATAAATAAGTGTTAAGTGTATTTGATACACTGTATATTTGAAATTAAATTTATTTAAACATTCCTTTAACTATTTTAAATAGAATACAAGATTTTATTTAAACCAAATATAGAAAAGTTTTAAATGAAATTTAAACTTTTTAGGTCCATTAAAGATCCAAAATGGTAAAAAAAATCACCCATTCCTTCCGTTGCGGGCTGGCTCAATTCCTGCAGTGGTATTAGAGCCCAATAGTCTATGTGGTCAAAATTAGGCATGTAAGGGCTAATTAATTAAACTTTCCCACTAAGTACGGTGTCTTGAAAGGTAATGTCTAGGCTTGGAATTAGGTAATCGAGTACCATGTCCTATCTGGTTATCGGCCTGGCCTGAAAGGTGAGTGAGTCATAAAGTCTCCCCAATAGAAAAGGCCCAATTTGAATTAGGCCTTGGGCTAGTTTTCAAAATTCTTTTGAAAATTAATATAAAATATTCTTATTTTAAAAGTTATGATACAAAATAAGTTTTCAAAAAGTTTGAAAGGATAACAATATTTTCAAAAATGTTTAAAAATATTTATATACTAATTTTAAATTTTAAAATTTATTAATAAGATTAATAAAATGAACTAATCATATATGTTAATTAATTAATACGTATATGCATACATTATATATGTTGATATATTTTATATTATTTCAAAATGTTTAGGATAACATAAGTTTACATGTATGTATGTAAGATAGATTTTGAAATTAATAAAATTTAATCATAACTGTTTAGTTGAATTAATTAATTAAAGTTATTTAATTAAATAAAATACACATATATAAGATATATATGTGTGTTATACTATAAAGATTATGGTGTGCACTATAAAGGTTATAGTACATATGTCCAATATAAATGTTCTATTAGAATTATAATATAAAATTAATTAAAGAGTTAATTAATTAAAACTAATTAAAAGTAATTAAAGATTTAAGTAGTTGAAATTAATTAAATACGATTTAATTTACATAATATTATATGTAAGACTATTATATAAGTTAATTAACTTATAAAAGTTATATAATAATTCAGCTTATGTAATATGAATGTACAACAAAAGGTGGAACTTTAAAAAATCCTAAATGGACTGATGGAATAAATACATACATAAATGTACATATTCCATGATTTATGATGTATCCGATACTTGAATCATGAGAGTATTTCATAAGAAATATGTTATTCCAACGTCGATATAACTCGATATAATATGTTGAAGATTATGAATCTTTAATGTAAAGTTATCCCTTATCATTTGTATATCAATAGATTATTGTTGAGCTTTCCTCAAGCTAGAGATGTTATGTGTAGTACTATTAATATATTGAACAGATGATGCAAGATAACTACATGTTCTTGTTGAGCTTTCATCAAGGTACGTACATTATACTTAGGCCATTGCGAACTAGTCCGAGTGAATAATCCTACTTTAGTTGTTGAGCTTTTCTAATGGTAAAGGTGAGATTAGGACAAGGTATCAAAGGTTAGGAGTTGTATGTGATACAACCGATAAAGAGTTATTCATCATATGCGGGCCTATGATTTGTTGAGCTTTTCTCAAGGTTAGAATCTCAAGGCATACGAGTCCTGACACCCACTAGTGAAATTGAAAGACTTTTATGTTTCATTTAGGGTTTGGTGAAATATAAAATACTAATGGGAGCCTTATTAGAAAAATGAAATGGTAACATTTAACATTTCTAATATTGTAAGAACATATGCTAAATAATGTTATAGTTATCTACAATGATAAATTTGTGCATTTAATATAATTAATAAAACGTTTATCAATTAACATATACAAATGAACTAAATTGAAAGTTGACAAATGCAAATACAATATCCACAATTAAATGCTTATTGCATGCGAATGTTTTCTATACCCATGCGAGTACCTAACTTTTATGACTACTTAATACATTAATAAAATGATCACTTACATGTTATTTGGTTTAGACCGTGTATTGCATTTTATGAATTTCGAACTCTAAAATCAATACAAGACTATGGATGTTTTAATCCATACACTGTCACATATAAATGTTATATGGTGAACGGTCACTGTTCATAAGGTATGATACTTCAATAAATATAGTTCATTGGAAATATGCCAATAAACTGTATTATGAGATCTAGTATTCAATCTGATTGAGTGCATAAAAAATCATAGTGTGTTAATTGTAGCACAAGACCAAAACTACAAGATAGATCTAAGAACTTGATCATTGAAATGTCAGTTTAATTAGTTTATTTAAAGAGCAACATAGTTGAGCCCTTAATTATTAAGGATAATTAAATGCGCTTTCACAAAAAGTTTGTTATGTTATTGTAATAAGGATTTTCTTTTGAATGGTTAGACCATTTAGAAAGAAAAATGAATGTATAAGAGTAAATGTAATTTAAGGTATAGTTGGGATGGAGAGAGTGAATAGTCAATTCTTTTTCGTAGAGAAACAACAGAAATGAGAATTCTAATGATAATGATTGATACTTAACATTGGGATAAGAAATATGATTTCTATTTTAAAATGTATTTTTATATAGAAAATTGTTTTCTATGAGATTTGTTTCTTTGAGTTCAAGATATTTGATCAAAGAACTCTCTACGGTAAACTAGTTGCAGTATATGAAATAAACAGATCTATATTAAGTGAATGATGGACCTCCAAATTTAGTACGCTATTATAGTAAGGGCGGAAATTTTGGGAGCATGTCATATAGCGCTTATTGATTGCATCAAATTACAAAAATTATTTCGTAAAACATACCAAACATTTTTTATGAAATAATGAGTATTTTTGGTTATCGACTAAAAAAATAAACATAGCTATATTTCTACGAATATTATGAATATTCATTATGAAATAAAACTGTATTGTGGTATTTGTTTTCATAATAAAAGTGAAGCATCAGAAAATACAAAAGTATCAAATATTATTTATGGTTATTCCAGAATTATAAACTAAGCCGTAATTTTGAGAAAATAATTTTATTGTATGCTTTTGAACCGTATGATACTTGTTAATTATATCTCAAACAATAAAGGTTTATGCACCCATTTAGTGGGAGCATCATAAGAGTTGATAAACTCTTTGGATTGGTACATATAGATGTATGTAATCGTAATTCTATAAATACCAAAAAGGTTCCACGTACTTGTCATATTCACTAATGAGTCATCGTCGACATGGACATATGTATTTGATACACATGTAGTGTGTGTAATGACTTGTAATTTTTTATAATCTAAAATATTAAATTAAATAAGATCTTGAAATTTTGCATTGTGAGAAATTTAAATTTATGATTTATTAATGAGAAATAAAAAAACATAATTTAATAATATTGTTTGAATGTTATTAACAATTATTTTAATGTAATTTCAATAAATTAAAATAATTGTAAAGTTAATTTTGTTAAAATTGTAAATAAGTAACAAATTAAATGTTAGATTTAATGTTGAAATTAATTTGGAAATCAATAAAAATTTAATGTAATTAAATATTGCTGTTAATATGAATTAAGGTGATAACTATTGAATTTGAATGTAATAGAATGTAAAATAATGTTAATTATATTTATAAGGTTATGATTGATTCAATAATAATAGTGTAAATCGAAATAGAAAAATTTGATTGAAATTTAAGTTATTAAAATAGGTTTTATTTCAGTTGTAATTGAACGCTGAAATTAATGTAATGTTTATATCGTGGATTTAACATGAGAAATTTATTTAAATAGATTATTAATTTCTATGTAATCAAAAATGATAAAAAAAAATTAACTTTAAAATTTGCATTTGAAAAGTGATTAAACTAATTTAATAATAATTATTTTATTAACGTGAAAATTAGCTATTTTGGCCACCTTCTTGGATTTCGATGAAACTAGTTTCATTGAATCCGTAACAGTGAATTATTATAGGATTTCAAGTTTCATAGCGATTAGACTTGTTGTTTGATCGTGCGAGTTCGAAACGCGTAGAAATCAATTTATAGAATTTAATTAAATATAATTCAATTTTGAAAGTTAACTTCTGTATACAATGGAATTAAGGTTTGAAACCTGTCTCATTGAGTTTAAAAATATTGAAAACCTATATTTTGATATATGAGATGACGGACTTTCGTTTCGAGAACAAAACGGGCTTTTCGGGTCGTCGTTATCGTTTTGACCCAATTCGATCTGTCCACTCGCTCACATCCATCTCTGCCTATGTATAAGCTGTTATAAACCCTAGTAGCCTTTTATTTTCTATTTTTCGTACGTACATTTCTTTCTCATCTCCTCCTTCCCAATGACAGACAATTCAAAACACTAGTTTCAATTTCAAATCAAAATCCAAAAATTCAAACTCATCAAAACCTATCGAATAATATATCGTTACGATGCTCTCATCGAAAGCAACCTACTACTGTAATTCATTTTTCGATTTAAGTCACGATTTGTCCATAAGTCATTGATTTATCCTCGGCCGTTCATATTAGGTTTTCGATTTCAACGACGGATCTTTATCCAATCAACGATCGGAAGGTGCTGCAGTGTAGAGGAGGATAAGAAGCGCTCATCCATACTATTCATTTGGTCTATAAGTGCCTAAATTCGCCAAAATTGGCTGGTAAAGGGGGCGGCTACGCGGTGCACAGGGGAGGTTGGAGGCGTCGCGCGTGGCTAGCGGGTGGGCGACTGGACCGGGGGAGATGATTGGGTTGTCAAATCGGAGTGCAGGCGGTCCTAGGCATGGCGTTGGAGAATAGATGGTGGTGGCTGCGTGCATTTGGATGAGCATTCACGTAAGGGTAGAGTTCTGAGAGAAAGGTAATATTATGATTTTTCCCCTATTTATATTTTAATTAAAATTTAAATTTTCAATCGTTCTAACTCGATTAACTTTTACGTACGAACTCGGATTTGGACGCGGTTTCTTACATTGCGACCGTATCGAAATTTCGGACATTAAGGAACTTGTTTGGTTAGATTCTAAGACTGTTGGATTTTTGGGCTTTATTTGGATTTTAAATCGATGATAAGTTAAAGATGAGTGATTTAACCCATTCATGCTATACTAAATCATCTTATGTTAGTTAAATTAAATTTATGATGTGATTAGAAATTTATTGATTATTGATTGGTATTTTAAATTGTCATTTAAATTTGATTTGAATTTATACTGGTTATAATTTCCATTTAAATTAATATTGAATTTTAATTGTCATTTAAATACGATAATGACAACAAGTTATTTGTTGTGATTTATTGTGTAATGACCTAGCATTTCGAACCATTCTAATCAATAATCATCCACACATGCCAGACTTGAATTGCTCAAAACGACAGATTGTTAATTTATATTTGGAAAAACTTAGCATATACTGTAAATAAATCAATCACAGAATCACAGACATAGAGTAATATAACAATAAGTAGCAGAATAGATATATAGTAGTTTATGAAGATACTAGAGAACATTAGAGTCTGAACAAATACAACAGAAAATCCCAAGTACATAGAAGTCACCAATGCAAAAGTGACTGACAAGTCTGAACATAAGCAACTGGAAATAACTGGAATAACTGAAAGCTGAACAAATAAGAGATGGATCTCCAAGTAAAGCTCCAAGCTCCAAAGATGATTCCCAAATAATGTGACACTCAGTCTAACTCGAGCATAAAGCAAAACACAAAACACTCTAGTCAGGATTAACATTCTTATGCAAGTCAACTCAAGTGAAATATCCAAGTGAAATGCAATATAACTTAGAGGATTTTTAAATATCATCCTTTAAGGATCCAGGAAACTATCTACATATATAGTACAATATGCTACATAGATAATGTCTACGGTAAAGTAAAGTATTAAAATAGTATTAAGGCATTACTCATATTCCCTTTAACACATTTATATAAATGCCATAGTCTATACAGTACCTTAATTCCTCTGTAAACTGGAAGGCTATCAGAGACCACTCCATACTGTACGACACAAACCAAACTCATAAATTGTGCGATAAGGCATGTGACAAGGCATGCATGGAAATGCCCTAGGTAGGATACTATCGTTTTGCGGATCTGGATTATTAGTAACGCATATTAGCTACTACCACCCACTTCGAGACACACTCTCATAATCAAACGCGCACCCAATCAAATCACAAAGTGATAGAATGGTATCGAAGAAGCATGCTCGATCAGGGGTGCGACCTCACTTGGCTCAGTGTGGCTCTTGTTTTAGTCACATCAAGCTGACACTAGGGGGTCAGGGCTGCATTCATACCTCATAAATACATTCAAAAAACCATCCTACTTCATTCTGAATTCTCCACCACGTACACAGTTGTTAAAGTTGTTTTCAGTATTGGCAGAGAGTATGACAATATCCGATCCCGGTCTCTTTAACAACCAAACGCTTATTTCACGCCGTGGTCATTTTTTTCATTTCAAACAGTTCATACTTCATTTCAAAGTCATATCACTTTCTAAATCATATTCACTTTTGAAATCATATATGTCTCCGAAATCATAACAAAAAAAGATTAAATCATCATATGAAAATATTCGCATTTAAATCCATTAAATCTAAATCATACCAGTTCCAACTTAAACAGTTTGAATATTGAAAGTAGTATATATATTGGAATAGTTATACATTAAAAACAAGTTATATTTAATAATCGGTTATAGATTAAAATAGTTTATAAATATATATATATATATATATATATATTAAAAGAGTTTATATCGAAAATAGTTTCAAATTAGAATTGTTTCTTCCAATTTCACAAATCAATTCAAATTAACATTAGTTCCAAAAATTCAATTTAAATCAAATCTCAGTTCAACAATTTCAATTAAAAAGGTTAAAGGTTCAATCCAAATTTTCATTAAAACCACTTTTTAATTTATATCGATTTCAAATCCAGCTTTGAACTACAAATTTAAACCACTTCAATTCAATAAAGTTCAATGTCCAAATATTCAAACAATTTACAATACTCAATTTGATAAATTTCATTTATATTTCAAAATTCGACTTTAATTTTTATTTAAATTTAAAATATTCACTTAATCATTTTTAATAACATTTAAATAAAATCTAAAATTATGAATTTAAATCAATATTAAATATGCAATTTCCATTATATTTAAATTTAGAAATATTCATTTAATCATCTTAATCAAAATCTAGTTATCAACTTATAAAATCATATCTTTGTAATCTCAATCAATAAATTTCCAAATAAATTTTATTTATATTCAATTCTTAATTAAATTAAATTACAAATCAACTTTAATTTATCTTCCAACTTTATACAAAGATTTATTTAAAAATATTAAAATAAATTTAAATAAATATTTAAAACATATATGTATATATATATATTAGTTAAATTAAATTTTTATTAAATTTTATTATATTAAATTTTATTATTAATCTATTTTAAATCTTATTTATATATTTTAAAAATAATGAAGTTATAAGTAAAATTTTAAAACTTAAATTTTAAAACTTAACTTATACAATTTAAAATTTCCAAAACATATAAATTTAAAAATCTAAATAAAATATCTTTATATTATATTTTAAAAATCAATATTTATTAAAACCCATCTATTCCCTTTCAAAACTTTGGAAATCGTTTTTCAAAATAGACCGACGTTCTTCGTATATAATTTTCTATCCTATGGTCAAGTGATACGAATATTTATCTTTTCAATCTGGAATAATTTAATATTTATGGGTATATATCATTTCTGCCCGCAATCCCGAAATTCAAAATCAATAAAATCACTTGGGTTTATTATTTTAGCCTACAACGATTTTCCCTAATTAATCTATAATATCGTTCGGGTATGTATCACTTCAATCCATAGGGATTTCTAAACTATCAAAGAATTTACAGTGTGAGAACAATAGAATAATATTATAAAATAATGTACATATCAATAGCAGGCATATATCATAATTAACAATTTAAAATATTATATATGCAACATGTTATGGTGTCATATGTCAATTAATATAGATAAACAATTTGCAAATATTAGCATATCATATTTAATGATTAAATTAATAACAAAATCAAATTTAACAACATATTCCAATCGTTATTTCAAGTGAAATAAAGATACTAAACATATGAATGCTAATCGTGAGTGATCGTTTACCTTTCGTGGCTATGAAAACAATGACAGCGAAGGAAGATACATAGCTACACACAGATACGAGCACGACAACCCAGATGGGGATCCGGACAGTGGCAAAGCAAGGTGGACAGAATTCCACAATCAATATATATATAAAACCTTTTGGCCTCAATATATTTTTGGAAAAGAGCAAAGCAAACTCTTTCAAAAAAAATAGACGCAAGGCTACAATCCCATGCAATATAATGTTTTCTACAGCCAATAGAGTAAGCCAGTCATGGATACTGAACAAAGCATATGAATGTTTTCTGCAGCCAATCGACACAAGGCAGAAGGGATGGGGAGGAGGCGACTTTGGAGACTCAAGTGGCTATAGGGGTTGTTCGACTGCTCAGGGTTGGTCGGGAATGGAGGCTGAGATGGCTGCAAGGAGGCGGATCCAAAACAGTGGACAGGGGAGGCGATGGTGGTGGGATATCGTTCGGGTCTGCTACGGCTATGGCGAGTGGAACAAGTCTGGACGATGGGGTTGCGGAAAAAGGCGACGGCGGCTGTATGCAAGGCAGAAGATGGGGTAGGTGATGGTGAGTGCTTGCTCTGTGTGTAGTGGGTGGCAAGGTTAACTGGGTGGAGGGCCTGTGATGCGGTAGGTAGTTGGTGCGTTATGGCAGTTAGAAGGAGAGGCTGAGCGGTTGGCATGTGGGGAGGGTGCTACTCGGTGCAGTAGCGAGAGGGTGGGGAAAAGTTAGAGGCAGCAGATGAAAGGAGGAGGCTGGGCGCGGTCGGTGAAGTGGCGTTTGGAGTGGGCAGAAAGGGAATGAGATAGAGGGGAGAGGAGGATGGCTGAAACATGGGGTGTTTATGCTGCTTACGTGGGTGGTTAAGTACAAAAGGAAGGCGTCGTGGATGGGTTCTGGGTCGCAGACAAGGATGAAAGCTGGAGAAACAAAGTGGAGCTGCTGACGTGGATCAGAGCTTAAGTGGATGGCGGCTGGGGGTGAGAAGATGACACGGGCGGTGGGAAAGGAAGGTCGAACGAGCAGACATCACAAAACCAATATATGAATGTAATAATATATTATATCCTTTATTTATTTATTTATTTATTTATTTTTATTTTATATATAGAATGACAGAACAAAATAAAGAGAAGGGAAAAATGAGCAAACCTGAAACAAAGAGAAAGGAGAGGGGAAGATAACCAGCAAAAAAACAAACGGTGGGAAATAAAAAGTCTGGTGCGTGAATTCAAAGAATATTAATAGCTAGTGGCTATTAAATTTACCCGACGGAGAAATGAAAGGGCATAAAACCCAAAAGCCCAAATGTGGAACCAATACGGCTAGTCATTTCGTAGATTTTGCTGCGTATGAGGTGCCTAAATGCACAAATGAATATACCATGGAGATTAGCAAAACAAGACGAACAGAATGGTACAAAGATATGAGAGACATGACCATCCTAACAAAACCCGATATTCGTTATCGAAAATGCTGCTAAAACATCGAAAATAATATAAATAGAGCTAGAGCAGTCCAATTTTGACGAAATGAAATATGACGTCTCACTCAGAAGATGATAAACATTTTTTTTATATAAAAATATTCAGATTTTAAAAATATTTTAGTTTCATCAATTTTAACTAATTTTAAATAGAAATTTCATAACTGAAAAAACCTACATATTTTCCAATGAAAACTTGCCACTTGCTATGCTTAATTAGACGCATACCAAACATTAAATTTTCATAATAAAATTTAATTGTTTATTTTCATGATTTTTTTTGGTTAATTACGTTATTAAAATCGTTAAATTTCCGAGTCGTTACATGTTAGCTGATTTGGATGATGATCGTAATGGATGTTTATTTGTTTTTATTTTGGATGATTTGATGTTATGTTTATTTTATATTTTGTTATCACACTGCAAGTTCCTTAGTTATTGTTATGAAAATCACTATGGGTCGATATGATACATACCCGAACGATCTTATTGATTAGGAAAAAATCATTATGGGTTGAAATGATAAAGCCGAGCGATTTTATGGATTTGGAAAATTGTGATTCGGAATACGGGTTGAAATGATATATATCCGAAAATTTTAATTTATTGTGGGTTGAAATGGTATATATCTCTATCATTTTGCCATAGGATAGATAATTATATACGGACACGGATTGGTTAAATTAATTGGTTTCAAATCTTGAATTTGGATTTTTGATTAAATATTATTGTTTTAAAGGAAATGAATTATAGATTTATATGAATTTAATTAATTTGCAATTCAAGCTTTTGAATGTTGAAGTTGAAACTGTAAAAAAAGAAATTATTTAAGAATTAAATTGGGAATGTAAAGTTAGAATCGATATATGACTTTGATTCAGAAATATGAATTATTTTGAAGATTTGGATCTAAAATTTTAATAATGAAGTTTGATTTAAGTGGTTTAAATAAGTAAATTGAAATTGATATGAACTAAAATGGTTTAAAATAAGACTGGAATTGAATTTAAATCATTGATTGAATTGTTGAATCGAAATTGAAGTTAAAAATAAATGCTTTAGAAATTGAAGTATTTCGAACCGAAATTGAAATCACGTTGATTTGGAACTAAATTGAAATTGCGTTTGAATTGAAAGATTAAAATTGATTTTTGTTGATTGAAATCTGGATATGGTCCAGATTTGTTGAAATGGTAGGAACAGTTTGATTTGATACTATTTTCAAAATAAATTATTGTAATATAAACTGTTTAAATCTATTATTTTAAAATTCGAATTATTTAGATTTTCAAAACTATTCTAGTATATAAACCATTTTTGATGCTCAAACCATTTTATATTAAACTATTTTTAACTATTTTAAAATCCTTAAACTAATTAAACCATTTTAAATTATTTAAACTATTAATAACCACCAAACTATTTTTTTAAATTCAAGTTGTGCTGAATTGAATTGTTTATATTTAAATCTTTGATTTAAAAGGGAATGTAGTTAAATGATGTTATAACCTACGTTGGAATTTGAAATGATATTTTCTAGTGAAATGACATATTTTGAGTAAATATGATGGTTTTGAAATGAGGGATATTTTGAATTGAATATGATATTTGGATATCAAATATGAATCGGTTTCAGAAATGTAAAAGAACCAACTGATGTGAAATAAGCTTTTGGTTGTTAAAGAGACAGGGGTCGGATATTGTCATACTCTCTGCCAATACTAAAACCACTTTAACAACTGTGCATATGGTGGAGAATCTAGAATGAAGTCGGAAGGTTTGGCGAACGCTACTGGAATGAAGTAAGAGAACGATGATGGATAGCCTTGACTTTCGAGTCATAATTAAAATGACTAAAACCACGAGCTATACCAGGCCAATTGAGGTCGTTTCTCTGATCTTGCACATTTCCTCAACACCATATCTGTTACTTTGTGATTGATTGGTAGCCACCCCTCGATCCTGATTATGGGAGTGTGCCTCGAGGTGGGCGGTAGTAGCTATTATGCGTTACCACCAGTCCGGAAGTGCAAAACAATAGAGTCCTACCCTGGGCATTGCCTCGCGTGCCTTGTCATATTTATCCTGATCGAGCCTATTACGACTTTGGTTTGTATTGCACCTATGAAGTGCTCCCTGAGTAAACCACCAGTTTAGTGGAGGTTACAGTATCTATATAGACTACTGTATTTATATAAAAATGTATTAGGGGGATATGGGCAACGCCTTAATGCTATTTTAATACTTAACTTTACTGTAGACGTATTACAATAGCGTATTGTATTATATATGTAGATAGTCTAACAGATCCTTTGGAGATGGAATCTCGGTCATCTCTTAAGTTATTGCATGCACGTTATACACTGGATAGGAGATGTAAAATCCCGTAAACATCTCTGAAGCCGTTGCGCCAATATTTATTTATTTTCATTTAACTTAGATAAGATCTTTTAGTTCCGACTCGAGTGTTTTGCCTTTTCATTACGCTCGGGTTAGCCTAAGAATTTTAGTGTTGAAGACCTTATTTCTGGATGACAAAGGCGGAGTTCAGTATTGTATTATTATTATTATTCCATTGCATCATGTTATTCCACTGTATTATTTATTTATTTCTACTGATTTGTATTATAAAAGTGTAATCAAATGTTATTTGTAAAACAGATTCATGAACTGTTTATTTAATTATTATATTTTTTTTCATTCCGCTATGAGATCCTGTGTTTTGTTTTTCTTTCTTTTCTCTTATTTTTTTATATACCCCATTAACAATCCTCCTTTTTGAATGGTTTGAATAAGACATATATGGTTTATTGTCAATTTAAACCGTCCAAAAAGGTGGTTCGTTACAGTTGGTATCAGAGCTTTGGTTTAGCGATAATCTTAGCTTTGTGGGGTTTGACTCATTAGAGATAGGGTAGTAATACCCTAGAACGAGTTTGTCCGAGTGTGTGTGTGTGTGTATATAAGTGAGCGTATTTGTTAGTGTTATAAAATATTTTTATATTGTGTTAATTTGTTCTATTTAGTATTTATAAATTCTGGTCGGTAAATAGGACACTATGACATCGATAGGGATTTCTAAACACTTAATAGGACAGACCAACACAAGATTATTTTTGAAATATAGGTAAATAAAGTAATTTTATCTAGTACTATATTTTGTATATAAAAGATTAACTTTTATAATTGAATATAGTGTTATATGTTTGTTTGTTAGGAAGTGAATTTTGTAAATATTGGTTGCAAAATATATTTATAAATAAATGGAATTCAATTGGAAATCTGAGAACTTAAGTTCCGGAGTATTGAAATTGGTTGTCATAAGATTTTGGAATATAATATTAGTATTATTTGGAAGTATTTTCATATAGAAATATTTTTAATGCAATTTGGAAGAAACGTTTTAAAAGAATTTTTAAAGGAATAAATTATATACTCTCTTCTTCTGTCGCTAGAAAATAATTTCGATAATGATGGTTGCATCCTCGACTTTCATTTTCGAGTTAAAAGTGGAAAGACTGCTGTAGTAGTTTTACTACACATTTGTTTGATAAACAAATCTTAATTTTATTTTCTTAAGTATGACTTGATATATAAAAGATATGAATATATATATATATATATATATATATATATTATTTCAAAATGATTGGAAATGAACTCGGTTTTTAGTTCTTAAGTTTCTATAAATTAGGGATTTCAATTATTGTAATGAAATGAAATCTTAACTATTTTAATAAGTTGGAAAATTCAAAAATTGGAAACTGAAATAAAGATAATTGTTAATAAAAATATAAGAAATTGGAGATTTGTAGCTTGTAAATTAAAAGATAATGAAAATTAAGATGATGTAAATTGTTTAACATTTTATTAACTAAGCCGAATAAGATAAATTTGGAGAACATTCAGTTACATTCTAAAAACATATAAAACTTACCTGAAATCTTTAAAGGTTGAAATGTTAATATAAATATGTAATAGAATATTATACAAGTAAAAGCTTAATAACAAAAATGTCTCAAAATGAATATATGTTATAAATGAAAATTTAAGATGTTACAAGAAATGTATAAACATAAGTTAATGTTTGAAATGTTAATAATTAAATAGAATGTTTAAAAGTGAATACTATTTAAGTAAATGATTATAAACCTAAGAAATGACCGAATTGACATTGATGAATATAATAATAGATGGAAATCAAGTTTTACAAGTAAATAATAATTATGAATAATTTGCTAAGAAACTTATATATTATTTTAAGAATTGATTTATTGATGATCTAAATAACTGAATGGAAAATAACATATGTAAGTAAATGAATGTAAATCATTGGAAAAGTGACATTGTATGAATGAATGCAAATAGATAATAGAGAAAAAAGGGAATCAATAGAATAAACTTAAATAACATTTAAATTATGTATTGTTTGGCTAATGGGAAGTTTGGAAAATAATACTTCAAATTTATGGTTGTATGAATAATCTATTAAGTAATTATCTATGGCTGTTGAGCGTAAGGTACACTTGATATTTTATTTATCACCCTTGAACGATGAGAAGTTTTTGAATCTGGACAAACCATTAGCTTTGAATGTTATGGATGTATGATTGATTCCTTTGTTGCATATGATGGTCGTGCTGTTTTGTTTGCATATGTTTTGTGTTGATTTGCTTTTGTTACTTATTGAAACAACTAAAAAATTATTCTTTTACATAATTTTAACTCTTTGGATTATATAAGTGAAATACAGGTTTATGGAAGCAATAGCTACTGGTTTTGGTTTCATAAATAAAGTTTGTTAGCCCGACAAATAAATACATTTTCAGATTACGGTTTCGCGACGATATTTTAATTGTTTTTCCATGGTTTGGGATATTTTATTATTGAAATATGACATATATATTGAAATTATTGATATTATTATTTTTCGAACTTATCTTTAAAAAGAAGACTTTACCGTAAATTTAAGACTAAGAATTTCTTTGTAAAAATTGAGATATTTTCAAATTCTTATTACACTGTTATGTGAACTAATTTCTTAAATTGATTATTTTAAATAAAATTATATTATGTTTCCTAATTCTTTCTTGTTACATTTCGAGGACGAAATGTTTTGAGTAGGGGAGAGTGTAACGACCACTAATTTTTGATAACTAAAAATATTAAATTAAATAAGATTTTGAAATTTACGTTGTGAGAAAATTAAATTTATGATTTATTAATAGAAATAAAATAAAATATGATTTAATAATGTTGTTTGAATGTTATTGACAATTACCTTAATGTAATTTCAATCATTGAAATAATTGTAAAGTTAATTTGGTTAAAATTGTAAATAAGTAATAAATTAAATGTAGGATATAATGTTGAAATTAATTCAGAAATCAATAAAAATTTAATGTAATTAAATATTGCTATTAATATGAGTTAAGATGACAACTGTTGAATATGAATGCAACATAATGTAAAAGAATGTTAATTATATTCATAAGGTGATAGTTGATTCAATAATAATAGTGTAAATCGAAATAGAAGAATTTGATTGAAATTTAAATTATTAAACTAGGTTTTATTTCAGTTGTAATTGAACGCTGAAATTAATGTAATGTTTAAATCATGGATTTAACGTGGGAAATATATTTTAAATAGATTATTAATTTCTATGCAATCAAAAATGACAAAATTGTTAACTTTTAAATTTGAATTTGAAAATTTATTAAACCAATTTAATAATAATTTATTTAATTAACATGAAAATTAGTCATTTGGCCACCGTCTCGGATTTCGACGAACTAGTTTCATCTGATCCGTAATAGTGAATTATTATAGGATTTCATGTTTCATTGTGATCAGACTTATAGTTTGATCGTGTGATCTCGAAACGCGTAGAAATCGATTTATATAATTTAATTGAATATAATCCGATTTTGAAAGCTAAGTTCTATATATAATGGAATTAGGGTTTGAAACTAATTCCATTGAGTTTAAAATTTCGAAAAACTATATTTTGATATATGTGATGACCTACTTTCGTTTCGGGAACGAAAGGGGCTTTTTTTGTCGCCGTTGTTATTTCGACCCAATTCGATCTGTCCATTCGCTCTCATCCATCTCTGCCTATATATACGCTGTTATATACCGTAACAACATTTTATTTTCTATTTGTTTGTACGTACATTTCTTTCTCATCTCCTCCTTTCCAATGGCAGATAAGTCAAAAAATTGTTTCAATTTCAAATCAAAATCCAAAATTCAGACTCCTCAACGCCTATCGAATAATATATCATAGCGAAGCTCTCATCGAATGCAAACTACTGCTGCAATTCATTTTTCGATTCAACTCACAGTTTGGCCAAAAATCATTGATTTATCCTTGGCCGTTCATATTAGGTTTTCGATTTCAACGGCGGATCTTCATCCAATCAATGATCGAAAGTTGCTGTAGTATAGAGGAGGACGATCAATGCTCATCCATATGGTTCATTTGGTCTATAGATGCCTAAATTCACCAAAATTGGTCAATAAAGGGGGCGGCGGCACGATGCACATGGGAGGTTGGAGGCGTCGCGTGTTGCCGGTGGTGGGCGGTTGGACGAAGGGGAGATGATTCGTTAGTCAGATCGGAGTGCAGGCGGTCCTAGGCATGGCATTTGGAGAATTGATGGTGGCGGGTGCGTGCATCTGGACGAGCGTTCGCGTAAGGGTAGGGTTCTGAGAGAAAGGTAATATTACGATTTTGCCCCATTTCCATTTTAATTTAAATTTAAATTTTCATTCGTTCTAACATGAATAACTTTTACATACAGACTTGGATTTGGACGTAGTTTCTTCTATTGCGATCGTATCGAAATTTCGGACATTACGAAACTAGTTTGGTTGGATTCTAAGACTGTTGGATTTTTGAGCTTTATTTGGATTTTAAATCGACAATAAGTCAAAGGTGAGTGATTTAACCAACTCACGCTATGACAAATCATCTTATGTAAGATAAATTAAATTTATGTTGTCATTAAAAATTTATTGATTATTGTTTGGTAAATTTCCATTTAAATTTAATTTGAATTTATATTGAGTTTAATTGTCATTTAAATTAATATTGAATTTGAATTGCCAGTTAAATACATGATAATGATAACAAGCTAATTGTTGTGATTTATCCGCTAATTTGGACGATGATTGTGATGGATGTTTATTTGTTGACATTTTGGATGATTTGATGTTATGTTTATTTTATATGTTATTATCACACTGCAAGTTCCCTTATTATTTTTAGGAGAATCACCATGGGTTGAAATGATACATACCCGAACGTCTTATAGATTGGGGAAAAATCGTTATGGGTTGAAATGATAAAGCCGAGCAATTTTATGGATTTGGAAAATTATGATTCGAGATACGGGTTAAAATGATATTTATTTAGAAATTTAAATTTATTAAAGGTTGAAATGGTATATATCCGTATCACTTTGCCATCAGATAGAAAATTATATACGAACACCGAATTGGTTAAATTAAATGGTTTAAAATCTTGAATTTGGATTTTTGATTAAATGTTATGGTTTTAAAGGAAAAAAATTATAGATTTATATGAATTTAATTATTTCTAGTTCAATCTTTTAAAGTTGAAATTGAAACGGTAAAAGAATAAATTGTTTAAGAATTAATTTGGGATTGTAAAGTTATAACCAATATATGTATTTAATTCGAAAATTTGAATTATTTTGAAGATTTGGATCTTAAATTTTAACAATGAAGTTAAACTTGATTTAAGTGGTTTAAATAAGTAAATTGATATTGGGCTTGAAATTGGTATGAATTGAAATGGTTAAAAATAAGAATGGAATTGATTTTAAATCATTGATTGAATTGTTGATTCGAAATTGAAGTTAAAAATGAATGTTTCAAAAATTAAAGTATTTCGAATAGAAATTGAAATCACGCTGATTTGGAACTAAATCAAAATAGAGTCATTTGAATTGAAAGATTAAAATTGAGTTTGTTGATTTGAAATCTGGATATGGTCCAGATTTGTTGAAATGGTAGAAACAGTTTGATTTGATAATATTTTCAAAATATGTTATTTTAATATAAACTGTTTAACTCTATTGAATTAAATTCAGATTATTTAGATTTTCAAAACTATTTTACTATATAAACCATTTTCGATCCTCAAACCATTTTATATTAAACTATTTTTAATATTTTAAAATCCTTGAACTATTAAAACTATTTTAAATTATTTATAATATTTTCTAAAATTCAAACTGTGCAAGGTTGAATTTTTTATATTTAAATCCTTGTTTTAAAGGCGAATGTGGTTAAATGAGGTTATAACATACGTTGGAATTTGAAATAATATTTGGTGAAATGACATATTTTGAGTAAATGCGATGGTTTTGAAATGAGGGATATTTTGAATCGAATATGATATTTCTATATCAAATATGAAGCGGTTTTGGAAATGTAAAAGAACCAACTGGTGTGAAATAAACGTTTGGTTGTTAAAGAGACTGGGGTCGGATATTGTCATACTCTCTGCTAATATTGAAACCACTTTAACAACTGTGCAAATGGTGGAGAATCCAGAATGAAGTAGGATGGTTTGGCGAACGGTACTGGAATGAAGTAGGAGAACAATGATGGATAGCCTTGACCTTCAGGTCATAATTAAATGACAAAACCAGGAGCCACATCGGGCCAAGTGAGGTCGCTCCTCCGATCGGGCACATTTATTTGATACCGTATTTGTTACTTTATGATTGATTGTTGGCTACGCCTCAATTTTTATTGTGGAAGTGTGACTCGAGGTGGGAGGTAGTAGCTACTATGCGCTGCCACAAGTCTAGGAGTGCAAAACGGTAAATCCTACCGTGGGCATTGCCTCGCGTGCCTTGTCATATTTATCCTAATCGAGCCCATTACGACTTTGGTTTGTATCGTACTTATGGAGTGCTCCCTGAGTAAACCACCGGTTTGGTGGAGCTTACAATATCTGTATAGACTACGGTATGTATATAAAAATGTTTTAAGGGGGATACTGGTAATGCCTTAACGTTATTTAATACTTTACTTTAATGTAGACATATTATAATAGCATTTTGTATTATATATGTAGATAGTTTAAAGGATCCTTAGGAGTTGGAATCCTGAACATCTCTTAAGTTATTGCATGCATGTTAGACACTGGATAGAAGAAGTGAAATCCGTAAACATGTCTAAAGCCGTTACACTCATATTTATTTATTTTGATTTAACTTACATAAGACCTTTCTGTTTTGACTTGAGTATTTTGTCTTTATGTTACGCTCGGGTCAGCCTGAGCATTTCAATGTTGAAGACCTTATTTCTGGAGGATAAAGACGGAGTTTAGTATTAAATTATTATTATTATTCCAATGTATCGTGTTGTTCCGCTGCATTATTTATTTGTTCCTGTTGTATGTATAACTCTGATTCTATTGTAAAAGTGTAATCAAATGTTATTTGTAAAACAGCTTCATGAACTGTATATTTGATTATTATATTTTGTCATTCCGCTGTGAGATTCTATGTTTTGTTTTTCTTTGTTTTCTCTTATTTTCTTATTTACTCCATTAACAATTCTCCCTTTTGGATGGTTTAAATTAGACATATATGGTTTATTGTCGATTTAAACCGTCCAAAAAAGTGGGTCATTATAGTGTCTCTATGGGAAACTCATTGAATATAAAGTAGAATTAAAAATAACATGCGATAGAAATGATTCAATTTGATCTAGTGATTGAGTATATTGGAAAAGGTTCCAAACATACCTAAAATAAATAATGATTCAATCTCAAATAACTCCTTCATGTAACACATAATAATGCATCGATATGGAGTAATCGAACTTTTTGGACAGTGTACGATTAATCGTGAGTCAAGTTGAGTTAAGTTTCTTTCTATAAGGTAATATACTTAAGAATGGTACACAAGGTTAATATTATTTCTTTTGAATAACTGTTTACAAAATCTTACAAGATAGGGGTTTATTAGAAACTCCAACATATCCTAGGCCAAGGTGTTAGCAGGTTGTGCGAGTCAAGATTGCACGTAATAATTGTTTATAAGGGATCTTGTATGAATCTCCCTAAAAGGATTTTGGAAAGGACTGTCATTGAATGACATATTTATGTTTTGAACGTAATTCTTGTTAACTAAAACCAGATTAGTTTATAAATAAAGAAATTCATAAAGCGTTTTTGAGTCCCTATCTTTCTACACTGAGAGACAGTTGTTACCAATTTCATCATAAAGGAATTTTTTTGAGGAATTATTGGTAGTTAAGTGGAATTGGATACGATCCATAGATAGAACTAATTATATGAGATGAAATGAAATTAACTAACCTAAATGAACACATAGCATTAGAATGTCTATTAAGTATTTTCGTACATCGAAGAGAAACCGTGAGTTTCTTATTAATTTTGAAATTATATAATTCTCGGTTGTTTAATTAAACCATCAAGAGTGTTGACTCTATATGTTATGATGCAAAAATTCAAAAGAAACCTAAATATGATATCAAAGTATGATTTTGGTGGTCGTAACCAAAGGGATGTGATCTATTGGCCGAGAATATGTCTTTATGAGAAAGATTAATGCAGTTGGAATTAAATGAGCAATGTTAATAAGAATAATATCACAAATTTCAATTGTTGAATTGGCGTAATAGATTCGTTATTCAACATGTTCAAGTTGATTCGGATTTACTCATAAAATTATCACTTGATAAGACTTAGTGTTTTGGTACATATGTATTGAAATAGAAAATTCAAAATAACGAATTAGAGTAAGCTGTTTACAAGTTTTAACCAAAAAAGTTTCGAAGTCAGTTTAAGCGATGTTGAGTTTTTGAGTCTTTGGATATGATCCAAGAAATGGTACGAAATTATCCTTTTATAAGCATCAAGATTAAATAAATATTTTGATAGAAATTATATAGTTTGATTTTCAATCAAAGAGTAGAGGAAGTGTGTGTTCGCAAGAGAGAATGTTAAAAGACACATTGATATTTCTAAACTGTAAGTAAATAACACATTGTTGATTTTAACGGTGTACTTGTGTTGAAATCAACCTTAGTTGCATTAAAACTCAACTTTGGATTGTAAACGATGTCTTTCATAGTAAGTATAAAAAACATTGGGAATGTCCCAAATCAATATGTAAGTACACCTAATTAAATTGTTTAATACAAAACATGTGAGTTCCTTATGCATTGGCAATAGAAATTATCATACATGTTATGTTAGTTACGATATCTTGATTTGTTTGTATTTGATACATGAAGCAAATATCAAATCCAAATTGATATCACTAAATGGTTGTTTGAAATGTTCTCTTGTATTTATGAAATACTAGGGAATTGCTTACAGAAACAAAAACTCTTTATAAAAGAGTGTTCGAGCTCAAACATCATAAGTGATATTGAGTATAATATGTCAACAATAAGTTCAAGTTAATAATCTTTAAGTTGGAAATGTTTCAAATGAAAGACCATGGCTAGATCAATGAAAAAGGCTAAGTACATCGTCTTGAATAACGTCACAATAAAACAATGTATGTAACTATGTAAGTGCACAAATTTATAACGAAGCCGATTCCAAATGTTGAGAATCTCATAACATTGTTATATGTAACAATGTCACGATATAGTTCATAACAGAAGTAAAGCTTACTAGAAGTCGTGAGACATACTCCAACAGTTCCATATGATAAAATAGTTTATCATCGTTAGAGAGAGTTGATTAACAGAGTAGATAATTGAAACAAAATAACATACCCGTTCACAAAGGGACTGACCCAATTGGTTTTGAGAAAACCGTTTAGAGATGTCAGAATAAGATTCCATAATTGACCCCAAATGCAAGTGGGAGATTGTTAGAGTTAGGGGTTTACCCTAGGGGCAATTATGTAATTTCTTACATGTATCTAACTCGTTGGCCAATCTTGTTCGAAATAAATGTGTTTTATTTCTATTATATACTTGATATAATGTGGTTTAAATTAATTAATTTAACTAAAAGTATATTTAATAGAAAATCCATAAATATTATGTTTTGTGATAGTAGTTACAAAGTGTTGTAACCATGATTAATTTAGCAAAATGAAACAAATATATCATTTTAAACGTTCCTAGTCAAGATGCATCGAGACTGGATATCGATGTATTCATTGAGACTAGGGTACATAACACTCTTCAAACATTGGGCAGTGTATTAGTCATGACCACTGGGGACACCTAGGGTGTTACGTACTAATAGTTACCGGATAACTATGCAATGACTCGCTCGAAAGTTTTCTGTTGGTTAATATAACTAAGGTATGGAGCAATTCACTCGGTAGTTTTCTATTGGTTAATATAATTAAGGTCAAATAGAAAATATCAATATGACTAATTTACACAGTTCTTTCGACTTGAGACTACTGTGAATCTTCAATATAAAAGCTTCGCTTTTGATTATCTTGATTTTACGATTAAACCAACTAAACTTAAGCATAATGATTGGTTAATTATAATGGATAAGATTAAAAATAGAATTTCTAATTGGAATGAGAGGTTTTTATCAAGAGCGGGTAGATTAGTTCTTATCAACTCTGTTTTATCTGCTCTCTCGATCTATTGGACGTCTATGCATCTTTTTCGGATTGGATGATTAATAAATTTGATAAAATAAGAAGAGACTACTTATGAAGTGGTGATAATTCCAACAGTAGTCATAAGTGTTTAGTTAATTGGAAAACAGTTTGTAAATCGAAAAAGGAAGGTGGTTTAGGAGTTATTAATTTACGTGACATGAATTTGTCTTTATTAGGGAAGTGGTTATGGAAATATACGGATACGAATGATAATTCTATTTGGAAAGAAACTATTTCTAAAAATTATTATAATGGTAGTAATAATTTATACCAAACTACACCTACAGTTCTTAATAAGTTGTAAAATTTTGGAAATCAATTTTAAAATCTCATGAGATTTTTAATCTTGGTACTAATACATTTATTCATTTAGGAAATAATACTTTTTTTGGCATGATCGTTGGATTTCTGTCATTCCTCTTAGGATATAATTAAAAGAGCTTTACAAAATTTATAACTTTAAGAATGCTTTAATTTTAGATGTTTTTTCTCAGGATAATGATCCCCTTTGTAGTTTTAGTTTCAATAGAATATTAGAGCGTACAATTCTTAGGCAACTTTCATTGCTTTATGCTAGATTGAATTTATATAATATTGATAACGAAAATGGAGATATTAACTGTAACGACCCGCTATTTTGGAACATTCAAATCGACAATAAAACCATACATATCCGACTTGAATAATTCAAAATACTGAATTGTTAATTAAAATTTGGCAAAACTTAAAATATACAATAAATCAATCAATCACAGATCACAGAGTAATATAATGCAGCAGAATAGATGAAGAATAGTAGTTCATGAAGCTACTATATACATCGGAGTTAGAAATAAAATACAACCGAATAGTTCAAATGCAGTGAAGTCTCCAATGCAACCGATGACTTCTCTGAACCAATCAACTGGAAAGGCTGGAATCTGAATCGATAGTTGGATCTCCAAATGAAACTCCAAACTCCAAAGGTGAGTCTCTAATGCTGTATCACTCAGTCTGACCCGAGCGTAAAGCAAAACACAAAACACTCAAGTCAGGATTAACATTCTTATATCAATAAATCCAACTCAAGTGAAATATCAACTGAAATACAAATAACTTAAAGGATGTTTGGGATAACCATCCTCTAAGGGTCCATGGAACTATCTACAAGGTAGAAATATACACTATAACACCGTGGTCATTTCAGCTTAATTTATACTTCAAAACCAAATATCATTTTCACTTCAAATATCTCTATATTTCCCAAAATAGTATTTATATATATTAAATAATTTATACAATAAAGTATTTTCAATTCCCTCAACTTAACAAATCGTTTCAACATCAACCCGACCTTCCCATTTAAATTAAATTCAATCTCAATTTATCAATTTAAATTCAACTCGATTCCTAAAATAAACACTTCAATTTATCGATCTCAAATTCGGATTTGTAATCACAAAAATACCCCTTTATATTTCAATATATTTCAAAACTTTAAGTATTCAACGTTTCAACTAAATTTTTATTCAATTTAGTTTTCTAAATAATAAACTCAAATTTGGTTCAACCTAAATTTCACTTTAATTCAATTTAGTTGCTAAATAACAAATTCAACTACGTCGATTTCAAATACAGATCTGAATCTCAACATAAACCATTTAAATTCCAATATAGTTCAAGGATTTAATATTTAAATGTTCTATATAACAGTTTCATATAGGTCTCGATTTAACCTCATTATTATTTAGTTTTGAAATACTCCCTTATTAGATTCAATATCATTTAAGTAACCTTAAATTACATTTTACTCAATATTTTCTTTAATTTTATTAAACGTGAAATATTCATTAAATCACTTAAATCAAAAATTCAGTTACAAAATCATACCTTTAAATTTTCCATTCAATAATTTCAAATCGATTTAATTAAATAGATCCTTATTTAAATATCATTTTTAATAAACCCAAATTTATCTCCCTATCTTAACTATTCAACTTTTTACAACGGTAAATTTTGAAATATAAATCTTAAATAATACTCAAACATATTATATGGATTAAATCAATCTCAATAATATTATTATTAAATCTATATATAAAATTTCCATTTATATATATAATATTCTAAGAACCAATATTTATTAAACCCGGTATATTTCTTTTCAACTGTAGAAATTTATTTTCAAAATATGTATATGGACCAACGGTGTCTGTATATATTTCTTATCATATAGTCAAGTGCTACACAATTAAATCAGTAACAAATTTTAAAACATGTACATATTAAAATCTATGTATATACAATATTATACACAATATATAAAATACATAAACTAGCATTTGTACCTTTATATAAACAGACATATTAAAGAATAACATATCAAACTTATGTAAACTTTATATATACACAAAATGTCATTTCTACTAACATATATACACTGTCAAACTCATATATTACTAACATTTTACATTGGAAAACTGACATAAATCATTTATACCAAAAATCTTTATTTTCATGACATATTTTATAAACATAACATATCAAGCTGTTAACAAAACATATTTTGTATAAATATATACTCTGCCAAAATATATAATAATACTATAAAAGCTATATATTTTATATGCAGAGACCATATAGCCTGCATATACCTAACACAAACAACTAATATATATAATAATTTGTACAACATAAACTTATCCAAATATGCAGAAATCATATATACATACCGAAAAATAAATATGTGTTATGAAAATCTATTTCAAACTTATTAATAAAAACTTAAAATAACCAAGCAGATTATATATATACGCTCTTAAACCAACTCACCAGGATACTTGAAATCTTGTATAAAATATAATATACATATAAATCTATGTTTTAACAAACCTTTCGTATGCTTGAATATATATAAAGCTGCAAGTATAAGAAACAGATATAATATATAAAGAAATACTTACATATAAAGAATGAAAGAAGAGAGGAAACGGTTGTGGGTGGTCGAGCATGCGGTGAAGGCGTGGAGCAAAGAGAAATGAGGGGAAGAGTTTTTCCAGAGAATGAAAAGAAGAAGGAGAGATATGCTTATCATGGGCAATATATATATGCGTTGTTCTTATATATATTTTTTTGAAAGATTGAATGCCGGTGAACAGAGGAAATAAATTAAAACTAATATTTATAAAGATTGAATGCTAGTGAATATAGGAAATAAATTAAAATAAATATGTATAAAGATTTAATGCTGGTGAATAGAGGAAATAAATTAAAACAAATATGTATAAAATTTGAAAGCTGGTGAATAGAGGAAATAAATTAAAACAAATATGTATAAAGGTTGAATGTTGGTGAATAGAGCAAATAAATTAAAATATGTATAAAGTTTGAATGCTGGTGAATAGAAGAAATAAATTAAAATATGTATAAAGATTGAATGCTGGTGAATAGAGGAAATAAATTAAAATATGTATAAAGATTAAATGCTGGTGAATAGAGGAAACAAATTAAATATGTATAAAGATTGAATGTTGGTGAATAGAGGAAATAAATTAAAACAAATATGTATAAAGATTGAATGTTGGAAAATAGAGGAAATAAATTAAAACAAATATGTATAAAGATTGAATGTTGGTGAATAGAGGAAATAAATTAAAACAAATATGTATAAAGATTGAATGCCGGTGAATAGAGGAAATAAATTAAAACAAATATGCATAAAGATTGAATGTTGGTGAATAGAGGAAATAAATTAAAACAAATAAGTATAAAGATTGAATGCTGGTGAATAGAGGAAATAAATTAAAACAAATATGTATAAAGATTGAATGCTGGTGGATAGAGGAAATAATGTAAAATATGTATAAAGATTGAATGCTAGTGAATAGAGGAAATAAATTAAAATATGCATAAAGTTTGAATGCTAGTGAATAGAGGAAATAAATTAAAATATGTATAAAGATTGAATGATGGTGAATAGAGGAAATGATGTAAAATATGTAAAAAGTTTGAATGATGGTGAATAGAGGAAATAAATTAAAATATGTATAAAGTTTGAATGCTAGTGACTAGAAGAAATAATGTAAAATATGTATAAAGATTGAGTGTTGGTGAATAGAGGAAATAATGTAAAATAGGTATAAAGATTGAATGTTGGTGAATAGAGGAAATAATGTAAAATAAGTATAAAGATTGAATGCTGGTGAATAGAGGAAATAATGTAAAATATGTATAAAGATTGGATGCTGGTGCATAGAGGAAATAATGCAAAATATGTATAAAGATTGAATGCTGGTGAATAGAGGAAATAATGTAAAATATGTATAAAGATTGAATGTTGGTGAATAGAGGAAATAAATTAAAATTTCACAAAATTCAATTAATTTAATAAATAAAATCACTAAAATTTTGGGTCATTACATTAACGGGGAATGGGATAAGAGTAAGAAATTTACTTCTAATTCTTTTTATAAATTTTTTAATTTCTAAGGCGTAACTAATAACTCTTTTAGAAAAAAAATGCTTCTCCTAAATCAAAAATTCAAATGTGGTTAATCGTGCGTGGAAAAATAAATACTACTGAATTTTTAAAAACAAAAAATACTCAAATTGATAATAAATGTTCTTTTTGTAATCTTTATTTTGAAGATATTAAACATATGTATTATGATTGCATGGATATTTAGTACATTCTGAATAATAATCTCAAAATCTTTAACTTTATTCTTACAACTAAAGTTACTGATTGTGATTATTATTGGAATAATTTAAGATTTAACTTTAAAAAGGAAAATATAAATTTACTTGATACTTTATTCATTATAATTTGTTGATATATTTGGTTTGAGAGAAACCAAAGACCTTTTAACAATAATAATAGTCATCTTAATAAATTGATTTTTATAATATCTTCATTTTGTTTTAATTGGATCTCAAATCCTAAATATAGATTGGCTAAAAATAATCATTTCAAAGAATATCTTAATAAGGTTAATATTAGTATTAAGATATTTAAATGTAATAACATTATTTTACACATAATAATTATAACATTAGCATTTTCCTAGTTTAAATGATGATATTTCTGATTATCATAATGTCCTTTTGATTAAAGGAGCATAAGGATAATTTTTAATTTGTTTTATTTTATTGGATTTTAAAATTTTATTTTGTTACTTTTTAACCTTTTTTATTTTGATCTCTCTTTTATACATCTTTAGTGTTCGTTAAGATGTTGCATAAGGGGCTTGGATTCTTTTTTAGTCCGTTTCTTATTTTTGTTGCTTTTTCGTCTTATAATTTTAGCTATAATATTATACTTCTACTTCATTAATACATATATATATATATATATATGTATATAAATTCCATTTATATACATATATTTTTATTATTCTTATATTTTTCTTTAGTTCCATTTTCAGATACAGGTTTAGGCCAAAAATAGTGCTAGATTACTATTTGCAGGTTCTCGGGATCGCTGGTGACAGGATTATAGCGAGATGTTCAGTCTAGATCTTCCACGTTCTCAGTGAGGAGTTATTCCTAGTTCCACTGCATTTGCAGTGTGGCATTCTTCATTCTGGATCATTCACATTTGTAGTGAGGCGTTCTTTCCGGCTCTTCCGCGTCTACAGAGTGGCGTACTTCATTCTAGATCATCCATATTTGTAGAGAGGCGTTCTTTCTGGATTTTCTGAGTTTGTAGTGAGCTGTCTCTCTCAGCTGGAGCTATCTATTGATATCAGCCGCACTGAGTTGCTTTATGGTTTTTTGGGTACTTCTAATACCTCATTATAGGCAGTGGCCTTGTTAGAGCTCGATAATGACGTATAAAGGACCTTGGCCTTACCGGAGCTCATTCTAGTTGTACCTAAGTCCTTTTCATTGTTTTCTAAATTATGATTAGTTACCTGCCAGACTTGTTGGCAGCACCTTTGTTTCCAGTGATATATATATATATATATATATATATATATATCACGAATGTGTGCTCTCCTCTATTTTAAGGATTATACATTTCTCTCAAAAGAAAGCTTCGCTTTGATTATAGACAAATCATGGCGTAGCGTCCATCAAGTGACTGTAGTTGGGTCAATTAGAAGTATTGGAAATGAAGACTACTCAAAAGAGAATTTGTCTCCTCAGTTATATGGGGTTAGATCACGGTCAACTCAAGTCAACCCAAAGTCAAAATCTCTAGCTAGAGTATTTTGGTTGATAATAATTTTTATCATTGAACCAAGGACTTTGTGTTCGATATATAGAATTAAATGTGGATAATGTTGGAATTTTGACCGCTACCAAATTCAGCAAGTCCAAAGTGATATAGTTTACACGAAGAGAATTGAAATAAATAATTGTCACTACTTGGTAATGCTTAATAAATTAAAATGAGATTTTTCCAAAAATAAATAAGCAATAAATTTTTCCATAATTTCACACCACCTGCAAGGTAAAGCGTGAATATTAACATTCGAATAGTTTGACGTTAATCGCTGACCGAATTTATACCCAAGAGTCACACAAACTGAAATGATGAATTCACTTTAGACCATACAATTTAATTAATTTATAATGTTTATAAATTAATTAAATAAATTAATATTTATGAAATATTAATTATGAATTTCAAAGGTGATATGAGAAATAAAATTGTTGATATTTATAAAGGTTACGAATATATTGATCGATATGAGATATGATAACAAAATGTATTAAATATGAATGTACATATTTAACTTGGCTTAAATTGGCTCACAATCCATGAGATTTAGAAGGGATAGGCATTGATTTAGAGAAAGATAGGAGGTGGCTACAACATGTTTGATTAGGTTTTGAGATGTATGGTTGAGATCATTGTTTGCTCTCTTATCCTATCCATATAAAAGCCAATCTCAAAACCCTAATTACAAGCTAATTCATTTTTGAGTCGTCACTTTCTTCTTTCTCTTCTTCATTTTAATGGCAGCAACTTTCCTTTAAAATCATCGCCAAAATTCTCAAATCCAATTCAAAATTAAAAAGTACTAATTTGTAGTAGAAGGTCTCCAATCTCGGATTAGCAACCTGATGGATTGTGAATTGTTCATGCAAGAGAAATCATTATTCAATGGGATTCAAAGGCTTCATTAGGAGGTGCATTTTTATTTGTTATCATTTTTTTGATTTTTGATTTATCATATAAAAGTTGATTTACATCCAAATCCTCTGTTTGTATTAAGCTCCGCTTACTGTTTAGATTGGGTGAGATTTTTTTGGGTACATGTGTTTGTTCCAAGTAGAATGGTTATATGCTTGTTATAATATTATGTTTATTGATTTATTGTTGAATTAATTAATGGAAAAAAGGTTTTAATTTTGATATATACATATATACATATACATACATATATATATAGATAAATGTGTACAAGTCTGCAAATTATGAATATGTATAATTGTATATGTGTTTGTATATCACATATATTTAATCTTAAAATTTTCTTATGGTGATTTGTATCTATTATGAATCATAAAATAAAAAAATATTTTATTAAATATGTATATACATATTTTATTATTATTCAATGATTTTGTTAAATGTTTGGTATGAATAAAATAATCAATGGGTTAAAATTTCATTTTTATATTTTTTTCTACTTGTTTCACCATGTAGTAAGACTACAGCAAAATATTCATATTTTTTAAACTTAATTTATTATTTTTTATAAATTAATTTACTTTTTGCTTGCAATCAATTATTGGATTAAAATTGTAATGTCAATTGTGAAAATGCTAGAAATTTTTTAAGGCTTAAATATGTTCTATAATCTTCATAAAAAAATTTGGATTTTTATAATTAAATTTATTAATTTTTGATTAAATTTTTTTTGAAATGCAATTAATTATTTAATTAAAAATATAATTTCAGTTAAGAAAACTCCAGAAGTTTTTCCTAGGCCCAAAACTTATCTCAAATACGTTTAGAAATTTTCAACTTGATTTCCTATTTTTAAGAATTAATCTGATTATGGTCTATTATCAATTATTTATTAATAAATACTGTTTTAATTGTAAAAATTCCATAAATAATCTTAATCCTAAAATGTGTTTCCAAATTTTCTAAGATTTTAAAAACTTTTATTATTATCATATAATTATTTTATATTAATTTGTTACGGTAGAAAATGTTTTATTCAATAAATTATACAAACACACACATGCATACATATACATATATTAGTATTTTGTTTTAACATTGTTAACGGGATTTTTAACCTAGCAGAATTCTGATGGAGTTAGAACATTCAAATTACACCAGGACAACTCGAAACTTGACAAGATGACCTGAAAGTAAATGACAAAGAAACCCCGGAAGTTTGGACCAAAAATATGCCTAGTATTTGGATTGAAACGATCCGACCCAATTTGATCGGTACCGATCCAAAATATTGACATGTGGATTCTCCAATCCACATGAATTATATTTCTGCATCCCTCCTAAATTTATCTACCAAGTTTGATAGCATTTCGAGCATCCGAGTTGAAGAAAATAAGACTTATCGAGTCGGATTGTTGTTCCATCTAATCTACAGGTGAACCATTATCAAGACAAGTCAATAAGCTATTAAATCACATGAAGGTCCTTGCATGCAATAAAAGAAGTCAACGAAGAAGGAGTTGTGTAGAAATGGCATAACATTTTGGATCGATACCTATCCGATCCAATTGAATCGGTACCTATCTGATCTAATTGGATCAACACCGAACCAAAAAGTTAGTTTGAAAATAATCCAAACTTTACATGCCTCCTCTTATGGATAACTATAGTTTCTGGTTCCAATCCAAGTGCTATCTAAATCCTATAAATACCATCCTATCTTCAAAAGAGAGGTGGCTAGTGGCTCTGATCGTTGAAAAACTATGCTACTAAGATTCTTCAACCTTCCTCCTCCTCATAATGGCTACTATGAGACAATTGAGATCCTTCTTTTTGTCTCCATCAATGGTGGTCTGATCTTTCCTCATTCAATTATTAGAATTTCAAACAGCTTGTACTTGTGACCAATAGTCAATCTATCAATAAAATCTATAAAGTGGATGTAGGATTCATTCACAGTCGAACCACTATAAAAATTTTGTGTTTCCCTACTTTATTTTTTCTTTTCTGCAATTTGGAGAGTGTTTAGCTATATTTTATTTGTCTTGATAAATAGGGCTGGTAATTTAAGACCATGTCGGGGTATTGATCCATTTTTTGGGATAACATTTTGATGCTTTCACTGAGAAAACTGAATCTAGGCTTAGATCTAGCTATCTACTTTTGATCAGATAGGTTCAGAAGTTAGATCCTCGATCTCTGCTCAGAAGCTCTACCATTGAGAATCAATGGCACCAAGGAGAAGGAGAACTACCTCTAGGAGATCCATAAGAGTTGTAATTGCTAGAGAAGAGATCAATCCTTAGCAAATTGAACTCAGTGGCGCCAACACAGGAGATCGGGTGCTGGGATCCTTTATTCAATGCAAGGTTGTTACTAGAGATGATTTAAATAAGATCGTTGATGAAATTAATCAGAAGATGGAAAACAACCAAAGAGCACTTATGGAAAAAATTGAATGCCCCATTTACCTTATAGTCACATGCTGCTATAGGAAACATGACAAAGCTTGCGGTTGCCGTGGAACAAGAAAATTCTTCCATTCTGGCCTAAACAAGAGAAACGGAAAGTAGTAGCAGAAAGGAGTGATAGGTGGAACTATAGGAATAAATATGGAGGGAAATACAAACACTCTACCAACTACAAGCCAACCAACTACAAACTTGAATCTAGGAGCAAAAACCCCATGGGAAGATATATCAATGGATATCTCCGACTCAAAAGATGGTGAGCGGCTTGACGATGAAAAGTTGGAAGGAAATACCAATGCATTAAATGATGACAGAGAGGTCCAAACAGATCATACCAGACCAACTCGTAGCGCCTCAAACTCCTACAGATCAAGGGAATCGGTCTAGAACCAGAAAAGAGGGATACAGACGAACTGACTAGAGACTTATCATTAGAACGATATTTGGAGGGCCCTATCCTGTGCAGAAGAGTTGGGAAAAAACGGAGCGGTTTGCGAGCTCATTAAATCACGCTCTGGAAGGTTTGTGCTTTGCGATCAAAGATAGAGCCCCTACTAAGCAACAGATAACCCTGAATGATGACATAGTATTTCAGAATCGAGAAACTGAAGGATAAAAGACCCATCGCTTTACCTCATGGTTGTGACTATAGGTGTTGGACCTGCTATGGTCCGATGAGTATTGGTAGTGTAACAACCCGATATTTTCAACCATTCGCATCCGCACATGTCGGACTTGAATTGCTCAAAATACCACGTTGTAAATAAAATTTGGCAAATCTCAGAATATACAGTAAATAAATAATCACAATTCACAGATACAGAGTAAATGATAATGCAGTGGAATTAAAAAAGATAGTAGTTCATGAAGCTACTATATAAAAATAAGATATATTAGAGTTAAACAAGATACTACAACAGATTAACAAGATAAATCAGATACAAATCAGAATACAACACTGAAATCACTGAATACAGGAAGCAAAGATAGATGGCTGGATTGAAAAGCTCCAACTTCGAAGGTGAGTCTTGAATGCTGAATCACTCAGTCTGACTCGAGCGTAAAGAAAAACACAAAACACTCGAGTTAGGACATAAATACTTATGAACTGTAAATCAACTCAAGTGACCGGTAACAAAAATGCATCAGTAACTTAAACGATGCTTGGGATCGCCCATCCTTCAAGGATCCCTTAAACTATTTACTATGTAGTAATATTGCGCTATTATAATAGTGTCAACAGTGAAATAAACTTACTTTTAAAATAGCGTTGAAGGGTTACCCATATAGCCGCCAATACGTAATAGTCCCAGCAGTCCATCCAGTATCAGCATATCTCCAGATCGGGAGACTACCCTAAATACTCCATGGGCTACGGGAGAAAAACAAACTCGTAGTAAGGCTCGATATGGTAGGTGACATGGCATAACTAGGCAATGTCAGGGTAGATATACCAATTAGCTTACGGGCTGGGGGTGACGCATAGCATCCACTATCGCCAACCTCGAAACACACTCCCAAATCAAAATCGGAGGATGGCCATCATATCAACCACAAGATAAGAGTATAGTATCGAAGGAATGTATCTGATCGAAGGAATGACCTCACTTAGCCCATCGATTGCTTCTGTTTTAGCCACCATATGCCAACTCACGGGAGTTGGGCCCACATTCATACCTCAATAGGATCGTCGCCACCATCCTACTTCATTCTGGAATCTCCACCGTGTACACGGTTGTTAAAGTGGTTTTCGGAGTTGGCTGAGAGTATGACAACTTCCGATCCCGGTCTCTTTAACAACCAAACGCTATTATAACGCCGTGGTCATTTCAAAATAGTTTATACCTCAAAAATCAAATCATTTCATTTCAAAACTATATTCCCTCCAATTTCGAAACCAAAACCATTTTTATTTCAAAACTATATTCAAATCAATACGGTAACATTTCCTTTTCAAAAATATATTTAATTTTCAAAAAAAAACATAATACTTTAAAAGTTATATCTCTTTCGAAACCAAAATACTTGAAATCATTACACTTTAAAAATCACAACATTTTAAAATCATACATTTTAAATCATGAAACATTCCTTTTTTCTAATTTATTCAAATAACCCAAATTCTCAAATTTCCAATTTAATTCAATTCAAACCATCAGTTTCAATTCAATTTAGTTTCCCAACAAAACATTTCAAATCTTATCCATTTCTAATATAAATTGGACCCACAAAATAAATTATTAAAATTTCAATATAATTCAAAGCTTTAAATATACCATATTTCAAAACTTTAATATACCATATTTCAAACCTAAATTTTATAATTTCATATATCTCAAATTAATTTCATTATTACTTAATTTTGAAATATTCATTTGATAAATCAAATATTATTTAAATAAACTCCAATTACAAGTAAACTAAATATCCTTTCATACAAATATAAACTTCAAATATTCATTTATCAAAATCAAATATCATTTCAAATTCATATTCTATATCAAAATAAAGATCAAATCATTTCCAAACCATTTAAATCATCAAAATATCATATCCTTTCAAAACCTCAATATCAAATCATTATTTGAATTCAAATTTAAATATTCAAATTTAAATATCATTTTAAATCAATATGTCATTTATTTATTGTTTCAAATATGATTACAAAACACATTTCAAAATTCCATTCAAAAATTCATTTATCTCATTACATTTCATTCCATTTAACACATAGCCAAGTAACCTTATTTAAATTCAAATTTAATTTTAAATTCCATAAAAATTCAAATTTAAATATTAAAAATATTTTCAGAACTCCTAAAGTTTCACAAATAATCAATTTCCAAAAGTTAAATCATTTAACACTTTAAAATTTAACTCAAATAGCGTTAAAATCTATAATATTTCAAACGTTGTCAAATTATAGCAATGACAGCATTTATAAAGTGCTATCGTAGCTTATAGTTTCTAAATGGTTTAGTTCAGGAATAACGGCATTTATAAAATGCCGTAATAGATATTTAGTTATTTCAAACATAGTTAAATTAAAAAACAACAGTATTTTTGGGAAATGCTGTTAATATAACTCCAGCTTTCATTATAACTTTCAGAAACATTTAAAACTTCAAAAATTTTCTATTTAAATTTATAAATCATATTTTTAGGCTTCAAAACTTTGCCTTTAAATAATTTTAACATATGATTTAGCACAACAAAATTTTTAAATCAAATATTCAATTTAAAACTCACCTTCATTTGTTAAGTCACAATTCAATATTATTAACTTATAAATTTAAATAAACTTAACATTTTACTTCAAATATCATTTCAAACATTAATTTAAATTTCCATTATTAATTTACATTTTAAAAATATAATTTAAAGTCAAAAATATAATTTAAAGTCAAAAATCACATTTACTACAAATTTATATACTTAAATTCACAAATTCAAAACTTGATATTTAGCTTTCTTAAAACCATAAAATATATATTTTTAAATCAAAATTTCATACTTTTAAAAAAACATATCTTAATAAAAATCTTTTAAAAATATACCACAGGTCTATATATAATTTTCTAACCTAGGTCAAGTGATACGGATATATATCATTTCAACCCGCCGTTTAAAAAGAAAAACCTGGGTTCTATCATTTCAAACCCGCAATCCCAAGTAAATAAAAATAAATAAAAATCGCTCGGGCCTATCTTTTCAGCCCATAACGATTTTTCCCTATTCTAATTTCCGTTCGGGTATGTATCATTTCAACCCATAGTAATTTCTATTCTAACGGGGAACTTGCAGTATGATTATATACAGAAACAATATAAATAGATACACTAACATGTAAATGTCACAATATAATGTCATATATCAGGTGCCAGGTGATAATTAACAGTTTTAACATGGTAATAACATGGCATAGCATATCATATGATCATCATTAACTTGCATAAACTTTTTATATTACTAAAAACTTGCCATCAATTTACTATTTCGTAAGTAAATTGTCAGAGTGAGAAAGACTCACCTTTTCAAGCTGGAGTTAGCAAATCGAGACACACAAAACAAATCTAGAAAGCATGATAGCATGACACATCACGACACTGGATTCAAATGATTGGAGAGAGCTAAGATATGATCTTGTAAACAACCAAAACAACAGACAATATATACATGAATATTTAACCAAAACAATATTGAAATAAATTGAAATAAAGAGCAACAAAGACAAGACCTTGCCTTTACCATTCAAACACTTGACCATTGGGGATCAAGTGCTCGTCCATGATGGTGTTAAGCTTAGGTTTGGCATCAACATGGCACGACAACAAGTGGAGATAAAGGTGGGTAGATGATGCAAAATGAAGAATACAAAAGAAACAAGGCAAAAAGGCAAACTAGGTAGGTCTGGTGCACCATGTTTGGTTCGGCCTAGGGTCAATTGGGCTCGGCTCAAGCTTGTATAGGTCTGGACATGTCTGGAGCAGTGGACAAAGGTGATGTAGCAAGTGGTGGCGGCAGCTAAGGGGTGGCCAAAGCAAGATATGGAGGGTAGGTGATGATATAGTTCGGCTAAGGCAATTTTTGTGGAGATTTGCATTGATTTTGTGGTGCTAACATCATCAAGTGGTCATGGATTGACTTTGGTCAGAGGAGAGGGGCTGATGGCTATTGTAGATGGAGGAGGTAACGGAGGAGCTGATGGAGTGGAGAGCTAGGCCGAGCAAACAAGAGGAAGTGCATGGCAAAATCAAGGAAAGAAGATGAGAAAGTGAAGCAAAAGAAGCCATTAGCAATATTTTTTTCTTTTTCTCATAGTTGTGAGTTGAGTGATGAGAAGAAACAAATTCATGTGAAAAAAAAAGAGGATAAATGGCTGAAGAAAGAAAATAGGGTCGGCAACATTCAATTCAAATGGCACTTGAAAATGAAAAGACAAATGGCATATGAAAGGTTATGGCATATGAAAGGTTTTAAACTCTTTATATTTCCTTTTTTTTATTCATTTTAAACAAACAAAAATGTAAGTAAGTAAATAGAAAAACAAAAAAAGTAAAGTAAAAAAGAAAATAAATAAATAAATGTTAGAAAAATATAAATTAATTAAGAAAATAGCTAAATAATTGAAATTAGGATTTTAACATTATAAACAATATGCAACTTACAACTGGAAAATTTATAACTATACTTTAAAAATGTTTGAAAAATAAAAATATACCTAACATATCATATAACACATATATACACAAGATATGATAAACAAAAATATTATTTATATAAATTAAAATAAACAATTTTGTTAAATAAATCAATTTACACACAATATTGTAAAAAGCATAACTTTCACAATATAAATTGGATTTCAATGAAACAAAAAGCAGTATTCTTGAAATTTTATTTATTTTTATAATAAAATATAAAATTCAAAAATCCAAAAATTCAAAATTTAAATTTAAAAGTCAAAGTTTGACCATTTTGACCAAAATTCACATTTTTGGAAAATATTCTATTTATTCATGTTTGGAATTCTAATATACATCAAAACAAATTTATATTTAGAATAAAAAAATTTATTCTTTCAATAAATAAAATAAAGTTTTTAAATTAAGAATATTAATTTAAAATAATTACAAAATACATGGTTGTTACAGGTAGAGAAGGTAGCTCTATGAACATCCTTTTCAAACGCACCTTTGATCAAATGAAGATCAGTATGAAAGATATATCTGCCTGCCTAACAAAGAATCAAGGGTTCACCAGTGAACCCAAACAACCTGTTGGAATGATTGACTTTCCCATAAAAATTGGAGAAGGCGACCGAAGAGTCACACTCATCTAGACCTTTGTGATCATAGATGAAATTTCCACATATAACGCCTTCCTAGGGTAGCCTGCATTGGCAGATTTTAGGATTTCTTTAGCTCAACGGTGTCTAACTATGAAATTTCCATCAAAAAATGGAGTTGGGGTATCAAAGGAGACCAAATTGCCGCTAGGAATGTTATATCGTGGAACTACGTGATTCTAAAAGAAGAAAAGGGGAAGAGTGTGGGGAGAACTCTCCACATTCATGAACCTACCGAATAGCAACTACATAACCACCCTAGCTTAGGGACCATAGCCGATTTGATAAGGCTTTATAACCTAGAAAGAAGAGTTCAGGGGAGGAACAAGCAGCACTGGCAGAATTGACGGTGTCTGTCCTGGTTGATATGGATGACTAACACGAGAAACAGATGTGACTAGAACTCATCAAATTTCTTCTGTATTCGCTAGGACACATTCTGATATGTGTGGGGTGTCACCAAAGATCGCATGCCATGCACGTAAAACATTGACCCCAAGCATACGCTAGTGAAGCAAAAAAGGCGCAGCCTAGGACCCAAGCGATCCAAAGCGCTTAGAGAAGAAGTGGACAAACTGGTAGTGAATGATTTTATCCGTGACACAACCTGCCTTGAATAGGTATCCAACCCGGTCTTAGTCAAGAAGTCCAACAAGAAATGGCGAACTTGTATCGACTACTTGGATCTAAACAAAGCTTGCTCGAAAGATAGCTTTCTTCTTCTTAGAATCAATCAGCTTATGGACGAGACGGCTGGACATGAATTGCTATCATTTATGGATGCACGCTCGAGATACAACCAGATCATGATGCACGAACCCGATCAAGAAAATACCAGCTTCATTAGTGATCTGGGACTATACTACTACAAAGTAATGCCATTTGGCTTAAAGAATGCTGGGGCAACCTACCAACGACTAGTGAATTCCATGTTTAAACATCAGATTAGGAAAACTATGAAAGTTTATGTAGACGATATGTTGGTTAAATCACACATGGCTGCAAATCGCTTTGACAACCTCGCCGAAATGTTTGAAATACTCTACAAATATGAAATGAGGCTCAATCCACTTAAATGTCATATCACTGTAGCCTTTGGATAGGTTTTGATATTCAACATAAGCGCTAGAGGCGTCGATGAAAATCCCGAACAAATAACCACTTTACGGGAAGTCAAACCCCCGAGGAATAGGAAAGTGTTACAAAGCGTAAATGGAAAGGTTGCAGCATTGAGTCGGTTTATCTCAAAAGCAACCGATAAATGTATACCGTTATTTGACATGCTAAAGAAGGAAAAGAAGAAAATCAAATGGAATCAAGCTTGTCAAACTATGTTCGAAGAGCAGTTATGACATTTGGAAACTCTGCCAATCCTGCCCAAGCTGGTAGATTGAGAAGATTTTTACATCTACTTACCAGTCATGTCCCATGCTTTGAGTGTCGTGCTTGTATGAGAAGAAGCTAAGATTTGGCGTCCCATATATTACATCAGTAAATGGTTCACTGGAGCAGAAAAGAACTACCTAAAATTGGAAAAACTGGCATACTGCCACTTGATCACATTCAGAAGTACAACCGTACTTCCAAGCACACCCGATCATAGTGCTGATAGATTGACCCTTGAAGCAAGTGTTATACCTCCCCGAGACCTCTGGATGGATTATCAAATAGAACATTGAATTAAGTCAGTACAAAATCATATACCCCTCGAAAGGCGATCAACGGGCACGCGCTGGAAGATTTCATTGTCAAATTTATAATATGAGATAACGAGAAAGAGATGACTCCAGAAGTGGAAACACATTGGAAGCTGTTCATCGTTGGTGCATCTAACAATTTCTGCTCAGGAGCAAGAGTAGTGCTTGAGATTCTCGAACAATGATCCATTTTCTATGCCTTGCACTTGGAATTCCATGCTACAAATAACGAGGTAGAATACGAAACATTGATAACTGAGCTAAAAGTTGTGACGGAACTTAGGATAAATTCATACACATCTATAGCGACTCTCAGCTTGTTGTATGTCAAGTAAAAGGTATATACCAGGCTCGGTGGGAGAACCTCGCCCCGTAACCGTCTAAAGTGCAGAAACTGTTGAACGACATAGAACATTACACCATAACTCATATCACGAGGGAACAGAACATGAAGACGGATTATCTAGGCATTGGTTGAGGCTAGTCCTGGTTGTAACCCTGACCAATCCAAGCATAAGCGAAGTGGATATCGATTGGATTTTTGAAACAACCAAAGAATCAGAGTCATGGATGATGCCAATCAAGGACTACCTACTAGCAGGAACCCTCCCTATATGTAGGAATTGGCGAAAAAAGCTCCTTCGAAAGGCACCATGATTCGTAATATAAGATGAGTTACTCTACCAAAGGGGATTTTCTATGCCCTTGCTCGGATGTGTGGCCAATGATGAAGCTTGAAGGATCCAAAGAGAGGTTCATGAAGGCAACTACGGAGATCATACCGAAAGGAAAACCCTTGCAATGAAAATTCTCCGGTATAGGTATTTTTGGCTAACAGTAAACCATGATGCAGCAGATTATGCCAAATGGTGTGACTAATGCCAAAGATTTAGCAAGATCAAAAGAACTCCTTCTACGGAGCTAACATAGATTGTCAGCCCATGGCTATTCGCAATCTAGGGAATCGATTTGATTATTGAATTACCAATGGCTAAATAAGCAGCCAAATATGTTATCGATGTTGTTGACTATTTCACCAGATGAGCCAAAGCAGGACCGCTGGCCACTATTACTACAAAGGAAGTTATTAACTTTATTACGAAAAAAATTATTTGTAGGTTTTTTGTGCCACAAAAAATCATCACGGATAATAGGACTCGATTCGAAAGCATTAAATTTAAAGACTTCTACAAACGCTTTCGAATCGAGAAAAACTTTTTTGTTATCACTCATCTGCAAGCAAAAGGGTAAGTAGAAGCGGTAAACAAGATCATCAAGTCTACCACAAAAAAGCGGATAACTGAAGCTAAAGAAAATTGGGTCGATGAACTTTCACTTGCACTATGGGCTTCCAAGACAACACATAAATCTACAACTAGACACTCTCTGTTCGCCCTTACATATCATTCAGAAGCAACGATCCCAGTTCAGCTAGAAGTCCCTTCTCATAGAAGGCAAAACATCGACTAAAGGAAAAACGAGCAGCTCCAACTCGAGTCGCTCAATATGGTCGATGAAAAGAGGAAAGAAGCTGAATATGGACTGCCGCTCGCAAGAAAAGGATCGTATGGTACTTCAACTCCAAAGTTCATAACCGCACCTTCAAAGTGGGAGACCTAGTCCTTAAGCGGGTCTACCCTGTACCAGGAGTACTAAGATGAAACTGGAAAGGAACCTATGTGATCGGTCAGAAGTTGGGAGATGGCACATTCAAGCTAAAAACTGTTGATGGAATCCAAATTCTCCAAGCACGGAACGACGAATCGTTGCCTTGTTACTTTGTCTAAGACTATTTTATGAACTTCCTGTTTCCAGTAAATAAGCCATCTCGAAATACTGAAGGTATTGTATATAGGCAAGACTTGCCCAACTTTCATTAATAAAGTTCCTTTGCTTTCTGAACCAATAAAACTGTTCACAAAAGTAACATGCTGAGTCGACGGGGTTAAATCATCTCGTAATCATTTCATCATTGTTTGAGATAGTAGAACCATGCTCAAGTACACCCACCTACCCGTCAGGTCAATGGAAGAAATCGACTCAAACTGTTGGATTGGCGGAACCCGATCCTCGCCTTCTAAGAACTGGTGTAGCTCCGACCACACTGGGAAGGACCAAATCAAAGCGGCGCACTCCCATAAGCCATGTAGTACTCCTTGAGCCATGGAACCACGCTCTCAAAACACGAACTCCTCATGTTATCCGAAGATTGGTAACGTCAAGAAATTCCAAACCGTTTTGAACAGATGGGTCATATTGATCCTAAAAGCCACGCATTTCATAAGCCATGCACACTCTTAATTACCAGTATTGTCCCATCAATGCCAGTAAACCTGTTTATTGCAGGACCAATGAGGATCAATTCACTCCCACTGTTAGGAATGACGATCATTAATCCAAGAATGTCGCACAACTACGAATCGGCAAAGAATTCCAATTGATGACCGACAAAATCTCTAAAGTTGAGACGCCCAAATTGCAAGTTTTCGAAGATAGGAACTACAAAATAAACTCAATTACAAACATATGAGGGCTCACATGGATTCACTGGTCAAGTGTCTGAAGTGAACAACCCCGTGAACTTGGAGGCGCACAAACAAATACCCAACCAAAAAAAATCAAATACTTCATAGCTCTGTTTCTCCAAACAAAGAATTTTCATAGTAATTATAGGACTGGATAAAATAGTGATAAATAAAATTATATAAGTTCATGAAACATTGATAAGTAGACAAATAAAGCTACAATTAAAATGCTAACATTGTATTACTTATGACGTTTTCAGTGTACAACACCAAACAGTAGGTGTTGTGCCTGCTTAATATTGGCAAAAAATAAGAAAAGACAAAATATCACTGTGGCAACAACAAGAAAAGTGCTAAGTGCAGACTCTACGCTTGTATGAAAGGTGATCAAAAATCAGAAAAAGGAGGAAAAGACAAATCAAGACATCTTCTCACCGCTTTCCCGGTCTCCTTTCCTACCTCTAATTTGCAATATCTCGAGCTTATCCTTTCCCGAGGCAATCTTTCTCTCTGAAGCATGGCTGTTGGTGACTCTCCTTTCCCTTTATGCATGTGGGATTGGTGAGAGCTCTTCGATGACCTCTTTTGTGCTTCAACCTTCTTCTTTTTCACCTCGATTATCTATTGCTCAGTCTTTGGCTACTCGGCCTTTGCTCTGTATGGTTTGCTGCCTTGGTCTGCCTGCTTTCGTGTATCACCAGCTATCAAGCTCTCCTCTTGAGGAATAGAAGGGTCATCCAAACCATGCACTGCCGGGATTTGTTCAGAATGTAAACCGGGCTTTGAGCCGGAATCAAAGACGACAGTTGACACAGTAAGAATAGCAGTAGACCCGACATCAGGATGAGAAGGCAATTTAAGGGGAAGAGAATGTTGATCTACAATATCAGAATAAAGGGTAGTTATCTCAGCAATCTCTTCAGGCGTGAATTGAAAATCTTCGAGCACGAGAGAGATAAGAAAGTTACCTGTTGTGTGGGTTTGTTCATGTGTAATGACTTTGAAGCCTTCTCCGTTGTCTTCCTTTGATGGCAGCACGACTATATGAGAAGTGGCAATGATCCCTTGCTGGTATGAAGATGTGAAGAAGGCTCGCCCGGGACTGAAGGAAAATGTTCAGTAGTAGTCTCTTCGATGGTGGCCATGACATTGATGGTTTCACTCTCACTCTCCAACTTAAAGATTTTCTAGCCTTCCACTAGAGCTAGGAGGGATTCTTCATTCAACTAGGACCGAACCAGCTCCTCTTTATAGTAACTGCCCTTAAAACTGGGATAGAACGTCTTCACAAACTACAGCGAGTGTGCAAGGGAATAATGGACCGAAGTAACTGAGGTTTCCCTGATGAAGCACGGAATTAACATAGAAGCCTAAAATGGTAGCATCCAAGCCTTTCATTTTCTTAGCAAACGTATCTTGGAGCTTGGGTAGGCTAGCTACTGTGCTGCTTTCTCTACTGCCCGTTGATTTTTCTCAACCTTCAAATTCAAAAATTTGAGCATGTAGAGAGGTAATTTCCTAGGATTGTTTGACGATGACTTTCTTCTCTTCCTCGATTATTGTCTCACTCACCTTCAGTTTCTCTTTCAGAGCCGCCTCATTAGTGTGGCACTTCTTTATTTCCTCTTTGAGTGCAAGTGTAGTCCGGTTGGAAGACTTCTTCAGCTCCATGAATAAAGAAGCACTCTTACTTTCTCTCTTCAAGGTGTCATCCCTCTCCTTCTTCAATATCTCAATCTCCGAGACATGGTCTGCAAGCTACTTTCATATTCTTTTTTATCAAAATCGAATGAGAGAATCTCTTAGTAATTGTTTCAATTAATGATAGAAAGCTTCTCGCGCAATTTCTCTTAACCTCAGCTTGCTCCAAGCCGCTCTAAATCGCATGGAGATGAGGTGAATTAAATTTTGGGCAAACTAACTTCAAGTAGGGTTTATCGAAAATAACCTCCTTAAGAAAAAGTTAGGAAATGCATCCTGTAGGAGTGGCGGACCAGCCAGGAGAATGTAAGGGGATCGCCTTGAAATTGGGAGAGAAGTGGCCACTGCAGTGTGAGTGGAAGGGGTCACGATGCCGGAAGCAGGAACGTCTATCCCAATAGAAGTAGGAAGTTGTGCGGTGGGTGCTTGTTCTTGGTCTTTCTTTAGCTTCGGATGGATCTTCATGTTTAATTGGGCTTTTCCTTTTCTTATAGCCACTTCCTCTGCCACGGTGTTGATCCTTCTCAGATTGACGATGCTCTTTTGCCTCCTTATCCTTTCTCCTTCTTCTCTATTCGTCAGTTTCACGGGAGGTATAGGATGAATACCTTTTCGAACGGTGAGACTCAAATACTCGGTTAATATCACTATAGAAGCCACGATACATGATCCCTGCAGGAGATAAAAAATAACTTCAAAAAAAGGGCATTCAATGGATTTAAATATCCTAAGAGAATAACAGTGAAACGCCTGATCCTAGTGAAGTGTACGCTACAGTTTAACAACCCCAGTGGAGTACACAAACCAAATCAATTACTAACTAAATTCAGGGCATCCACTTCTATAGGAAAGATTCGGGTAGGCTGGGAAGGCAATCCTTCCAAAGTGAAGTCACCCATTAGGGTGCGCAATCTCCCAACCAAAATTGGCACCCTTCGGTAAAGGGCTGGGAAAAGTGCGACGATCCGGAATTTTTAGGCATTTGAAATTAGAATATTTAATTAATTTTAAATATTTGAAAGATAGTTTAACTTGGATTTCAAATATCAGTTTGAATTTGGCGATTGAATTTATTAAATTAAATAATTTGAAGTAGGGTAAAATGTTGAATCTGGAGTTTTAAGCCAGTTAAAAATAATTTGAAGGCATGTAAAATTTATATTAATAGTGCTGAGGATAATAGAAGTTTTAAAATTGAATTTAACAGCGATTTGTTCAGTTTTGAAATTATATATTTTAAATTGACATTTAGAAATAGCCTTCCGAGGTACAGTCTCGGGACGAAACCAGTGCCATTGGATCCGTAATATTGTATTATTATCGGATTTTAATTTTCGTAGTGTTTGGAGTGATCGTTTGGCCATACAGTAGATAAATGCGCTGAAAATTTTATCGAAATTTAATATAATAACTGGGTCCAAAAAGCTATCTTCTCCATACGATCGAATTAAGACTCGAAACCTTTTCCAATGTGTCCGAAGTAGGCGTATAACATTATAATTGCCTAGCAGCATACCTCCGTTGGGTTTCAAAATTTCAAGATATGTATAACGAGACATTTTGGAAGCTTTATAATATAATAAAAATTGGAAGTCAACTAGTCAAATATATTTTTATAATTGGACACTCGTACTCAAGAAGCCATCCCCAATTTATATTACATTTTCGTCTCCCTCTCTAGTCTTCATACCGAAGCTTTCTCCTGTTCAAAAACGAAATCACAAAAATTAAATGGCGACAGTCCTTATCCTCTCTTTCCTCTTCTTAAAGTCAAAGCCGAGCCTTTAAAAAAATAAATCAACGCACAGTTAATGGTTCCAAAGAAATTCAATTCGCACGCGATCATCATCAAAATTCTCGTATCCAAATTTTTGGAATCAAAATAAAAATCAAAAAGGAAAGGGTGAATGAGCGATTCTCGAAGTCGTGCAACAGGTAGATTCGAAGTCGAAGTCATTCGATTTCATGAGAGGGAGGGATAGTGATTTTCTCTAAAGTGGTAGCGAGCACGTTGGGTAAGGCGGCAAGCTGGAGACTCGGCAGGAAATCGCACGCGTGTGCGAGGGAGGAAATTGGTGGCGGTCTCGAGCGGCGCGGCAGGCATTGTGAGCGTGAGGGATGTGATGACTGGAGGTGGGGTTGGCGATGGAGCTAGGGCTTTGGTGGCTTTGCATTTGTAGTGAGAGTTTAGGTGGGATAGTTTTAATCTGTGTGGTTTTGTTAAATTTTAATTAACAAAGATAATTAAGTATACAGCAGTTATTTTTTAAAACTGGGAACTTGATGTTGTAATTTATTTTATTGGTTTAGCTAATTATATCAGAAATATATTTACACACCCCTATTCTAATTTAAAATATATATATATTGACTAAAAGAAGAATATTCATAGACATGGTTTTTAAAGTATATAAGGATTTTAAATGTCGAAGTATTTTATAAAAGCTAAGATTTTTGAATCTATAAATTTTAATGAAAACGGTGTATTTTTAGAAATTTATTTATTTAACTTATTTAATTGTGTGGTTGCTAAAATATTCTGTAAATGGAAATTGGTTTAGAATTAAATTTATTTGTTTAAAATGAAATCGCCGGTTAATTAAATTATCGAACGAAAATTTAATCGTTCTATTGGCTCGAATATTGATAAAAATTATTAATGTTTATACAAGGTTATAACCCAGGAAACCAAGTTGAAATTGAAGTGGACTGTAAAAAAAATCCAAGGTGAGTTAATCTCACTCATCTGGATTATTACAGTAAATTTAAATAATTGATTGAATGATTGAATTGATTGATGTGTAATATTATATATAGTAGTATATAGTATATATTGGAGTGATTGATTTACCGCATTATATAGCGGATGAGACCCTATGCGCCGCATAAAAGCGGATGATATTATATTAATCCCATATACCACGATATTCCACCTCGAAGTGGAATTGGTATTTTATATTGTGCTAACATCTGTGGAGCTCAGGAGACGAGATGGATGGCAATACGTACTGCCGTACTTGATTTTTATTCCGCTGTGAATTCAGTTTCGAGGACAAGTTTATATGACTTTCCAGTTGTATGTTATTGATGTTGTTGAACTCTGATGATGTATTCTGGTGATGTATGTATAAAATTGATATAGTTTTCTTTTGTGTAAAGATCTGTTATTATCTATTATATTTTATTCCGTTGTGATGGTTAGATTCTGATGTTGTTTTGTTTTTCGCTTCTTCTACCTCTTCTTATTTAACCCAAATGGTTTGTATTTCCGTTCATCTTGAGTTGATTGATGGAGAATAGTGTCAACTTAGGGGGTACGGATTTGTGGGCCATTACACATGGTATCAGAGCTTAAGTTGGTGATAACCTTGGCTCTAGTGGGGATTACTCATTAAATAGAGTTCGTAATACTCTAAAATGAGTTTGAGTGTATTAATAATATGAGTGCGTATTTGTTAGTGAATATAAAACTATTTTTATATTGTGTTGATTTATCGGTTGAGTGTAATGGATTCTGGTCGATATATGGGACGCCATGTCATCGATAGGGATTTCTAAACTCTTAAACAAGATAAACCGACATGGTATTGTTTTAAAATAGGGTAAATGAAATAATTTTACCCAAATTATTTTTTTATATGAAAGAAATAACTTTTGGTAAATTATTATAGTTATATATGGTTGCGTGGTTGTTAGAAAGTGATAATATTAAATTATTATCATTGTTGTATGAGAATTGAATAAGAAATTGGAATTATAACCAAAGATTAAGGAATAAATTAATAAACCGGAAATGGGATGGGATTAAATATAATATGAGTTGGAATCAATTGGATGTAGATGCAGGGAAATAGGTTGGAGGGATCCAAATGGAACCTTAAAATTATTTAGATTGTTTAATATTCTATGTTATAAATATTTGATATTCTGTGATGAATTATATTGATAATTGGAATATTGAATGTTATAGTTTGCTTGAATATATTTCGGTACACTGAGTTATCAAAATATATAGAATTGGATTTTTTGGAAAGAAAATAAAAGAGTGAATTTTTAAGTTAAATAATTATAGAGAATTGAGTATATTTAAGAATGAATTGGAAAAGAATAAAAGGTGATTTTAAAATTCTAGTAACTAAATTCCAAGTATGGGAAAGGAGATTTTGAATAAATAGAGTAAGAATGAATTTTAGAACTTAAGTGATGTTATTTAAAGGAATAAAATAATTTAATTTAAACAAATTCAAGGTTTTAAATTTAGTGAAAAGGATAAAGAAGGTGTTTGAGAAATATGAAATTGGTATTTTCAGTTAAAAAGATTTTAAATCATAATTAAGGAATAAAGTCTGAAATTAATCGATTTTGAAATAAGTAGAGTAAGTAAAGAAATTTATTTCAAAATGGAGTAAATTGGAAATAAATTTGGAAATGGATTTAAGTGTTTGAAATTGGAAATTTAAAGGAGAATGTGACTATGAAATTTATAAACTGGGTTTATAAAAGTGAAGGAATATATCAGTGGAAATTTGGAAGAATAAATTCAAGTGGGAATTTATTAAAGGAATGGGTAAATTTGTTTAAAAATAAACAATGATTTATTTTTAAAAGATGTGAAAGAGAAGTGTATTTCCCTGGATAGCCAAGTACGTTTCAAAGCAAATTTTATGTATAAGTAAAGATTTTTAAGTTGTTTTAAAAGCATGTTTTAGAAAATTTATTATTTCTGAATGTTTAAATTCTAAAGTAAGTATTTTTCAAATCTATTATCGTAGCAATTATTTAAAGGTGGCTTGGTATTTTGTTTTAAAGGAAAAAATTTAGTTTTATATTTTATAAAGTAGCCTCATTTTAAATATTCCTAAAGTATATATTTTTAATAAAGTATTAAAGTAATTTTTAATTTAAATGTTTTAAAGGATATTTTATAATAAAGTGTTTTAAATTATTTTAAAAATCTAAAGCTTTGTAATTGGTGTTTCAGTGGAAATAAATATTTGGGAATTTATTTCATGAGAAAAGTGTGGTTTGAAAACTGTTTTCAAAAGGGTTGAAAATGAAAATATATCTTACGAAGATATTTTAAGGTTAATAAATAATTCAGGAGAAATTATTTATGTTTGATGGTTGTTGAGAATGTTAATTGATAGTTAAATAACCGACTATCAATATTGGCCAATGCGTTGATCGTTTCAAAGAAACCAGGATCGAGATTTATTTTCTGAAAACCACTTCGATCCGGTTTGTACGTTTTTGTGAGGAAGACGAGTTTGGATTCGAAGATGGAGCAATGAAGTGCAAGGGCTAGTCACTACTAATCCTGAGGATAATTCCAAAATGGATGTAGTAGGAGTGGTGCCTTCGGTTACGTTCGAACCCGGGATGGACTTGTATGGATGAATGCTTTCAGAACATTCTCAGGTGGGCGATAAGCATTCTAAGTGATATGTTCTAAAAGGTAACGCTTAGCCTCAAGCCTCAGCAACCGTGAATGACTGAAAATTAGGGGTTATGAAGCAAGGCTAGGTAGGTAGCGCCCATTAGGGTGAGGTCATCCCTGTTTAGATGTCCCTTTTATTCGGCTTAGTGGTGTCATTGCTGATCCCAACCGTGGGGTGATCTTACTTGGGATTATCCAGTAAGGGGTAGTCCCGGTCTTGTGTTTCAAGGGATTGGGAGTAATCCTCGGTACGGTGATCTAGGCCACGTACTGTGACAGGTGGTACCCCAGTGCCTAGTCATTAGTTGGAAATCCATTCTCCCTACGTGCCTTTTACGGTTTTGTTTGTGTTACCCACGACTGTGGCTAGTAGCTGGAATTTAATGAATGTAACAATTTCGGCTATTTTAATAAGTATTTGTATATAGACACTATTATAATATCAAAGGATTTTAATAAAAAATGTTTTGGCTATCGTAAGGTAAAAACCCGACATGTTTATTTATGGCGTGGTCTTACGAGATGCTTTTGTTTTCAAAAGGATTTTGAAACATAAATAATCAAATTGAGTGTGATTTCTCACATTGGTATTCCAGACTGACTCGGCTGTTATTTAACTATAATGCTCGGGTCAGATCGAGTATTATAGGATTCAGGAAAGGATGCCTTGGAGCTGGATGGCGATGCGTACTTCCCTACTTGTATGAAATATTCCACTGTGTATTCAGTTTTGGGAAGGACGAGATATTATAACCGTCCTGAGTTGTGTTTGTTAAATGTATTGAACTCTGATGCTGTACTCTGATGATGAAATCTATAAACAGATGTATTTTTTTTGTGTAAAGATCATTTATTATCTATTATATTTTATTCTGCTGTGATGGTTAGATTCTGATGTTGTTTTCTAATTTCTTCTTCTACCTCTTTTTCTTTAACCTTCATCGTATGGGCTTGGATGAATAAATATTGAAATTTTGTAAAGGAGTCAGTAAAATGATTTTGAATGTTGTGATTGGATATTATCGCTAAGTAGGATATATAGGTTTATGAAGGAAAACTGGTTCTGATTCCAGAAGATAAATTTGAACTGCTCGACAAAAAGGTATGTATTTAAATTTATGTATGAAATTTGATTGGGTTTTTGATCTAACCAATAGGCTTTTTGTTTTCTTTTGAAATCTAGGGGACTGTAGAAGCATTTTGTAGTTGTACCGAGCTAGCCGCGCAAAGGAGACACTGGCGAAATTTTTCGAAAATTTAGAGAGTTAATTTTTTTTTGAGAAAGTTTTGTTAATTTAAATTTGGATTTAAATTTAAATTTGAATAAGTGGAGTAAATAATGTTGTTCGAAACTATGGAAGGTTTTGGAAAGTTGGTTGAAGTAATAGTGGGTCTTTAATAAAAGATATGTTATGGCAAGTTGATAAAACTGTTTGGTTTTGAAAATAGTAATGGGTATTGGATCATTCTTCCTAACAAGTACTTGCGGGGACGAAATTCTTTTAAGGGGGAAGGAATGTGACCACCCGGAATTTTTAAGCATTTGAAATTGAATATTTAAATAATTTTAAATATTTGCAAGATAGTTTAACTTGGATTTCAAATAACAGTTTGAATTTGACGATCGAATTTATTAAATTAAAAAATTTGAAGTTGGGTAAAATGTTGAATCTGGAGTTTTAAGCCTGTTAAAAATAATTTGAAGGCATGTAAAATTTATATTGATAGTGCTGAGGATAATAGAAGTTTTAAAATTGAATTTATAAGTGATTTGTTCGGTTTTGAAATTATATCGTTTAAATTGATATTTAGAAATAGCCTTCCAAGGCATAGTATTGGAATTCGACGAAACTAGTGCCATTGGATCCGTAATATTGTATTATTATCATATTTTAATTTTCATAGTGTTTGGAGTGATCGTTTGGTTGTACGGTAGATAAAAGCGCTGAAAATTTTATCGAAATTTAATATAATAACTGGGTCCAAAAAGCTATCTTCTCCATACATCGAATTAGGACTCGAAACCTTTTCCAATGCATCCGGAATAGGCGTATAACATTATAATTTCCTAGCAGCATACGTCTGTTGGGGTTCAAAATTCCATGATATGTATAACGAGACATTTTGGAAGCTTTATATTATAATAAAAATTGAATGTCAACTAGTCAAATATATTTTTATAATTGGGCACTCGTACTCAAGAAGCCATCCCTAATTTATAATACATTTTCGTATCCCTCTCTAGTCTTCATACCAAAGCTTTCTCCTGTTTAAAAACGAAATCACAAAAATTAAATGGCGAGCCTTTAAAAAAATAAATCAACTCACAGTTAATGGTTCCAGAGAAATTCAATTCGCATGCGATCATCATCAAAATTCTCTTATCCAAATTTTCGAAATCAAAATAAAAATCAAAAAGGAAAGGGTGAATGAGCGATTCTCGAAGTTGTGCAACAGGGTCGATTTTGTGAGAGGAAGGGATGGCAATTTTCTCTAAAGTGGAGGCGAGCGCGTTGGGTAAGGCGGCAAGCTGGAGACTCGGCAGGAAATTGCACGCGTGCGCGAGGGAGGAAATTGGTGGCGCTCTTGAGCGGCACGGCGGGCATTGCGAGCGTGAGGGATGCGATGACCGGAGGTGGGGTTGGCGATCGAGCTAGGGCTTGGGTGGCTTTGCATTTGAAGTGAGGGTTTAGGTGAGATAGTTTTAATCTATGTGGTTTTGTTAAATTTTAATTAACAAAGATAATTAAGTATACAATAGTTATTTTTAAAAACTAAGAAATTGATGCTGTAATTTATTTTATTGGTTTAGTTAATTATATCAGAAATATATTTACACACCCCTATTCTAATTTAATATATATATATATATATTGACTAAAAGAAGAATATTCATAGACATGGTTTTTAAAGTATATAAGGATTTTAAATGCCAAAGAATTTTATAAAAGCTAAGATTTTTGAATCTATAAATTTTAATGAATAGTGTACTTTTAGAAATTTATATATTTATTTAATTAACATATTTAACTGTTTGGTTGCTTAAATATTCTGTAAATGGAAGTTGGTTTAGAATTAAATTTATTTGTTTAAAATGAAATCTCCGGTTAATTAAATTATCAAATGAAAATTTAATTGTTCTATTGGCTCGAATATTGATAAAAATTATTAATGTTTATACAAGGTTATAACCCTAGAAGCCAAGTTGAAATTGTAGTGGACTGCAAACAAAATCAAAGGTGAGTTAATCTCACTCATCTAGATTATTATAGTAAATTTAAATAATTGGTTGAATGATTGAATTGATTGATGTGCAATATTATATATAGTAGTATACAGCATATATTGGAGTGATTGATTTCCCGCATTATATAGCGGATGAGACCCCATGCACCGCATAATAGCGAATGATATTATATTAATCCCATATACCACGATATTCCACCTCGAAGTGGAATTGGTATTTTATGTTGTGCTAACATCTGTGGAGCTCATGAGACGAGCTGGATGGCGATACTTACTGCCGTACTTGATTATCATTCCGTTGTGAATTCAGTTTCGAGGACAAGTTTATATGACTGTCCAGTTGTATGTTATTGATGTTGTTGAACTCTGATGATGTATTCTGGTGATGTATGTATAAAACAGATATAGTTTTCTTTTGTGTAAAGATCTGTTATTATCTATTATATTTTATTCCGCTGCGATGGTTAGATTCTGATGTTGTTTTGTTTTTCTCTTCTTCTACCTCTTTTTCTTTAACCCAAATGGTTCGTATTTCCGTTCATCTTGAGTTGATTGATGGAGCATAGTGTCGACTTAAGGCGTACGGATTTGCGGGGGTTACAAAGGGCTTAGTCTTGGGAGGAGCTTCTTCAAAACATTCCTTCCAAGAAGGTGAGGGTGTATGTTCGAAACTCAGCTCCAATGCTTTTTCATCTAAATCAACGTAGCCTTCATCGGTATTTGTAGCCTAATTTATTTATTTTTCAATTATAGGGAGCCTTACCGACCTTTCCTTCCTCCTTTCCCTTAATCAACGGAGCTTTGCCCGTCTAATGAACATACTCTTCTTCCTTCTCCTTCGGGATCGAAGGCATCTTGGGTGAAACTGTTAACCCTAACTTGAACATAGGCCTCTATAGAACTTTTCGCTGACCCGTAAGACAAGCCACTTTCTTCTTCCTCATCATCGTCCTCGTCACCTTCACTAGCATCATGAGAAGAGGTAACTGAGCGAGTTTGGGTTTTGGAGCAAGAAGGAGCACTAACAAATCCAATAGACCTCTCGAGATGTAAGAGCCCACACCGGTGAAGATTTTCATTTATAAGCAGAAACTTGATTGCACGCTCTCTAGCACTGACTGCTTTAAAGGCGTTGAGAACAGTATCGGTTGCTGGATCTTTATTAATCTTCAGGAGAACTGCAAAAGAATAGACGGTCGTTCGAGACAACTGTAAGAGTCTACAAACGGGTGAATCCCTTTGGACTCTTTGCATAAAAGAACTGATTTTTGAATGAGGGGACCTTGCTAGGGAGATCAAGTATAAGCTTTTGGCTGCGTTGCACCTCAAGATAAACGAGTGACGGGTTAGCCTCCCTCTTTTTAAATAACAGGAGATACTACAGCTCGACAAAGCTTGGAGTGCAGTTGAGTGTTTGCATGAACAAAATATACAAGCAAGTTAGCATGGTATACCCATCCGAGAGGATTTGGAATGGAGTCAACCACAAGTTCTGAAGAGTCGACATAAGAAAGTGAATGAATGAGGGCACCAAACCATACATACACATGTAGGGATGGAAAGCCACGTATCCAAAAGTTGGCCTATGAGAAAATTCCCCTTTTGACGGTAGAAGTACGTCGTCCTCCGAGATGCCATACTGCGAGCAAATGCTTTTACAGCGCTCTGTGTGTAAGGATCGAAGAGGCTTTCTCCGGAGGATCAAGCAAAACCCTAAAGTTAGGGGGAGTGCGGTCAATGATGGGGCCAACTGGGACCAGATGGCCATATTTCCCTAAGGCCGTGAGAGTAGCAGGTCCAGCCAGGATAGACGAAGACTCTTCTTTAGAAATGTGAGATTCCATAAACTGACTTACACTGGGAGGATTTACATGCCATTCTATATAAGAAAGCTTGTGTTTAAAAAGATCGGGTGTGCTATATCCTTAAACTATAAATACCTAACCTGATTGATACTTGGAAATCGAAAGGTAATTGATATGTACCAATCACCAATCGGACTCTCAAATATTAACCGTGAGTGTGTGATGTGTAATCTATGTGAGAACAGGCTCAGCTCCTGAACAATATGAACAAACCATTCCATGTAGATGGCTCACTCACATAAAAAAGAATGATCCTTATTAGCTATTAATGTCTTTTCTTCTATGCTTACCCAGTATCGATCAACGATCGATAAAGAATCCATTGTTTGAAGCGACACGGAAAGCTCTTCCTATTCCAGGTACACCGACTGTGCATTGATAAGACCAAGCCAATACGAGTAACTATAGACCAATGAATCTGAATCGGGGAGAAAATTATCAGCATAAGTTGATTTTAGTTTCTAGGAAAGTGATAATAACCTAAGCTGCATGCAAGACACTATCCTAAGTCATTATCACCTCATAGAAAAACCAAAATCAATCTGCAATCCGCAAGATGTCACGCTGGAATCGACTGTAAAATTTGATATAAGTTAATTATGATTCTGTAAATGAAGATAGCAAATCATATTGAGCACCATGGAAGAACCCTAGCTTCGTTCCATGAAGAACTTCAGACTCAATTTACAAACTTCTTCCACAAAATCACAATCAGCTCAAATCTTCCACAATATCCATCATCAACATAACCTCACCATTGATCGATGATGTACTATCACACAAAAATCCACTTCACCCACCTTCAAAATTGAGAAAAGCAACGAGGTCTTTAATTCAAGATTGCTCAAACAAGGGTTCTATGGATCGGTAGCACCTTAAGGCAGGCGAAATCACGACAGTAGGTGATGGCTGAGTTTGGATTGACGACAACGGCACTTCGATGGTGGAAAAATTTGGATCGGCAAAGTTTCAGCATCCTATGGATCGGCTCGGCTTGAAAATGTGAAATGGGAGAATGGAGATCTGATCCCACATATATAAAAAAAGGGAAAGGAGAAAGGTGGAAACGTTTCTTAAGTACTTGGATCGGTGTTGATCCAATCCAATCAGATCGATACCGATTCAATTTATTTCCCCCGAAAGACCTCAAACTTTCCTTGTTTATCCAACTCGATGGTCGTTTACATTATGGAGGTTACCAAGTCAAATCACTCCGTAATTATGACTAATGGAGATTTGCACTAAGGACTGGATAGTTAGACGGAACGTCATAGGCAACTACTCAAGGAAGCTAGATACAAACAATAAAGCTCTATGAAACAGAAATCGGAAGATGAATAATTCCAGAGCATGCCTTGTTTCAAAATAAAGCATGCTCTAGGGGCAAATGTTTTTAACCTAGCAGATTCAAAAGGAGTTAGAACATTCAAATTATGCCAGGTAAACTCGAAACTTGAACAAAGGACCTAAAAGTATATGACAAAGAAACCCTGAAAGTTTGGACCAAAAAATTGCCAAGTATTTGGATCGGCACTGATTCGACCCAATTGGATTGGTACTGATCCAAATTATTGACATGTGGATTCTCCAGTCCTCGTGCTTTATATTCCTGTATCTCTCCTAAACTTATCTACCAATTTTGATAACATTCCAAGCATCTGATTTGAAGAAAAGAAGAATTATTTGATTTGGATTGTTGTTCAATCTAATTTATAGGTGAACCATCATCAAAACAAGTCAACAAGCTATGAAGTCACATGGGGAACCTCGCATGTAAGAAAAGAGGCCAACGAAGAAGGAGTTGTGCAAAAATTGCACAACATTTTGGATCGGTACTGATCCGATCCAATTAGATCGGTACCGATCCAAAAGGTTAGTTGGAAACTACCCCTGACTTTACATGCCTCCTCCTATGGTTAAATACATGTTTCTGGTATTTTGGTTTAGATCCAAGTGCTATACAAATCCTGTAAATACAATCCTATCTTTAACAGAGAGGTGGATGGCTACTCTGATCAATGAAAAACTTTGCTACTAAGATTTTTAAACCTTCTTCCTCCTCACAATGGCTACCATGAGACATTGAGATCCTTCCTGTTGTCTCCATAAATGGCGGTCTGATCTTTCCTTATTCAATTAATAGAATTGCAAACAACTTGTATTTGTGACCAACATTCTATCTATCAATAAAATATATAAAGTGGACCTAGGCTTCATTAATAGCCGAACCATTATAAAAATCTTGTGTTTCCCTACTTTATTTTGTCTTTTCTGTAATTTGGAGAGTGTTTAGCTCTACTTTATTTATCCTGATAAATAGGGCTGGTGCTTTCACAATCATATCAGGGGGTTGGTCCATTTTTTGGGTTAACAAACATATTACACAAGCATATATTTGGACAAATTATAGTACACACAAGATGAGCTAATATATCCATTGTAATGTAAATCCTAGCATCTATATATAGGCACATTACACACCCTTCGAGGATTATGATGTCACACATGCACACACACACATATCTGTATGTGTGTCTGTATGATACACATATATGTATGTGTGTATACTTGTATAAATAAATAAAATAAATCTCAAACTACAAATTGTACAGTTAGAATACATATGGACATTGTAATAATATTGCCATGAATAAATTATCAATAATGACATTTAATGAATCAATCAATTCAAATTAAAGAGAGAAAATGAAGGGTTTCTCTCTCCATCTAATACAATTAATGCTCTAAACTAATTCTTATTTTAGGGAAAGAAATGAAAGGTTTCATCCCCTCTACATTAACACCTATAAATAAAAGTTATGTGTATTTGAAACAATATACAATTGAAATTAAATTTATTAAAACTTTCTTTTAACTGTTTTAAATAGAATACAAGATTTTTTTAAACCAAATTTAGAAAAGTTCTAAATGAAATTTAGATTTCGTAGGCCCATTAAAGATTAAAATTAGTAATTTTTTTGAAATTTAACTGCTTCTTCCGCTGTAGGTTGGCCTAGTTCCTTCATATTTGTTGAAACCAACAGTGTGTGATGGAATTAGCAATGTGACATTCTAGTAAAATGTGTGCTATGAGAAAGGTAATTGTTACCTTGAGGCTCATCTCCCGGGGACGAAAACAAGGTAGATGTGGCAGGGCTATGTAGATCGCACCCATTAGAATATAGTCATCACCTTTCTAGATTACCCTCTATATATTGAGTATCTTGTGCATGCTATGAGAGCTCTTGGATAGGTTAGGAATGACTAAGGTGCTGTCATATTCAGTACTATCTATGATAAAGGTAGGTCGGTCTTGTGTTGGTGTCAGGGTGCGTATTTTTTAGAGATGTACCGTCGAAAGGTAGTCCCTTACCTTATTATTGAATGGAATCCATTCTCTAACATGAGCCTTTATGGTTCTAGTTGTAAACATATCATGATGTCAAATTTAAGAAATGTAACAATTCCAGCTATGATTAATATGTTATTTAAAACAATTTTCAAATAATGTCATTAAAGATAATTTCACTGGTTTTGAATATCAAATATTTTGGTTATCATAAGGCAAAAACCTATTCCATGTTTTTTGTAGTGTGGTCTTATAAGATACCTTTTGTTCTCTGCTACCCATTATTTTTGAGTTTCTCACACTGGAGTTTACTTTCATTTCACTTAAACTCTGGGTGTCCTTTTTTCCGTGTAGCCAAGTAGTCAGGTTTAACTTGGGGGCATTGTGATGAAGCTTGAAGTTTGGAGCTGAAGCTGTTCCTGTAGATAGTTCTCCATTTCCATTTCTATTGCATTAGTTTACTGATTATATTCATCATTTCTAAGGATAGAGATTATAACTATCTAGCATGATTTATAAGATAGACTCTGATAAATGTATTTAATATTTCTGTTGTAAAGATCATATATATTAAAATAATATATGTTATTCCATTTGTATAAGATTATGTTCTGTTTTTGTTTTTCTTTTTAACCTTTACTATTGTTCCTTCCCGCACTTGGTTTGTGGAACATGAATACCAAGGATGTATTAGTGTCGATTATTGAGGTCCGAATGGGCGAATCATCACATTTGATATTAGAGTTTAGGTTGAGCGAACACCTGAGCCTAATAGGAGTAAAATCTCATCAGAGATAGGGTTACCATACCCTAGGATGAGTAACTCATTAGAGATAGGGTTAGCGACACCTTAGAATGTGTTTAAGTGTATTATATAAGAGCGCATATTTGTTGATGATATATAAATATGACTTTTTTCAAAATATGGTAGATGAAATAATTTTACCTAAGATCATATTTTAAATATAAAGAATATATTTAGGAAATATAGTTAGTTATGATATTAAAGTCATAAATTGGATAATTGTTTTAAAAACATGTTAGTTAAATCAGGAATAAAAATCTTGTGATTAGAATTTCTTAGTTTGACTATATAATGTTCAATAATGTTATTGAGAGGATTAAGAATAGGAAGGAAAACCTAAGGTTTGGATAATGAGAAATTTTATCTAAAGGGTTTCAGGATTTTGAAAGTTGATGATAATAATGTTTGGAAAATATTTTAGTTAAAAAAAAATTCAAAAGGATTTTTGGAAAGAGGTAAAATATTTTGATAAAGATCTCGATTTGCTTCCTACATGTTGATCAAACCTTAGTTTGAAAAGTAGTATACTTGTTAAGTTAGGATAAATACTTAATGTCTGCTTCTAAGCATTTGTGTTCATATTTCTAGAATCCATACGGAGGGAAGTATTCAAAAGGAGAAACCTCAAGAGCAAATTGGGGTGAGTAAGATGATCTAATCATTCTTTAAAGTGAACCATAGAAGAAGAATGTGACCCGTATACTCATAGCAATGAAGATGGTTACCCCATAACAGGAACGCTTATACCTCCTCTAACTCCATATCTGGCATAATATCTAGTGATGCAGAGGTCGCTTCAGCCTCATAAACAAATATAGAATTCAACTCCAAAGAAGAACCCATAAAGGAAGAATCTGAACCGGAGGATAACCCGAATTATACAATATCAAATGAATCGAGCCAAAGTAGTGCGGACAACAATATCATATGAGAAATGGATGAGGATCACGTCATTTGGAGTAAGGAGTCATTAAGTTCATACATTCATTGGGACGGTTTGGAAGATAATGAAGAGGAAGCCAAATAAAAAGCTATAGAGGAATTCGAGAATCCGAGGGAGAAGGGAGTGCAAGGATTGGAGGAACTAGAGGAAAGAAATATTACAAGGAGTACAGTCGGACTCGGACATGTCCTGAGGTATCAACCTTGGCTACTATATGTGGAGGACGAGATACAACAAAATGAAGATAAAAATGAAATTGATAACAAACAAGAAAGTGAGGATGATGATGTTGGGAAATTTTCATTGGAGTTTGGAAATTGCAATGCACCAGCGGCAACAGATTCTAAGTGATGATGGAGATTGCAATTGAAGATTTGCGACTATCTATCTAGTATTAAGTATTAAATAGTAGCCGATATGTATAGCTTATGATAAGGTGGCATTGTGGTTAGTCATGTATTTATATTTGTATTATGTACTTCTATTATGTACCCAAGTAAGATTGGGATGACTTAAGGATAATCCACGTATGGAAGGATGACGGATGTAAGGTCTGAGTGGCATAACTATGAGATTTTGTTTTGACTTTGTTCATTTGCAATTACAAAAATCACTCAAGTACATTAATAAGAATCTTGATAAAGGAAACAAAGTTTAATTGGAGAATTTTCTTTGTAAGATAAAAGATATGTTATGAAAATTTTAAAACTTAAAACAAAATTTTACTAAATATTTTGGAAAAGATAAAGTATAAATGCTTTATCCATTAACTATTTCGCAACATAGCTTAACCTAAGATTTGGATATAAGACTTTGATATCTAAAAAGAATTTACCACTCAATACTCAATGGAAAACATTGATAAGGGTTTGTAGTCAAATACTTACATTTTCTATCATAGTTGAGGGCTATGCAAGGAAAATAAAAGCTTCTGAGGCTGTCAAAGTTCCATACTAGAGAATAGAAGGATCAATATCAGTTATGATGTAAAATTGTATATTTAAAAAAGAGATCGAAACAACTATCGCATATGTATAATCTATATATGTTATACAACTGTAATTTTAAAAAAAAACAATTTTGAGCAAACACCTTTAGGTTTTACATTGTAATTTTGTAGACAAAATTCTTTTAAAGAGGGAAGTCTATAACGACTTGCAAATTTATCAATTTGATAAATTATAATTATATTTAAATATTCAAATATAAGTTTTTTAAAAATATAGATTATGACATTTTGAATAATAATGATGGTAATCTTATTTTAGATAAGTATTTACAAAAATATAAGCTTTGGAGGAATATCGGTAAAATGGTCGAAAATCATTTTATTAATAAACAACTCTATAATTATCAGAAATCGCACATGGAGCTGGATACATACACTTATTTATCCATTTAAATAAGAATATGAAATAAAAAAATTATTTTATTTTTGGAAATAAAATGTATTTATGACATCATCAATAATGTCATCAAGTTTAATAATTGATTTATGAATTTAATGATTTAACAATTATCAAAATTATTCAAATAGTTGTTTTAAAATGATTAAATTATCTTATTAGTTATATAGTGATAATAAATCCTTTGCAAAACTAAGGTACTTTCATTGTAGAAGCAGCCTCTCCTTACCCATCAATTGTCCCTTCCCTCTGAACCTTCCTGTGCATCGAGCCCCCCACCCATCACGTCCCCCGTCGTATTCCATCGGCCAAATCCTTCCCCTCCCCTACATCATCTGACCCTCCTTCGAAGACCTCCATCCCTTCTCCAGTTTCCTCAACATCTCCTTCTTCCTCTAACGTAGTTGTTCCACCTACTTAGGTCAGTTTTTCTCCTTCTCTTAGTCAACCAGTACGAACTTATCTATTCATAAACAAGTCATGCAATGTGGGGAAGTACATACCGGTTGACATGGCTATCTCATTCAACGGTGACGCCTTGCTTCACTTTGATGAACTTGTGAAGGCAGGCTTTCTATTTTGGAAATACTACCTTGTAGGCTTCTTTCTTGACAAACCATTGTCCTAAGTAGAAGTAAGACACAAAACCATTTGGAAGCCTAAGGGATCAAGAAAAGTGAGATCTGATGGGGTTATTTTCATGTTTCTTCTCTCTTGTGAAGAAGATAGACACTGCATTCTTCAAGGAGACCCTATTATAATGAAAAATAAACTTTTTATTGCCAAGCCCTATGATCCTTCAGTAAGTAATGTTTGTGGCTCTGTCACTTCAGTACCAGTATGGATGCAATTCTACAATATCCCCTTATTTGCATGGTCTCCCCTTGGGATTAACTGGTTAGCAAGTAGATTGGGCAAATTACTCTGCTTAGATGAAATGACAGAAAGAATGGAGAGGTTAGAATATGCTAAGTCTTAATAGAAGTTAGACCAGACAGTGAACTTGTAGATGACTTCATGGTGCAACTAGTTGAAGGTGGAACATAAAAAATAATGGTGAAGTACTTGTGGTGATCAGACATCTGTTGTTCATGCAAAGTATTCGATCTTATAACAATGAACTGTGACAAAATAAATGAGAAGGTTGCTGTAGTTGAAAACATTGAAAAGTGAGATGTGAATTGGACAAAAGAGAAGGTGAATGAAAAAGCTCCAAGTGGAACAGGGAAAACTAAAATGGTTCAAAAATGGCAATTAGTAAGTAGAGGGAGGAAATAAAATCATAATATAGATTCTTCTTATAATACTTAAAGGCAGAGTGATAATACTACTCAACGTGTTAGTGTAGAGCACAGTGTTAAAAGTGTTATGAATGAAAAACAAACAAAGGAGAACAATGGATTGTGTGATGCTACAATAGTGGCTGATTTAGGCCAGCTAGGAAAAGAAGTTGAGTAAAGAAAGGATGAAAATTTAAACAAAGTTAAAAGTGGAATACAAAGTGTTAGGCCTCTAGATATAGAAGAAAGAGAGAGCCGCACGTATGGATTGTGCAAGTAATAAACGTGGATTAGGAGGTGGTAATTTCCTTACCAAGAATCCATTTAATACCTTGCTGAACATGTATGAAAATGATGATGGGAAGATTGCATTTATTGATGTTCCTAACATGAATAATGACCCTAGGCTGAAATCGTTATTAGACCAATCAATGAAAGAGTCAGGTGAGATTCGTAGTAAGAATCAGGAAACAAGAGAGTTTGTCAATGTAAGAAGCGAAGAAATAAATGAGCTTGGGGTGTTGGATGGTCCAACCATATACTATGGCAAAATAATACCACCTGAGATAGGCAAATTTAGTGCCCAGCCCAAACGTAGTGACTTTTTCATGAATGACTCACCATCCCAAATTACAACTCCCAACCTTCTAGTTTAGTAGCTTCATTAAATGATAAACTTGCAAGCAAAGAACCATGTGTTACTGAATATGTGCACATGCACAAAGCTTAGTGCACTCCCTCCTCCCCTATATCTACCCAACCTTCTTCCAAACCCATTCTTCCTTGTTCCTTACCTAAATATCCTGAGGTTGATATAGATCTAGCTCTTTCGATCATAAACTCTTCTCCAAGTGAAGAGGTGCACTCTACTTCATGCAAATCACCCAGGCCTTCTATTGCCGCCTTAAATGCTAACCTCATAGCCTTGTCTCCCAATCCTTCTCAAGCCAAACCATTCCAACCTTATGCCCACCTCAATCCCCCAATAGCTTGGAAACCCTCCCACTATCTTGTAACAGATATTCCTAACTCTATTTCTCCCTCCCTCTCATCTAAGAAAACTCAATCGAACTCCTCTATGACATCCAACTTAGCAGCTTTTAACAAATATAAAAAAAAATTACCTAAAAACTTTACTCCTAACAATGTGAGTAGCACAAGAAATACAGATACATCAACGCTTTTCTCTGATTCTCCACTATCTACTAATGTTGTTAGCTATAAGGAGTAAACCAAACCCCTAACAATGAGTATGAAAGAAGAACTGCTCAATGCCTTAAAGTTCAATCAACGATACATAATATAGGGTATTGGAACATAAGAGGAGCACACAGTTATATTAAGTTGGACCAATGCAAAGAACTTATTCAACAACACAGTTTATGCGTTTTAGTCTTACTTGAAACTAAGCTAAGTTTGGAGCTCTCTACCCAAGCTGCAAAGTACATAGACCTAATTGGAAGATGATCCACAACCATGACCATGCCATATATGGTAGAATAATGATGCTTTTTGACCCTAACATCCTTAACCTATCCCCTATCGACTCTTCTAAGCAAATGATCCATTGCCATGCCCTCCTCAACCTAACCTCCTCCTCTATATATCTCACCTTTGTATAAGCTAAAAGCTCGGTCAATGCAAGATCCTCCCTCCTCCAATATTTTCCTGTCCTTCGTCAAGATTCCCATCCTTGGATAATAGTTAGAGACTTCAACTGCTCTTTAATATTTTCTAATAGAGTAGGAGGCAACCCTTTGTCCTTAAATGAATAAAACCGTTAAATGTGGCAATCCAACATTCCAATCGTATTGAAATTAAAACCATTGGTGCAACATATTCTTGGAACAATAAAAGAAGGGTTGGCTGTAGAACCTACTCTAAGATTGACTTTGCCTTTTATAACCAAATATCACTTTCCAAATGGCCATCCATGTTCAACCACCTCCCTTGTCCCATGTTATCTGACCATTCCCCATATATTCTCCAGTTAAGTGCCTATGTCATGAAAAGAAAATCAAATTTTAAATTTTTAACTCTTGGGTTCTTGAACTGGACTTTCTCATCTTAATTGAGAAGGTGTGGTCTAAACCTAACTATGGCAATCATATGTTTGTCTTGTATAAAAATCTCAAAGTGGAAAACCAAATGTTGAAGAGGTTGTCTAGGAAATTTTTTGGAGCTGGTTCAAAACAATCTGATATGTTAAAGGCTCGGCTTAAAAATATTCAAGAGAACATGTAAAGAAATGCGGATGACAACACGTTGGCCGGTCTGAAAAGAGAGGCAAACAAACAGTACTCTGAAGCCCTTGTTAAAGAGAATGATATGTTAAAACAAAAGGCAAGAATCAGATGGAAAATTGAAGGTGACCGAAACACAACTTACTTTCATGCTGCTTTAAAATCCAAACAAACTCAAGAGAACTTACGTAGTATTCATGATGAAAATGGTATGCTCCACCAAGACCCCGAGAAGGTTGTTATGGCATTTATTAACTACTTCTCTAATCTATTTGGCAATGCTGAGAATAATATCCCTGATATTGAGGTTGTTAACCCAATGCTCTTTCTTAGGCTTTTCCAAGAAGATGTCATGTTTCTAAGCAATGAAGTGACAGACTTAAAGATAAAGCAAGCTATATTTTCTCTAAATAAAAAATCTTGTGGTGGTCCAGACGGTTTTAATGCTTCCTCCTTCACCTCATGCCTGTCAATTATTCATGTGGACGCGCTAAAAGCAACTAAAAATTTCTTCCAAAAAGGTGAAATGATAAACTCATTCAATAATACTTACATTGCTCTAATCCCTAAGCTAGAAATGCAGACAATGTTCAAGCTTTCCGCCCCATCTCTTGTTGCAACACTATATACAAATGCATAACCAAAGTAATAGCTTCTCATATGAAAACTATTCTGCCTAATATCATCTCTCATAATCAGGCCGCTTTCTTACCTGACAGAAATATTCTAGAAGATGTTCTTGTTTCGTACGAACTTCTACATGGTTATAAGAATGCTACATCTTCTCCTAGAGGCTTATTGAAAATCGATATACGAAAAGCATTTGACTCTCTCCATTGGGATGTTATTGTTCGAATAATGGGATACATAAATTTTCCCATACATTTCATCACCTAGATTTATGCTTGCATTTCAACTTCAACTTTTCTATCAAGTTAAATGGTACTAATGTTGGATTCTTTGGAAGCAAACGTGGCATTAGACAAGGAGACCCCATATTGGCCTACATCTTTGTTACTGTCATGGAACTGCTTACAATAATTCTTGATGACTAAGTCAGACAAAAGCTCTTCCAACTTCACCCTCGTTGCAAAGAACCACAGATAACTTCCCTTAAGTTTGCAGATGATTTAGTTATCTTTTGCAAACCTACTCTTAAGTCCATCAATGCCATAATTGGCGGGCTAAACCTATTTTACAATATAATAGGTCTTAAGGTGAACTTAGATAAATCAGACATCATGTTGGCTGGGCTAAAGCAGGAAAAAATGAAAGTTATTTTCAACTGCACTGGTTTAAGGCCGAGAGAGGAGACTGTCTCCTACCTTGGGGTTCCACTGGCTACCTTTCGAATTATAACCAATCAATGCATGCCGTTGTATGAAAAGATCACGGCAAGACTGGAGTGTTGGTCTAACAGTTTGCTTAGTCAAGCAGGGCTATTGACGTTAATAAATTCAATTGTATTTTCAATGAGTGCATATTAGGCTAGGTCCTTTGTTTTACCGCAAAGGCTTAGTAAATTGATTAAAAGTGCTGTGATGAAATTCTTTTGGAAGGGGAGTACTCTAGGCCATTATATGGCTTCGATATCATTCAAACATATTAAAAAACCCTTGAAGAAAGGAGGATTGGGCATTAATAACCTATCTTTGTAGAACAAAGCAGTAGTTTCCAAGTATTATGATAACTTCATAAATAAAAAATGGAACTTATGGGTTAAATGGTCTTATAAATATGTTACTAAAGGAAGAAATGTATGGAAAAATGCAACAACCACAAAATATTAGTTGGTCTTGGCATAATATTTTCAAGTTAAGAGAATAAGTTCTGCCTCTTGTAAAGTACATTATTGCTCCACAAAATTAAGTAAGCTTGTGGGAAGATCCATGGTGTATGCAGGGCTATATTCTTAGTAGGCTAATAACGCACCAAGAGATAATTCAATCAGTAGTTGGATAAAATGCTCAAGTTAACATTTTCATTTAGATGGAAGCTTTATCCTTCCTAAAAATCGAATCAAATGATCACTTCACTTTGGAATTCTTTGCAGGCTATGGTTATTGATAATCCTATCAATGATAACATAACATGAGGCCCAACTAAGGCAAGATTTAGCTCTAAGGTTGTCTACAACTTTTTGACGTGGAAAGAAAATCAAGCAGGATGCAAATGGCACTCTATAGTGTGGAGAAGAGAAAGCTCTACCAAAGGTAATCTCATGCATTGGAGGGTTATAAACAATGCTCTATTTACTAGAGTTAAGCTTGTTAGTAAAGGAATGAATATGAGTGTTAAATGTATCTTCTATAACGATCTTCTTGAAACCATCAAACACCTTTATTTTGATTGCCCTATCACTCGATGGTTCTAGCACATAGTGAAAAATGCTTTAGGTATCAAAATAGAGGGAATGAACAACTTAAATGGGTGGGAGAAACTCCTAAGGGTGTCAACCATAAATAATGTGCTTTCTAAAAGATATGGTATTATTTTCAAAAAATTTGTTAGGCTGGTTTGGATTGAGCAAAACACTAATATTTTTAGTGAAGCAAAAAGTAAAAACTATATGCAACTGTCAGACTATCTCATATATGAGGTTAGGAAAGGAATTCAAGATGCAAATGTCCTCTATGATCCTGGTGATGGAGCTAGGCTGCATTGACATTTTAGCCATGTTGTCATGTATTGTTCCCTTTTTGTCTCCTTTTTATTTTTGTGCCTTCCTTGTTTTTGATCCGCCTTCCTACATTTCTTTGTCTGAAGACCTTGTCTTCTGTTGTTGTGTTTGTATGAATTTGTATTTTGTTAGTTTTTCCATGGTGGATCAATAAAATGGTAGGGGGCCATTCAACCCCGTCGGACTTGCCAAAAAATTCTTTGTATTTTTTTTTATAGATATATACCTGATTTAAAAATATAGAAAAAATTGATATTGCTTTATCAATATAATCGCACTTTCTGTAAATAACTGTTTACTATTGATTTATACGGTTTTATAATTCAAAAGGCATCATTTTAACTAGAAAAATATGATAAGAAATTAGTTCTCAAATTTTGTATACATTTATTTGTAGTTTAATTTATAAGTGAAAATATGACCAGAAATCAAAATTTGAATTCGTAACGGTTCAATGTAGAGAAGTTGTGCAACGTTGTTTACATAACTTGTACACCCGTATGACATGCACATACATGCAATTACATATACATATACAGAACAAATAACATATATAAATATACACACACACATATTTCCCAATTACATTTAAATTTACATATTGTAAAAGTTATAAATATCTAAGATATTTTCACATTTAAAAAGCAAACTTCACTTCACGCTTACACACATCAACTCACAAAAATGGAGGCATAAGGGGAGGTTTAGCCATGTGCTAATGACGAGAAGGAGAGGGTGTAGGCAAGGGCATTTTGGCCCATGCACATTTGGATATTTATTTCAATTTTTTTTATAAATACCCATCCACTCTTTCACATTTTAAACACCATTATCCATCTTCCTCCTCGTTACTTTCAAGCTTTTCAATGGCTTCTACTCTTAGCAAATTTACAAAGAAAAGTAGTGAAAAGAAATTTAATTAAAATTGTACATATATTGTCAAATCCACTTCAAACAGACTCAAATCACTCCTCTCTCCACCTTCCAAACCAACGGTCACCACCTCCATCACGGTTGGTCGAGAGTTCCACCTCTTCCTTGCTTAGGCCATGCCTTTTCAGAGGTCTCGGGCTTGATTTCATAAGATTTGATTCGATCATAACGAAGCTATAGTGCGTTTTCATAAGTTCAATGTCCATGAAGGTGAGAGACAATATTTGTAGTATGATATAATTGATGATATATACATATACATATATATCTATGTGTGTGTGTCTTTCTTTTCTGTGATGATTATGAACCATGTTTGGAAATAATTATTTGTCTGTTTGGTTATGAGAAGTATTCACGTTTAATACACGTGGAAGTCTTACAAAGGAAATCAATTTCCGTTATAAAGTATAAAATTGTTATGAATTGGTTAAACCTCTTTAGAATGGTTAAATGTTTTATAAGCACTAAAACCAAATTTGATGAAGTTTCGAAAAGTTATGAAAATTAAGTCAAAACTAGGCGTGTCGCACAACGGTAGTTCGCGATTTCACGCCGTAAAGGTCTAAATCAATCTATAGGATGGAAGAGTCGAAATTCTTTGGAATAATAATTTTTCTAACTCTTATAATCATTGTTTTCAAACAAAAAAAGGATCAAGATTTCATTTAGTAAATTTTGAAATATGAGCAAAGCAAGTTTTAAAAATAATCGTGCTTTGGTAGTTTGAAAGCCAAAGCGATAAATTCTTTAAAAAGGATATTTTTAATTCTTTAAAAATATGGAATAAATTCTATAAATATATTAAGATATTTTAAGTATATTTAAGTTATAAAAATGGATTTCTAAATGATAGAAAAGTTATTTGATCAAATAAGCCTTAAAAGCACTATTCGAAGAAATTTTTGCAGAAGTTTTTAATAATTTTTGAAATATAGGTTTAAACTTGATTATGCTTTCCCAAATATAAATTCTTTCAAATAAATAATTAAGTTTTTTAAAAATAATTTGAAGGTATTATAGTAATTTTAAAAGAGTTTAATTAAGTGATTAAAAGAAAAGTTGTTATAAATAAATGGTTTAATCTTGGCTCTAAAAGCCAACGAGTAGACTGGATTTTTCCTTTCATGAGATTCGGATGTGAGGTGCTTAAACTAAGGAGATGTTCAGAAGCAACTAGGGCCCTGGCTCACTTGGCCTCTTTCCTAGACGAGGAATAGATTAGGTCGAAATGTCGGAAACGAGGCAATAATAAAAGATTCAAATTTACAAATTTAATACTACTTGGATTGTGTAGAAATAATCTTCTTATACTTGGTATTAAGAAAGGGAACCCATACTATCTATGCGAATTTAGAAGATGATTCCACCATTATTTGATGGGTAGTAAAGGTTGAATACGGAACTTTACATTGAGTAGAATTAGCATAATTTCTATCGTCCCTTTTTACTGAATAAGGTTTTGCAAGGTGATTTATGAGAGATGATTTTGATTTGGTATTTCCAAAGTTAAAGAGAGGTTTAAAAATCTTGTATACACTAAAAAATGTTTTAAAGATATCTCAAGAAGACATTTTACTTGGATGAAAAAGATATCGATTAGTGGAATAATAATCACCAATAATACTTGACCTTTTTTCATCAATAAATTGGTTTGGAGAAACCGGGGTCGGATTTGAGTGATTTCTATCCGAAAACCACTTCGAACCAATGCCTATTCGAAAGTGAAAATAGGCAATAATTTTGAAGGCGAAGATCTTCATAATGAAAGCTACTTGTCACTATCCCCTCGATTTCCATATTATATACATATGGTGGCAGTAGTACTTAATTTTAAAAATATTCAATGCAAGGACTTCTCGCTAATAATCCAAAGGGTACTTAATTTTTAAATCATTCAATGCAAGGACTTCTTACTAATAATCCAAAGGGTGATTCCCAATGGGATGTAGTAGGAGAGTTCCTTCGGTTTGGCTTATTTCTAGACAACTTGTAAGGACTCTGTCGTTGCATTTCTAAATGCATGTACATTGATATTTACAAACGTACAATTGTTTGATGGTGTAGGAGGTAATTCTCATAGACTTAAGACCCTTGTCTGAGTCGTACGATCTCGGATGTTGTACATTTAGGGAAATCAATAGTGTGTAATGGAATTTTCAATGTAGCATTTAAGTGAAATGTGTGCTATGAGAAAGGTAATCATTACCTCGAGCCTCATCACCCAGAAATGACAAAGACATGGTAAATGCGGCTGGGCTATGTTGGTCGCACCCATTAGGATATGGTCATCACCTTTCTAGATTACTCTCTATATATCTGGTATGTTGTGTATGCTATGAGAGTTCTCGGATAGGTCGAGTACGACAGGATGATGTCACATTTAGTACTATCTATAGTAAAGGTAGGACAGTCTTGTGTTGGTAGAGGACAATCTGTTGGCGCCTCATGCATTTTTCTACAGATGTACTATCGGAAGGTAGTCCCTTACGTTATCATTTTATGAAATCCATTCTCCAATACGAGCCTTTACAGCTTTATTTGTAAACCTATTATGCTGTCAAATTTAACGAATGTAAGCTATGGTTAAAATGTTATTTTAGAGGATTTTCAAAAAATGTCATTAATGATAAGATCCCAGATTTTGCGTAACAAATATTTTGGTTATCATGAGGTAAAATCCTGCCTCTTGTTTATTTGCGATATAGCCTTATAAGGTACCCTTTGTTTTTCAATACCTATATTTTTGAGTTTATCACACTAGTTCCATAACTGAATCGGAGTTTATTTTCTTTTCCTTTAAACTCTAGGTGCCAATTTTTTTGGGCAGTCGATTAGTTAGGTTTAACTTGGAGCACTGCGATGGAGTTTAAAGTCTGGAGCTGGAGATGTTCCTTTATATAGTTCTCTATTTCAATTTTCGCTGCATCAGTTTACTACTACTGTATTCAGCATTTATAAGGACAGAGATTATAACAGTCTAAGCTGATTTATAAGATAGACTCTGATAAATATATTTAAAATTTCCACTATAAAGAACATATATATTAAAATAATATATGTTATTCCATTTTTATAAGATTCTATTTTGTCTTTATTTTCTTATTCCCCTTTACTATCTGCCCTTCGGCACTTGGTTTCATAAGGTCACTCCTCTCTATAATAATAACGATGTATCGATAAGGAGTAATCAAACTTTATTGAATGAAGTACGATACTTGCAGGTGAAGTTGTGTTAACCCCTTTTTTATAAGGTCATGTACTTAAGAGTAGTACACAAGGTCCAAATTAATTTCATCAAAGGAATGGTTTACAAAATCATACAAGATAAAGGTTCATAAAAAACCCCAATATATCCTAGGCCAAAGAGTTGACGGGTTGTGCGAGTTAAAAGACTACATGTAATAATAGTTCATGAGGGATCTTGTATAGATTTCCCCAAAACAAGTTTGGGAATGACAGTCATCAGATGATCAATTCATGTTAAGCTTATGTTTTGTAAACTAAAAACCAAATAAGTTTTATATATAGGGAATAAAGTGTTAACAAATACCTACTCCGTTGCATTGAGAAATAACTTTTGTTTCAAAATACCAACTTCATAACGAAGAAATTTATTTGAGAAATTACTTGTATTAAAATGGATTTGGGTACAATCCAAAGGTAAAACTGATTATGTGAGATAAAATGAAATTAACCTAACCTAAGCGAACACAACACATTACAGTGTCTAAAAAGTATTTTCATACGTTGAAGAGAAAATACGAGTTTCTTGTCAATGTTGAGAATATGTATACTCTGTTGTCAATTAAGCCATTAAGATTATTGAACCTGAGATATAGTATGATGCAGAAATTAAAACGGATTCCAAGTATAGTGTCAAAATATGATTTGGGTACTTACCTAAAGGGACGTGATCCATGAGCTGTGATTGTGTCTTTAAGAGCAAGACTAATGCAATTGGAATTTAATGAGGAACGTTGATAAGAATAATCTCATAAATTTCAATTGTTGAAATTAGCATAATAGATTCTTTATTCAACTTTCTCAAGTAAATTCAAATTTACTCAAAAAATATCGCTTGGTATGACTTTGTGTTTTGGTACATATGTGTTGAAATGCAAAATTTTTAATAATGATTTAGAATTGACTATTTGCATATATAAACAAAACTATCTCGACATCAGTAGGAGCGGTATTGAGTTTATGGCTTTTTGGATATGATCTAAGAACAGATATGAAAGAATCATTCGATATGCATTAAAATCGAACAAGTGTTTTGATAGAAATATCAAATAGTTTGATTATCAGTCAAAATGCAGAGGAAAAGAAGAAAGTTATAAGATACATAGACAATTCTAAGCCATAAGTAAACAACACAGTTTTGATTGTTAATGATATACTTGTATTAAAATTAGTTTTTGTTTTAATGCTCAATGTTGAATTTGAAATTGATGCCCTTCATAAATAGTATAAAGGACATTGGGAATGTCCCAAACAATATGTTGAAACACCTCATTAGGGTGTTTAATAAGGAACATGTGAAGTAGATTCTTTATGCACTGGTAATAGGAATTAGCATACACGTTATTTTGTTTATGATATCATGATTTGTTTATGTATTTGATACATGAAGCAAATATCAAATCTGTATTGAAATCGCTAAATGGTTGTTTAAGGTGTTCTTATGTATTTATGAAATACTAGAGAATAGTTTATAGAAACAACGAACTCCTTATGAATGAATGTTCAGATTCAAATTTCATAAGTGATATTGAGTATAGTATGCCAATAATAAATTCAAATTAAAGAGATTTAAGTTAGAAATGTTTCAAATGAAACATTGTATTTGATTCAATGAAAATGGTATATACATCGCCTTGAATAGTGCCATAATAAAAGCGAAGTATATATATAAATGCACTAAATTATAACTGAACAAAGGGGTGAATTGAAGTATTAAGAATATTGATGATTGTTATATGATAACAATGTAATAATAAGAGCTTGCTAGAAGTTGAGAAACATACTCCAGATAGTTCTACATAATAAAGGAAGTTTATTAGCATTGGAGAGAGTTAATTGACAAAGTAGATAATGAAACCAATATAGCAGATCCATTCATGATAGGTCTAACTCAATCAATTCTCATCAAAATGATTGAAAAGGTGAGATAGAGATTCCATAATTAATCCTAAGTGCATATGAGGTTAATGGAATTAGGCATATACCCTAAGTGCAATTATGTAATTTGTTAAATATGTCTAACTCGGTAACTAAACTTGTTTGAAATAAAAGGTGGTTTTTTCTATTATATACTTGATATAATGAGTTGTATGAATTAATTAATTTAATTAAAAGTAATTTAGTAGAAAATCCTTAAATGGTATGTTTTATAATAATAGTTACAAGGCATTGTAACCATGACTGCTCTCTAAATGTTGGCTATGTATTACTCATGACTGCTGAAGGCACCAATCGGTTACGTACTGATAATTATTGGATAATTATGGAATGACTTACCCAATAGTTTTTTGTCCGGTTAATATAAATAAGGTCAAAGAGAAAATATCAATGTAAGAAAATTACACAGTTCTCTTGACTTAAGAATACTGTTGATTTTTAATTTGGAAGCTCCGCTTTGATTGTGGTTAAATCGTGACATGATGTTCGTCGAACGATTGGATCTAGTAGAAGCATTGGAAGTGAAACACTATTCAAGAGAGGATTCTTTTCTTTAGTTATATGAGGTTAGTATCATAGCTAAGTTAAATCGACTCAAAGTTAATGTCTTTGGCCAGAACAATTTGGATAATATTAATTATTATTATTGAACCAAGGACTTTGTATTTGGATTATAAAGCTAAATATAGACAATATTGTAATTTTGACCATTACTAGATTCAAAATAAATTCAAACTATACAATTTTGATGAAGAGAATTGATGTAAATGATTCTCTCTATCGGGTAATGCTTTTAAGTAAAACTGGATTTTACCGAAAAGATGTTCAAGCGATAAGTTCAGCCAAAATGTCGCATCACTAGCAAAGGTTATGTGTGATTTTAATATTCAAATTGTTCAATATTAATCACTGATTGAATTTACACCTTTAAGTCGTACAGTGGTGATAATAAATATTTTGAATTAATTATATGATTTAATTAATTTGTAATCATTGTAAATTAATTAAATTAATTAATACTTATAAAATATTGATCATTAAATTTTATTTTATTTTTTTATAAACCATTCGGATATAATAAAATGCGTAAGTAAAAGTTATAAATGCACATATATATATGTGATATTGATGGATTGTTTAAATTGGATTTAAGTGAAATAAATGCTAAGTGGGAAGGAGCCGAGCTAAGAAACACCATTCATCAGAAAAGGTCGCACGACTTTTCAATTCTAAAGTCCGCAACCATTCTTTTGAAGTAGGAGACCTTGTCTCAAATGGGTCTACCATGTACCAGGAGCATTCGAACCAAACTGGGAAGTGCCCTATGTAATCGGCCAGAACCTAGGGGATGGCACATTCAAGCTAAAAACCATTGGTGGAACCCAAATTCCTTGTGCTTGGAATAGCGAATCGCTATGTCATTACTTTATCTAGGACTATCTTATGTATTTCCTATTTACACAAATAAGCCATCCCGGGATACCTAAGGTATTATAAATAGGCAGAACTCGCCCAACTTTTATTTCAATTAATGAAATTGCTTTGTTTTCTAAACCAATAAAACTGTGTTCACATAAGTAATCTGCTGAGTCGACGGGGTCAAATTGACTCAAAACCATCCCTTGCTACTTGAGATAGTGAAAAAAGTATACTCCATCAACTCGCCAAGTCGACAGAAGAAAATCGACTCAAACCATAGATCGACGAAACTCGATCCCTGCCTTCTAGGATCAGGGGTTGCTCCGGTGACACTGAGAAGGCCCAAATCAAAGCCGCACATTTTGTAAGTTATGCACTTTAAAATCGTTGGATCAATGGAAGTTGATCCTTGCCTTCTTGGAACCGATGTTTCTCTAGCGACACCAGGAAGGCCCGAATCAAAGCCGCTCATTTCATAAGCTATGTGTTGCCTCTCGGATTGTGAAATCACATCCAATTGAACATAATTACTTATGCTGCACATCTCGTGGTTGTGCACCACTTCTTAGTTTGCAAAACCGTGACCGAACAAACCTCGATCCCACCGTGTGCATTGCATATTGTAAGCCACACACCACTACTTGGATCAGCAAAATTGCATCCAAAGACGAGAAACTCTCATATTAAAAAATTCCACACATCGCTTCCGAAGCCAAGGAAATAGCACTCCAAAAACAACAGGTGTGCACATAGCTTGACCGTCAGCAATGCGAAGGAATCACTTAACAGTATTTCAAGTAATAGGTGTTGCTCTGGCATCACTAATCACTTAGTAAAATTCTTAAGTGCGTAAATCACTCACCATAAGGCCACTAAAGAGCTTCACAGATATCTCAAGCTATAAATCCAAATGGGGTATCTAAAAGGAGGACAATAAAACCAGAAGCTCCTAAAGACAGAAGTTGTAGTATATACCCGACCAGGGGCATCCGAAAGACCACCGGGGCACGAAGTCTCTTATCAAGTGTTTAAAGTAAATAGTCTCATGAACTAGGGGCGCACACCAATACTAAACCAAAATAGCAAATACTCCACAGTCCTGTTATCCCAAACAAAGAATTTTGGCAGTAATTACGGGACTAAATAAAACAGTATAAAAAAATATCAACGACTACTTAAATATATGAGGTCATGTTGAACAAAAAAACAATGCATGAAATATAGAAATGTAGACAAGTGAAATTACAGTCAAAATTCCAACTATCTTATCACTTATAACATTTTTCATGCATAATAAAAAATAGTGGAGGCCGTACACGCATAATATCAGCCAAGAAAAAAAATACAAACACCACCATTTCAACAAAAATAAGAAATGCTAAGCGCAGAATCTACACTTGTACAAAAAGCAACCAAAAAAGAGAAATTTCTACTTCACAGATACACGGACATATCATGGCTTCTTGTCACTACCACCTCTACCACCTTTCTCGCCTCTGATCAGAAACTTATAAAGGTTCTTCAAATCCCCTTCCAAAGTGAGCTTACTTTATGAAACATTGCCACTTGCAGACCCTCCTTTGCCATTGTGCTTGTGGGATTTATGAGAACTCTTCAATGACCTTTTTTTCTCTTCAACCTTCTCCTTCTTTACCGGTATCATCTGCTGCTCAGTCATAGGTTGCTCCGTCTCCATATTATCTGGTTGGCAAGCTTGATTTTCCTGCTGCCATGTATCAATAGCTGCCAAGCCCTCCTCTAGAGATACAGAATAGTCATCCAAACCATACAACGCTGTAATTTACTTGTAGTTCAGACTAGGCTACAAGTCGGGTGTGGAGATGAGTGGTAAGAATAGTAGTAGGTACGGTTCCATAAGGAAAGGGTAGTATGGTAGGAAGAGAGGACAGATCTATAATATCAGAATAAAATGTGGTTATCTTGGCAATTTCATCTGGTGTAAATTGGAAATCTTCATGTATGGGAGAGATATGAAAATTACAACCAAAGGGGTTTGTTCATGCGTCACAACTTCGAAGACCTTGGAGTTTCCATCTTTTGATGGATATATAATCATAGGAGTAGTAGGAGTGGCTGAAGAAGCACCAACTAATGAAGTAGGAACGATCTCCTCATCGCAAGGGGATGTAAAGACGACCTACCAGGTCCTAAATAAAACTGCTCGGTTATAGCCTTAGCGGTAGCCACGACATCAGTACCATCTCGCTCCCTCTTTAGTCTCAAGATCTCTTGGCCCTTCCCTAAAGCATGATGGGACTCTTCATTTGGATATGCTTGAACCAACTCCTCTTCAGTATAACCACCACACATGTCTTGAAATCGGGCCAAAAGCTCTTCCCAGACTACAACAAGTATACGAGCGAACAACGAACCAAAGTAACTAAGGCTCCCCTGATGCAGCATAGAGTTGACATAGAAGCCCAAAATCATAGCATCCAAGCCCTACATCTTCTTTGTGAAGGTATCTTGAAGCTCTGGAAAGCTAGCATCTTTGTTAGCCTTCGCTACCACCAACTATTTCTTCTCGTCATCCAAATTCGAGGCTTGATTGCGAAGTGAGGCGATCTCTTGAGCTTGTTTGGAGATGGTATTCTTCTGCATCTCGACCTTCGCCTCGCTTATCTTCAACCATTCTTTAAATACTGTCTCATCTATATGGCACTTCTTTATCACATCTCTAAATATGATTGCAACTCGATTAGTGGAATCTTTTGGCTCCTTAAGTAAAGAAGCACTTTTACTCTCCCTTTTAGGGCGTCATCTCTCTGTTTCTTCAGCGTTTCGATCTCTGCATCGCGATCTACGAGCTGCATTTCATACTCAGCTTTTCAGACTCAAACTAAAGTATTTCTTGGTAGTTGTTCCTAACAGTAGGAAGTTGTATGCATAATTTTTCCGAACCTTCAGCTTGCTCCAAGCCGCTCTGAATTGCTTGGAAATGGGGTGAGTAAGATTCGACACGAACTAACTTCGAATTGTCTTATGAAATACAACCCCTTTAAGAACAAGTTAGGGAATGCAGCTTGTAGATGCGAGGGACGAGCTAGAAGAATATAAGGTGCATGCCTTGAAATCTGGGGAGTGGTAGTCATGCCAGTATGGGTGGAAAAGGCCGCGGCACGTAAGGCAGGGATATTTATTCCAGTGAAGCAGGAGGCTGTGAAGCGGATTCACGTTCTTGATCTCTTGTCGGCATCTTTAATGGATCTCCTCGATCTGCTGGCTCTTCCTCTTTTCATAGTCGCTTTTCTTATCTCTGCCTTGGCCTCTCTCAGCATGGCAATGCTCTTTTGCCTCTCTCTCCTTCCTTCTTTTCCTCTCATCGTTAGTCTTCTAAAGAGTATAGTATCCTGAAGAGTGTCTCTGCGTATGTCGGGACTCCAAAACTTAATTAAGATCGGTGTAAAGACCACGAGACATGATTCCCGCAGCAAGCGATAAAATGGCTTTAGAAAAAGGAGTTCGTTGGACTAAAACA